>VDFB02281492.1:381682405-382094056 GCA_007258455.2 Sequoia sempervirens | reverse complement strand
CACCTTAACTTGGTCAAAACTTCATGAAATTCATTTTTTTTTTTTAATCCTATAGTATGTGAAGCATAGAATGTGACACATGCTTTGGATTCAAAAAATGTGATATCGTTTGAAAGCTATAGATGTTTTTTAATTATCCTATCAATTTGGACTTTAGTCATAATTTGAATAGAAAATGAATAATAATTACTTATTAAATTCAAAGTAAAGCATTATTTATATCGGTGGAAAGCTAAGAATCTCCTTCAAAAACCCTTTTCGTTTCATCAATTTTGGGTAAAAAAAAAGTCATCAGCCACACACCCATCATATTGCCACTTTTTGACCCATCATGATCCTGCACATACCCCACCTTATTCATTGCGTAGAGCTCTTAATCACCTTTCCAACACTTATAAAAAGTTATAATTTTGATAAGAAAGGAAAAAGTTATGTCTATTTTTCTAAAGAGGGTTTTTATGTCTTTAAAATAGATATCCATTTCAAATGGATATTTTTTATGTTTTTCAAAAAAATGGGTTCTCACCATCCAAAACGGATATCCGTTTTGAAAAACAAAATGAATATCCATTTTCAAATGGATATCCATTTTGAAACGAATATTCATTGTGAAATGAATATCCTTTTCAAACGAATATCCATTTTGTCTGAAAAAATTTGTAGCCTTGGGATTTCCCTTGGGTTTGCCTTGGTTTTTGGCTTGGGATTACCTAACCTGGAAAGTAAACCAAAAAAACTTGTTTACAAAATTTCCTTATTTTTGAAGTTCTTCCTTGTGGCTGACAACTTTTTTTTATCTGAATTTCATGAAATGAAAAGGGTTTATAGAAAAAATTGTCACCATTCCACCAATATAACTTATGTCTTATTTTGAATTTAATAAATAATTATTATTTATTTTCTACATAGATTACAACTAAATTCCTGATTGATAGGCTGATTGAAAATTTTCTATCACTTTCAGACTACTTAACATTTTTTGGACGTACAAGATGCATCACATTCTATGCTTTGCATACTATAGGATAAAAAGAATTGAATTTCATAAAATTTTGACCAAGTTATGGTGGTAAAAAATAGATGTTTTAATAATTTTGAAAATTTCTAATAAAAAAATCATAACTAAATATTTACATGGAAAAAAATTACAAAAAAAATCTAGCACATCGAGGAAAGTGTCCTCTACTTATATCAAAAGATTTAGAAAAAAAAAAATCTTGTACTTAGGGTGGTCGACATACACCTGCTTCTTATCTTTTTCCTGAAAAATTTAGTACCACTGCATTGAAATTTCAATTTTTTGCAAAAAAAATTACTTTTTTCCAAAAAAGGACTAGTATCCTAGAAAATACATTCAATTTTTTACAACTTTTGTTCTTACATATTTTTCAAATTATGTTAATAACCTATTCAAATTTTTATGACAATTTTCCTAACTCTGATTTTCTAAATTTTCATCGCCACTTAGAGGCCTAGTTTTGACCCCCATGATCCTACACTAACCCCATTCCCCAAATACACATAGAACTAGAAGAATGACACAAAGAGAGTGAAAACAAAGAAAAATATTTTTCGTCAACATGGAAGAGACATAGGGTGTCTTGACGCCTTGTATCATCCTTAAAAGGAGAACACAAGACAAAAATAAAAAGAACTAAGAAAAGATAATGAAAAATATTTTTTTCAACATGGAAGAGACATAGGGTGTCTTCATGCATTGTATCATCCACAAAAGGAGAACACAGGACAAAAATGAAAAGAAAAGAAAATATAATGAAAAATCTTTTGGGTTAACATGGAAGAGACGTAGGGTGTCTCGATGCCTTGCATCATCCCCAAAAGGAAAACACAAGACAAAAATGCAACTAAAAGGAAATGATAAATGAAAAGGAAAAAACTTATGACATATAGAAGAATGAAGGTACAAATAGAGGAATGCACATAGAGAGGAAAAATCAAACAATATGGGGGATAACATTACACACATGCAATCAACCAAAAACAAAGCAAAAAGACTAGTAAAGCACATGTGAGTCAACCATCTAGCATGTCATTTGTATCCCAATCTTGTTCAGTATATGTAGAATGTAGATCACTAGTGAGAGGGACAACATCAAGTGTATTACTAGGAGAATTACCAAGTTCAACATGTGGTGCATCACTTGGTTTAGGAGGATCATCACGATTGTTATCATCTAAGCTCATAGAAGAGGAAAATGATAAATTCAACTCATTATGTGCTTGCTCATCAATTTTAGCAGTTTCTTCATCATCATCCAAGTTAACCACAATAGGAGGACAAATGATAATATGCATAGAAGGTGTTGATCCTTTTTGTGTTGGAGAGATAGGAGTTGTTTGTGTAAACCTATGCTACACCTACACTCTATAGCATTTTAGTTCGTTTTATTACAATTTTCAAGTTGCATTTGTGTAGGAGCGGGTTTTTCAACCATAGGTTCCTTTTCTTCTTGTGAGGGAAGAATGAAAGAAACCATAGCAGGTTGTTTAACCACTTTCTCTTTGGATTTATAAATTTTTTTAGGAGGCAGATTAGGACTTTTTTGGTTTTCTCTTGGCCTTTTGTAGGAAATAGGCAAGGGATTTTTGATATGTGGGTCTTGGTTTGTCAGAAGGGCTTTAAGCTCAATGTTGTTTTCTTCAAGAGGTGGAGGTTCAATCATAGGGGAAGGAATATTTTCAAGGGATAACTTGGCTATGCATTTTTCTTTGAACTTTTGGTAGGATCTAGGAAAAGGAATTCTTCATGGGGTCTTATAGGTTCAATGGGTTTAGGCCAAAAATAATCTAAGGAAAAAATTCCATGGGAAGATAGAGGGCTAAAGCCACTATGGTTCATAGTGAATATTTCATTGTTGATTGGAAACTTTAAGAACTTAGGGACAATGTGTTGGTTTACAAATTTGTCACTTTAGTTTATACTCCATTTTCCCTTAACAGTGAAAACTTGACCAATAGTTGAGTCACTTGCAATGATTATTGCAAGCACTCTCTACTTGTTTTACAAGGTGTAGCTACCTTTGAATGGTTTGCAATGAATGAGAAGATGGGGTATGCTTTTAACTAAAAATTAGAAAAGGTAAACTACCATCTACCAATAACCATGAAATAGATGCAAACGATCAAACCTAAGATTAAGTAAATGTAGGTAAATGACACAAAGATCATCTTCCCTACACCAAAAAATGATATTCAAGGAAAGAAAGAACAACAGACTCTTTTCATGAGCTAATTTAATCCAAATCCAAAGTTTTAGAATTATCTGCATATACAACCCATTATAACATAATGACATTGAAAAGTAACCACGAGGAAACACAATTCATTTCCATTTAAAGAAAACATTAATAAATTCAATGATTCAAAAATATCTTCTTTATTTCTCCATAACCAAAACGTGAGTTCATAGACTCCATATTTTTGTACAATGAAATTACATGAAAAGATAGCCTAGCTATCCCCTATTCCCTACAAAAATAGCTAAGATGTCCCCCTTTCCTGAAAGTTTTTATCTTTTATAGAATTTTCCAAGCCCCAAAAATGTATCTAAATGTAACTGTTCATAATAGTCTTTAAAGTAACTATCCTTAAGAAATTGACTTTAAACAAAAATAGTTACGTTACATGAAAATTGGGTTACCAAAACTAATTACTAAAAGATTCCATGCAAAGCAAGAAAATTAAACCACTACAGGTGGTGAAGTTTTTTCCACAACCAGTTGCATCTCCATAAAAAGGTTGTGTAGCTCAACATGTTCCTCTTCTTATTCTAGGATGAAGATTACCCTATGATATTGATATTAGTTGTTCTTCTCCTTCCAGGAAAGTGTGAGTAATTGGGAGATAATATCAAATTTCTCTTCCTCGGGCCAGTTAGAGTCAGGCTACATGATGGGCATAGGTTCACCATCCCATGTTTCCTCTCTCATAGGGAGCCCCATTTCAAATTTTCCTTGGTTGATAAGAAAACAAGACTCAACAGTACTACCACCTTTCTCTATAAACAAACTCATTCAATTACACGGGTAGGTAATGATGACCTTTAGTCTATCAATATCGTGTTACCACCTTAGTGATCTTTGTTACACTTTCCATTTAATAGGTCTAATTAATGCATCATTGATTGAGGAGTACACCTTAGGATTGAGCTCGCATTTCATAATTCCTAAAAAGATAGCCACACCATACACTATACAAGTAATTAAATGGGCTAGTGATTCTTTGAAAACCAAGGAGATTACTTGAAAGTCACGGGATTGCAAAAAATTCAAACCGCAGAACTATACATCATGGGTTCTAAGATTTCAAGAACTTCCGATACGCAAATCATTTAGACAAGGATGAGGACAAAGAAGAATCAGGTCATCGGGTTATTATGCAACTCCCGAGCCTAGCGCCTTGGTTATAAAAACTCAAGTTTTGGCAACAAAGGCTATGAAACTAGAAAGGACCACGATTACGAATGAATTAAAGGCATGGAATGAAGACCATTCTAATTTAGAGGAGGGAAATTGCATGCTTTAAAATTTAGAGGGTAACATTGGCTCTAATTGGGGATGAGGATTACAAAGGATGAAGCAAGGGAACCAAAATCTCAAGCATGGACCAGTGCATAAATCCATTGGGCTATAGAGTTGGAGAGCATAGGGGACAAAGGAGCTAGAGAAAGGAAAAAACAATATGCAACAAGGAAAGGAAAATACATTACCAATACAACAAAATTTCCTAATATATACATGGTAGGGAGACCCTACCTCAGATGAATCCAAAATAGTCATGCAAATCCATTGACAGGCTAGGAGAAATAGCAACATGCACAAAATAATGTTGGATGAATGAGGATCTCACAAGAAACTAGCTACAAACTTGTGATCATCACGATCAAACTGATAAGAATGGTGTCACATAAAGATTTGCTGGGCATGATTTGGTGTTGAAAATCCACTCTTCATTGTACCCTTCTGCAATTAGACAACTCATATCAATATTTCCCATCATATGATTACCAACATCTATCTGCATGACCCCAAATGTAATATCATAATACTCTTTATTTTTCCAACCTAGAGAGATTAGTCCTCGAATTAGGAAACCTTCATACAAACCATTAGAGAGAGACCCCTTTTTGGTGCCATATGTGTAGGTTACTACATTGTTTAAAAATTTTGAATCCTGACTTGCAACATACACCTCATCATGTCCCTGCATACAATCAACTCTATGCAAAAATGGAAGTGTGTTAGGATGAGAATTGGTATTGCAAATAATATTTTCTTGTGACATGAAATCACCCCCAACTGAAACAATCTCCTCTCTTCCTATGGGCTTTGACTCAACAACTTTATCACACTCATTTACAACTGGTAAATCATATGTAATGACATAATCTCCACATAGGAATTCATCTTCATATACATTAAGACACCAATTTGGAATATAAACAATATCAGACATAGCAGATTCATCCATTTGCTCATTTTTGTCAAAGCTATCATGTCTAATTACATCACTATCTTCCAATCTTTGTTTAAAATTTTTGGCATGGAAGGATTCAAAGATAAAGTCATTTCTAACCTTTTGTTGTAGCCATTTTTTTGTGTCATCCTACTTGGGAAATCTGAAGGCTTCATACTCAACTTGCATGCAAATTGGAGAAGAGACGTTCAACACCTCATTTATATTTGGGGTATCCCAAAATTTCTCTTCATCACTGGTAAAAGTAAATGTGTTTCCATTTATATAGTAGACAAGTATGAGAGAGCAACACTATTTGCATTACCCTCATTATACTTTTCATCATGGGAGGATGGTTCATTCTCTTCACCATTCAAGGGATTTTTAGGTTCATGATGTAAATAATAAGCTTCAATTATTCCATTAACATGAGGTTTAATTTTTACAATACTTGATTTATCTCTGCCAAAGTGTTTTGAATTAAAAATAGAGAGCTTAAGATATTTGACACAAGCAGGATGAAATTTTTGGAAACATATAGGTTGGAAATTTTGTTTCTACATATTAGGCTTCCTCATGGATTCATTACTTGATTCATTTACAACACAATATGCCTTCCATAGACCGCTCAAAATCAAATCATTTTCTATTTTTATAGCCCCTTGTTATGCAATCTCTCTCATTCCCTCTACTTCTTTTTAATTCAATTTGAAAATCTGGATGTAGAGAGGAAATAAAAATGCAAAGCTGAAGTTGCTTACTTGGTTGAATGGAAGTAGGGATTTTTCTGAACAGTCAGTTGAATCTATCCACAAAATCTCTAACAAATTCTCCTTCTTGCTTGTGAATGTTGAAAAATTGACTCAACACAACAACTTCATCAACAAGACCCTTATATCTTGATAAGAATTTATTCCTCAATGAATCCCAATCAATAATACACTTATATTCTACATGAAAAAACCAATATGTTGTAGGCCCAACAAGAGATTCAATAAATAGTCTCACAAAAAAAAATTCTTCATTTACCCCCAAAATGCTGCATTTAACTGTGAATTCCAGAATGTGATAGTCTGCATCTTGATTGTTTTCTCCACTGAAATTTGGAAAATTATTTTGTGATCCCTCAAGAAAAGGTGAATACTGAGATAGCGAAAGAGGCCCAAAGTGATTTCCCCATCATTGGGAAGAAATCAATGCAATAATGCAAATCTGAAAATTAAATCATCATAGGTCTTCGCTAGAAAAAAATATTTCTTAGTACATTTCATTAAACAAAGCCACCAACCTCCATCCTTGGGGAGGAACCTTTGGATTTCTAAGGAAAGGGACACCAACACTTCGATTCTTTCCTAGCAGAGTCACCAAAAATCTCCTGGTTTATAGATTTGTCACTTTAGTTTATACTCCATTTTCCCATAATAGTGACATCCTGACCAACAATTGAGTCACTTGAAATGATTATTGCAAGTGCTCTTTGCTTGTTTTACAAGGCACAAATACCTTCAAATGGTTTGCAATGAATGAGAAGATAGGGTATTCTTTTAACCAAAAATCAGAAAACATAAACTACCATCTATCCATAACTATGAAATAGATGCGAAAGATCAAACCTAAGATTAAGTAAATGTAGGTAAATGACACAAAGGTCATCTTCCCTACACCAACAGATGATATTCAAGTAAAGAAAGAACAACAAACTCTTTTCAGTTGGAGCTAATTTAATCCAAATCCAAAGTTTTAGAATTAAATGAATATACAACCCATTATAATAGAATGACATTGAAGAATAACCACAAGGAAACAAAGTTCATTACCATTTAAAGAAAACATTAAGAAATTCAAAGATTCAAAAATATCTTCTTTATTTCTCCATAACCAAAAAGTGAGTTCATAGACTCAATATTTTTGTACAACGAAATTGTATGAAAAGATAACCTAGTTACCCCCTATTCCCTACAAAAATATCTAAAATGTCCCCCTTTCCCAAAATTTTCTCTGTCTTTTATAGAATTTTTTCAAGCCTCTGAAATGAATCTAAACATAATTTTTCATACTGGTATTTAAAGTAACTGTCCTCAAGAAAGTGATTTTAAACGAAAATAGTTACGTTACAGCAAAATTTGGTTACAACCACTAATTACAAAAATATTCCATACAAAGAAATAAAATTAAACTTCTATAGGTGGTGGAGTATTTTCCACAACCAGTTGCATCTCCATAAAAAGGTTGTGCAGCTCAACGCATTCCTCTTCTTCTTCTAGAATGAAGATTACCCTGTGATATTGAGAGTAGTTGGTCTTCTCCTTCCAGGAAAGTGTGTGCAATTGGGAGATAATATCGATTTTCTCTTCCTTAGGCTAGTTTAATTCAGGTTGCAAGATGGGCATAGGTTCACCATCCCACGTTTCATCACTCATAGGGAGCCCTATTTTGAATTTTCCTTGGTTGATAAGAAAAGAGGACTCAACAATACTGCCACCTTTCTCTGTAAAAAACTCATTCAATTATGCTGGTAGGTAGTGATGACCTTTAGTCTATCAATATCATGCTATAACCTTAGTGAGCTCCATTACACTTTCCATTTAAGAGGTCTAATTAATGTATCATTGATTGAGGAGCAGGCCTAGGATTGACCTCGCATTTCACAACTCCTGAAAAGATAGCCACACAATATGCCGTACAAGTAATTAAATGGGATGGCAGCATTTTGGAAACCAAGGAGATAGCTTGAAATTCATAGGGCCAAAAAAAATTTGAACCATAGAATTACACGTCATGGGTTCTAAGATTTCAAGAACTTTCGATACACCTATCATTTATACAAGGATGAGGAGAAAGAAGGATCGGGTCATCGGGTTATTATGCAACTCCCAAACCTCACGACTTGGTTATGGAAACTCAAGGTTGGGTGACAAAGGTTATGAAACTGGCAAGGACCGTGATTACGAATGAATTAAAGGAATGAAATGAAGGCCATTCTAATTTAGAGGAGGGAAATTGCATGTTTTAAAGTTTAGAGGGTAACACAACAAATGGGACAGTATTCATGGAGTGAAGCCATTTGTAGCGTAACTTCACATGAAATTGGTCTGAATTAGAGATGATAGAGAATGATACATTTAATTTATTTGGTCCTACTTTTAAAGGGAGTGTGATCGAGCCCATGATAGCATGAGCAAAACCATCATGCATTTTAATCCATGCTTTTGGTTTTCAATATCTATCTTGAGTGAGTTCATGCACATTTAAGAGTTCTTCTGTGATCACATTCTCTCCACAAATGGGATCAATCAAAATCCCAGGAGTGGGACTCTTATTGATTCTACCAACTATGTAAAGAGGACCATTAGGTGCATTTTTTATTCTTTCTTCTAAAGAAAGAGTAATCTCAATAGGAATTATAGTTTTTTGTTTATGAGGCTTGAAGTCAATCACTCCTATCATTGTACTAATATGACTTTGGTCATTACTATCCATATGATTATGTTCATCATCATCCATAGGACTTTTTTTGTTATTGTTCATGTTTTCATCATCAATGTCAGCACTCATCACATCAGGCTTAGTTTCACTAGCATTAACAAAAGAAATATTATGGTTAGGAATGGGATTGGTAAAGATTTTGAATTTTTGGTTAGGAGGAGCTATAAATTTATAACCTTTTTCATTCACACCTCCAATTTGAATATGATTAGAATCAATGAGGTCTTGCACAAGATGTTTAAGATGCTTGCAATGTTCTGCATCATGTCCTTTTTGTTGGTGATAAGCATAATAGGCATTGTGTCTAAAGCTCTGAGGTAACGACTTGCTAGGGTCAAGAGGTCAAATGGGAGGTAAGGTACAAGCATGTTTTTGTTTAATAGTTGATTCATGGTTTTGTCAAATGTTTTGAGTAAGGGAGTAAATTATCTTTATGGATCCCCAAAGATATAAGGATTAATCTTCTTTATAGTAGCTACTTGGGTATCAACTAGTTGGGTAGGTTGGGAGGTGTAATTTAGTTGAAGAAAACTTTAATTTTCTCTTTTGAAAGGCTGGTAGGTGTTTTGGTTTTAAGATTTAAAATTTTCAGGATGGGTAGAGGTGGTTTCTGGTTCACAACTATAGACCAAGGATATCACTATGGGTTGATTATGCTTAATCCATCAATAAAAGCATAAAAAAGCCACTAATACTCAATCTAAACATGATAAATTGAACTAAAGTTAAACTAAAATTTCATTAAAGCAAAGCATTCTAAATTATGAAACATTTAAAATGTCTACTCTAACCCTTTTGAAACTTATCTCATTTTAGAATTGGTGTTACGTTGATGTGAAACAATGACCCTTTTCCAATCTCGTGATCAGTGAGTTTGTTTCAATCGATTCTATTGAAGAGAATAAATGAAAAGATTATGAGATATGATTAAAAACATGACTTATGCTTAAATGAGTATGATGCAAGAGTTAATATACCATGATTTATGCTAAAATGATTTAAAATACAATTTCTAAGCTAACCTAAATGATATTTAATCTAAAATAATTCAAACCCTAATTATCTAATTAGCTAAATGGATGCATTATGGAAGCCATTAATGAAAGATAAGCTATTATGCAACTAATTTAAACTAAAATATGCTAAATGTGAGTTAAAAATGAGTATGAGTGTGGGTGATTTCAACAACATAAGTTTTCTCTGAAAAAGATGGATGATCGATCCATTTGTCTCCAAATAGTGAACCATTTATAGGAAAGAAAATGAGAAATGAAGGGTTGAGAGTGAAAAAGCTAATCAACTATCAAGGATGGAGGAAATTGGAGGCATGGATCATGGATTATCATCAATGGGTGAGAATGGAAGATGATATTTAAGCAAGGGTTCTCATTCCTTCCAAATATTCACACTTTTGACCTATACAAGAGGTCAAAAGTTAACTTGCACAAGAAGTCACAGGTTAACTTGCATATGAAGCTAAGTGATAATATTCCTTTTTCCAAATGATTGGAGGAGAGAATATGCTTTGGAATATTCTCATGGGTGAGGAAAACGATATTTTGTAGATTAAAACAAAGTTAAATTGTGCAAAAGGGGAGGGAATATTCCCTTTTTGGAGGAATGTGCAAAGGAGGAATATTCCCTTGCAAGTGGGAGGGAATTAGAGTAATTAGAAAATTGCTAATTAAACAAGGGTTTAGTCATGCAATTAGGGGATTTAGAAGAATAATGTGATATTCATTAAATTAAATGATTTAATGAATCTGGGGAAAGGTGAAATGACATTTAATTAAATAACTTATGGTTATTTAATTAAATAAGAAGACTTAGAGAAATAAATTAAATAGTTTGATATAATTAATTTAATGAGATGAAGTGTTAGCATTAAAGGGGGGAATTAACCTGATTTGATGTGTTAGCTTAATAGATGAAAATGATGTAATTAATTAAAATAGTTAGGATAATTTTATTAATTAAGCAAAACTAGGATGGGTTTCAAGAGAAAATCATCTTAGTATAACAGATTCTAGTGTATGATATCATTCAAGACATTTTTTTAGTGTCTACATTTTACCCCTCTTTGAAGTGAGGTACATGCTACTTCGGTTCAAAAATTGATTCTATTTGATTTAAAAACTATTTCTTAGATCAAAAATAAAAAAAATCTAATTTTGTAGATGCCCCAACAGGAGGATAAAGTTGATTCCCTGCCTCGTTGAGGAATTAGGATTTTTTTTTAATTTTGGGTTGATATCTTGATAAAGGTGAAAAGATGCCCTAGGGGTCAACAAAGGCTTTGGGATGCAAGAAATATGCCAAAAATGCAAAAACCGATGCAAAATAAGCTCCAATTTTGAAAAATTGATGAAAATGATGATAAACCCTAGCTTCAAGGTTTAATTTGGGAAAAATCCCTAATTTTGATGTATAAATAAGCAAAAAGGGTCACTTTCAATTCATTTGTGCATTCACACCTTAAGAATTTTTTGCAAATTTTGCTTTAACCCTTTGACGAAATGGTGTGAAAAGAGCTCCCATGACACATTTCCAACTGGGTTTGAGAGTAGCAACGACTTTCAAGCTCAAGACCACTGGTATGTAACTCGAAACTTGATTTGAAATTTGACTTTTTGATGCATTTATTACTTTTGAATTTTAAAATTTCCCAACATCACTATATAACAACACTAATTTTAGAATTAGCTATGCTAAAATGAATTTTAGCGATGCATATGTGTATTACGACACAGTTCACAATTTACAATTTGGGTTTTCATTTCTAAATCATGATACATATTTTTTTAGGGATGCACTTCATGATTTGAAAATTAGAGTTAGGGTTTCCAAATTTTAATTCATGACACATGTGTTTCTGGCGACATGATTTTCAATTTGCAATTTGAAATGCCTTGGGTGTCATAGTTTAGAACTTGAATTATAGCAAAGCTATTGTAAATAGCGACACTATTGTCCTTTTGAAGCCTAAAATTCCAAACTGAGTCAATTTTTTTTCAATTTTTGACATCGTGTACTTCGTGGGTGTAGGAGGTCATTCCACCTTTGATGTCCCATGAGTACCGGCCCATAGTTTTGGAGAGACATGGTGATTTGTCTGAGTTATGACAAGAGCACCTAGGAGAGATTGGCATATGGTACATCACTTATATGCCTATCATCTGGACACATCTGGCCATGATGACCGCATTGTGCGAGCAATGGCACAGTGAGACTTCGTTATTCCACCTTCCCACAGGAAAGGCAACAATGACTTTAGAGGATGTATGGTAGGTATTGAATTTTCTAATACATGGAAAGCATGTGATATATGAATTTGATGCTAGTTACAATGCTTGCCACGAGATGATATAACTGGAGGACATTGTTCTAGTCCCTTCACAGATCGATCTTGAGATGTAAAGAGGTTAAGTTCCCACATTTAGATTGATTATTGAAACTATTATCTTTGGTTTGGTTGCTCTAGACAGACAACACCACATATTCAACCTAGGATGGATTCTTGCTTAACAGAGGATGCTTTATAGGAGGACATTGTTTGGATGGGGGCCAGTGATGTTGGCCTCATTGTATCATGATATGCATGACTTTATATAATACAATAGTAGAGTGATCTACATAGGGGTTACCTTGCTACACATTTGGGCTTGGGAGCATATCGCAGTGCTTCGACTGATCATGTAGATGGCTGATGTAGAGCTAGATTATCCTATCGTTTGGTGATATAGAGGTGCCATTACTTTACAATACACTGGGTAGCTGGGATTCCATATTGGCATCGGGTGCTTGATGATATGACAGTATTTATACTACAACCCTGGCTTTAGATGACAATGTGGTTCAATGATGTGCACCAACTCTTCTTTGCTAGATAGACTTGTTATATGCAGGGTTGGGAGCACACCATTATAGAGAAGTATCTACTAGATAGGGTGGATCAACAATTCAGAGAGACACATGATAGACCAGATGATCAATACAAATCCCTCTTCACCAGGTCAACATGAGAGGTACCCACATAGGGACCTATGATCCTAGTGCTTAAGGTTGTTGAGGGCTTTCGATAATTAGTTACTTAGCCATGGGCTTATGACCAGGGATAGGAAGATTCTAGATGACACCTACATATGATGCATGGTTTACACCCCCTTATCAATTGATAGATCTAGCAGGTGCTCCTTGAGAGAGATCAAGTGGGAGAGGTGTAGGTAGGGGCAAGGGCAGAAGCAGGGGATAGGATGGAAAAGATGGCCAGGATGGGAAGATCCTTGAGGCACAACTAGTGGGATAGCAACCTCCACAGTAGCCTCCTATTCAACCACAACCAATTTAGCCACCACCACCAAGGCCAGATCCCCGAGATTTATAGATTCAATAGTTGTAGTAGTAGGTTCAGGGCATTACAAGTGAGCGAGATTAGGCCCAACAATAGATTGTAGCTATTATTGTTGAGAGGGATCATGCACAGTAGTAGGTACAGGCTATCATGGTAGAGAATTACCATGAGTGACAACTCATATAGACTACCAAGATGCAGCTAGCGTAGGAGGTTGGGTGGCACCAACAGCTCAAGATAATGATAGCTGCTTCCCAGGGGTGGACAATCTCTGTGAGACTATATAGAGAGGTTGTGACTAATGCAACCTACTATAGGATGCACTATCAAAAAGATGTCCCTAGGGCACTTAGACATCTGGATTACTCCTAGAGGATCGAGGCACATGCTAGAGTAGAAGATCATCTAGAGAGACGGGCTAGAGAGGGGAGCAACCATCAAGGCTAGATCGATTATCTAGAGACACTTTTTGATTTATTGTCTAATTCTTTTATACAGATATACATTCATGGGATCATTTTTTATAGGCTTGTGGATATTGTATTTATGATTGATATACATACTCTAATAAAGATATTGTACTATGATAGTCATTTTTTTGATATATAGATGATACAAATATAGATTCAATGTGATGCAATGTGTTCACTTTATTTCATGCTTATGATTGTATGGATGGATTTGATATGATGATGCTTATATATTTTTATGTATGGATGTAGTTTATATTTATATTTATGCAATATGTGATGATATGATATGATATGTGATGATATGAGATGTAATGGATACAATGTTGTATTCTTTTCCAATAGATTTTTATGATATTCCATGTGATGGACGATATGATATGATTATGTTATGTTTATGCAAATGATGTGGATTCATTTATTTTTGTGTATTTCCTTATTTAGTTTTATGATGTGATGTATGCATGTGGATGTATGTATTGATAATGCAGATATCCATGCTTTATTATATGATAATACAATGCATGTTTATGATATGTGTGAAATAATTTAATATGCTTAGAATAACAAATTTATATTATTCGCACAGCTTAAATGATAATGATGATGTAGGATGGATTTATTTGATGATTTTTTTTTGAATGTCATGATACTGGGTTAGTGCAGAGAGAAGATAGAATAAGTGAGCATGATCTGACCATTGATTTTGATGATTGATTCAAAAGATCCAACAAGTCTATGATCCATCGAGACTTTATTAGAGATGGTGATGAGAAATGCATGATGATGAATGCGTGATTATTATTTACTCATATCTGGGGATTGGTATTTTTCTTTGTTCCTTATTGTTTGATATAAAACAGACACAATGCATCATGGTATTGATAGCCAGGATGACGTTGTATCTAGTTTAATGGAATTTGAATTGAAAAATAAATAAGATAGTTCTTGTTCACATCTTGACATACATAAACCTAATTGGAATGTAAGTTAGAAGCTTAGGATACATTGGACCAAATCATACACAATAGTCAACAATGTAATCCAAACAACTTCCCTACGCACAACTAAGCAAGTATGCACCAGGATTATTTTACAATAGTATCCATAAGCACAACAAGGGAAAGATAATGATCAATGCCCTTCTCTCTAAATCATTTTAATAGACAGGTATGTGCAGAATCATGATGGGACAAAAAGTGACAATATGATGGGTATGTGGCTGACAACTATTTTTTTACCCAAAATTGATGAAATGAAAAGGGTTTTTAAAGGAGATTATCATATTTCCACCAATATAAATTATTCTTTACTTTGAATTTAATAAGTAATTATTATTCATTTTCTATTCAAATTATGACTAAAATCCTAATTGATAGGCTGATTGAAAAATATCTATAGCTTTCAAACAATATCACATTTTTTGAATCCAAAACATGCATCACATACTATAGGATTAAAAAAAAGAAAAAATGAATTTCATGAAGTTTTGACCAAGTTAAGGTGGTCAGACATACGATTTTTTATATTTTAAAAAAAATTGTAATAAAAAAATCATAATTAATTATTTAGTTGGAAAAAATTTACAAAAAAATATGCATCACATTGGAGCATGAGTCCTCTCTTAGACAAACACCTACTTATTTTTTCCCTAAATTTTAAGTACCACTGCATTGAAATTTCAAATTTTCACCAAATAGATTTTTTTTTTTTAAACAAACCTAGTAGTTTAGAAACTACATTCAATTTTCTATAGATTCTATTTGTACATATTTTTGAAATAATATAGATAACTTATTCAATTTTTTACATCAAGTTGCCTAACTCTGATTTTTTTGATTTTTTGCCACTTAAGGGCCTATTTTTTCCATGATGATCCTGCACATACCCAGACATCATTGAGAGGTCTTGTTAAAACTGTAAAATTTGAAATTTTTATAGTTGTCTATACTCATAAATTTTTTCCAATGAAGCCCATGTCATGAATATAAAATTGATGTAATTTGCTTTATCACCCATGTTCTAGTCAGTATTCATCATTTGGTCCCATAAAATTCACCTGATCCCAAGCATTTGAATATATAAATTCATATCGACATGAGCTAATATAGGTCTCCCCAACCCATAAGTTAGTTTATACTAACACATATTTTTTAGTGTATCGACCAGAGGTCAGTAATGTCATACCAATAAAGTCTCATTTTAGTAGTTCACAGTCTCAAATGGAAAATAGATTCTATTGGAAAGATAATGATCATTGGGGTGACAAGAAGTATTCATATCGAGCTTGTATATCGAGCACAAGGAAATGTGTCAGTCAGACCAGTGCCATTGAAGTAAAATTCCTAAAGTCAGCCTGAGACATTCATCTAGTCTTGTTGATAATGCAGAGGAGGATTTTGTTAGTAGAATAATACTACCAGGATGAGTTCAAGATGCCTTGCTGACCCCTCATGACATATTGAGAAAATTGTAATGGTAAGGGACTTGGTGATATGTTTGGAGAGAATGATCATCAGAAAGACATGATTCATGGTCTCACTAATGAAGAACTTCATCAGAAAGATGGAATTCAGTAGAGAGAGATAAGAAGGTCATACTGAGTGTAGTTTCATCAGCAAGAAAACCATTATGTCTTAGCAATCAGAATTAACAAAGGAAATATCTCGGCAAGATACATATCTTTGGAGTAAGCTGAAGACTTTTTTCCTGACCTAATAAGTCACAACTATAGGTTTGCATTGGTGAGAGTTATAGCGATATACTTGAGACTAAAAGGATAACTCTTGGGGAGACTCATAACACTGGTGAAACAACAAGACATCTTAGTGATATATGATCTATCGATAGCGCAAATATGAGTGAATCAAAATAACTGTCAGGGAGACTCAAAGTGTCAAGGAAACTACAAGATGTCTTAGCCGATGTTTAATGAATGTTGGTAAAAGCCTTAATAAAAGGATCGCCCAAGATTTGAAAATGTCTTGCTGACAATATTACATGACGTGACAATGAAAGTTTTGAAAAAAAGACCTGCTACACTCGCGTTTTAGCTAAAAAATTAATGGCGCCACAGAGCACAAGTAGTTTCATGAATTGAGGAAGATTCAATTGAAAATATTATTGTGGAATTGATAACAGAGGAAGCAGAAGGACAAATTAAAAACCAGGGCATTCTTTCAGCTCAAAAGTTTCAAGCAAAATATAGTAAGTTCTTCGTACCTTAATTTATGCAATTTTGAAGAATGGAAGCCACTAGTTTAGGAAAATTAAAGGGGAGAAAACAGGGGGAAAGTAGTCAGTCTAGAGGGAAAAAATAGAAAACCAAAATTGAGGCAGAGGGCACTAAGAGAAAGCTAAGTCAAGATCTTATCGACCAATTACATACCTCTGGACCTAAAGCCAGACGATATGCACAACTTAGGGAAAAAGTGGATAAATTAGATGATAAATGTAAGCTCATAGGAGATATTTGGACACCAATAAGAGGTTATGAACTTTTTAGTTTTCATTACCATCGGAGGAATCACTTTGAACTAGTATGGAATCCATGGAGGCTTAATCTAGGAAATTTGGTCTGCCCTAATGTATTTGTCAATGTTGAATTGGTGAGATTGTTGGTTGCTCATTATAATTCAAAACTCAAAGCCATCTGTGACCCATCTAGGAAACCATTAATACATATATCAGAAGATGCAATAGGTGAGGTTTTCAAATTGGAAGGGGTTTGCAATGAGAAGATCATATGTGAAGAATTAGAAAGGAAATTCGGGAGGATGGACACAATTTATAAAGGTTGGAGGTTTCCACTGCACAGAATTAGACATGGTAGCAAACTAGTTCCACTAGAGGATAGTGATGGACCCCCATTCCATGTTGATCTTTTTGAACCCTATATAAAGTATACTTATTTCTCGGTAGGCCATGTATTGGGAATGGAAGTCCCTGAACATATGTCAACTGTGCCTATAATAATTTCAACAGATATTCAGTATCACAATTCTAGACCTTTTGATTATGCCTCATACATTTTTAGGGGGCTTGATTCTGGGTTGATGGCAGTAAAAGGTGGAGCCTCTATCTTACATATTAGGAATTATTCATTGATGATGCACATAGTATTGTATTTTGGATAGGAGTTAGGGTCGTGGCCTAAGGAGATGAAAATTTCACAATTTGATAAGGAAGGTATGTCATTACCTATTCAATTATGGAATGTTTGGGATAGCAGGTTTCCTCATTCTTGTTTCGTACACTTTGAGGAGTATTTTGTAAAGACATTGTATAAATTCTATAATCATCCATGTGCTTATTCTTTATCTTATGAGATAAAGAGGTTTCTCAGGCCTAAGGACTTCAATGGGCCAATTAGTCACAATTGGGGGGATTGGTATTGCTTGAAGGATGCCACCATGATTAGGGTTTATGGATTTGAGGATACCCCATTCATTTTTCCTAAAATAGTTCCGGATAGGATTGCATACTTGGAAATTTTCAGGCAAATGGACTTTTCTAGGGTCATGAATTTGAGCTCCTTTAGAAAATAGGCTTTTATGCCCAATACATTGTGCTTCGATGATTTTGTTGTATTGGCAAAAGAAGGGTACAATTTTATTCTTGATAAGCTACTACAATACAATATGAAAAGAGAACAACTGAGAAAGAATTTTGATCCAGAAGGATATATCAATTCTTCTAAACAAAAGATAAAATTTGGAGGGTATCAACATGTACCCTATCAAATTGATGATATGATCAGGAACCTAGAAGCTAAAAAAGTAGAAATGGTGGTTGAAAAATATAATAAAGGGTTGCAAGACACAGATTTGTTATCTTCTAAGGAAGAGGAATCTGAGGATAACGTTCTACAGGACCAACCCAATAAGATATCAAGATTGAGAACTCATGATTACACCTGCCTTGCCAGGGAATTAAGTGTTGAAGAGAGTATAGATACAAATGCAAGGCATGTAGAGTATAAGTCATTTGTAGCAAATAATGGATTTATAAATTCTCCAAAATTTAAAACATTATTATATAAAGAAAAAGGAAAAGAGATAAGAGAAATGGTTGAAAATGTTACACCAAGTAATGAAGAACATTTATTGAAGATCTAAAGATGAGTGTAGACAAAGAGATGGTGGGTATGACCCCTGAAAAGGGAAGGAAAATGTTTTAATTTATTTATTTTTTTAATAAAAGAGGTTAAAATTTTTATTAATCATCAAGAGTAGTACAAAGCAAGAAAAATCCCAAAAAGGGATTAAGAACCAACATACAAGAACTCAAGAAAAGTTTATGTAGCATCTCACATCCTTAGTGACCCACCCCTCCAAATCCTGGGCAAGGTCCCCTGGTAAACTGTTCCAATCATCAATCATCCAATTCTCTTTCTTCTCCGAGGCCCATTTGGCCATCCCATCAACCACCTTTTTCCACTCTTGGGGGATATGAGAGAAGGTAACAGACTCAAATAATTCTCCCAAATTGGTGATCTACTTAGCCACCACAACAATCTACCAACATCCTTAAACTGCCTCTTATTTATCAGGTCCACCACCACCTGTGAATTTGACTCACAGATAATTTTTTTCCAACCAAGGGAATATGCCCTCTTCAAGGCCAAAAGAATTTCCAAGGCCTCCATAAAGTTATTAAAATTTTTCCACCAATATTTCAAAAAGAACACAACCACCCTAGAGCTATCTCTTCCCACACCACCAGGGCCTGTGTGGCCCAGATTTCCCCTTGCTGACCCATCCGTGTTGATTTTTAGAACACCAATAGGAGGAAGCACCCAATGCCCCCTTGAAGACCTTTCCTCTAGTACACCTACCACGCCCAATCTTGGGCCTTCCAATACATTTAGTAGTAATCTCTAGATTACGAATAATCCCAATATCTCTTGGATCCACTAGGATCGACAGGTCACATTTAGCAGAAAACATTTCCTATAAGGTCCCAAGAATACGAGCCCAAACTTTCCCTACTTACAACTTATTATCCAGAAAGATCCTTCAATTGCGTTCTAGCCAAATGTACCAAATAATCATACTAGGACCAATAGTCCATGCTATGTACAAGAAAGAAGTCTTTGTCAGGCTGGACCCAAAGATCCTCCAACACTCAAGAGAAGATGGGTGCTTGCATGACAAATTCCAGGCCCCCCACCAAAAGTGCCAAATAGTCCTAGCAAAGGGACACAAAAATAAAAGATGTGAGACGGTCTCAACATCTTTTAAACAAAGAAAAAAAAGTGAAGGACTTTGGGAGCCTTGTTTACATAGGTTATACTAGGTCAGGCACCTGCCATACATCACAAGCCAAGAAAAGAAATTACATTTCAGCCAAGAGAATTTATTCCAAATATTTTTCCACCAAGGAACCTCATCACTATCATAGGCATCTCTATCCAGAAGGCCATACCCTAAGGTAACAGAGTACTTCCCTTTAGGACCCGAATCCCAAGCTAGCACATCCCTCCCCAAAAGAGAGCAACAGACTCTAGCAACTAGAATAGAGAAAAACTCCCTCTTATCCTCCAAAGAGCCCCCTTGTGCCCAATCTTGCATATCCTTCCACTGATAGACAATAGTCTACCCCAAATCCTGTGGGGCTTTAAAATCCATCACTCTACTCCATCCAACCTGAAGAAAAATCTTACTCAATCCCTCCAAGTGAGGATACAAGTGGAGAATAGGCAGAAAGCCATCCCAAGAATCTTTCCAAAAGAGAGCATCAGAAACTCTATTGCAAATCCAAAAAAGGCCTTGTTTAACTAGCTTATCTCCATGCTTGAGAGTATCCCAAATCATAGAACCTTTCCCCACAAGGCTAAAATGTGGAACCTCAGCCCCATCCACCCCTCCAAGATACTTGAAGGTAAGGATCCTGTCCCAAGACTAATGATGATGCGTACACCATCTACAGTACAACTTAGTAGCCAAAGCCTAGCCATTCCAATCTACCCTATGCAATCCTAGACCACCCTCCTGCTTTGGTCGACAAACTACTTCCTACTTAATTAGACTCCACTTTCTTGAAAGAAAGTTACCCAACCACAGAAACTACCTACAAAATCCCTCAAAATCTTTGATGAAACTTGATAGAGTAGACAACACAAAGCACTTATAAATAGGTAAGGCTTGTACCACAGACTTCAATAGAGTAACTCTCCCTACCGTAGACAACTATCTGTAGGTAAAATGACAAACCAATTTATAAAAAAATTTGATCACATCCTACCAAAAATGCCAAGGGAGCAGGCGTACGCCCAAAGGGATACCAAGATAGATGAAAGGAAGATTTCCCACCTAAAACCTTAAAATCCTAGCTATACGTTTCTAAATCAGAATGGGAGTATTAAAGAAATAAATGAAAGAATTACTTTCATTTATTCTTTGACCAAAGGAAACCAAGTAGCAATCCAACGTTTAGCAAAAAGCAATAGCCTCATCAAACTTAGCAACACCCATTAAAGCCGAATCATCCACAAATTGAAGATGAGTTTGAGGAGTGAGGGAATTGCTCCATATCCAACCTTGTATGAGCCCAACTGAAAATTGAGACTTAATGAACCTCCCCAAACCTTCGATCATTAGAATGAACAAGTATGGGGATAAAGGATCCCCCTTCCGAAGACCACAAGAAGCACGAAATAGATCTGAGGCCTCCCCATTTATAAGAACGGAGAAGGAGGGCATTGTAACACAACTCATGACCCAATCGATCCACTCCTTACAGAATCTAAAGGCTCCCAATTTTTTTTTCAAGAAACCCCATTTAACTCTATCATACACCTTAGCCATATCCAACTTTATAAACATTGCTTTTTCCTTTGAGGATGCCATGGAGTGAATAGTCTCAACTGCAATAAATATACCATCCAAAATCTATCTACCAGCAACAATTCCCCCTTGTTCGTCTGAGATCAGCTTATCTAGCCATGGCTTCAGATGCTCCGCAATTAGCTTTGTTATGATTTTATAAACCACATTACATAAGGCAATTAGTTGAAATAGGTCTAGAGAATTAGCCCCTTCATGCTTTGGGATGAGTGCAAAAGATGTGGAATTCATGGCTCTAAACATTTTCTTATTCCTTAAATATTTCCGCACAACCTCTAACAGATCCAATTTTAATACTTCCCTAAATTCCTGGAAGAACTCAGCCAAAAACCCATCCGGACTAGGAGCCTTCCCTTTTTTTATTTGAAACACCACTTCCTCCAACTCCTTCAAAGAAATAGGCTTAAGAAGATAGATATTCATATCATTGGTCACCAAAGGAGGAATACTGGCCAAGATGGAACCTTCCTCCTCCCAAGCAAGCTGGGTATCTTCTAGAAAGAGCCTAGAGAAGAACCGGATTTCTCCCTAGAAATCTCTAGCAAGGAATAAAGAACAGTACCTTCAGGAGAGCAAAGAGAAGAAATAATGTTGCCTTGCCTTCGAGACTTTACCGAGTTATGAAAGAAGTATTCTTATCCCCTTCTTGAAGCTAGTCAATATGAGTCTTCTATTTCTAAATAGTTTCTTCACGAAGCTCCCATTCCTCTAGGTCTTTAACTACACTAGCCTCAAGCCTACTCAAATCCTCAGCCAAACCCTAATCACAGATCTGTCTGGTGATGTAAACCAAGCACTCCTGAGCCGCCCTTTTCTTTTGGAACAAATTTCCAAACTGATGCTTATTCCAATACTTTAATTTATACTTCACATATTGAAGCCTCTTCATAAAAGTAAACATGGTAGTACCAAAAGTTGGTCGTCCTTCAACCCACCACTTAGAAACTAAGTCAACTAGACCCTCCTCCCTGATCCATATAAGCTAAAATTTAAAAGTCTATTTCTTAGAGCCACCCAACAAATGAGTAGAGAATTTAATTATCCAATGATCTGATCCTTACCAATCTAAAATGTTTGAGCTTATTATCCACTTGTCACTAACCCAAAAACTAGACGCAAGAAACCTGTCTAATCTTTCAGAAATAGCTTCAACCCCAATCCTCCTATTATTCCAAGTAAACTTTCCATTCAAAGGTTTAATATCCACAAGTCGAAGCTGAGCCAGATTATCCCTAAGAATATTAGAAGAGGGGTCCAAACGAGGCACTCCCCCCTTTTTCTCATCAAGAGAGGCAATCGCATTGAAATCATCTGACATAATCCAAGGAAGATAGGGATCCAATGATCTCAAGAAATTGATATGAGACCACAAAAGAATCTTACCCAGGATATCTATCATAGAATAAATATTAGACAAAAAAATTATTTCCCCGTCTCCAAGCTCATCGCAACAGGAGAGATGAAGAACCTACTGAAGAACCACCAAATAGGAGAGATTCGTCGGGGGTTCATAAGCACGCAAGACCTCCAGAACTTCCCTAAGCACCCACACACTGACATGAACCTCTATTCCAAATCTGAGAAGTACTATTCATCATGCTATCAATAGATAACTTTGTCTCTTGGAGAAAAACCAAATCTGGAGACTGAGCATGAACCAAATCCCGAATAGCCTTTTGTCTAGGGATGCTATTCATACTCCTCACATTCCATGAAAGCACAATCATCAGAAGGGTTGAGAGAAGTGAGTATCCAAGGTCTTCACCGACCCAGATTCCACCAAGGTCTCACTAGCCCAATTGACTTTCTCCTAATCCTTCTTCATGCCCACCTTATGGAGCTTATTAGGAGCACACTTTTTTAGGGACTTTTGATGTACACCCAAGATATGGGAGAAAGCTAAAACTTTACTCTTACCAGAGCCTCCAGAGCTCATTCCTCCAGTAGAGCATGCACCTACCTTAGTAGAAATCAAGTAAGTACCAACCGCCACACACGGGTCCCCAAGCCCAACTTCTAAGGAAGGAGCAAAAGAGTCCTTAACCTCCCCAGGAGCCACCATAGGACTAGGAGTTGAATCCATAATGGGCATAGGCTCAGGAATATGAGAAGAAGCGGGGGTAGCCACCACATGCAAGTCAGGAGAGACCCCCTCCTCATGAACTAGATCATTTAGCACATCAAACCTATTGGAAAACTCCTCCTCCTGGCGATTCTAAAAAGTCCTCTTTTGTCCTTAGCCCTTATTTCTTGGCCTAACAGGCTCGAACCCATCTTTATCCAAAGACACCCCCTGCATGAGTCCATTTCCTTTTCTAGGCTCTAAATTTGATGGAGCCAACCTATTTATTAGATTACCCATATGAGAAACCCGCATACACCTCCTTTGAATATGCCCATATTCCTGGCACAAACGACATCTAAACGGTAGGGGTTCATAGTCAAGCGGTTGCATCCATGAACAAGATCCCACTGTCAGATTGATAGAGTTAGGCAAAGGTTGGCTCGGGTCAACCTCCACACAAATACAAGCATAAGAAAAGATCTGATTCTCCATAGTTTATTGGGAAGGACCAATCGATCTTCCAAGCACCATAGCAATAAATTGTAGAATATCACTCCTCCAGCATTCCAGCAGTAGTCGAGGAAGGCGCACCCACACCAAGATCTTGGACGGAAACTCCTCCATTGAAATAAAATCCACATGCCATGGTTTGATGAACAAGCTAGTCTGGTTATAAAATTATGGGCCACCCTCAAAACCCCTACATTCTATCCAAAATGCATGAGAATTCCACTAGGAAAAAATTATTTGTAGCTAGTAAAACCTCGAAATCACTTTCCGGATTCCATGTCTTCTGAATCCAAGGGTCAAAGAAGGGTAGAGAAACCCTCATCCCCAAAAATTTATAGATTAAAATGTGTTTGCTAAAATATTCTATATCATCTGCAACCACTTCCTTCTAGATCACCACCACCAGACGTGCTTGAGCCCTTTCCAAGAATCCATTAACCTTTTTCACTTTAAATGATCTAATCCTAGACAATCCCATTCTGGTGAAGGCCAAAGAAGGCACCCCATCATCTGCCTCCACCATCATTAAGAGAACAAAGCTGGGATCAATGTAGCAAAACTGAACAAAGCTCAAATACAAATGTTGATTAAGGAAAAAGAAATGTACAAAATCAATAATGAGAGAATGTTAAGAGAAAATGACTACCTGAAAAAATTGTTAGGAGATACAATGAGATCAACCAAGCTGCTCACTCATGGTGAAAGTTCACAAGAAAAAGATCATTGGGAAGGATCAAGTGCATATTCTCAAGGGAAATATGATGCACTTGTAGCAGTAATTAAGAGAAGACAAGCCAGTCTAACAACTTGGTTGAATAAGCTCTGGGGAATACACTCACATAACTTTGATACATTACAAGAACACAAAAGAATGGATGGTAGGATTCTGAAGAATCTCTAGGAAATAAACCAGAGGGATGCTTCTAATAATGTGGCAATGGAGGCTGCAAATCATCTTATGAAGAAACATAGAGACTTCCTTGAAGAATTGTGAGGGGATGCGCATGGATTAATTGATGCCACTAAAAAGGGATTGACTACATTCTTCGATGATAGAAGAAGATTAAAAGAAATGACTAAATGGAAGGATGAAAGTGAGTCCATATTGCAAGAAATTCTGAAGATAGTTGTCACGAAGGTTACAAAACTGGATGAAGCATCCGAATAGAATGAAAAGATGGTGAAAATGGAGATCACGATCTAGAATGCATCGGGAGATGCAGATTCACATGAGTGTCAAGACTACTTGGACTACTTGTTACTTGTCAAAGATTCATTTATGGCTTAACAAATCCTAATTACCTTTTTTAATATATTGTTGTTTTAACATAAGGCATTTTTAAAAGGACATGTCCTTTTGAGCAATTGATGTATAAATATCCCTTTTTGGTAGCAAAAGATATATAAGGAATAGGAAAAGAATATAGTAGATTACAATGTTTTACAACTATGAGACTATGATGCATGCTTGAAACTATGAAGATATCAATGAAAATCTTTTGATGTGGTGGCGTATTCCTGGTATCA
Organism: Sequoia sempervirens; assembly: GCA_007258455.2. Classification (NCBI taxonomy): domain Eukaryota; kingdom Viridiplantae; phylum Streptophyta; class Pinopsida; order Cupressales; family Cupressaceae; genus Sequoia; species Sequoia sempervirens. The sequence continues at coordinate 382,068,325 of VDFB02281492.1, read as the reverse complement.
GTTGTTTCTTGTGTTGATTGATAGTATTGCTGAAGTTGTCTCCAAGGTTGATGTTTTCTAGTTATTTAAGTTGATATAACAAGCGTATATTCAATTTATTAGTGCACACTTGCTATATCTGTATGGTTTGATTAACTAGTTCTTTGAAAGAAAGATTAAATCCTTTTAGTCAATCATAGTAATTAAGGAATCTCATTTGGATCATTAAGAAGAACTTTGTAATCATTTTCTTGCATGTTTATACAAGTTGTAAACTCAAATTTATATGCTAAACAATTATAGAATCTACTAGAAAGAAGTTATTCATTTTAGATATTTCATCTGACTCCATACACCCAGTAAGGCACTAATCTCTATCACTTCACCTTTTAGTTTTATTCATTTCTCACATCTATTAACTGAACATATTAGTTTTAGCCTTGATATTGCTTATACAATCTATACCAAATTAAAACTCATTTATCCACTCCCATCTACCATTGTGGGTAAATTAATTTAAGGAGATAAGTCAAGTCTGTCTCATTCACATAGGTACACCTGCCTAGGTCTAGCAGCACCCAAAGAGAAGAAGGTTCAAATCATTTGGCCTTGTCTCTTACCCTAAAATGTATCTTGAACAGTATGGAAATCTATGTGCATCAGATGTTTCTTTTCATGAATTAGTATGGATTCAAAAAAAATAGAATGAGTCAATTTATGATTTTAACTGAAGATTCAACAAATTGTAGAATAAGATACCACCTGGGTCAAAATTGATAGACTCTGCAGCATTGAGTGTTTATTTGAAATCATTCGATCGAAAAATAGAGTATGAACTAAGGAATAGGTTTCCAAGAGATTTAGCTAAAGGCCAAAAGACAACACTAACCATTGGAAACAATAGGAAAGCATTGGGATGATCGGTAAGAGAGATAATCCTAGGGTTCCTCAGCAAGTCAATAATTATCAATACAAATAGAAGAACATGTACAAAAATGAGAGTCCTAGGTTACATGACATGCCTTATAGTACAAATTAGAAGGATGGAAAACCTGTAATAGATAGACCCATGAACAAAGAAACTCCTAATCCATTAAAGAAGAAGGGGGTGTATATGGTCAATAATAATCGTTGGTGTGAAGGTTGTGATGGGCCACATTCCCCATATCACTGTGTTGTAGCCCAAGAAATGCAGGAAGAAGGAATGTTAGTAAGTAATAGTGGAGAGGATCACACAATTTATTTGACTTCAAATAATTTTCACCCTGTTGAGGAGAAATATTCATCTTCAGAAGATGAAGGCTATAAGTACGATGTTTCAAATCAAAGGTACAATGTCCACATGGCTGAACAACAAGTTTTTTCTGATTCTGAAGAAAATAATGTAGAACACACTCTATTGAGATTCCTATTCAATACAATATGAGGAGACCCACTAAAGAGGAAATAAAGAGGTTGACCATTGTTGTAGTTGAAAAAGAAAAAAACAAGTGTTGGTTAAGAAATAGGATTGTGAATGAAAAGGAATTTGTCCCCAAGGGAATATTTATGAAAGATAGAGAGGTAACACGAGGAGTTTTGAAGAAAACATAAAATAAGCAACATTATAAGAATGAACAAAAGCTTGTTCAAAAGGAGGATAAAAAGTTACACAAAGACAAGTAGAAGACTAGTCAATTGAATAAAAGTGAAAAGGAAGAAAACAAAGGAGAAACATTAGAGAAAAAAAAATGATTAAGGCGAAAGGTTCCTCTTTTGATTTCACTCAGGCTTTATCTTAGTTAAAAATTTCTATCCCATTGCTCAAGATGATGAAAATTAAAGAGTAGAGGGATAGTGTTGTTTAATTGATAAAAAATGGAAATGAGAAAAATACAAGTTCTCAAAATAAGATAGCCACTAAAATTGTTAATAAGCAAGAGAAGGTGAGTGTCCCAAAAGTTTTCCTAAATGATGTATTAATAAATCCCCCACAAGTTGATCCTTTTTTCACCATGTTACTTATAAACAACAAACTATTGAGGAATTGCATGATAGACTATGGTGCTGCCATCAATATTATGCCAGTTGGAGTTATGAAACAAGTTGGCATGTGCGTGCATACTAATGGAGGGAAGTGTTATCCAATGGATAGCATGCCTGTTCCAGTAGTGGGTGTTATAAAAGATGTTGAATTCAAACTAGTTGCTTATCCTTAGGTGGCCCATAATATAGATATAACTGTAATTGATACCCCTCCTCAGTTTGGGATGCTTCTATCAAGACAGTGGACGATAGCAATTGGGGGAAATGTCTAATTTGATTTTTCTTATGCAACAATTTGAGTGAATGGTTAGGAAGTTAATTTGTACAGGGAGCCAAGGATGAACCAAATTGTAGATTGTGTACCTCAAGATCAAGTCAATTGTTTTTGTGGTGTGAATCTTGGTAATTTTAAGGTAGAACCAGCCCAACCAGAATTAGTCAATGCTGATCCAATTGATAAGCATGTTGTAAAAAACTATGATGGTGTGTGGAAAATGTACTTTGATGGAGAATGTAGCCAAGAAGGTAATGGAGCAAGAATAGTATTTGTTTCACCTGAAGGAGTTACATTTGAATATTCATTTTTGTTGGCATTCAAATGTACAAACAATGTGGTAGAGTATGAAGCTTTATTAATAGGTTTGAATATAGTTGTAAAACATAAGATCAAGCTGCTAGCTATTCTAGGGGATTTTGAGCTAGTTGTTTCTCAAGTTAAATCAAAATATGTAGCAAAACACAAGAGGATGAAGCAATATAGGAATGTTGTATGGGACACAATTGAGCTATTTGATTCTTTCTCCATTGAGTGGATAGATAGGTCGAAAAACATAATGGAAAACTTTTTAGCCAATGTAGCACTAAGAAGAGATGACATTATGCTGGCTGGAGTGTCTCAAATTGAGTTCAAAACAAGACCTGTTGTGCCTGACAATATATACAGTTGGTAGGTTTTTAACGACAATACTGACCTCTTGAAATTTCTTCATTGTATAGATCAATATGAAGCTCAAGAAATTGACTTCAATGCCTTTGTAGAAGTAGATGGAAAGAAAATAGTATTTGGGAAGGAGGTCTTACAACTCAAAACTAATAAGCTTCCCAAAGGGCTAGTAGCATTGGTGAGGGTATATGATGGAAGTGATCAGTCCCTCTTGAAGCAGACACCAGCCAAGAGGGAGGATATTGAAGAGGTCAATTTAGGGACTGAGCTGGCACCAAGAAAAGTATATATAGGAAAGAAAATAGCTTGACAATTCGAAGAATGTTGATTACATTGTTAAGAAAATATAAACATGTGTTTGCATGGTCCTATGAAGATCTCAAAGAATATAGGGAGGATTTGTTTCAACATGAAATCCCATTGAAATCAGATGCAAAACCATTTAGGCAAAAACAAAGACCCATTAACCCAACATTGGAACAAAGAATGTAGGAGGAATTGGCAAAGCTTAGAGATGGGGGTATCATCAAACCAATCTGACATTCAACATGGGTTTCAAACTTGGTTTCTATGAGGAAGAAAAATGGGGATATTAGATTATGTGTAGATTTCATAAATCTAAATGTGGCATCCCTCAAGGATAATTACCCTTTACCTGATATGGAAGCTATACTGCATAAACTGATGGGGTGTGAGCTGTTATCTATGATGGATGGGTTCTCTAGTTACAATCAGGTCAAATTCAAAGAATCTGAGCAATACAAGACATGTTTTACAAACCCATGGGGAACATATGTTTATGTGAGAATGCCATTTGGTCTCACAAATGTAGGAGTGACCTTTCAAAGAGCTATGGATGTAGCATTTGCAGAATTGATTAATGCTATAATGGTAGTATATCAAGATGACCTTATCACTTATTCAAAAAGGGTTGAAGATCATGTAGAACATTTGGAAAACATATTTATTAAATCCTTAGAATATGGTATTAGTCTGAACCCTAAAAAATGTCATTTTGTAGTCACAGAGGGTAAACTCTTAGGACATATTGTGTCAAAGGAGGGAATTAGAATAGATGCTGAGAGGGTTGAGTCCATAGATCAAATCCCTATTCCTAAAAATATCAAGGCCATCCAATCATTTTTTGGATAGATCAACTTTGTTAGGAGATTTGTGTCTGATTTTGCTGAAATTATTAAGCCCATATTAAAAATGCTAAGGAAAGGACAAAAAATAGACTGGACTATAGAAGCATTGGAAGGTTTTATATCAATCAAAAATGCCATCAAAGAAGCCCCTATCCTTAAATCTCTAGATTTTGCAAAACCATTTCAAATATTTTCATTTTCTTCGTTACACACTATAGTTCTTGTTATGTTATAGAAGAATGAGGAAGGTCATGAGCAACCAGTGTCTTTTTTTAGCAAGTCATTACAGGAGTCAGAATTGAAATATGATATAATGGAAAAACAAGCATTTGCATTAGTAAAAGCTAAATAGGCTTTTAGGTTGTATCTTGTTGGAGCTAAGGTGATTGCTTATGTCCCTCATCAAGTTGTCAAAGATATCTTGACACAGTCAAAAGTAACAAGGAAGAGATGTAGGTGGATTAATAAAATTCAAGAATTTGATATATGGAAATACAAATCACTAAATTAGTGAGAGGTCAGGGTTTGGCCAAGTTAATGGAAAAACAAATATTTAAGCAAATCAAATTTGTAATATAGAAGAGGGAGAAAATGCAATTGAAAGTATTGAGCATACTTCTTGGTATACATACATCATGTATTACCTTAGATACATGAAGTGCCCTGAAGGATTAAGTTATAATCAAAGAAGAACTTTGAAGCTGCAAGCATTTAAATATGTGTTCATGGAAGGTGATTGTTTTTGGAAGAACAAGGACAGGATGTTGTTATTATCTTTAGATGAGTCACAAGCTAAGAATTTCTTAAGAGAGATGCATGAAGGGGTCTGTAGAGGCCATTATTCTGCAAAGACAATTGCACATAAGATTCTTAGGGTAGGTTATTACTGGCCAAAATTCTTTGATGATTCCTTTTCATACATAAGAAGATGTGAAGCATGTCAGAAGTTCTCAGGGAAAATGAAGTATCAAGGATCTTTACCACTTAGACCTTTGTAGGTTGAAGCCCCTTTTCATTAGTGGGGGATTGATTTTATTGGGGAGATACAAGAGAAACCAAGATGAGGACATAAGTGGATACTGGTAGCTACTGATTACTTCACCAAATGGGTAGAGGCAGTCCCAACCAAGCAAGCAACAAGTAAAGTTGTGATCAAATTTTTAATGGATAATATTATTTCCAGATTTGGTACACCATTAAGATTGATTATAGATAATGGGATGTGTTTCAGATCTGATGAGTTCAAAGATTTTTCTAGTACATATGGTATTACTATTTCTTATGTAGCTCCTTACCATCCACAAGCTAATGGTGAGGCAGAGTCCAGCAACAAATGTCTTATGAAAATCATATGGAGAATGCTAGGTGGGAATAAAAAGGCTTGGGATTCAAAATTGAAGATGGTTGTGTGGGTTGATAGGATCACTATGAAAAAGGTAATTGGAAAATCCTAATTTGAATTAGTATATGGAACACAAGATAGGATGCCTTTACAAAATTGGTTACCAGTTTACAAATTTATCCTTCAGGAAGATATAGACATTCCAGAACCAATGGAGGAAAGAATGGATTAGTTGGCTAAACTTGATGAAATAAGAAGAGTAGCTCAAAACTAGAATGTGAAGTTGCAGGCACAAACAAAGTATTTATTTGATAGAAGAGAAAAATATAGAAAGTTTGAAGAAAATGATCTGGTGCTGATGTGGAATGCAAGGTGTTAGGAGAAGGGAAATCGTGAGAAATTTGAAGCCTTGTGAATGGGATGCTTTGTTGTTATTCATAAAAGAGGTGAAGATTCATATTATTTACAAAACATGATTGGCGAAGAACAGGAGTTGCCTATACATGGGCAATTTTTAAAGTATTTTTTCTCTTGAAGAATATAGAAGATTAAGGGTTACTAGTGCATGGAAAACTCTTGATAATCCTCTCAGAATTTTCTCCATGCACAAAAGTTTAGGAAATAAAAGGAAAAGGAATTTCCAATACATGGACAATCTTGAAATTTCTTAATTTAAAATAAATTCTCTCCATGTACAGTAGTATAGGATCATTTTCATCTCCACTTCTTTTCATTTCATCCTTCTCATTAATCCATAACCCTGAAAGTTTGGTCAGATCATCTAGAGATTTGAATCCTTGCAATGATCTCACAATAATTTATCCCCAAACGAAGCCACTGTTAGAACTGTAAAAAATTGAAAATTTTATAGTTGTTTATACTCATAATTTTTTTCCAAAGAAGCCCATGTCATGAATATAAAATTGATGTAATTTACTTTATCACCTATGTTCTAGTCTGTATTCATCATTTGGTCCCATAAAATTCACCTAACCCTAAGCATTTGAATATATAAAGTCATATTGGCATGAGATAATATAGGTCTCCCCAACGCATAAGTCATTTTATACTAACACATATTTTTTAGTGTATCGGCTAGAGGTCAGGAATGTGATACCGATAAAGTCTCATTTGAGAATACACATCGGGAAGATGTAGTTCCCAGTCTCAAATGACAAATAGATTCTATCAGTGAGATAATAATCATTGGGGTGACAATAACAATTCATATTGGGCTTGTATATTTCTTACCGCTCGAACCATAGGGAAATGTGTCGGTTAGACCAGTGCCATCGAAGTAACATTCCTAAAGTCAGCTTGAGACATTCATCCAGTCTTGCCAATAAAGCAGAGGAGGATTTTTTATGTGTTAGACAATACTACTAGGATGAGTTCAGGATGTCCTACCTAGACCTCATGACATACCAACAGAATTGTATTGGTAAGGGACTTGGCAATATGTTTGGAGAGAATGATCATCAGAAAGATGTGATTCATGGTCTCATTGATGAAGAACTTCATCAGTGAGAAAGACTTTAGCAGAGAGAAATAAGGTCATACCGAGAGTAGTTTCATCGACAAGAAAACCATTATGTCTTAGCGATCAGAATTAACAAAGGAAATATCTCGACAAGATACATATCTTTGGAGTAAGATGAAGACTGTCTACCCAACCTACTAAGTCATAGCGATAGGTTTGCATCGGTGGGAGTTATAGAGATATACTTGAGATTGAAGGGATAACTCTCAGGGAGAATCATAACACTGGTGAAACTACAAGACATCATAGCGATATATGATCTATCGATAGGAAAAATATGAGTGAATCAAAATAACTGTAGGGGATACTCAAAGTGTCAGGGAAAATACAAGATGTCTTAGTAGATGCTTAATAAATGTTGGTAAAAGCCCTAATAAAAGGATCACCCAAGATTTGAAAATGTCTTGCCAACAATATTACATGATGTGACAATGAAAGTTTTGAAAAAAAGACCTACTACACTCGTGTTTCAGCTAAAACATTAATGGTGCTACGAAGCATAAGTAGTTTCATGAATTGATGAAGATTCAATTAAAAATATTATTGTGGAATTGATAGCGGAGGAAGCAGAAGGATGAACGAAGAACCAGGGCATTCTTTTAGCTCAAACATTTTGAGAAAAATATAGTAAGTTCTTCGTATCTTAATTTCTGCAATTTTGAATAATGGAAGCCACTAGTTCAGGAAAATTAAAGGGGAGAAAACATGGGGAAAGTAGTCAGTCTAGAGGGAAAAAACAAAAAACCAAAATTGAGCCAGAAGGCATTGAGTGAAAGCTAAGTCAAGATATTATCGACCAATTACCTATCTCTGGACCTAAAGCCAGATGATCTACTCAACTTAGGGTAGAAGTGGATAAAATAGATGACAAATGTAAGCTCATAGGAGATATTTGGACACCAATAAGAGGTTATGAACTTTTTAGTTTTAATTACCATCAGAGGAATTGCTTTGAACCAGCATGTAATAAATGGAAGCTTAATTTGGGAAAGCCGGTCTACCCTAATGTATTTGTTAATGTTGAATTTGTGAGATTTTTGGGTGCTCATTATAATTCAAAACTCAAAGCCATCTGTGACCCATCCAGGAAACCATTGATACATATATCAGAAGACACAATAGGCAAGGTTTTCAAATTGGAAGGTGTTTGCAATGAGAAGATCATATGTGAAGAATTAGAAAGGGAATTCAGAGGGATGGACACAATTTATAAAGGTTGGAGGTTGCCACTACACAGAATTAGACAGGGTACCAAACCAGTTCCACTAGAGGATAGTGATGGACCCCCCTTGCATTTTGATCTTTTTGAACCCTATATGAAGTATACTAATTTCTCAGTAAGCCATGTATTGGGAATGGAAGTCCCTAAATATATGTCAATTGTTCCTATGATAATTTTAGCAGATATTCAGTATCACAATTCTAGACCTTTTGATTATGCCTAATACATTTTTAGGGGGCTTAATTCTGGGTTGATGGCAGTAAAAGGTGCAGCCTCTATCTTACATCTTAGGCATTATTCATTTTTGATGCACATAGTGTTGTATTTTGGATAGGAGTTACGTTGTGGCCTAACGGGATGATATTTTCACAATTTGATAAGGAAAGTATGTCATTACCTATTCAATTATGGACTATTGTTTGGGACAACAAGTTTGCTTATTCTTGTTTCGTATACTTTGAGGAGTATTTTGTAAAGCCATTGTACAAATTCTATAATCATCCATGTGCTTATTATTTATTTGATGGGATAAAGAGGTTTCTCAGGCCTAAGGACTTCAATGGGCCAATTAGTCACAATTGTAGGGATTGGTATTGCTTGGAGGATATGACCAGGATTAGGGTTTATGAATTTGAGGATGCCCCATTCATTTTTGCTAAAATAGTTCTGGACAGGATTGCATACTTGTAAATTTTTAGGAAAATAGAGTTTTCCAATGCCATTAATTTGAGCTCCTTTGGAAAATTCACCTTTATGCCCAGTACATTGTGCTTTGGTGATTTTACGATATTGGTGAAGGAAGGGTACAACTTGATTCTTGATAAGCTACTATAATACAACATGAAAAGAGGACCACCGAGAAAGAATTTTGATCTAGAAGGATATATCAATTCTGCTAAACAAAAGATAAACTTTGGAGGGTATTAACATGTACCCTATCAATTTGATGATATGATTAGGAACCTAGAAGCTGAAGAAGCATAAATGGTGGTTGAAAACTATAATCAAGGGTTGCAAGACACATAGTTGTTATCTTCTAGGGAAGAGGCATCTGAGGATAATGTGCTATAGGATCAACACAATAAGATGTCAAGATTGAGAAATCAAGATTACACTTGCCTTGTCAGGGAATTAAGTGTTGAAGAGAGTATAGATATAGATGCAAGGAACGTGGAGTATAAGTCATTTGTAGTAGATAATGAATTTATAAATTCTACAAAATTTAAAGCATTCTTATATAAAGAAAAAGGAAAAGAGATAAGAGAAATGGTTGACAATGTTACACCAAGTAATGAAGAACAATTATTGAATGATCTAAAGAAGAGTGTGGATAGAGAGATGGTGGTTATGACCTCAGAAAAGGGAAGGAAAATGTTAGAAAGTGTTGGTGTTATGATTTTTCTAGGGTTGGATCTCAATTCTGCATTAGTCTTTGACAATTTTCTGAAAAATAGTAATACTACACACAATCAGCATGGAAAAGGTGACAAAATTATATGCAGGGTCAAAATACAATCGAGATGAAGGGTCATTAGTGATTTGGGCCTTGTATCCACCTCACAAGAAATCAAAGGTCATTGATACTAAGAAGGCATTCAGGCATGTTATGAATCTAAAGGTTGGGGAGGCTGATCCTTTGGTAACAATAGAGATTGGGATCAATGTAGCAAAACTGAACAAAGCCCAAATACAGATGTTGATCAAGGAAAAAGAAATGTACAAAATGAATAATGAGAGAATGTTAAGAGAAAATGACCGCCATAAGGATTTGTTAGGAGATACAATGAGATCAACCAAGCTGCTCACTCATGGTGAAAGATCACAAGCAAAAGATCATTGGGAAGGATCAAGTGCATATTCTCAAGGGAAATATGATGCACTTCTAGTAGTAATTAAGAGAAGAAAAGCCATTCTAACAACTTGGTTGAATACACTCTAGAGAATACAGTCACATAAGTTTGTTGCATTACAAGAACATGAAAGAATAGATGGTAGGATTCTGGAGAAGCTCTTGGAGATAAACTAGAGGGATTCTTCTAATAATGTGGCAATTGAGGCTTAAAATCATCTTATGAACAAACATAGAGACTTCCTTGAAGAATTACGAGGGGATGCGCAAGGATTAATTAATTCCAGTAAAAAGGGATTGACTGCATTCTTCGATGATATAGGAAGATTAAAAGAAATGACTAAGTGGAAGGATGAAAGTGAGTCCATATTGCAGGAAATTCTGAAGATAGCTACCGTGAAGATTCATTTATGGATTAATAGAGCCTAATTACCTTTTTTAATCTATTGTTGTTTTAACATAAGACATTTTAAAAAGGACGTGTCCTTTTGAGCAATTGATGTATAAATATCCCTTTTTGGTAGCAAAAGAGATATAAGGAATAGGAAAAGAATACAGTAGATTACAATGTTTTACAACTATGAGACTATGATGCATGTTTGAAACTATGGAGATATCAACGAAAATATTTTGATGTGGTGGCGTATTTTTGGTATTAGTTGTTGGGTGATCCCATAATAGTGGTTTACAATTTTTGGCCAAACTCGACATTGAAATTATTATTTTTAACTAAATCTTCACATTCGGGCACCTATAGCGGCTAAACTGTGAGGAATTTGAAGATGGTGCAAACTAGAGTCTCATCAAATTTTGTTGTAGATTCTAAACATTTTGGAATCAAATTTCACTTTTTTCATCTCCCATGAAAATTGATTTTTTTAAAACGACATTTTTAAAAAGTGATGCACACCGTATAACACATAACTTTTTTTCCATGAAGGATAAAATTTAATTCTTTCAAATTTAGATTTGTAACTTTGATATCTAGTGCTTCCACTTGGTTAGATAGTTTTTTATTACATATTTTTTCCTTAATCAAGTTTCAAAGTCAAATGAACTACAATTTAGACACAACACGACCGTATAACGCTAACTTTTTTTGTATATGTCAAAATTTTATTTTATTTTTTTTGTTGGATCAAGGACTTCAATATCTAGTGCACTCATATTTTTCAATTTTTTTTTTTGATAATCTTATATTTTTCCACATGTGAAGAACAAAGAAATTCATTTTCGATGAAAAACCTATGTTTAATGAAACTTAAAAAACAAATACATAACAAAACCAAAACATATTAAAATTATATTCATTGGATAGCTTGTTCTGAGGAATACCATAATAATTTCAAATAAATTTAAATTAATTCATTTGAACCCCTAAAAGCTAAATCAAAAGTGATTTTTTATCAGCATTTTGATAGGTGTAAAGGAGACACATTTATAGGTATGGTTTAAAACTAGCGAGGTTCTATCCAAGGGGTTTTGATCTAAGGTGATTTGATCAAACCCTCTTCAATTGGAATCCTTAAAATGGAACTTTTAAAGGCTTAAATCATTATATTTTCTAAAAATATGTGATTTTAGCTAAAATTCATTCCTCTCAGGAATTGTAAACCACTATTATGACAGCACCCTGACATTTGTTGTGCTGATTGATATTTTTGTTGAAGTTTTCTCCAAGGTTGATATTTTCTAGTTATTTAAATTGATATAACAAGCGTATATTCAATTTATCAGTGCACACTTGTTGTATATGTATGGTTTGATTAACTAGTTCTTTCAAGGAAGGATTAAATCCTTTTAGTCAATCATAGTAATTTGGGAATCTCACTTGGATCATTAAGAAGAAATTTGTAATCATTTTCTTGCATGTTTATACAAGTTGTAAACTCAAATTTATATGCCAAAAAATTAGAGAATCTTCCAGAAAGAAGTTATTCATTTTAGATCTTTCATCTGACTCTATACACCCAGTAAGGCACTAGTCTCTATCACTTCACCTTTTCATTTTATTCATTTCTCACATCTATTAACTGAACATATTAGTTTTAGCCTTGATATTGCTTATACAATCTACACCAAAATAAAACTCATTTATTCACTCCCATCTGCCATTGTAGGTAAATTACTTTAAGGAGATAAGTCGATTCTGCCTCATTCACATAGGTACACCCACCTAGGTCTAGCAGCACCCAAAGAGAAGAAGGTTCAAATCATTTGGCCTTGTCTATTACCCTGAAACATATCAAGAGATTGGTAACCTCTTGAGGTATTCTTACCTATGTTTTTGAGAGCTAACAGGTCCTCAAAATGGTTTATTAAGATCAATCAGAAGAAATTTTCAAAGACAAAAATTCAGTGCTATCTGTATCTCTTGACATTTTAACTTAGCTAAGTTGATGTCTAATACTGATGCCCATTGTAGGAAGGATAAATCTGAGGACAAGTTGATCAGATGGTTGTTCGATGTTGGATAATGATAAGCTTTATAATAGTCCATTGATATAAACTTCACTAACACATTCACCTATGATCTAGAGTCTATATTTTGACGCTTAGGTTCTCACTTTACAACTTGCTATACTTGCTTTCTACTTTTTTTTCCAAAGTTTGAAGGTGATGATCAATTTATTATGGGCCAATGTTATTCTGGGTGAAAGTGAGATGAGGTTGATGGTTTTGGATTTTCTAGAATATTTCAATGTTTTTGGTGTTTTGAAAATGTTTTGAGGTTGTTTTTGGTATTTTTGAAAGTTTATACGAATGTTTTTATTTTCAATTATTTGAGCTTGTTTAGGGATATTTTGAAGATATTTGAAACTTTTTAGATCTTTTTGATTTTTTTCCAATGTTTTTGGATTTTCAATGTTCAAATGTTTTGGGCTTTTGTTAGTTTTCCAAATGTTTAGGGATTTTCTGATATTTGAATGTTTAAGGGTTTTATGAGTTATCTAGATGTTCAGGGGTTTTCTAAGTTTCAACAAAGAAATGAACCTAAAAAACCTATCCCAGGGGCCTTGGGGACTAATCAAAGATAACCTTTCATATGTTATACACATAGATACGACATAGGTTGACTGACTCAACTTATTGAAGATAAGATATGAATAATTGATGGATTGTCATTTTATTATGACAAACTCCTAAAGACTAACATAGGGTGTCTCAAGGGCACATCAATGATGGCCTTGCCTATGTTCAAGCTTAGAGACCCATAGTTTGACATGGTTCTACTTTTATATTTTCGATGTTTGACCTTTTTAGGTTTTGTGATGTTTTTTGGATGTTTTGGATTTTGACTTTACAATTTTCTAAATGTTTTTGGATTTTAGTTGTACAAGATTTTGGATGTTTTTGGATTTTCTGATAAATTTTTTATGAATGTTTTTGGTATTTTTGATGAGATTTCTAATAACCTTAAGATATACAAGAACTAGATATGATCCATAACTAATTTCCCCCAATATGATATGCTAGACTACCTCAATATAGGTAGGAGAAGTTGACCTTTGGAATATGCCACTTGTAGTACTTAAAGGGGATACGACTCCACAACATCAAGCTATGATAAGGACATGGATAGGTGATAGATGAATAAATAGGATGAGTGAGGTGATGGATGAAGGGAATGAGGCAAAGAATGATAGGATAAAGATCCAAAGAATAGATGAAGGTGCTTTATTTATGCAAGGTATTTTTTGTCAAGATTTCACCAAGGTACTTGCCCAAAGTGCCACCGAAGTGGTTTTCACTAGAGGACGATTGTTTTTCTTTACTTTTTTAATCTTTTTCTCTTTTTTTTTTGGATTTTCATCATGTTTTGATTTTTTTTTGTATTTTCAGATTACATACCCTTGAAGAATAGGAAAAAAACTTTTTAAGATGCAAGTTGTTAGTTGGTTCCTACAAGGGTTCTCCTTTAGGCATTGACAATTGATATGCTCCTGATCCATCACTTGTTGTGATGACAAAGGGACCCAACCATTTAGGCTCAAACTTTCCTTTAGTTTCCTAATCTAGAAGGTTCTAATTTTTTTTTAGGAGAAGATCCCCTACCTAGAAAGACTGACATTTGATCTTCTTGTCATGGGTATGTGCAGGATCATCATAAAAAAATGGCCCTTAAGTGGCAAATAATTCAGAAAAATTAGAGTTAGACAACTTGACGTAAAAATTTGAATACGTTATCTATATTATTTCAAAAATATGTAATAATAAAATCTATAGAAAATTGAGCATAGTTTCTAAAGTACCTGGTTTATTTTAAAAAAAGAAGAAATCTATTTGGTGAAAATTTGAAATTTCAATGCAGTAGTACTTAAATTTCAAGGAAAAAATAAGAAGTAGGTGTCTATTTGACCACCCTAACCACAATAAAATGATAATATTTGTTTTTATAAGATTTTAGATATAAGTAGAGGACTCATGTCCCGATGTGATGCATATTTTTTTTATAATTTTTTTCTAAGTAAATAATTAATTATGATTTTTTTATTACAAATTTTAAAAAATATAAAAACTTGTGTTTCTGACCACCTTAACTTGGTCAAAACTTCATGAAATTCATTTTTTCTTTTTTTAATCCTATAGCATGTGAAGCATGTTTTGGATTCAAAAAATGTGATACTATTTGAAAACTATAGATGTTTTTCAATCAACCTATCAATCAGTACTTTAGTCATAATTAAAATAGAGAACGAATAATAATTACTTATTAAATTCAAAGCAAAGCATAATTTATATTGGTAGAAAGTTGAGAATATTCTTTAAAAACCCTTTTCATTTCATCAATTTTGGGTAAAAAAAAGTCATCAGCCACATACCCTACACATTCCCATCATATTGCCACTTTTGGCCCATCATGATCCTACACATACCCTCATAGCTCTATTTCAGTTGATTTTGATATACTTGCAAGTGATTGAGGGCATCAAGATGACGCTCGTCCAAGAATTCTAACTTATTCAACTGAGATACTTTGTATTCTTAATCGGTGATTAAGTTTTTTAGTGACATTCACAGTGAGGGGAGCTCAACCTTAATATGTAGTATAGATTCTAATATATAGACTAGGGAGAAATGGGTTGCACTTGTTGGCATGTGGATAATGGTTTGATAAGCCCAAAGATTAAGATTCAACTGTAGATGCTAGTCACGACCACCTTCATTGACTATTTTCTTCAGGATTTTTAGAATGGTTTTGTTTGTAGCCTCAGCTTGGCTATTGCCCTGGGGGTAATATTGGGTAGAGAATCAGTGTTGGATGTTGAATCTTTGGCATAGCTCTTTCACTTCCTGACTCTTGAAGGGTGTTTTGTTGTCTGAGATAAGAGTTTGTGGAACACCATAATGGCAGATTAGATAATTTAGGATAAATTTGGAAATTTTCTTTCCCATTATGTCACCCATAGGAATGGCTTCAACCCACTTGGTAAAATACTCAGTTGTTGTGATGATAAACTTATGGCCATTGGATTAGGTTGGAGTGATTTTTCCTATGAGGTTGAGTCCCAACTATGAAAAAGGCCAAGGTGTGATCATTGGTTGCAATTCTTGAGCTAGAGCATAAATCAAATCTCCATGTTGTTGGCACAAGATGCATTTCTACACATACTAATGAGCTTCTCTTTCCATGGTTGGCCAATAGTACCCTATCCTCAATAGTTTCTTAGCTAAAGTCATACCACTAGAATGGGAACCACATATGACATTGTGTACTTTTGTTAAAGCAGTCAAGGCTTCCTCTTGGTTAAGACATCATAACTTAATTTTCCTCTAGTTCTTCAATGATAAAGTGTATCACCTAGGATCATGAATTAGGATGCCTTTTTAACAAATGTATTTTACGGTTTGAGGTGATATTGATGGGAGGATTCCTTTGTTTAGGTAGGTGAATATGTCATGATACCGCGGGGATCTAGAACCAACAATGACATATGTGAATTCAAATTTAGGGATTCCGAAAGTTGGTACAAGAAGTTGTTCTACCAATAATTCACATTGGAGGATGTTGCTTGGCATGTCTAATAGTGATCCAATTATTTCCATAGCATCCATTGCTATGTTTTTCATGCGAGGAATTTGATCAAAAGTTATGTTAATGAAAAGGTCCTTGAGACTCTTAACCATATTTTTATGAGTGAGCTTTTCATCCTTAGTTTGATAGTTTTCATTGACTTGGTTGATTACCAACTGTGAGTCTCCATAGACTTTCATCTCCTGTATCTTCCATTGAACTACTATCCTTAGACCTTTGATTAGGGCTTCATACTTAGCAATGTTGTTAGTACAGGGGGATGATAGTAGATATGAATTTGGAATGAAATCACCTTGAGGGGTGATGAAAATAATACTTGCTCCAGATCCAAGTTAGGTGAATGATCCATAAAATTAAATCTTCCACTGAGCTTTGAGATTGACAAGGAACACTGAATCATTTAGAGATTCAGATACCAAAGGATTCTCAGCATAGATAGGTTCCTCTACTAGTTTTTCTATGATCACTTGTCCTTCTATATCCTTACACTCTACATACTCTATTTTAACTCTATTAAGATCATCACCCATTTATCCATTCTCCTCATGAGAGTTGCTTTGGATAATAGGTATTTCAATGGGTCAATTTTTGCAATAAGTTTTCTTTAATGTGATTGCATGTAGTGCCTAATTTTTTTTGAAGCAAAAACTACTGCTAAGCATGCTTTCTCAATGGGTGAATAGTTCATTTCATAGCCCACCAAGGTCCTATTGATGTAGTAGATAGATATTTCCTTTTTGTTTTCATCATGTTGTGCGAGAAGAGCTCCTAGTGATGTTGATGTTGTTGAGATATACAGAATCAATGGTTTGTTTAGTATTGGTGGCATGAGTACTAGAGGTGTTATTAGAAAATCTTTGATCTATTGGAAAGATTTATCACACTTCTCATCCCACTTGTAAGTTATTGCTTTATGGAGAAGATGCAAAAGGGGTGGATTTTATCTCATAGTTGAGCTATGAACCGCCTAATGGACTGCAATATTCCTTGTAACCCTCTCATCTGCTATAGTGTTTGCATTGGTTCCATGTCTAGGATGACTTTTACCTTTGTTGGATTAATTTCTATCCCCCTTTGTGAGATGATATAACCAAGGATTTTCCCTTATGTAACCCTGAAGACACATTTTTTTGGGTTTAGTCGTACCCTATATTCTTCAAGCCTTTCAAAGATGGGTTCTAAGACTTGTATGTGCTCACTCATTTTCTTTCATTTTTCTAAAATATAGTCCACATAATCTTTGATTTTTTTTTGTATCATGTCATGAAAGATGAGGGTCATTTCTCTCTCATAGGTTGCTCCTAAATTTTTTAACTTGAATGTCATCACCTTCCAACAATAGGTTCCCCATGCACAGGTGAATGCAGTTTTGTGTTGATCCTCCTTGGTGAACATGATTTAATTCTAGCCTAAAAAACCATCCATGAGAGACAAGATTTCATGCCCATCTATGAAGCCTACAATGAGGTTGATATTAGGAAGAGGTAAATCATCCTTCAGGCACACTTTGTTTAAGTGTCTAAAATCAATACAGATTCTGAAGCCCCTAGTGGTTTTTGAGACTGGTACCAGGTTTGAAACCCTTTCAGGATAATCTATTGGCTAGATTAATCCAACATCAAGAAGCTTTTGTAACTCAATTTTTACCAAGAGTGCTATCTAAGGGTGCATCTTCCTCAATTTCTACTAGACTAGGTTGGCTTCAAGATAGACAATGAGATGATGCATAACTAATTCTGGACCGAGCACTGGAATATCTATGTATGACCTTGCAATGTCACCTCTATGCTCTTTCAAGAATGCTACCAGGTTCTTTTGTTCTTCGTCCAACAAGGATTTAGAATAGAAAGTGATCTTAGGTGCATCTTCTATTCCCACATTGATTGGAGTGGCCTTTTCTACTAGTACTATTGACTTCTCTAAATGAATTTCATTAAGGGGGAGATTGAATCCCTCATCCTTGGGCACCTCAAAGAGGTTTTCACCATCAAATATGTCCTTTATTTTTACTATTTTAGGATCAAAAAGTGCCACATTGTGGTTTTCATTTAAATATCTACATGTTAGTTTAATTCCATCAATTTTGCGACTAAAGGATTCAATCATCTCCCCATAGTATGCCTTTGTATCTAGCTCTATGTCAAAACATACTTTGTGATCTGCCCACAGTAAGTTGTTATAGGGTCCCATGAATTCTAAGATTGCTTCATCATTTTCAAATAAATCAAGAATTGGTATTCCTTGTTGGTCCATGTCAATAAGTTATGGGTATACTATGGCATATTTTAGTTGGTTGTTTGCTTGGAGCTAAGGATTTTACTAATATCATGAAGAGGGAGTTGTTTTCAAACTATGAGCACTGACCTATGATATTGCTCAAACAAAGAAAAATGTTAGAATTAGTCATTTTAAACAAGTCAAATATAATGCTCCCTACGAAATTCTTGATCACATTAAGATAAGAAAATATGATAATAAAAGCATAGAAAGAAAGCATTCAAGCATGTAAAACAATCTAAAATAGACCAAACCTTAATCCCATAGGGGGATTGGTGTTCATTTGATGTGAAAAGAAAGCCCTTTCCCAATCCCTTGTGATAAACTTCCAATGTGATGAACAAGATGTGATGAAGATGCAAAAATGCAAGTGATGAAGATGCAAATGCCTATAGTGAGAATGCTAAGATTATGGATCAAGTTGTCCCATTTCAAGTAGAAGTGACCTCTGGGTATGTGCAGGATCATGATGGGCCAAAAAGTGGCAATATGATAGGTATTTGTAGGGTATGTGGCTGACGACTTTTTTCTTACCCAAAATTGATGAAATGAAAAGGGTTTTTAAAGGAGATTCTTAGCTTTCCAACAATATAAATTATGCTTTACTTTGAATTTAATAAATAATTATTATTACATTTTCTATTAAATTATGAATAAATGTGATGATTGGACGAAATGGAAAAACATTTATAGCTTTCAAACGGTAGTCACATGTTTTTGAATCCAAAACATGCATTACCTTGTAGAGAAAATTACTATAGGAGTTAAAAAAAGAAAATTGAATTTCATGAAGTTTTGACCAAGTAAAGGTGGGTCAAACATGTACAAGTTTTTTATATTTTTTAAAAGGATAAATGAAAAATCATAATTGTTTAATTAATTTGGAAAAGAAACCTAAAAATAATAAGGGGCATTAACCACATTTAATCCGGACATTGAGTCCTCTAACTTCTGGTTCTTTAAAATTGAAAATAAAAAATTTCCTTTTTTTTTAGATGGCCCAATAGGAAGAAGTACGTTGGTACATTTCCCCCTCGAGAGATTAGGTGGAAAGTTCAATTTTAGAGTCGATCTCACAAGGAAGAGGTTTAAGATGGATGTATGAATGGTTATGATGATGATGAAAATCAGATGGATTAAGATGCTTAGAATAACAAAGCTATATTATCCTTAGAATAAGCTATATTATCCTCTTAAATGATAATGCAATGGATATACGATGGATGATGTTTCCTATTATGATGATATGTATGAATATGCAGGATGAGTATGTTGACATTTTATGAATGCAGGATGGATGCATGTCATGATAGCATGTTAGCATGAAAGAGGATGGAAGAATGAGAGGGATCAACCCTTGATTCTGAGAAGATGTAGAAGTCCAACAAGTCTATGAGTCGTTGAGACTTTATTAGATATGATGATGACAAAGTATTACTTATCGAGGGATTGAGGATGTAAAGAGCATAAATTTCCTTATGTTTGATAACACACATAGATACGGTGCATCAAGGTACATAAAACCAAGATGGCGTTGTATCTAGTGAGATGGAATTTGACTCAACAATCAAATAGGAGTATCCTTGTTCACACCTAGCATAATAAACCTTATTGGGATGTACTTTATACATTTCAGATATCTCAGACCAAAACATAGAAAGAAAAGACCTTCCTGGATGTAATAGTCAAAAATCTGTTCAAAAATCCTCCCTACAAACCGAACAAAGTAATCATGGGGTATGTGGGGGATCATCATGGGAAAAACAAGCCCTTAAGTGGCAAAAAACTTAGAAAAATTAGAGTTAGGAAACTTGACATAAAAAATTGAATAAGTTATCTATATTATTTCAAAAATATGTAAAAATAGAATCTGTAGCAAATTGAATGTAGTTTCTAAACTACTAGGTTTAATTTTTTTTTTTAAATCTATTTGGTGAAAATTTGAAATTTCAATGTAGTAGTACTTAAATTTTAGTGAAAAATAAGAAGTAGGTGTTTGTCTGACCACCCTAACCACAATAAAATGATAATTATTTTTTATAAGAATTTAGATATAAGTAGAGGACTCATGTCCCAATGTGATGCATATTTTTTGTAATTTTTTCCAAGTAATTAATTATAATTTTTTTATTACAACTTTTAAAAAATATAAAAAAATCATATGTCTGGCCACCTTAACTTGGTCCAAACTTCATGAAATTCATTTTTTTTAATCTTATAGTATTCGAAGCATAGAATGTGATGCATGTTTTAGATTCAAAAATTGTGATACCATTTGAAAGATATAGATGTTTTTCAATCAACCTATCAATCAAGACTTTAGTCGTAATTCAAATAGAAAATGAATAATAATTATTTATTAAATTCACAGTAAAGCATAATTTATATTGGTGGAAATTTGAGAATATCCTTTAAAAACCCTTTTCATTTCATCAATTTTGGGTAAAAAAAAAGTTGTCATCATGATCCTGCACATACCCCATGACCAAGATTATATTACAAGAATATCCAACAAGCACAACAAAAAAAATATAATCATCAATGCCCCATTCCTTTCTCTCTAAATCATTTTTATTAGACATCATTGAGAGGTCATTGGAATGAGCGCAATAAGATAAATCAAAATAAAAGATCAAGTGAACAAACAAGCCAATGTTCTTCATATACCTCTAGCCAAAGGGATGTGTTTTTCTTAGAATAAGTTTCCAAAGTGACTGCGAAAGATAATTCCCATTGTATGAAGGATTCATCCTAGGACATGTTAGTGGATGGTGGCAAGTTATTTTGTTTAGGATAAATATCCAAAGTGTTTTTCTAATAGTTAATGCCCATTGTAGGAAGGATACATCCTAGGAAATGTTAGTCGATGGTGGAAAGTTGATAGGTTTTTTAAAAGGCTATTGATATAAGGTTGATTGAAATGTTTTATAAAAATATCAAGAGTATGATTTTGCATTTAAAAGATTGTTGTTTCAATTTTTATTGTGTTTTAAGTTTTTTTTTCTTGATTGTTGTGGTTGTTTCTATTTGCATTGCAAAAGGATGAAGGTGACAATTGATTTATTATGGATGCAATTATCACAAGTGAAGTGAAATGAGATGGATGGAATTTTTAAATACTTGGATGTTTTTGAAAAAAATTGAGGCTATTTTTTTTAATTTTTGGTTTATTTAAATGTTTTTTGTATTTTTGTGTTTTTGATTGTTTTGTGTTTTTTGAATGTTTTTGTGTTTTTGTGTTTTTGAATGTTTTTGTGTTTTTGTGTTTTTTGAATACTTTTTGTGTTTTTGTGTCTTTTGAATGTTTTTGGATTTTTCACACAATTTTGATGATTTGGGTATGGATATGTGTGATGATATAAGTGATCTATTTTAGGTTTTTTTTGAAAACCAAGCTAAGGTTGATTTATTGGATTAATGGATTGATGATGATAACATTGTTGAGGATACAGAACAATGCAAGGATAGTGTTAAGCAACACAAGGATTGGGAAGGATATCCCCAGATTATGATGGATTGATAATGATAACATTGTTGAGGATACACAACAATACAATGATAGTGTTAAGCAAGACAAGGATTGGGAAGGATATCCCAAGATGATGATGGATTGATTGGATTTCATTGATTATGAATTTGAAGCTTGATTTTGGAACAATTTTTTTTAATGATTTGATGTCACGTTGAAGTGAAAATTAGATGTGACTGATATTGATTTTTTAGATCAATGTCCGATGAAAGATAATGATTGATAAGGAACATCTTCTTGTCACAATGTGTCATGAGCTTGTGATTTGGATTTTTTTTCTCACAAATGCTTTGACCAATTTGATTTTTTGTTTGCTAATGTTTAGATCACCACATAAGTTGGAAGATATAGATCAAGATTTATTCTAGAAGCAAGATGTAAATATCTGCCCCTAGTGTTTAGCAATGTATGGAATGCCATGGGTGGATATGGTAAGAATGCAAAGGATGCTAAGGATTATGTTGTGATAAGATAATGTGTTCAAATAGAGGATGCTCATTTGGATAGTGTTGCATGGCTTAGATAGCATTTGGTAGGATAAGATCAATAAAAGTAACCTATGTAAAGATGTTTACCACAAGAAAGTGCAAAGTGTGCACCAAACTTTTTCAAGGTCAAGATAATTTGGAAGATGAATGTAGATGGATGAAAATGGATTGGATAAAAGGTTCATGGATGGAATGTTGGACTTATTATGGATGAGGTAATATTCTTTCACCTAAACTCCTACATGCAAATGCTCAATTCTACAGATGATGCCTCGTTTCTAGGTTTTCATTATGGTACCTATCCAAAGTGCCACCATAGTGGTTTTCATTGGAGGATGATTTTTTATCTTTACTATTTTCATGATATTTTTATTTTTTTTGTTTTTTGAAAGATTTTAAGCTCATGTTGAACCACTTGGTGGTGTTGATGTAGATGCTTCTATCATAATGTGCCATTGATATCCTGCTTGAAGAAACTGCTTTGCTAAGATACATGCACTTGAATAAAAATTTTGAGATTCTTGATCTACTTTGTTTATACCTGAGTTAACTTTGTCTTTTTGCACACACCATGATAGAATGCCTTTTGAATCCTTATGATGAAGGGTGGCTTCCAATACATGGTCAATGTAAGAATTGGATATCATGCATGTAGGAGTGGATAGTGGAGTGTGTTTAGGAATAGGAGATGGATTGGTTGACAAATTGGAACCTTTGACTCTCCAAACTTGGGAAGATGAGCAATGATGGGTGGATACAAAAGTGTGCATGGAATTAGGACCAGCTACTTGATATACTTAATATGTCACTTGGGAAGGCTCCTTTTGAATTTGAGGACATCTTTGATGGATACCTTCCCCTTTCTATTTTTCCCCATAGTTTCTTTCACTAATGGATTTTCATAGGGATAATGTTTCTTTGTATTCTTTGGTATCCACATGTATTTTATTTTTCCATTATGCTTCCCAACTTATTTTTCTTTGATAATTTTCTTTGCAATTTGATTCAATTCTTTCTTTTGATGTTGGTCCCAATCCATGGATGGGGTGATGGGTCGATGAACATTCATGACATGGCTAGTTGTAGTATTGGCACCAATTTCATCATAAGGATTCTTCATGCTCCATATGTTGATGTTTGCACTAGATAAAATTATCCCTAGTATTATAGTGGTATCATTGATATTTTTTAGATCCCTTAATTTTCAAATAACCAAGAACTTGATGCTAAGGATTCCCAATAATCTACACTGGTTCTAGGATACCCTGTTCATGTAGGCCTAATCCTCTATCTTGATAATTCATCTGTTGAAACATATTATTTGCAATAGGATATGATTTACCTTGGAAACAAGGTGCTAATGCTTCTCTTCTTTGTTGTGGATCTTCAAAGGTGATAGCTTCTTCATTGATAAGATAAATTTCCCTAAAAAAAGGTAAGTGATCCAAGTTTATAAGTGATAGGATCCTCCATAAGTGAGATAACTTCCTAATTCATATCTTTGGCTTGATCTTGTGAAATATTAGATTTTAATGCTTCTTCAAGAGGTGTTGATGATCACTATCCATGTAAAAAATTCTTCCTCATGATTCATTTTTTATATGCCTTCACATGATTTTTCTAATTCATAACTTCTGTAGAAGCCTTCTTCATGACCCATTTTTTATACGTCTCTATACTTTTCCATATCTTGATCATGTGTATAAACATTAAGAGTAGGAAAATCTTGTTCCTTGGTAATGACATAAAGAGTATGAGACTCTTGTTTTGAATGAAGATCATCTACATGTCCATCTAAAGAAATCATCTCATGGGTAGATAGAGGAGTATGTGCTATATGGATATGATCATTATTTGTGACATCTAGTATAGATAGGAGAGTGCCCCTTAGATTATTGTAGTATCATGGAGATAAAAATTCTTGATCTTGGTTAATGTTGGAATTTCTTTCGACGTACTTTGGACCGAGTTCTCAACATGGGTCAATTTAAAATGATGGATTTCTTATAAAGGGTTCTTGGATATCTTCACTATGTTGGACTCAAGGAACATTGAGAGGGGAGAGGTGAATCATTGTTCAACAATATTTAAATTTCATTTCATATCTTAACCCATTTACGACATTTCAATAAATGTAAAGATGCAAGAAAATCAAAGAAACAATCAAATCACCATAACACCAAGAATTTTTACGTGGAAACCCTATTAGGGGATAAACCACAGTGGAGATTAATCTACAATTTATACTATGTTAAAAGTATGAAGAAAAAGGGAATACACATGCATTCAGGCACACTGCCTAGAGCTCACTACTTAAAATTAGGAAGGCTCACTACCTTACAAAATATTTGGATTACAACAAAAGATTGAACTGAGAAAGTAGAATCTACAAATGCCATGTATTAGGTCTGGTGAAGCTCATAGATCAAATTCTGGAGCTTTCGACTGATTCTACACTTTGTTCTGCTCTACCTTAATTCGCCTCACAAAAATCCTCTTATGCACAAGTAATATTTTCTCAACTGATCTTCTAATATTTGCACACACATATGCTCTACTCTTCACAAATTCACACACCAAAATGAATTACCCGAACTCACATATATATCCTCTATCAAGGATTTCAATCACTTCAGGTCGGCTTCAACAAAACATGAAATATTCTCCAATGGCTGGCTCAAATCACAAATTATATTTAATGCACACCCATCAAAGTTAGCTAATATTATGTTGGGACCCAAAAAAAATGTCCAACACAAGAAATAATTAAAACAATACTCCTTATACATCTGTGACATGCTACATTCACCAAGTTGGCCACCATCAATAAATAAATAGAAAAATCATCATGTCGGATCTCCTTACTCATACATTGATTAATGTGACAACGCAAAACTTAACAGTAAGATAAAATAGATGCTCAACAACCTTCTTAGAGATCCACAACCTAAAATGATAATCCGATGAAGCATACAAATTGACTTACTAATCGAATACCCTATTCTTCATTCTCACATCTGATAAACCTTGTTCTTCACTCTGCAGCCCGTAGGAACAAATTCTGATTTGCAGACTAGAATAATGACTTAGGTTTCCATCAATGACAACACAAGAATCCATATTCCAACAATCTCCCCTTTGGAATTAATGGCAACACTTAGTGAAAAATGACTAAGTGTTGGAACCAATATGATTATGTTGCCAAAGTTCAAAATTTCAAAACATAACTTTTCAAAACACATCTCCCCCTTAGAATGATAAATCATTTTTCACTACTCTGTCTCCCCCTTTGACATCAGTGACAAGAATATTTTTCACTGCACTCTCTCTCCCTTTCAAAAATTTGATCAAAATTGAGGAAGTACAACTGCTACTTGAGTCAGAAAATTATCTTGTACTTATCTTTCATTTCTAGAAGAAATATCCTCCAAGATTCCACTAAAATCCCAATGATTATGATCATGGTGTTGTTCTCGGATGTCCGACTGATAATTTGGATGAGGGATTCTAGAATTGTGATTGCATCTTCTATTTTCTCTCCTTTCTTGAGAACCTCAATCAACTGCTCCAATATGCATTTGGTTAAATCCTTCACCTTCCAAAAGGCATCCACATGGCTATTTCTAGAGAAAAAAACTTTTGTATGCTCAGACTACAACACTTGGATCCTTTTCTTGACTCTGCCATCTTGATCCTGAAACATGTTATAATCCTGACCAATTTTGTTCAGCTCAGATTCAATCTGCTCCAACTTATCTTTGTATTTCCCAACTGCATGAGGCCAACAAAGACAATAGTTGTAGATGTTATTATCTAAATTTATGCATTTCCTTAACACATTCATTTTTATTTTTAGTTTGGTGAGAGATAGCTTGAACTGATCCTTCAGATGTATCATTATTTCTCCCTCTTTCCTGTCCTCAGACTTAGAGACCATGGTATCCTTAATGTACTCAATCATCTCTTTAGGAAACACATTTTGCAAACTCTCCAAACCAATGTTATTATGTAAAAAATAGGTAATCAATGTGTTCTCGATCAAGTCCTGCTCATAAGAGGGTCTCTCAGACCATATGTCTGCAATTTTTTGTATCCCATCTTTCTCCTGAACAATCTGTAATATCTTTGCTTTGGATAAAACACCTTCTTCTTCACTTCCTTCTGCCATAACTACATCTGGTTCAACTGATTTCGGTTCTTCTCTTGGAGTGCTCATCAGATTCTTCATCTGGTATGTCCACAATCACTAGATCTTTATTTTTTCCTTTAATTTTTGGAGTTTTGTGTGCCAGAGGAGTGTAATCAACAATCTCTTGTGCTCTTTTCTTCTTCCTCTCCATCTCACTGGAAGAAGATCTAACTTTAAGTTCTCTTACTAGAATAGAAATGCTAATTTCTTCAAAATTCCCTAGCAATTCTTTAAATAAATTTCCATACTCTTGCTCACAATTTTCCAAAGTATTAGAGTGTTCAAAAATTTGTTTACAAACTCTTTCATTTTCTTTCCATAAAACAATATTGATCTATAGCAAGAAACTCAAAAAATACATCACAAGACATATGACCAAGGTGACAAACCTAAATGGGTAATCTGCGTCCTTTGTTAGTTGCACATTTTCCATCAATTGATCTTTTAGAAATCCACACAGATCAAAATCATGATCCTCTATTATCATTTTATGAGAGATACAAATTGCGCATGTTGAGGTTGTGCCTTCCCTATTTCTATTAAAATATTTTGTATGAAAATCCATGTGCAATGTACCTAGTTATCATATCCTTGATCATTGAAATTATTAGAGCCCTTTGATCTCTTGTAACTCCAATTAGGGTTTCAACCTCCTTTTTTTGAATTGACTTATTTTTTAGAATATCCCCAAAATTGCATAAACTAGTTAAATTCTTGATTACCTCTTTCGAACTATGATAGGGATTATCCAAAGTTAGAAATCCATCATTTAATCTATTCAAGATAAACCTAACAACTTATGCATTATCAAAGTATGGAAATTCACTCAAAATGTCCAAACTTTTGTGTTTTACACCTTCAAGCCATTTCAATTCATTGACTGGCAACAAATTTCTCACATCCCTAATATTTTCACTGTTGTATTCATCTAAATTCATATTCCTTTGATTTTCTTCATTTTTCCTTTCGTACCGAACACCAAATTTAGTGAGAATTTTACAAACAACTGAAATACCTAATGAATTCACCACCAAAATGTCTACACTCCTTTAAAATTCTATTGTAGAGGCTCTCCTTTCATTTTTCTTCAATGCACGGTGACAAATGAGGGTTCCAAATACTCTTTTATAATTCTCACACCTAACCTCTTTATCGCATTAATTTTTTTTCCCTAGGTGTTCTGGATACTCTACTTTCTTAGACAGCAAAAAGAAAAATTCATCTGCGGACCTTCTACTTCTCAAATCTCTGCATGAATGACCACCGATACAATTTGTAAACTATTTGGCACAACTACTGACAATTTCCTGCATTCCAATGCCAACTACTAATTGTTGGGTGAAAATTATGTAATCAATTTTTTGATAGATTACACAACTAGGACTTCAGCCATAGCTATGTGAGATGTGAATCTATCCTCTCGGAAAGGGGAGGCACCCTTCTTACTACTAACAGAAGCAATAGTAAAACAAACAAGTAATTACAAAATGTACACAATACTTTTGAAGTGGGGGGGGGTGTTACATTCATCCTTCTCTCTTTTTTCAGAGAAGATGTTTACAATGCTTCACTATTGGAAGTTCTTAATTCACAATAACCCTAAACTAACAATGAGCAGTAATGCCAATACCTCTATCTTGTCAAAGCAAAGCATAGAGGTACTAGAAGTGATTAACAATAAACTAGTAAAATAAAAGGGAAAGCTCATGAAAGCACAAAGTTGTTCCGTTGATTTTTCAATGGTGGATCTATGAAAAGTGTGTCATTTGCCATGTTAGAAGCACAAATTCTTCTTAGATGCAACAATTCCTCGAACAACATGAACAATTACAAGCACAAAGTCTTGTAGATTATCCAACCAAAATATCCAAAGAGCATGAACAATTACAAGCACAAAGTCTTGTAGATCATTCAACCAAAGATAAACAAAACACAAATGAAAATCTAAATAAAGGATGTAACACAAAGTTTACATGAATTACTTAGAGTCCTTTAGATTCCATAAGCTAATCACCGCCAAATGAGATCAATTCACAAGATTATCGAATCCAACACAAATTCTAGTTTGCAATCTTCATCTTTATTGATAAAATTTCATTCACAAAGCATGAACACAAAGTTTCACAATTCTGCTTCAAAAAGGGTAGCACTTTGTTGCAAAATACTAAAGGATAAAATTACAATAGAAATCCCTCACATTATATAGAAAGAGGGATGAGAAAAATTAGGAAACTAATTGAGGAAATCAAGGAAAGTTAGGTGAGTGATTTTAGGAGATCTCACGTAACTTTGACCAAAATCAAAGTGTATATCTTTGAACTTTGTGCAATTACAATTTACAAAAAGACATATAAGATGTCAGGAAATATTTACAAGATGCATAAAGGGATGCACCAAAAATGTCTAACACTGGAGATCAGGAACCTTCTTCATGTTTCCTTGCCTTGGGTGTAGAAGTCTTCATATTTCTTCCTGGTCTCCTGCATGAACTTCTCATCTAGACCAATGGTGTAATCCACAATGGTGTGAATTCTCGTGATTGATCTCATGGCAGATGAGTGAACCTTCTTGCACCTGTCAAGATAAATTTTTAGGTTATCCAATGTGAGCCTTGTATCACAAATGACGTTCAAAGAGGCTTCTAAAAAGTCTGTACTGTCAATCAACTTCTTGGTGGCTGGCAAAAAGATATGATTCTCTTCAAGAAGTTGACCTAGAAACTCTTTGATACCTTTTTCAAGAATAACATGATGCCCTTCAACATCTTCCTGTAGTTGGTAGATATCTTTCGTAAGAGATTGAATTACTTGAATTTGATGTTTAAAGGATTCTCTTACCTCAATGAACTTTTCCTTGTTAGGAATTACCCCGACTTCCACTAGTTTATTGAGTTTTACTTGCTTCATTTGTGACCATGACAGTAGGCATTTTTCTATATCTCTGCACTCCTAGGAAAGTACACTTTTTTCTTTATCAAGCTATGTGGTGAGCTTGGCCAACAAGGTAGTTTTCTCGTCAACAGAAATTATGATTTGAGATCTGTGTTCTATGAGCTTCTCAATGAAATCATACAACACTCTGCCTTTGGAGGCAAACTTCTCGACTTTTTTGACAGCTAGGTCCTTAATACTTACCATAGTCAGTGGTTGTGCATTAGTTGGAGATCCTACAAGTCTCTTTACAACAGTGGCATAATGATCTGACCTCTATTTGTACATATTGTGAGCTTGCTCCATTTTATCCAGTCTTCCAGTCAAGATATCCAATGTCACTTGCACATTAGCCTTTGCACTTTCATTGGTAACCTTTCCAAGCTAGACCTTTGTCACTGTGTATTCCTCCATATTGACATCTCCTTCTTCTTGTGGTGGTATGCCAATCTATGGATACTTGTTGCCAGTCTTGTCAATGTTCAACCTTGAGTATACTTTTGCCTTTTTCTTCCCTTTAGCCTTTGGAGGGATTATCTCTTCGAGGTCAAGCTCCTCTAGAGAGATCATTTGCTTCTTCCACTTCGACACTTGAGATATCAGCCAAGGAAGAACGAAGGAGGTGTGAACTTATGTATTCACTATCAACTCAGTTGTCATTGTCACTTCTGAAGTTATTGTCACATCTAAAGTTACCATGGGTATTGTGACAATAGGAGAAGTGTTTGTCATCATTGCTCTTATAGATTGCACATTGAGCTGATCACACATTGATTCATTCATGAAATGATTGAATTCATTTTTAGAAGTGATATCATACGTTGGTGAAGACAGACTAGGAATGGATGATGGAGGACTTGACAGTATATCAACCGTATGAATGCTTGTCACCGAGGGAGTATCGAGCGAGATTGATGTTGCAAGAATAGTGGATATCTCGACTACAGGAATGCATGTGGTAGGAATGGGTGATGAGGGAACAAGAGGTGGACGAGTTCTTGAATTTGGAGGGGTATAAGGAACATTGGAAATCACAAGTGATGACGTTCGGGGAATTTTCTCAACTACATTCTCAGGTGGAGACGTAGTTCTTTCTTGATCATGCCTGGGTTCCTATTGATCACCCTCTTGTCTCTTCGATTCTAGTTCACCTTCGAAATCACCTTCATATTCTTCTTCAGAATCTTCTTCAAACTCTTGCCTGCTTTCAAAAACCTCTTTTGCATTGGAGTCTGCTTTTGCTAAATCTTCATCTACAATAGATTGGTCATTGGAAGTACTTTCTTCATCAGAATCTATCTCCTCTGGAACAACCTTTTTACCTTTAGAGTGAGATGGATCAGATTATGTGGTTTCTCCTTCTAGGACATACTGGGTATCTTTCTTGCCAACAATAAACTTGATCCTCAGACCTCTTCATGAAGAAGTGGGAATAGTCGCTGATTTATTTTTCATGTGGAATTCTTGCTGTCAGTGAGCTTCTACTTTGAATTCTTCTCCTTTAGAATTTGTTCTAAAACTTTTCATTTCATAACCATGCTTATCTAACCATTCTGCAGTGTTGGCTAGGATTGGCTTCAATCTCTCTCATGCAGGTACATTCTTTCCTAGACCATTGAATTGTAGGAAACGACCTTTTAGAAACCCCTTGTTCATCATAGAAAACATTCATGATATCACCAGGATCTGTAAAATCCTCTGGTAGGTCAGCAATATCAAGGTCTCTAATCTGTTGCATAGTCAACCTATAATAGTCCATTTTGTGAATGGCTTCTTCATATCTACAATTAGCCCAGATGTCTTCAAAATGGTACTTGTGATGATGACCCTTTTGTAATTTCATTTTGACATCTCGGTAATCAAAATCAAACCTATATCTATAGGTCTTGATTGTCATGATTTGCATTTCAACATAAACAGACTTGGCTTTTTGTACAGTTGGGATAGTATATCTACCGATTGTTAGTGGGAACTTGAATCCATGCTTGTGGTTACTTCTTCATTCTTTATGCACTGAAATTAGCTGTCTGCATGTCTCCATGAGAACCCACTTATCTGAAGGATAATGTGGCAGCATGTAAGGACAGCCAGTGTAGCACCCTACTCTCAAATAAGTAAACATTGGGAATTGAAAAAATAGGCATCCAACTTTACTTACCGCCTTATAGGCCTCATCATATACCCTCCTCCTCTCAAGATCTAGATCAAAATTGAAAAGCAAAGGTGCGAAGAAAGCATCAGTAACCTACCTGAAGTGATGGAAGCTTTCTTCTAGTTCCAATTGATAGAAGAATTTATACACAGGTACTAGCATATGATTCCCTTTTGTGGATAGACCTGGAAAATGTCTCATTACAGCTACTACGTACACCAGGTAAGAAGTCATATAAAATTTCAATGTGGAAGGTGCATTGATCAGCTACTCATGTATTTCATCACTGATCTATTTTCCCCAGTCAATGTGCACCTTTTGTCTTCTTATAATCCTGATGTATTTATACATCCAATCATGAAAAGTGGATGATTCAGGCAAGCTTTTTACTCTGCTTAAAAATGTGATCATATCTTTGATGTCATCCTTGAAATAACTTCGCAAGAGTCCCTTTGGCTATCTAGAAATATATTGTCTAGGATTCTTCAACCATTGGGTATTTATTAGGTTTTTAGCCTTGTTGGGATCAGCATCAAAGACTTCTTATGCTTTTTGTATAGAGATATCAATGTATTTCTCCATTTGAGCAACCTTAAACACAATGTTAAAGAAATCAGGGTTGAGTCTTAAAATCTCGTGCCCAGAAGAATCGATCACACTTCTACTTTCCCTGATGTAATGAGATGCCACTTGAAGGACAAATTCCGTATTATGAGCAACAGTAGGAAACAGAGCTACCAAATGCAAGTTACTGTGTACAATTGCTCTCATCAGGTCAAGAAGAGGCTCCATCTCAGTTTTCTTTGCAAAATCAACCAAGTCTTAATGGCCAACCTCTATGTCTTTTATTTCTTCCACCTTGGAGACCACTATAGTTGGCAGATAGACACCTTGATATTTATATTTCATTTTTCCTTTTACTTTTGAAGAAGATGGAGATTTACTGGTAGTCATCAAGAGTGACTGAATCTTTGATCAATCAACTTTGAAGATCTTTGAAAAGAGACTGCAAAGTGTCGAGCCAGAACAAACATTAGTCATTAGATAGCATGGGAATGCATAAGGTGAGCAACGATGATGAGCAATGCATGGAGCGGATGACAAGGCATGCAAAACAATGCAAAAAATGGAAGGAGCGAGGTTCAAGACTGAAGCTTGCAAGTTTGAAGTACTAGGAAAAAATTATGAAAAGTGTAATGGCGCACTTGTTTAGCGCCCTTACATTTTGAAGAACTCACTTTGATGCAGGGGTGTTGAAAAATAGTGCTCCTACATTTTTTTGTGTTAGACAAAAAAGTGAAATGTTAGGGCACACTTTTTCAGTGCTCTGACATCTCTCACAATGAAGTTAACAATTGATATGGCGTTGGAAAGGTGCGCTTCTTCATTTGGGAAGGGCAATGGAAACATAATGTGATGCATTGGAAATATGGAAATATTGAAAGGGTTAAAGGCAACACTTGAGAACATATTTCGAAGTGAATTAGATCTTCACCTATTTCCATTTCAAAGTATTGGCATAAGAAATATGTGAAGAGATCAAAATACGTGGGTAAGAACGACAAATGAAAAGAGGTAAACATGTATGTGCAAGAGGTCACCGCCAAAACAAATGATGGAATCAAGAATGCATGATGATAAACCATAACATGACTAGGGCAAGAGGAAAAACATGATTGATAATTGACAAGACTCCACACTAATGGCGGAATAAAGAAAACACGTGGGTAGAAGAAAAACGTGAGAAGAAAACAAATACAAACAAAAACACATATGTAAATCTCTAAATTGTGCACAAAATAATGGAGAATGGAGAAAATAGTAAGAAGAATAACTTACTAGGAGAAAGCACAAAATTTGATTTAGAGGAACCTCAGATTTCTCAAAAATGTGTTTTGCAACTTGAGATGATTTTGCCCAGCATGAAGGAATGAAGATGAAGACCATAAACAATGGAAAAGGAACAATAAAACACTTTTAAGTAAATGAGAAACACAAAAACCTAACTCAAGTCGAGCAATTAATTTAGGCACAAATAGTGGCACGATGAGCGAAAAATGTAAAACGCATGAAGAAACACGCAAAGGAAAGAAAATGACTAAGTCTTGATAAAAAGTGTAATAGCCCACTTTTTCAGCGCTCTTACAATTTGAAAGAAATCACTTTCATGTAGGCGCTGAAAAACAACGCCCCTACACTTTTTATACTTAGCCAATTTTTGGCTTGTGAGCATGAGCGCACTTTTTTAGTGCAACTGCGTTTTTCATAGTTACCTAAGTACAAACAGTGAGACTTCACAAAGGGGCTTGTTTCAAAGGTCTTCGCGAGGCAAACCTAGGGGGATGCTCAAATTGACTATTTGAGGCTTTGGAACACATTTTGAGGTAGCTTGAAAATCACCTCATTTTGTGTGCTTGAACTCCACAAACCTAGGAAATGGACAAGTTTCATAGGGGGGTTATCCATGGAATGAGCACTGCTAGATTCCATGATAACACTAACAAGGGGATGATGTAGACCCAGGAGGCCCAAAATCACTCAAAGTATCAACCTACCTTCAAGAGGCATCTAACAAGATTAAAAGAGCTTTTCAAAAAATTCAAAATACAATCAAGTTGATATCAATCATTCTCTAAAGAAAAATCAAAAGATCTCTTCAAATTTCACCTTTCAAGCATGCTTTCCCTAGTAGCATTGGCAACTTGATTTTAGGAATTTTTCATCAATACTTTTCAAAACACCTAAAAAAATTAGAGATGATTAAGATACCCTTTTGCAAGTTCTACAACATACATGAAAACCAATATCAACTCTTTTGGACCAACATGGAGATCCAATACACCATTCCCAAAAAAGGCGAGTGGATTAGCCCACTTTTACAAAGAAGGTACCCATTAAGCATTAGATATCCACCCAAAAAAAATAAACAAACAATAATCATGATGTAAAACCATAAATTCTATGATCATTTTTCCCATACAAACCCATTATCCTACTACTCCATAAAACCCTCCATAAATATGCAAAAACCAAAGGTTTTACTCAAACTCACACTCTCAAGACTTTCCAAACTCCACCACTACCCCAAATGCATTCCTTTAGGTCTGTAGACTCTATATACCTTTACAATCTCAGTTTCATTGGAATTTCACTCAAACCCTTCATAAAACCACCATTTTCAAAGGAAAATTACTCTGCCTAGCACTTGGCATCACACCAACACTACAATCCTTCACTCCTTTAACCCCTAAAAACTTGAAACACTTAAAGTAACATCCTAAAAACCAATCCACCGAGCAATATGTTGAATACAATAGGTGGATTGGTTAGTTATTCATGCTATTACCCTCAAAATCCTTACACAGGAAAATAGGGCAACCTTTGTAATTTGTTGATTACCCTTACAAAATAATGAACTAAACTCTCAAATCAAGTGCAATAGGTAGTAAAGTCATATACTTACAAACACTAGAAGTATCAGACCATATCAAGCCTGTACGAACCTGTACAAGTTTGGAAAAGACAAAGAAACACAAAAAAATTGAGAATTAACAAAGTTTTTTTATTGATTTCTTCCTTCAAATCTTCTAACCAACCTTAAAAACAAGTTGAAATTCCTTTTTAAAGGATTCTCCTCCAAAAACTAATGACTAACTACCTCTCAACTAAATTTTAAACTCCTAATGGCCAAATTGCACTTGTTTACATACCTTTGTTAACAATACTTTGATTCCCTTTACATCATTTTACTATTTGACCCTCCTAAAAATTTGAAAAATTTGTGATGATCTATTTAGACCTTATTGGACCCAAAAAACATGACCTTATGCAAAAAAACATTAACCTACCTAGACCCCATTTGTCAACTTTGACAATTTCTTCACATGTTTGACCTTGTTTATAATATGGATCAATGAGACACCAAATGAAAATTTTACAAAAAGACCTCAAAGGTGCCTAATTACATCATATTATGGTCTTATTGACCTTATTCAATGCATGGAAATCCAAAATCCTAAAGTTTACTCCTTAAGGTCATAATTTGACCTATCTTGTGGAATGGTTCTCCTGCACCATACATGCCAACACAAAAAAATTCCAAGTCCCTTGGAAAGTTTGTAGTAGACTGTCCTCCTTGGCATCCTTCATGTTGCAATCCTCCATGCTTTCCTTCATTTGGTGCATTATGATCTTGATCTTCACTGTTCTCAACATGCCTGATCTTGCCTAAATGTTACTCTAATTGTGCATTATGTTATGTTGGGTGTCTTGTATCTTTCTCTTCATCAAACACTAATTCCACTTCATCCTTTACACCTATACTTATTCCTTCTTTCACTGTCATCACCTTACCTTGTAGTCCATACTTGGATCCCTATCCAAGAACCTTCTTATCTACCACTTTACAACTACCCACTATTCCAACAATACCATCAAACATCCCAACCACTATCAGACCTATACTTGCATTATTCTCTATCACATCAACTCTTCGCACACCTATACCATCATATTTCACTTGTTTTACAACTCTCAAGACTGTCTTTGTATGTGGTTCCCTGTTATAGGACACTTGACTGTCCCTACCATGATACAATCACTTGTTACATTCCTTTCCAAAGGCTCTTTACCTTCACTCTACATTTTACCAGTCTCTGACACCTTACTATTTCTTTTCTTCTACCATACAAAGGCATGTTGCTTTCAACCTACCTGCTAATGACACTTATCCTTCTTACCCACTATCCAAGAATTACTCATTTGGTATTCACATGCTGCTTTAACATCAGTACCTTGCTCCAAACCAACAAACATTGTATTTTCACTATCTTGAAGCCTTAAAGACTCATTTTTTCCAAAAATCACCATCTTAGACTTAACTTTATGTCTTACACTACCCTGCAAAGGAGTTAGTTTGAAACTTTGATCATCCTTCTTAATGGTGTAGCTATTTTACCAGGCATCATACAAGGACATTCTATCAAATTTCCATTGTCTCCCCAAGATCAAATGGAAACCATCCATTGGAAATATCTCACACAAGACCCTATCTTTGTACTCCCCAATCTAGAAATCCACATAGGCTTGCTCATTAACCACTAAGGTTTGACTATCATTTACCCAAGAGACTCTGTATGGTGCTAGATGAGGTATCTTCTCTAGATTCAACTTATCTACCATCTCCCTAGACACCATATTATCCTGATAACAAGAATCAATAACAACTTGACACACTTTACCTTTGCATTTGCATGAAGTTCTAAATAGGCTCCTTCTTTGGCTCATATCTTCCTCTTTAGGTGCTTGCAACAAGGTCCTTCTCATCATGAATGCTTCTCCTACTTCTAGATCTGTAGGTCTACGGAATTGAACTTTCCCACTTCATTCTTCATTTTCTTGGATGTATGATTTTTTCTTTCTTTCACTTTCTATCACCTTGAAGTTGGACTTTGATTTTTAATTTCTGTTCTCTTTGTATCACCTTTCGAAGTATTTTTGATTTCATTTTGCATTGAGTGCTGTTGAGCCATCGAATTGATTCTCCGAGTCTTTGCTTCCTCGATCGATTTTCACAGTCCATCTCTTCTTCACAGCCTTCAAAAGCTTCACCATTCTCACATCATCTGGATCCATCTCTTCCTCTTCACTAGAAGTCTCCTCTTCTTTAGTTTTAATTTCATCCTCTTCCACTCCTTTCTTTTCCTTCCAAGCAACCATCTCTCTTTTCAAGGCTTCTATCTGTTTAGCCTGCTCATCCATTCTCCTCGCAACTACATTTATTTTAGGAGGAATCTTCACAATACTTCCTCTTCACCCACTTACAAAACCAATTCAAAACACCAACACAAGATCCACTACTGTGCTCTGGTACTACTTTGATGCAGACTCAGGAGGCCCAAACTCACTCAAAGTATCAACCTTCCTTCAAGAGGCATCTAAAATGATTAAAAGATATTTTCAAATAATTCAAAATATAATCAAGTGGATATCAATCAGTCTCCAAAGAAAAATAAAAAGATCTCTTCAAACTTCCCCTTTCAAGCATGCTTTCCCTAGTAGTAGTGGCAACCCGATTTTAGGTATTTTTCATCAATACTTTCCAAAACACTTGACAAAATAAGAGATGATTAAGATACCCTTTTTCAAGTTATACAAGATATATGAAAACAAATATCAACTCGTTTGGACCAACATGGAGATCCAATAAACCATTCCCTGAAAAGGCAAGTGGATTAGCCCACTTTTACAAAGAAGGTACCCTTTAAACGTTAGATATCCACACAAACACCCTAAATAGTCAATAATAATGATGCAAAACAATGAATTCCATTATCATTTTTCCCATACAAACCCATTATCCTACTGCTCCACAAAACCCTCCTTAAACATGCAAAAAATAAGGGTTTTACTCAAACCAACACTTTCAAGACTTCCCAAACTCAACCACTTCCCCAAATACATTCCTTTAGGTCTGAATAGACTCTATATACCTTTACAATCTTATTTTCATTAACACTTCACCAAAACCCTTCATAAAACCACCATTTTCAAAGGAAAATTACTCTGTCCAGCACTTGGCATCACAACACTAGAATCCTTCACTCCTTTAACCCCTAAAACATTAAAACACTTAAATTAACATCTGAAAAATAAATCCAATGAGAAATAGGTTGAATACAGTAATGGACTGATTAGTTCTTCATGCTATTACCCTCAAAACCCTTACACAGGAAAACAAGGCAACCTCTATAATTTGTTGATTACCCTTACAAAATAATGAACTAAAATCCCAAATCAAGTGAAATAGGAAGAAAAGTAATATACTTACAAACACTAGAAGTATTAGACCATATCAAGCCTGTACGAACCCATACATGTCTAGAAAATATAGAGAAACACAAAAATATGAGAATTGGTTATTGATTTCTTTCTTCAAATCTTCTATCCAACCTTACAAATGAGTTTCCATGCCTTATTAAATGCTTCTCCCCCAAAAACTAATGACCAACTACCTCTCAACTAAATTTTAAACTCCTAATGACTGTTGGAGGCCAAATTGCACTTTTTTACATATCTTTGTTAACAATACTTTGATTCCCTTTACATCATTTTACTATTTGTCCCTCCTAAACATTTGAAACATTTGTGATGGACTATTTAGACCTTATTGGACCCAAAAAAATTACCTTATGCAAAACAAAATTAACCTACCTAGACTGCATTTTTCAACTTCGATAATTTCTTCACATGTTTGACCTTGTTTATAATATGGATCAATGAAACACCAAATGCAACTTTTACAAAAAGACCTCAAAGGTTCCTAATTACATCATATTATAGTCTTATTGACCTTATTCAATGTATGAAAATCCAAAACCTAAAGTTCACTCCTTAAGGTCATAATTTGACCTATCTTGTTGAATGGTGCTCTTGCACAAGGGGACAAAGGATTTTATTGAAAAACTCCCCCTAGGCCAATGGTCTAAGATCAATTTCCAGAGGAATTATCAGAACCTTCTTCCAATGTGGGCTTATTTACTTCATTATATTAACTCTTCCTTACCCATGTTTTCTTCATCTGATCTCTTATCTCTTCCATAGTCATTTTCCCTTTTCCTTTATCATTTGTCTATGAAATTCTTCCTTTGTATACCAAACCTCTTCTATCCATGTTTTTGTTCCTGCTGAATCTTGCAATGTGACCAAATTTGTTGCAATTGTAACACATGATTTATTTTTCTATACCACTCATTCGATTGATTTCCTCTTGATTTTCATTTATTATAAATGTGCCCAAATCTTCCATAGGTGTAGGATTTAACATTTCTTACACTGACTAACATAACTCTACATTCAATTAACTTATGACCAAACTTGTTGCAACTGAAACACTGACTAGGAAATGATGGACTGCTTGAATTTATTTTACTTCTACACTAAGAAACCATATGACCAAATTTATTACAAGAAAATCAGTGACCATTAAAGTTTTGAGCATTGGTTTATCTTACTAGGTTATGTGCAGGATCATCATGGAAAAAAATAGGCCCTCAAATGGCAAAAAATTCTGAAAAATCAAAGTTAGGCAACTTGATGCAAAAAATTGAATAAGTTATCTATATTATTTCAAAAATATGTAAGAATAGAATCTGTAGAAAATTGAATGTAGTTTCTAAACTACTAGGTTTATTTTATTTATTTTTAAATCTATTTGGTGAAAATTTGAAATTTCAATGCAATAGTACTTAAATTTCAGGGAAAAAATAAGAAGTAGGTATTTGTCTAACCACCCTAACCACAATAAAATGATAATATTTTTTTATAAGATTTAAGATATAAGTAGAGGACTCATGTCTGGATATGATGCATATTTTTTTGTAATTTTTTTCTAAGGAAATAATTAATTATGATTTTTTTATTACAAATTTTAAAAAATATTAAAA
This sequence comes from Sequoia sempervirens, assembly GCA_007258455.2. Taxonomy (NCBI): domain Eukaryota; kingdom Viridiplantae; phylum Streptophyta; class Pinopsida; order Cupressales; family Cupressaceae; genus Sequoia; species Sequoia sempervirens. The sequence continues at coordinate 382,028,231 of VDFB02281492.1, read as the reverse complement.
ATCATGTCTAACCACCTTAACTTGGTCAAAAATTCATGAAATTCAATTTTTCTTTTTTTAATCCTATAGTATGTGAAGCATAGAATGTGGCACATGTTTCAAATTCAAAAAATGTGATACCATTTGAAAGCTATAGATGTTTTTGAATTAGTCTATCAATCAGGACTTTGGTCATAATTCAAATAGAAAATGAATAATAATTATTTATTTAATTCAAATTAAAGAATAACTTATATTGGTGGAGAGCCTAGATTCTCCTTTAAAAATTCTTTTCATTTCATCAATTTTGGGTAAAAAAAAATTGTCAGCCACATACCCTACACATACCCATCATATCGCCACTTTTTGGCCCATCATGATCTTGCACATACCCACTAGATACTTTCTCCCTTTGTTCATCTGATTTCTTTGTCTGGAATCCTCATGTTCGTATCTAGAGCTTTCTCCCTTCACATATCCAAGACCTCACTTTCCATTTGCACCCTTCTATCCTTTAGTCAGCTCATCTAGCTTAGCATAAGTGATCTTAAAATTCTCCTTGTATTCATTTGTAGTAGTGAGTTCATCTCTGATAATAACTATATGTGTTTCAAGCTCTTGTTCATTTTTTATGGGTTGTTGTAGTTCAATGTCCAGCTGAATGGACCTAATATTAACTCTGCTTCATTCTTCATATCTTTATTTTAAGGACCAGGCCAGATTCTCCTCATTTTTCTTTCTTTCTTCAATCTTTTTAGTTTTCCTCATTACAATAGATTTCATCTCAAGCTTTAGAGTAGCATTGTCTCTAGCAATCTTTTCACATTCTTCAATTATTTTTTTTAAGGTTTGATTCAGGTGAACATCTTCCAATATTTTATTTTCTTTCTGCTTTAGCTGATCACATAGCTCCTTCCCCTCTTCTCTTGACTCATTGATTTTATCCTTCAATTATTGAATGAATTTTTCAACATCCTCAAGATTTTCTTTTAATTCCATGACTTCTGCTTTAGACTGATCAAGATCATCAAGTGCCACAAAAAGCTATTGTTGAAGACTACCAGAGTCCATTGCATTCTGAGATCCATGTTAAGCTTTAAAACTTCTTCAAAGGAACATGCTATGATACCAATTGTTGGACTCAAGGAACACTAAGACGGGGAGTGAATCAGTGTTCAACAATATTTAAATTTCATTTCAGATATTAACCCATTTACAACATTTCAACAAAAGTAAAGATGCAAGCACATCAAAAAAAAATCAAAACACCATAAAACCAAGAATTTTTACGTGGAAACCCTGTTAGGGGAAAAACCATGGTGGAGATTAATCCATAATTTATACTGTGTTAAAATTATGAAGAAAAAGGGAACGCACATGCAGTTAGGAACACTTCCTAGAGCTCACTGCTCAAAATTAGGAAGGCTCCCTACCTTACAAAATGTTTGGATTACAAAAAAAGGTTGAACTGAGAAAGTAGCACCTAAAAATTTTTGGTATCAGTTCCGGTGAAGCTCATAGATCAAATTCTGGGCCTTCTGACTAATTCTGCACTTTGCTCTACTCTACCTTAATTCGCCTCATGAAAATCCTCTTCTACACAAGCAAGATTCACTCAAATGATCTTCTAATATTCACACACACATCTTCTCTACTCTTCACACACATTCACACACCAAGATGAATTACCTAAACTCACATATATATCCCCTATCAAGGATTGCAATCGCTTCAAGTCAGCTTCCACAAAACATGAACTATTCTCCAATGGTCGGCACAAATCATAAATTATATTTAATGTGCACCCATCAAAGTTGGATACTATTATGTTGAGATCCAAAAAAAATGTCCAACAAAAGAAAAAATTAAAAAAATTACTCCATATACATCCGCGATATGCTACATTCACCAAGTCAGCCACCATGAGTAAATAAACAGAAAAATCATCCTACTAGATCTCCTAACTCATACACTGATTAATGTGGAAGCACAAAACATAAAAATAAGATAAAATAGATGCTCAAAAACCTTCTCCGAAATCCACAACATAAAATGATAATTCGGTGAAGCATACGGATTGACATACTAACCGTATACCCTTTTCTTCATTCTCACATCCGATAAAATGTTGTTCTTCACTCTGCCCGTCGGTAGGAATAAATTCTGATCTATGGACCAAAATAATGAATTATGTTTCCATCAATGAAAAAACTAGAAGCCATATGGAAACACATTAGGCATGGGAAGTGGCTCAATATTCTCTTGATCTTTCAGTGGCCTTGGATGAAATTTTGAGTTAAGTATTCATTCAGTATCTACAACCATGAGGTCAAAGGATGTCAATATGTCTTGGAAAGGACCATTGCTAGACTTGTGTGAAAAATGTTGTTCATTGTTTGGAATAAATTATTGAGATATGTCCTCTAACCCATTAGGTGATGTAGAGACATTTTCAACATGATCATTGGTTGATGGATCATGGATTATTTCAATAGGATCAAATAATTCTAACACTCCTTGAAATAGATCATTGTCGAATATTGTTGAGGGGTTTTGATCATGACTAAAAAGTGACTCTTGATGTATGTTGAGTTGATTATCAAATGAGGTAGAAACATCTTAAATGTCCTCATTTATGGATAGATATTGATCATTGTTTTCAACAATTGTGGTGGAGAGATTGAAATTTTTTTCAACCATAGGATCAAATGATGTTAGCATTTCTTGAATTGGATCATTGTTGGCTATTGTTGGTGGATTTTCATCATGATTGAAAAGTGACTCTTGATATATATTGATTTTAATGTTGGATGAGGTAGAAACATCTTCAAGGTGCTCATTTATGGATAGATATTGATCATTTTTTTCAACAATTGTGGTGGAGAGATTGTCACAACTATCACTAGTGGTTGAATCTTGATCATTGCCCTCAACAATTATTAATTTTTTGCCAATAAGGTCTTGGATGATACTTTTGATTTGATTAAAATTTGATGTTTTATGAATATTTTATCTATGATACTCACAATAAGATCCACCCCTATTCAAATGGAAGTTTAGGACAGAGTTGAAAGCACTTTCTTTTGGAAGACTGGTGAGTTTTGCATTAACTAGCCTTCTTAACACTGATCTAATTAGTACTCCAAAAGGAGTGTATTCACGTTAGTGATCTTGTGATATTTTTTCTTGTTGAGGTGATTCTTGTTGTGATTGATCTTGGAGATGTGGTGATTGATCTTTGAGATGTGGTGATTTGGTTTGTTGTTGATGTTATTGATGTTGATATACAACCTCTTGACATTGGAGATATTGTTCTTGATGTGGTTGTGGACACAACTCAATGCTTTGATGACATGGTTCAACCAATGGAAGATTGTATTGATTTTGGGGTGGAAATGTCTCTTGGTGCAATGAATTAACTATTTTGGTAAATGCAGCATTTTGATCTTGCAAAATTTGATCTTGATTTTGATCTTAAAACCCTTGATATAGTTGATTTTATTTTTGTTCAAGCAGGTTTCGAATATGGGATCATGACCAAATTGATTTTGGACAATATTATAATTTAGGATGATGTTTAGATTTGGCATTATAGGTTGACTTGGATCAATACATGGAGTTGTTAACATATTTTTTGGAGTTTGAACAACATGTGTATGATTCACAAACTTATATATACCAAAGTTTACTAAGTGTGGATTTGAAATGTTCATGTTTAGTAAACTTTTTCTTGGTATAGTCACATTTGGCATGTATGGATTTGGCAGGATAATGTTCTTTTGTTGAAGACTCATGCATTGATTGTTTGGTTGATAGATTTGTAGGTCTGGACTTTGATTTAAATCTACCATAGGGAGAGGTGTTCCAAAATTTAGATTGGGAATACTCACATTTGTTGTACCATTGATGTTTTTAGGAGATAGTGATCCCATGTATGGATTGTATAAATGGGTGATCCCATGATACTGGTTTACAATCTTTGGCCAAACTAGACACTGAACTGATTTTTTCTAACTAAATCTTCACTTTTGGGCACCTATAGTGGCTAAACCGTGAGGATTTTGAAGATGATGAAAACTAGTGATTTGTGAAATTTTGTCTGTAGATTCTAAATATATTTTTTTCAAATTTTTTGTAATCAGATTGTACTTTTGTTTCCATCTCCTTCAAAAACTAGTTTTTTTCAATAAACACTATGTTTTAAGGAGTGATGCTCATCATGTAACACATAAATTTTTTTCCATGAAGGATAAAATTATAAATTTTTTGAATTTAGATTTGTAACTATGATATTTAGTGCTTCCAATTGTTTTCATAGTGTTTTATTATTTTTTCCTTAATCAAGTTTCAAAGTCAAACCAATTACAATTTAGACATAGGCGAATTGTATAACACAACTTTTTTTGTATGTATCAAAATTAAATTTATTTATTTTTGTTGGATCAAGGACTTAAATATCTAGTGCACTCATATTTTTCAAAAAAAAAATTGATAATCTTCTTTTTTTCCACATGTGCATAATAAAGAGCTTGATTTTTTGGCGAAAAACCTACATTCACAAGAAATAAAAAATAAATATAATAATAAAATTAAATTTATTTAAAATTAATTTTTGGGAAGCTTATAATAAGGAATATATACTTTCAAAAAATAAATTTTAAATGAATTAATTTGATCTACCAAAAGGTAAATCAAAAGTGATTTTTTATCAACATTTTGATAGGTGTAAAGGAGACTTTGTTATAGGTATGGTTTAAAACTAACAGGCTTCTATCCAAGAGGGTTTGATATAAGGTAGTTTGATCAAACCATATTCAATTGGAATGCTTTAAATGGAAATTTTTAAGGCTTAAATAATTATATTTTCTAAAAATATGTGATGTCAACAAAAATCAGAATCTCCCAAAAGTTGTAAACCAACTTTGTGGGATCACCCAAATGTGATTTTTGATAATCAATTGGCGTTGTAAGGATTTTATAGTTTGGTTGATTTAGATTACTCATGATGTATGAATCAAGTTTATATTCCATGTTCTTCTTCTGTTTTGACCTTGTTGACCTCTAAGTGATTTAAGATCATTGATTAGATCAAGGATGAAAGGGGTGAATAATATGGGTGTTGAACTTTTAGGAACTTTGGATCAATGCTAGACTTTTAAAATTTGATTTGTATTGTTTTAATTGGATAATGAACTTGTGAATCCCAAGATGTTAGATGTTATCTTAGGATAAACTTGTTCAAAGGGGTGTTATTTTAACTAGAGGTATGAGAAATGATGCATTCTCACACTCCTAACTAAACAAGGTGATTTTGATGCGTTTTAAGGATTAACCCAAGTCTAGAATGATGTTTCCAAAGCTATAAAGGTTTTTTTGGGATGGGATGATAAATTTTTGGGATAGATGAAGTGTTTGATTGTGACCCTAGATGAACCTAAGAGGGACTTTGTTTACAAGACCAAGATAGTGAAGAACATGCTTTACCCTATGAGTAGTTCAAACCAAAAGACCAATTTTTTTCTTGGAAGACCATAAAAAAAAAGATAACAACTACATGTGTGGGGTTCACTTGATTTAATCTTGGTTAATGATTTTTTTTACCACATCGGCACTTCTTGTTTATTTTTTTCAAACTAAATTTCTATGTCTCAACTTCTTTTCATCCCACAAGGTCCATTATGTGGAAATAAAGAGAATCAAGGTAATAGTTCCCTAATGTTGACTTTAGAGAAAGAAAATTGAGATATAGGTCCAAATACTTATAAGCCTCTAAGGATAGAATCCCTAGGGACAAGCAGTAATACTTGGACTTTTCAAAGGTATTTCCTCTTCCCAAAGGGTTTGAAATTTGATGACCTTGTTGAATGTTTGTTTCCAAATTTTGAGATTCAAGCAAAGTATGTAAATGAGTCACATATTGCACAAACCTAGGATAGAAATAACTATATTTATTGAATTCCCACTTGGATTTCTCCAGCTATGCTTATTCAGAGAAGATGATTAGAAGCTTGAGCACATTGGCTCCCCTCCACAACACTCAATTCTACAATGGATCCAAGCTTCAAATTCTCATGAATCTCCCATGAAAAAATCTTTATCTCTACTAATAACCACAAGTATGTGGGATGAATTCAGAGGTTTGAACTCCTAACACCAACAAATAGTAGGGATTTTGTCTTTTATATATATTGGTTTGTAATCAAGTCACATGTTCAGATGGCCACACAAGAGGAAAGATCAAGCAATATAAAGAGTATCACCAGGTTTTCCATAGGAGTGATTGTAATGATGAGTTTTCTCAACATTCAAATTTATATACCAGTTGGGAGTAGCTTGGCATCTAGCTTGTTACTGGTTTGAGTTGTTCCCTTGGGGTGAGTACTTTTCCCACCAAGGCGGGCTCTCTAAAGATAAACACCAATGAAGGAGTACATTTGTTGTTCGACTACCTAACACACTTAGGAGGGAACACACACAATGTCTTTTCTTCACGCTCACATGATTTGCTCAATTTTAAACCCAAACTTGAAGTGTGGAGCCAATTTTTTAGACAACATAATCTCACTAAAATTCTTTTGATTCTCAAGATCACCATGAAGCATGAGAGAATTGCATACACATTGGAATGACACAAGTTTGTAAAGAAGATTACAAAAAAAAAATCAAACACAAGTTTTTCTTAAATCCTCAAAGCAATGATGAGTTATTTTTAAGCACCAAAATCCAAGTGTGAAGTTTTTTTCAATTTTAGCCTAAAAATCCAAATTCTAGTGAGTTTCTAAGGTTCCATTTAAACCAACTTGAAGAGATCAAATCAATGGTTAATTTTTAATGAAAAACTAAAGTGCATTGTCCTAAAATAGAAAATGAAAGCATAAAATGGATGCTTCAAGATATTACAATAAAAATTTAAAAATTCTTTAGTTAAGTTCAAGTTCAATTCTCCAACTCAAATCTACTTGCTTTTGCCTAATTCCAATGCCATTGATTTTGTATGCCAACTTGAAAATAGTACAAAGTTATCACAAATAAGAAGTATGATATGTCAAGGAATCACTAATATAATAAAGATTGTTTCAAACATAATAAATGCATTCACAAGGAATCAATAATCAAATAATAGAAAGCTATACTTTGGGGATTTTTGGTGCGGATTATAGATGTTATGCTTGATTCCTTCAAAAATTTGATAGGAAATGATTAATTTTAGTCCCCCAATAAATCTTTCTTGGATCTCACGCATCCTCAAGTCATAAAGCCACATAAAGTACTCCTTTGGTAACACTTCCAACCAATATTGAATTTCATTATTAAATACAAAAATACTTAAATCTGCACTTAAACCGCATTAGTATGGCCTTTGAATTTTCCAAATAGATTTGGCCTTTGAGGATATTCAAGCTCTACTAATAGATAGATACATTTATTGATTACCCACCCACTTAATATTAAAGGATTGATAGACACACCTGGGAATGCTCCAATAAAATTAATCAAATTATAAGCAATTGTAAATAGTAGAGTACTACTGCTAGTGCAAATTTTAAAGCTGACGGATCAATGATGGACCAATATATAATCTCCCCCACGTAGATCTTGGAAAATAAATATCAGGAAGAAAAAGAAACCTTAGCTCAAAAATAAGATTTAGGCAATGTTACTTTTCATTAGCATGTTGATGTTGGTTCACAATCTTACTTAGATCTTGTTTCTCTAGATTTTTAATAGGTGCAGATCTTTTTCTGAATGTTTACTGTCCTTTCACTTCTCCAATTTGGTAAGTTGCAACCTCAATATTTTGTACAAACTGAATTACTCTACACTCTTTGTTTGGTAGAATTGATATAGTTCCATTATTTTATCACACAAACCTTTAATTCTCTCAACAACACTACTTATGCATGGATTTTGCATAGCCTACTATTTGTTACATGTGGGAATGACTCTTGTGTTGGCTCTTTCCTCCTTCAAAGGTGCGCCTCTAGCCATAGTTTCAAATCCCTTGTGTTGTGTTAAGAGGCGAGGTATTTCTCCTATGAGTAGATCAGGCTCTTCAAGATTAGTATATGAAATTCTTCGATAAAGGTGTTTAGAGAATATTTATTAAGTTGAAAATTATGACCAAGATCCTAATGTTGAGCACATCACATAGCCTACAAATGATAAGCTTTTGATAGACATATATTGAGGGTGAAGGAGTGATTGTACAAGTAAACTAAAAAAACAAATCAGCTCATATGCATACAAAATTTTTATGATCAAGATACACATCAGGTTGCATTTACTACTGATAGCAATTTTTCATGAATAGACTCATAGATTTTTCATTTACCATATTGTTTTTTATTTACTACTAATAGCTGCAAATAGAAAGTATTTTCTTAGAGATATGCTCCACTTTATCACAATAATCAAACCAAGTCTTTCACGTGCCACACCTATCAAGCCTGATATTAAATGAAGCCCATAAAAGATTAAATGTACTAGCTAATCACCTATTACAAGTTAGTTTGATTAAAGACAAGCAACTAGATATCTGAGCATAATAAATATTATATTTGAATAGAGACAAATATTTGGTAATGAAAAGGCACACAATGTAGTGGTTTCATTTGGTTGTTGTGAGTTTCTTCCACCTAAAATGAGTCCTCAAGTGTCCAAAAAAAGGTTCCATGTTCAACTTCCACTTTGAACTCGCAGTACCACTTAGACTCTTACTGGTAATTATCGTCAAAATATGGTGTTTAAAATAAAAAAGGAAGACTAGGAAATACACATATATCAAAATATATGTAATAAAAATGGTAGAATTAAAGGCTACTAGTCAAAATAAGTAAGACACTCATTCTATGAAGCACAACACCAAATATCTAGAAGGAAACAAATATCTACTTGTCAATTGTAATCCCACAGCCCTTTCCACCACCGACCATATGGACATGCCACATTTTTTTTTTTTTGTTAACGACAGGGGTATCCCCGCGACCCCGCCCAGCGACCCAGCAGCCCGTATCTTGGGTACCAAGGGCAAGCGGGGGCGAGACTAGTCCCCTGCGGGGGGACCCAACAGCCGGCAAGCCAGTCCCAACCGGGTAAACCCAGGAGCGGAGTCGAACCCGAGACCAATGGGGAGCAAACCCACGGCCCAAGCCAACTCCGCTACCTGTGCCGGCATGGACATGCCACATTTACTAGACACACCCTCCTTCTAGCATTCTCCCACAAGTGTACTAAACTTGTCTTTATAATATAATTGAGCTGAAATAAATGCATTCATTTTGAAGAATCCTACCATTAATAATTCAAAAAAATTTATTAGTAGCACTAGTTGGTATGTTATAAAAAAACTCAAGCATTCCAAATCAAAACCACATGAAGCATATGTTAGGCATAGACAAGGCATGTGAACTGTTGATAGTATGCCTTCAAAAGATGTGGTCTCAGCCAATGCATAGGATATGCTTCCCTTACAGATTCCAACCTTGTGGCATTTTTCAACTGACTACCTCTAATATACCACATCCCTTTCACGTGGTTTTGTATGCTAGTACTCAAGTGGGTAGTGGGTAAAATTTTTGAAAATTGTATTTTGCTTAGCTTCACTTTGAATGACAAGCCATGGAATGGGGATTTGAACAGGACGATTGGATAGATGTTGCTTGTTGCTACAATCATTTCTTCTGACACCCGACAAATGCATAGCGAGGTTGAGGGAATCAAATCATGTGGGCCACTCTAGGAGTGCACTAATATTTATGAGGGAAATAATGAGCTTTGATAGAGGGTTTCAGAAAAGATACAACCTAAATTATGTCCTCACAGGTTAATATCTAGCATTTATAAACTATGAAAAAGCAAATGCAACATTGATTCTATCATTCAGAAATGTTCATTTAAAATCAGCTATAAAAATTTAGAATATGTCATCCAAAAAATAAACCTATTAAAGGAATGTAAAATATCACTCCCACTACTTCAAATTATTTTGATGCATTTGGATGGCATAAAAAACCTTTATATGAACCTTCAAATTTGAATTCTACCATTGATGAAATAATTTCTAAATCTCTGACTACATTGGGTATATCAAAAGAAACAAAGACTTTACAAAAGAAAAGGCTTTACAGCCCCATCTAAAGCATGAATCAATATGATTTTTCAGAAATATAAACTTTATATTCAACAAGGATTAATGCAAAAGTTGTGATTAAGACAGGCTTTACAACCCCACGGTTGGTGCCAAAATGTGAGTACTAACCTGCGATCTTGGTCAAAGAAAGACAAATGTTAGCATTAGTTAGTTTAAACAAGGAAAATAAAATGCTCCCTATTAAATTCTTGATCACATTAAGATAAGAAAACATGACAATAAAATCACACAAAGAAAGCATACAAGCATGTAAAACTATCTAAAATGGACCAAAGCTCAATCCCATAGGGGGATTGGTGTTCCTTTGATGTGAAAAGAGAGCCCTTTCCCAATCCCTTCTCATTAGCTTCCAATGTGATGAATAGGATGTGATGAAGCTACAAATTCCTATAGTGAGAATGCTAAGATTGTGGATCAAGTTGTTGTCCCATTTCAAGTATAAGTGGCCTCTATTTATAGGTTGAAGGGTTGGAGAATAGAGAGATGGGAAGAATGTGGGACTAAAGAAGAGCCGATGATATTGTGATACTTGTCACATGGCTAGTGGAGGAAGGTGGGGCACATTTTTGAGAATTTGCATGGTTAATGCATGTAGTTGAGGATTTGAGAGGTGTAAGAGAGATTAATGCACTTGTAAGAGGCATTAAATGAATATGGTTGAGATGTTTTGGAGGGAAATAGTTTGGACAAAAAAGTCAAATAAGTGGAGTAAATGAAGGAATATTCCTTGGGAATATGCCTTGTGAGGGAAAATAATGTATTTAGTTAATTAAAGAGATTTATTTTAATGTGCAACTAGGGTAGTTGAATATGGATTTAGGTTTGACCCAGGTTGAGTAAAAAGCTAGAGGATGGATAATGGTGATTAGGGGTTAATTAATTGAGGTTAATTAACTTGGAGGAATTAGCTGATTTATGATATTTAATTTTAATGTTTGGGTTTATTTAAATCAAATGAGAGGATGTTAAAACATTATGATTTTAATTAAATATATTGATTTATTTAATTAAAAGAGATGAAATTAGTTAGCAGAAAGTGAATTAATCAAACTAACTTAGTTACTTTATTAATAGCAAAAGTAATGTTAATTTGAGCATCTACACAAACAAGTTAGCCAAGTCAAGGAGGAAGTGATATAAGGTCATGTCATGTGATGGATGTAACCAAGAGGAAGCCTCAACTTGTTTAATGTAAGTACCTTTGATAATAAGGGTGACCTTGCTAGTAGTACATCCTAAGCCAATATTATTTAGTCACTTCTCAGGAATGATGGGTTTTAGTAAACCATTATCATTCTATCCTAGCTTCTTGTTCTTGTTATATCCCATTCCCTTCATTAGTTGGAAGCCTTTTTTATAATTTTCCATGGGAAAAGTGGGGATAGGTCATTCATACTGATGGAGGATTTTAGAGATATCATCTTCAGTGGCATCTTCTTGATTCAAATCCCCCCACTTGGTGAAGGTAGTAGCTACCTTCTTGATAGTTTCAGGCTCTTTGTTGCTAGATGTGGGTTTCCCATGAGATTGAGGAGAAATAGGCATCTCTCCTAAGACAAAGGTGTTCTTCTTAAACTTATAGTTCCCACAACCATCATCTTGGATCATTACTTTGATATTAGGTTTGTTTTGCAAAATGGGGTCCTTTGTTTTAGAGGTAGATGCAAGGGATGATGGGTCAGAAAATGAGGTATAAGGTGTAGGACCTTCATCATTCTTGGGTAGTTGGTGAATTTTATATAACTTAGCCTCAAGGTTCTTGTATTAATAAAAGGGCTTAATATATCCATGGATGGTAACTTCTCCGACCTCAAAAGGAAACTTGACACATTGATGATAAGTAGGGGCTACAACTTTTAGGGCATGGATCTAGGGTCAACCAAGTAGTATGTTGTAGGGAAGATCAAGGTTTAACACTTGGAATGTAGTTTCTATGATTAGGGCTCCCACTTGGATGGGTAGTGTGATGATGCCTTATGATACCCATTCTTGGTCATCATATGACCTAATGGCAGTACTCATTTTCTTTTCAATAGTATCCTTTAAATAGCCTATAATTTTGATCAAATGAAGGGTGCAAATGTTCAATCCAAAACCTCCATCTACTAAGACTCTTTTGACCTTGTTCTTATGAATGGAAACCTCAAGGTGTAAAGAATGGTTATGAGATGATTGTGATGATAGGTCTTGCTCTGAGAAGGTGAGAAGGTGATTAGTGATATGGCCTACCATAGCTTGAAATTGATTTGTATCAATATCCTTAGGAATAGATGAATTTGATAAATCTTTCTCCAAAATTTCCCTATGCATGAGGGATAGCCTTAATAGTTCTAAGATTGAAATCTATGCAGCGTTCTTCTTACGCTACTCTAAGAGATTGCACTTGCTGGTACTTGTTGTTGGATAGATAGGTTTTGCTATAGATTGGGGTCGAACTCCTTGGATGGTGACTTTACCATGTCGTGTGGTGACTCCACACTCCACACTATGCCCTTTTATGGTGACAACAGTGATGATGCTATCACAAGAAGCAACTACTTTGGAATAGGTATGTTGCACATTTCTATAATCCTAAGCTTTCCTACTATTGTTTGCTTTGTTATAATCCATAATAGGTTTCTTGTATATCTTAAGATCTTGATTGTTGGATGGTACCTCAACATATATGGTGTCATTCTCTATGAGGTCTTGGATAATGTGTTTGAGCCTCATATAGTTTGTTGTTTGGTATCCTTTAATCTTGTGAAAGTCACAAAGGTCATTCTTGTTGTACCGGGATGGCTTTTCTTGTGGTTCTTGGTAGGTTTCAAAGTTGGAAAGTGTTATCATATTTGACTCTACCAAAATTTTCATGATGGTTTCGATGGGGTTAGATAAGTTTTTGTACTTGCATTTAGGATAGTTGTTCTTGTTAGGGGTTTGCCTTTGTATTTTGGTGTTATTGATCTGATTATTTTGAGGTGTTGTTTGCTGTACAATTGGTTGGACATTAGCAATCTGGGTGTTATTTAGCCTATGAGAACTTAGGACTACCTTAGCATCCACTACACTATCATTCATTACATTCTTGTTCTTAGCCCAGACATGAGGCTTTCCATTTGAACTAGTTGATGGGTGGTTGTCTTTGTAACTTGAGTATTCCCCTATGATATTAGATCTCTCTCGATGTTAAGGGCTCTAGGGACAAGCTCATCATAAGATGTGATGCACTAAATTTTCAAGTGGAATGATAGATCTGGATCTAGATTTTCTTTGATGATTCCCACTTGTTGATCATCAAGAAGAGGACACTTTCTCTTACTAGCTCTTTGTCTCCATTGTTGCAAGAAATGAGTGAAATTTTCTCCCTTTTTTTTCTAAGAGTGTACAATTCCTCTATACTTACTTCCATGTCAAGATTAAAGGAGAAGTGATCGATGAATTTATTGGTAATTTCTTGAAATTTTTTGATACTTGGAGGTAGATGAGAAAACCAATCCATGGAAGGATCTGTTAAATTTTAGGGGAAGAGGCACATTAAATATGAATCATTATAGGCCACCTCCATACACATGACATTAAACTCTTTGACATGGTCCATAGGACTTCCTCTCCCTTTATATTTGTCGAACTTGGGATTACAAAACCATGAGGGAATGGTACCATTGTTATGTTTTTTTCGAATGGATAAGGACATAAGTTATGTGTATGGGGATTCTTTGTCTTCCCATGTAAAGGTCCCACATTTCTTTCGACACTGTCTTAAATTGTGATGCTAGATCATCGTTTGGGTTTGGTGGAGGAACATAGGGTGGGATAATGGATGATTTGTATGTAGGATTTTGATATGAGGATGTGTTGTATGGAGTGTATGGTGGTGTAGGATTTTGTGAAGGTGATTGGGGTATTGATGTATATGTACCTAACATGCTTTTATTGACAATGTGCAATTGAGGGTTATAATAGGAACCTTGTTTTTGTTGTTGTTGGGTATACTATTGAGCTAGTAAGGCTTATTATTGTGCTTGTTTCTATTGTTGGGATTGTTTTTGTTGTGCTAATAAGGGTACTTGATAGGCTTGATGATGTTGTTGTGCTAAGGTTGCTTGTTGTGTTGTTACTATTGCTTGTTATTGTTGTTGTCATTGTTGTGTTGCTAAGGTTGCTTCTTGTTGTTGTTTTGCTGCTAGGGATGCCTTTTTTTGGTTGTTGTTGTGCTTGTTGATATGCTGCTTGTTGTTGTTGTTGTTTTTGTTTTTGGGTTACTAGTGTTCTTGCTATTGTTGTTGTTCTTGTAGGGCTTGCTAATAGGCTTGTCGTGCTTGCTGTAAGACTAAGGCATGTGCTTGTAATATAGGATTAGGTGGTTTTTGAGACATCTGTTATGGGTTTTGAGTGCTGATTATTTTAGTGGGTAGCATATTGGTGATGAGAGGTTGGGGATTCCCTTGGTTCAACATTCCTTGTAAGATAGTGGATTGAGGTGGAGGATTGTATGTTTGAGATCCCATTTGATTTCACATAGTAAAAAGGACTATCAAAAAAGATGAAGATGGTGCCATTAAATTGTGTAATGGGAATGAAACACTAGGACCTTGAGTCCATTGATTAAAAATGTTTCCTTATCCCATGTCTTGAGGACTTCCTTGTGTTAGGGATGTAGACAATGCATTACCCGTGTTGATGGGATTCATGCCTAAGGGATTGTTTTAAGATGGGTTGATAATGGATAGGATAGATGCATTTTGCAAAACAAATGGTATGGATGAACTGGTGGGAGGATTAGATGAAGATCTCCCCTATAGTGTTAAAAGCTGATTTTGTGTGAGGGTATTTCCTTGCACTTTGGGGTCTAGTTGGTCTACACTACCTTATGTGATGTTGGGCACACTTGTGGTACTCATGGGTATGGATGAAGAGGGATTTCCTTGATATGTGGAGGTTTTTGTGGATTAATGAAGGTCAAGAGGTTTGTATGTTTGTTTGGGATCTTTGAGAACATGAGGAGCACCAAAGGTAGGTGTCCAAGTGGTCGTGTGAGATGGAGGGTTCGTTTCAAGGGTACCCACAAGTGTATTGCTTTCAAATGGAAGGGTATGGACAAAGTATTTAGAAAGGATTGTTACAATACTGAGAATGTAGGTTTGATGTAGCCCTAGCGATGGAGTTTTGAAGCCTTGTGTCAAATTTTGTGCAACAAATGATGGGAAGATAGGAGCTACATTTTCAAAGGCTTGAAATTCGGTAATTTCCTCCCTATTGAGTTCAAACAGATTACTTGTAATGTCTTCTATCCCATATGGTCCTGAT
Source organism: Sequoia sempervirens (assembly GCA_007258455.2). Taxonomy (NCBI): domain Eukaryota; kingdom Viridiplantae; phylum Streptophyta; class Pinopsida; order Cupressales; family Cupressaceae; genus Sequoia; species Sequoia sempervirens. The sequence continues at coordinate 382,012,813 of VDFB02281492.1, read as the reverse complement.
GGTGATGATGGTTCTTGTGATGGGGTAACTTGACTTCTTGGATCAAATTCTAGAGGATTTGGATCACTTGAGGTAAATGTGACTTTTTTTTTCCATGATTCTCTTGTGTTGTGATCTTGTCTTTACCATAAATTTTGTGTCACATTTGGGGGAGTTGTGTTGAGATTTGTAATGTTTGGACTCCCTAGTTGACTCAAATCTAGGTAAAAGGGATGCTCTAAGTCTCTTAGGAGAAATGATGATAGTGGGGGATGAAAAGATGGGTGATGTGGAGAGTGAATTTTGTACTCATTTTGGAACAACACTTTTGACTTAAGTTTGAGGTTTCGATGTTGGGATAAACGATGTTGATGAAATTAGAAATCTTTAGGGTAGACTCATGAAATTCAAGATAGACTATTTCATAGATGATAACTAACTTAACCAAATGCATTGAAAATGATACATTTCAGATAACAAGTAGTTAAGTAAGGGTTTGGATTTGTTGATGTCTAAGCCAAAAAGTGTTGATGTATTCAAAAAATTTGTAAAGTTTGGTGAAGTGAAAGATGAAATTTTGATGAAGGGGTGGTTCAAATGTTTGAACCAATGTTGACCTAAAGTGAACCTTTGTTTAACAAGACCAAGGTAGTGAGAAACATGCTATACCTCTAAAGTTTTAAAATTTGAAAAACCCAATCATTTAGAGAAGTTGTTGATCCTAAAAAAGATGAGGGTTTTGACTCATAAAGAGCACATACATCTTTAGATATTTCCTTAGTGTATGTTCATAAAATTTTATCAACAACTTTTTTTATTTTGGTAGAGTGCCACAATGCAATTTTTTATTGCTTTTGAAATACGATGCCAAAGTTTAAAGTGATGACCAATAGACCTTTTTTGGGGATCTTTACTTTGTGTGAGATCATTTAGAAAGGAGGATATTTATTGTCATGTGGGTGGTGGTAATATTGACCTTCTAGCCTCAATATCAGATTTTTCCTCTTCGTCTAAGGTTGTTACTACGTTTCTCCTCTAGGTAGGTGTTTATTTTGTTTTAAAAGTGAAGCTTCTCAAACTACTAATGGTATCAGTTTTTTCTCCATTAATGAGTTCAAAGTTTGGTTGAACAATAGTACCTTCAAGATTAGGTTGTTCAATGGGAGTAGTAGGTCTCCAAATAGTAATTTGAGGTACAATTTTCAACTCATCTTGCTTAAGTGAATTTATTTTACCACAAAAACTTGTGTTAATTAAGTTTTCAAACTAAATTTTTATGTCAAAAACATCATAATTTTCACAATGTCAATTTTTTGAAAAGGATGAAATTCAAGCCATAGTTGTGTTGGAAATACAAGGGAAGACAATTGAGAGGGGGGTGAATCAATTATCATAAAAATTATACAAATTGAACTTATTCTTAGATTTGATAAATAAAATTGAAAGCATAAACCATCACCACATCAAAAAAAAAAACATAACAACAAGGATTTTTTATGTGGAAACCCTGTTAGGGGAAAAACCACGGTGGAGGCTAATCCATAAGAATATACCCTATTAAAAGTATAAAAGTATTATAAATGGGGAATGCACATGCATTCAGGTACACTTCCTAGAGATCAATGCTCAAATACAAAAGGCTTACTAACCAAAAGAGGACTCACTATCTTCTAGTCACATACAAAAAAACATTCGAAATATTTTGAACTAAGGAAATAGCATCTTCTAATGCCTGATTACAGTTCCAGTTAAGCACATAAACTCTTAACACTTTTCTTCTACCTTAAAAATATTAGAACATTATTTTCATTTAGCAAGCAACATACATCACACAGCATGCCTTCAAATGGTATAAACAATCGATCATATATATTTGCAACCAAGGATAACATCAACTACATGTTGTTCCAACAAAATATGAACTGTGTACAAATTGTCAACCCAAATTAATAAAAAAAATCAATGCAAACCAAACAATTTCAACCAAAATATAGCGAGGACCCAAAACAACATCCTCAAATATAGAACAACTTAAAAAATTATGCCACGAAGATCCGCAACACACTACAATCACCCTATCGGCCATGATCATGAAAAACATGAACTCAGAAGAAAATCACCAATCACGAGACAAACGATCAATGTGGAAAAACAACATAGATAGAGAATGATCTAGAAACATCCAAAAGCATCATGAATCACCATAGAAGCATCTGTAACAACTCAAATTACTAGAATCACATCATCTTCTTTTAGGAACACCAGCTAAAGCAATGAAATAACTGTCAGAACATAGATACTCATAACTCAATCAAATATTCATGTGAACCTTTGAAACTTCATGTGAATAAAATAGATATACTTGTAAAAAAATCCTTTAATCCACAACCTCTTATCATCAATATACTAAGCTAGCCACCATACTGAACTTCACTACAACACTGACAACCTGCAACTTATTTTATTACAATTTTCCCAATATCCTCAACATATACAACCTTAAAGACATTAATGCCATTAGTATTGACATCAATGACAACCACATATAAAAAATATCCAACAATCTCCCCCTTTGGAATTGATTGCAACACATGATGTGAAAAACACCATCAATGACACTTTCTCTTAGTAATTTCTCCTCAGATTTTGACTCTTTTCTCCTTAACTCTTTCATAGTTTTTCACATGACTCTTCTCCCCCTTTCACATAAATGAAAAAGATACGCATTATCATTATCCATAGAAGCTCTAAAGTACATTTTTGATCATCTAACTACCCCCCTGAGTAGTAACCACCACAACATCAATCTGGATCACAAGATATGACTAGTATGAAATGCACAGACTGATGCAAGTCAATGCATCTTAATTCTGATTAGGAGTGGTAATCACCCCTATCTTCCCTCTAAGATACTCAAAAGTATCTTTGCAATCTATTCCTTAGTGGGCACATACTCCAATCTGACTTCCTTTTCATTCACCTTCTCTCACAAAAAGTGAAACTTGATAGATATATGATTGGTTTTTTAATGCAACACCAGATTCTTAGAATGTTAATTGCACTTGAATTATTTTAGAATATAGTAATAGGTTCATCATACACAACTCTGATATCTTTCAACATTTACTTCATCCACAACACTTGAGTACAATTGTTAGCAACAACAATGTATTTTGCCTATGCAGTAGATAAAGAAATGGCATTATGCTTCTTACTTAACCATGAAATCATCTTCTTTCTTAAGAAAAATGCACCACCAATTGTAATGTTTCTATCATTCAGATCTCCTACCCAATTAGCATCAGTAAAGGAACTCAAAGTAAGGTCATCTTCTTTAGGATACCATTGACAAAAATCAACTGTCCCCTTCAAGTACCTAAAAATCCTCTTCACAGTTGTCACATGAGATTCCTTAGGATTAGCTTGAAATATTACAACAATGAATATGGCATTCATGATATCAGGCCTAGTTTGAGTCAAATAGAGCAATCCAACAATCATGGATCTGTATCTACTTTGATTTTTTTTAGGAGAATCATCTTATTTCAACATACATCCAATCACCATAGGTGTACCAACTAGCTTTGAATCTTCCATACCAAACTTCTTTAGCAATTCTTTCACATACTTGGATTGAGATATAGAGATCCCTTTATCTAACTGAGTAATTTGAAATCCCAAAAATAATTTCATTTCTCCAATCATAGACATCTCAAACTCACTTTGCATCTCATCAGTAAACTTCATGCACAAACTATCATCTCCTCCAAAAATGATATCATCAATAAATACTTCAGCAATAAAATCTTTATCATGATTAATCTTGAAATACAAATTATTATCAATAGTACCTTTATTAAATCCAAACTTCAATAAATACTTGTCCAATCTAGCATACCATTCTCTTGGGGCTTTCTTAATTCCATACAATACTTTCTTCAACTGGCAAACCATATCCCCCTAATCAATCAATTGAAATCCAACAGGTTTCTCAATATACACTTCTTCCAGTTCACCATTTATAAATGCTAACTTGACATCCATCTAATAAACCTTGAAGTTTTTTTAAGCAAAATAAGCAAGAAATAGTATCACAGGCTTTGGGTATGTGCAGGATCATCATGGAAAAAATAGGCCCTTAAGTGGTGAAAAATTTAGAAAAATCAGAGTTAGGCAGCTTGACATAAATTTTTTAATAAGTTATCTATATTATTTCAAAAATATGTAAGAATTGAATCTATAGAAAATTTAATGTAGTTTCTAAACTACTAAGTTTATTTAAAAAAAAAATCTATTTGGTGAAAATTTGAAATTTCAATGTATTAGTACTTAAATTTCAGGGAAAAAATAAGAACTAGGTGTCTTTCTGAACACCCTAACCACAATAAAATTATAATTATTTTTTATAATATTTTAGATATAAGTAGAGGACTCATGTCCCAATGTGATGCATTTTTTTTGTAATTTTTTCTAAGTAAAAATTAATTATGATATTTTATTACAACTTTTAAAAATATAAAAACTTATTCGACCACCTTAACTTGGTAAAAAATTCATGAAATTCATTTTTTTTTGAATCCTATAGTATGTGAAACTTAGAATGTGATGCATGTTTTGGATTCAAAAATGTGATACCGTTTGAAAACTATAGATTTTTTTCAATCAGCCTATCAATAAGGACTTTAGTCATATTTCAAATAGAAAATAAATAATAATTATTTATTAAATTCAAAGTAAAGCATAATTTATATTGGTGGAAAGATAATAATTTCCTTTAAAAACCCTTTTCATTTCATCAACTTTGGGTAAAAAAAAAGTTGTCAGCCACATACCCTACACATACCCATCATATTGCCACTTTTTGGCCCATCATGATCTTGCACATACCCAACTTCAATCCTACCAATAGGAGAAAAGGTTTTTTGAAAGTCAATTCCTTCCATCTTAGAATATCCTTTACACACAAGTATTGCTTTGTTTCTAACAACTTCACCTTTCCCTGAAAGACCTATTTAGTTCCAATTACATTTTTGTCCTTAGGTCTAGGAACAAGAATCCATGTATCATTCTTCTCAATTTCTTTTAGTTCTTCTTTCAATTCTTCCACCCAATGTTCATCTTTGCATGTTTCATTGACACTATTAGGCTCAATCTTTGAGATCAAACAATATTCTTCTGTAATTCTTCTTCTAGTTTGAACACCTTTCTTCTTATCACCTATGATCTGATCTTCTGAATGGTTTAGTATTACATACCTTTGAGTCTTAGGGTATTCTGTAAATTCAGGCTCTTGTGATCTCACTTTTGCACCTTCACTAGTTTCTTCCTCTTGATTTTCCAGATTCACCAGAATGATGTGAACTTGATTTTAGAGTTTGAATTTTGTTTCCTTTATCTGAGCTGTCATTCTGATCATCTAAATCATATCCTTAGGTTCTGGATGGTCTAACTTAGTCTTCATCAAACTTGACATTAGCACTTTCAATTACTTTCCTCAATCTCTTATTGTAGCACTAGTATGCTTTAATTTTAGTAGAATAACCAAGAAAGATTCATACATCACTTCTTGCATCAAAATTTCCTATATCCTCATCTCTTTTGATATAGCATTTACTCCCAAAGATTTTGAAGTATCTAATAGTAGGCTTATGACCAAAGCATAGCTCATAAGGAGTCGTATCGATATCACCTTTGACATGTACCGATTGAGAGTGCAAATGATAGTACTCACAACTTCTCTCTAGTAGATATGTAGAACATTTCCTTCCAGCATCATGGTCCTAGCAGCTTCTTGAATTGTTGTGTTCTTCCTTTCCACAACTCCATTTTGCTGAGGGATCTGCAAGGTAGATAATTGTCTCTTTATACCATGCTCTTCACAAAAATAATTACTCACTGGAAGTGAATTCACCACCTCTACCTAATCTTAGACATTTAATCTTCATACCTATCTTTGTCTCAACCATAGCCTTAAAGATTTTGAATTTCTCTAGAGCTTCATATTTTTCCCTTAAGAAAGTAACCCACACCAATCTAGAATAATAATCAATAACTAACATGAAATACCTATCTCCTTGTAAACTTCTGACTCTATAAGGACCACACAAGCTAGTATGCACAAGCTCCAACACTTCATTTGAACTATGTTGTTTGCTCTAGAATGAAACTCTAGTTTGCTTCCCTAACTGACATTCCTTGCATATAGCATTAGTAGGTTTTATCTACTTAGGAAGATCTATCACTCCCTAAGTAGAACATATCTTAATAATATTGTCAAAGTTTACATGACACAATCTCCTATGCCACAACCAACTTTCATGAACTTGATCAATTAGACAACTTTTACTAGTAGCACTTAGGTGAAAGATATTACCTTTTGTTTTTGTACTAGATGCGATCACATTTTTGGAACTCCCCAATATTCTACACTTTCCATTCTTGAATTGAAGATTGTATCCCTTGTCAACTATTTGTCCAATACTTAATATATTGTGCTTCAAACCTTCCACATATAGAACATCATCAATATTATGCTTACCATCAAGAGAAATGGATCCTTTGCCATGGATTACACTAGATTTGTCATCACAAAATATTACAACACCACCACCATACTTTTCCAAGCTAAAAAATTTACTTTTATCACCTGTCATGTGACGAGAGCATCCACTGTCAATTACCCATTCATCCTTTTCTTCAACTCTAGCAGCTAGAGCTTTCTCCCCATTTATGCAACTAGCAGATTCAGTAGGTACTGGATCATTTTCCTTGATAGCAATAAATACCCTTTCATCATCAATTAAATTCCCTTTATTAGATTCATCATTTGTCACACCTTCATTAGTAGCATAATAACACTTTCTTTGGATTCTATGCTTGTTAGGTCTTGGATTAGGAACTCTTTTTGGAAATCTTGAGGAAAAAAGACCTATCCTATTGCAAGAAAAACATTTAAGAGGAAATTTCCCTTTATACTTACCTTCTCCTTTGGCTACCCTCTTGACAATAAGTGCTTCAAGCTCATCTAGTTTTCTCTCTTCTTCTTCAATCTCTCTCATTTCCTGCTCATACTTGGATATTTTTCTAGAAGAACTTTCTCCCAAATCATATCTCTGCTTATCTTTTCTGGAGGTAGTAGCTTTGAATGTAGATTATGTCTTATGAAGAGATTCACCAAACTCACTTAACTCAAAAGAAAAAATCTTACCAATCAACATGTCTTTTGTTACATTTGTCACAATCCATATCTTTTCAATAGCAGTAGCTTTGTGTTTGTATACAGGAGGAAAGGATCTGAGCACTTTAGCAACAATCCTTAATTCTCCCAATGTTCCACCAGTACATCTAATACTAAACACAAGTTCATTCACTCTCTACATAAAATAAGTGATGTTCTCATCTTCATCCATTCTCAATGTTTCATATTTTCTTTCAGGTTTTGTAGCTTAGCAATCTTCCCATGGGTATTAACTTCATACAAAGTTTCCAACTTTTTCTAGATCTCATAAGCAGTCTTCAAATCCATTACATTTTTCATCTTGGAATCAGTTAGAGCACTAAAAAATTCTTCCTTAGCCTTGATATTGTACTAAGCTTCCTTAATGTCACCTGCAATAGAAGGACCATCCTGTGGGATGATATACCTATTCTTTGTAATTGTCTAGTAAGGTTCACCAATGCATCTTAGATGACACTCCATTCGAGTCTTCCACAGAGAATAATTAGTTCCATCAAATCTCAGACTATCCTTCTTATATGTCACCATCCCAGATCACCTCAAGTGATCAAGCTTCTTTGGAGGAACTTGCTCTGATACCAATTGTTGGAAACATAAATGAAGATAACTGAGAGGGGGGTGAATCAGTCATCATAGAAATTATAAAAATTAAACTTAATCTTAGATTTGATAAATAAACATGAAAAAATAAACCATCACCACATCAAAAACACACATAACACCAAGATTTTTTTACATGGAAACCCTGTTAGGGGGAAAACCGCGGTGGAGGATAATCCACAAGATTATACCTTGTTAAAAGTATAAAATTATTATAAATGGGTTATGCACATGCATTCAAACACAATTCCTAGAGCTCACTACTCAAATACAAAAGGCTTACTCCCTAAAAGAAGACTCACTATCTTACAGTCACATATAGATTAAATCTGAAAGATTTTGAACTAAGAAAATAGCATCTTCTAATGCCTAATTATAGTTTTCGTTAAGCACATAAACTCTTCTTCACACTTTGCTTCTTCCTTCGAAAGAGTGGAAAATTATTCACACTTAGCACATAACATACATCACACACCATTCCTTCAAATTGTATAAAAAATCAATCATATATATCTGTAACCAAGGATAACATCAACTACATGTTGGCCCAACAAAATATGAAATGTGTACAAACTATCAGCCCAAATCAATAAACAGTTATCAATGCAAACAAAACAATGTCAGAAAAACCATAGTGAGGACCCAAAACAACATCCTCAAATACGAAACACCTTGAAAAATTATGCCTTGAAGCTCCAACACACACTACAATCACCCTGTCATCCATGATCATGAAAAACAAAAACTCATAGAAGAAAACCACCACTCGCGAGCACAACGATCAATGCAAACAAACAATATAGATAAAGCATAATCTAGAAATATTCACAAGCATCATGAATCACCATAGAAGCATCCACAACAACTCAAATTACTAAAATCACATCATCTTCTTTTAGGAACACTAGATAAAGCAACAAAACAACTGTCAAAACACAAATACTCATAACTCAATAAAATCTTGATGTGAACCTCTGAAACTTGAAGTGGATAAACTAGATATACTTTTCAACAAACCCTTTAATCCAAAACGTCTTATCATCAATATACCGAGCTATCCACCATATTGAACTTCATTTCAACACTGGTAACCTGCAACTTATGTTATTACAATTTTCTTAGTATCCTCGACATATACAACCTTAAAGACATTAATGCCAATAGTGTTGACATAAATGACATCCATGTATCAGCAATATCCAATAAATTTTTTAGGTTAAATTTGGAAATTATGGATTGATATTTAAACCAAAATATTCAGAAGTCTCTAAGAATAAATTCTTAGGACAAGCAGTAATATCAAGGTTTTTTTAAAAGGTATCCATATTTAGACTAAAGGGTTTGAAATTTTAAGGAAGATCATGAATGTTTGTTTGTGACATTTTGGAACCAAGAAAATTATTAAATTGACTCACAAATATTTACCACCTAGGCTGAAATGGCCATACTTGTTGAGTCCCCACTCAAATTTCTCCAAACACAGAGACAATGTGAACAATTACAGATTTGGCGACACTAGCTCCCCTCCATAATACACACTTCTTGGGACCACCAAATATCAAAATATTGAAGATCCAAAGATCCTAATGATTTTTCTATTTCAATAATGAATAGTACAAATGTGGGAAGCTTTATATTGACCATTCTTGAACCAACAAGTATTAAGGATTTTGGTTTCTAGACAATGGTTTGTAATAAGGGCTTCCATTCAAGGTGGCCATACACGTGTTAAGATTAGCTCAAAATTATGGAGAATCAAGAGGCCTCTCTATCCCTTCCTAAGACAATATTTTGACGTACCACATGGGTACTATTGGTGACACTTGGCGGTATGACACATCTGCACTTGTTGTTTATGACTTTAGTAACAAATGCATTTGTTAAATAGTGACTTGGAAGAGCTTGGCTTTAGCTTGTTACTGCTTGGTTCATTCCCTCTTTTCGAAGTGGGGAGGTAGGCCCTATAAAGATAAATGATAGCAAGGAAGTATGTTTGTACTTTGATCATCTAAGTTTTTATGAAACGAGGAGAGAACACACACCATGACTTTTCCATACACTAGCATGGGGTTCATTTTTAATCCAAATTGAAAGATTTAGGTGATTATACAAAGTGTTAAGGAATGTTTCTATTTCTCAAGATTGCCTAATGGCATGAGAGAATTATATATGCATTCAATAACAAAGATGTAAATAAAAAACATGTCAAAAACTCATTAATTTTAATTGCTAAAGTTAAGATGAATTCATTTTATGCACCAAATGATATGTTAAGTTACCTTGCTCAATTTTAAAAACCAAAAGACAATGATGAAATGAGGGTTCAATTTTAGTCATGTTTGAGCATTTGTTTTAAAGCCACATGAAATTTAGTGAGGTCCTAGAGCATAAAGTAAAAGAGCATAATAAATTGGATTATAATTTCCCCAAAGCATCAAACACTTGTTACAATCATAAAATCTTAAGATGAGAATTCTTCTTCACTTTAAATTCGTGTCATCCAACTAGTAAAACCCTATTAGTCTAACAACCAAAACAATGTTAGGAATGTGTTAGTAATCTAATGAAGCGATAAATTAAATCACATGCTAAAAAAAAGTTCATTAAATCTCTTATTAGAGTTGGGAATCATTGTACACTATAGCGTCGCTCTGGTGTACTAGGGAATCACTCTATAGAAAGAATAGTGAGCACAATAGCATCATGATTTTTTTGAGCGTCACAATTTTCAGATTTTGATACCTCTAAAAAAGTATTAGCTAGCTAGCGTCACCATTTTTTAATCAGTGTTGGTGTATTTAATAGGTTTTTCTAGTTTAGATTGAGATAACATCACTATATGGTGATTCCTTGCAAAGTGCGTCATTGAAATTGAGTTGGGTGTTACTCTATCCTATAAAAGTTAAAACGAACAAAATTTGAGATAGAAAGTGATTAAATTGATGGTTTTCCCCTTCTTGTAGTACTAGAATGTCAATCAAGGATATCAGTATGGGCTGATTACACTTGATCCATGATGAATTGAAGCATAACGAAGCCACTTTAATACTCAATCTAAATAGGATCAATCAAATTGAGGTTAAACTAAGCATTCATTAAAAAAAACATTCTAAATTATGAAAAAATTTAAAATGTCTATTCTAACCCATTTGAAACTTATCCCATTTTGGAATTGGTGTCACATTCATGTGAAATTATGACCCTTTCCCAATCCCATGATTAGTGAGCTTGTTTCAATCAATTCTATTAAAGAGAATCGATGAAATGGTTGTGAGATGTGATTAAAAACATGACTTATGATAAAATGAGTATGATGAAAGAGTTAATCTACCATCATTTATTCTAAAATGATTAAAAAATGCAATTTCTAAGCTAGCCTAAATGAGATTTAAACTAAAAATATTCAAACCCTAATTATCTAATTAGCTAAATTGATGTATTATGGAAGCCATTAATGGAAGATAAACTATTATGCAACTAATTTAAACTAAAATATACTAAATGTGAGTTAAGAATGAGTATGAGTGTGAGTGATTTCAAAAACATAAGCTTTCTCTAAAAAATATGGATGATTGATCCATTTGTCTCCAAATAGTGAACTATTTATAGGAAATGAAATGAGAAATGAAGGGTTGAGATTGAAAAAGATAATCAACAGTCAAGGACGAAGGAAATTGGAGGCATGGATCATAGATTATCATCAATGGGTGAGAATGAAAGATGAGATTTAATCAAGGGTCCCCATTCCTTCCAAACAAGCACACTTGTGACATACAGGACAAAAGTTAACTTGCACAAGAATTCACAAGTTAACTTGCATATGAAGCTAACTGAGAATATTCCCTTTTTCAAATGATTGGAGGAGAGAATATTCTTTGGAATATTCTCATGGGTGAGGAAAAGGATATTTTGAAACCTAAAAAAAAGTTTAATTATGCAAAAGGGGAGGGAATATTCCATGGGAATATTCCACTTTTGGAGGAATATGCAAATGAGGAATATTCCCTTGCAAGTGGGAGGGAATTAGATTAATTAGATAATTGCTAATTAACCAAGGGTTTAATCATGCAATTAGGGGATTTAGAAGAATAAAGTGATATTCATTAAATTAAATGATTTAATTAATGCGGAAAGGTGAAATAACATTTAATTAAATAACTTAGGGTTATTTAATTAAATAATAATACTTAGGGAATTAAATTAAATAGTTTGATTTATTTAAATTTTTGAGATGAAGTGTTAGCATGAAAGGGGGAATTAACCTGATTTGATGCATTAGATTAATAGATGCAAATGATGCAATTAATTAAAATATCTAGGCTAATTTAATTAATTAAGAAAAAATAGGATGGGTTTCAAGAGGAAATTATGTTAGTATACCTAATTCTAGTGTATGATATCATTCAAGACATGTTTAAGTGTCTACAACAACTACCTACAAAATTTTGATAATCTTGAAGGGCAGTGCATAAGTGCATGAAGGAAGGGAATTTCATCATGTCAAGCTTGTCTCGTATCTTGCTTCAGAAATTTTCTATAAACATATTTTGAAGGTGAGAATCAGGAATCTTCATGCACTGATTTGGGAATAAAGCTATTGGCAATGTGAAATAAAGTTATTAAATTTTTCACCCTTATTTTGTTTACATCTCATCAAATCAACTAATGTCATTTCAAGAACCATATGGACTTGGAAATTGTTGATAAAGGCTTCAACAAGTTCATTAAATGAACAAATTGAGTTATTCAGTAATGCAGAAAACTAGTCCAAGGCAACATCTTTCAAGGATTGGACAAAGAGCTTAGCCAAAAAAAATTCCTCAAGGATAAAGTGACTACATAAAAGAGTAAAGGAATTAACATGATTAGCAAGATCTCCCTTTTCTCCAGATTTCTCAAATCTAGGGATCTCTATACCTTGTGGCACCAGTGCTTTTAATATTTCCAAAGATAGTGGGTTACTTTTGCTATAGTATGAAGGCAGACCATTTTGATTTTGATTTATGGTGGAAACTTGAAATTGAATGGATGAAAGGATTTGTAAGAGGTGGTTAATGATAGGATCATTTCTTGTGGTTTGAGATGTGTTGGAGCTAAAAAATCCACCTTTTTTTTCACATACCTCTATTTTTATTGATCATTCCATTTCCATCATAAAACCCCATTGCCCTTGATTTTTTACTGTATTTGACATTAAAACATAAATTTTCCTAATATATCTCTTGAAATAAATCCTGTAGTTATCATGCTTTGAAATAATTCCCCTTCTTAAGGTACTTCCTCTTCAACACAAGGTATATTGCTAAGATGATATCATATTGAAGAAACCTTCACCATAGTCTCCTCGACAAGATCAATAAAAGGCTAATGAAAATGTTGATAAGACATTCATGTTTCGAAGTGACTTACTCAAGTGTCTCTTCCAAAACCCAAAGAGAAACATATCAAAGAGGCCTAGATGCTTTGAAGTGAAAAGTTAACTTGTCTCTCCTACAAGACACAATAATGTCGATACTCTAAGGATACATGATATTTTTCATTCAGGAAATAGAAAAACATCTCTCAGACATCGAGAGATTATTATAAAAGAAATGATAAATTACTGGAAGAACAAAATCGGGTGATGAACAATGGAAATCTCAAAGATATATCAATGTGTCAGACTAAGGAGTAAAGAAGTCTCTTCGACACCGCAAGAAAAAGTAAGAAGAAGATGTTGAAGAGACACAAAGGAATCAAACAAACATTGATAAAAGTCTCTTCGACTTTCCAACAACAGGAACAAAACTACAAGAATATATTGTCAACGAGACTATGGGATATTGAAGGGATGTAACCACATGTCTCTTTGACATTTTTAAAGACAAAAAAGAGGTTATAATTTAATGAAACAATATTAAAAGGAGGAACAGGGGTATGTCGAGGAGATATAAGCTTATTAGAAGGAAATGATCACTGGTCTCATTGACATTCTAATATCAAAAGTACAAGGAAGGGAAAACTTGGAGTGCAACCATCGAAGAGACTTTGTGGAATCAAAGAGAAAAACTCAAATGTCACTTCGACATTTTGAAAATCTATCAAAGACATATCGAAGAAAGAAGAGGACATCTTTGAAAATTTAATCAAGTTATCTTCAACATGATGAAATGATTTCTCACCCAGTTGACATGACTAATGAATTCATCATAGAGATAACTTCCATTAATATTGTAATAAGTGTTGGTTTGGTCCACTCTCATTCCTTTCCTCCATGGGAATTTTTATTTTTCAACCTAATTTTAATTTGTAAAATGAAGCATGTTTACCTAACCTTGGAGAAAGTCTCTAAGGTTGAAGATGGTATAAATATAATTTGAGATGTTGTGAAATTAATCGATCAGGTAGGCCACAAGTTTGTAAAGAAGAGTTGTGTGAAAAAGAGTTGAGGCAACAATAATTTAATGTGACTAATTCTTGAAAGCAATGAGTTGATGGTGTTTGTGATCTTCTGATTAGGGTTGTGGATGTGTGTAACTTGTTTTGGTGGATCTTTTCTATTATCTTTTGTATTTTTATGTAGTGAGCCTCCTTGTTGGATAGTGAGTCCTTTTTATAGGTAGTGAGCCTTGTATTTGGGGCAGTGAACCCTTGGTAGTGAGCCTCTTTTTATTTAGTTTTGGAATTACTTTATATCTAAGTTAATCCTCACAATTTTTTTCCCCTTATTAGGTATTCCACATAAATATGGTGTCTCTTGTGTTGATATTACTTTTTATTATCTACATTTCATGTTCATACTTAATGACAGATTATAGTGGTTGTGAAGTTGATGAGTGTTTGTGATTTGATTGAGTTTTGTGACAACATATTCACTGCCCCCCCCTCTAAGTCATCTTGCACCTTTCAACAATTAGTATCAAAGCTTTGGTTGATTGGTGAAGAGATTAACCACTTGAGTTAGATTTGATGGCACAAAAATTGGTGATCCCTATGTTTGATGGATCTAACTACAGTGGAAAGAAAGTGTAGATGAGAGGTTACATAATCTCTCTTGGTTACAAGACTTGGAAGTATGTGGAGACACAGTATGTTGCACTAACAAGTGGTCCTTGTTCTGTAGATTATATTTCTACATATGAGGAATTAATGAGAAAGCAAGGTATGCAATATAAAATTCTCTATCTAAGACTAAGTAAAAATAAATTGTTTCTTTGGTAACTACTCATGAAGTTTAGAAAAAATTGTAAAATATCTATGAAGAAAATGATAGAGTGAAATTGTCAAAGAAGTTAACACATAAGCATATATATGAGAACTTGAAGATGGAAGAAGGTAAAGATATTACAAGCTATTTCCAGAGGGTTGATATTGCAATGAGTGAAGTTAAGAATCAAGGTGGTACTTCAACTAATGATGTGATGGAGAATGTTTTGATGACTCTATCAGAGAGTTACAGTGATAAGGTTTCAACTATTGAAGAAGTGTATGATCCTAAGAAGTTTACTAAAGAACAAATATTTGGCACCTTGAATGTATTTGAGATGAGGAAGTTTGGAAAGAAGGAGATAAGATAAAATCAACCTTTAAAGCTACAAATATAGAGGATGATCCAAATAGTGATAATTAAGAAGAGTTGGAAGCAAACTTTACAAGGAAGATGAAGAAATGTATCGGTAAGTACAAAGGTATGTTTCCTTTTAAATGTTTTAGTTATGGAAAAATTGGTCACTATGCTTCAAGATGTCCAAATAGAGCTGGACACAAGAATAGAGATAATACGGATAAAAAGCATAAGAAGTTCAAGAGATTGTATTATGTTAGAGAAGATGTTGGAATATTTGATGATGAATCTGATTTTGAAGGTGATGATGATGAATGCTTCTCTTGAGCCTTAGAGAATAAATTTGTGTATTCTAACTCTAGAAGATGTCCAAGGGAAAGTTGTCCAGATCACAAGAAGGATGAGATGGAAGGTACTCTATTTACTGCATTTCATGCTATACAAGATGAAGACTATTGGGTAATTGATAGTGGTTGTTGTAATCACATGAATAGAGGTAAAAGTAAGTTCACTAAGTTTGAAAAGTATGATGGTGGATTAGTCATGTTTGGAGATGATTCTATATCAAATATTGTTGTAAAAGGAACTATTAGTTTTGATGGAAAACATAGTACTGATAATGTCTATTATGTTAACAGATTAAGGCATATAATATTTCATTTGTTGGAAAAATGTGTAGTAAAGGATTGAAGCTTGTGTTTCATGATAACATCTATTAGATCAGAAAGGGGTTAGAAACTATGGTTGTTTTAGGAAGGAGAACATATGGAAATATTTATCAGCTTATGGGTGTTGATGGTCAGTGCCTTGGATCTCAAGTTAATGAAATTTGGCTATAGCACCAGAGAATGGGACATTTAAATTTTGATAATTTGATCAGGATCAGTTCAATAGAAGTTGTCAATGATCTACCTAAAAGCACAATTCCTACCAATACTGTGTGCAGAAGTTGTTAGTTGGGAAAGAAAACAAGATGTAGTTTCAAAGGAAAAGAACAATCAACTACCAAAATGCTAGAATTTTTTCATACATATCTACGTGGTCCTATAAGAATTGTACATCTTAATGGTGATAGGTAATTGATGATTATTCTAGAATGGCATGGGTTACATTTCTTAGGGAAAAAGCTCAAGCTCTCGACAAATTTAAAGTGTTCAAGGAAATAATAGAGAATGAAGTGAACCTGACAATCAAATTATTAAGGTCTAATAGACATAGAGAATTTACTTTGAGTTATTTTAATAAATTTTGTGAAGAACATGGCATAAAGAGACATTTTTATGCTCCTAGAACTCCTCAACATAATGAAGTTGTTAAGAGAAAGAACCAAATTATTTAGGAAGATGGAAGAACAATGATGAAAGAAGAAAATTTACCTGATGTATACTAGAGAGAGGCAATCCACACTACTATTTACATTCTTAACAAATTTCAAATCAGAGGTAACAACACAAAGACTTCTTATGAGTTATGGACTTGCAAGATTCCTATTGTGAAGTACTTTAAGATGTTTCCAAGAAAATGTTACATTGAAATGGGTGATTAGAATCTTGGGAAGTTTGATGCTAGATGTCATGAATGGATTTTCCTCAGATATTCAACTAGTAGGAAAGCATATAGATGCTTCAATAAAAGATTGAGGAAAATTGTTGAGAGTGAAAATGTGAAGGTTGATCAAGATAGGAAAAGACTAGTTGGGATAACTGAAGCTGAACCAGATGAGCCTATCTATAGACTAGTACCAGAAGAGAATAAGGAAGAAGAATAAGAATAGATTGAAGAAGAAGAAGAAGATCAAGAACCTACTCCTGGCACTCCTAAGTATGTAAAGAAAAATCATTCGAAAGAATAGATAATTGGAGACAAGAGTGAAGGTGTAAAGGCAAGAAGAAAATTGTAGAAGCTAAGGTAAATCTATGTTTACTTTCAAAGATATAACCAAACTCTATGTGTGAAGCATGAAAAAATGAGAGTTGGGTTAGAGCTATGAAAGAAGAGTTACAATAGATAGAGAATAGTCAGACATGGGAATTGGTTCCTAGACATGTAAATAGGAATGTAGTTGGTTCAAAGTGGGTGTTCATGAATAAGTTGAATGAAAATGGTGAAGTAGTGAGAAAAAAAGTAATACTTGTATGCAAAGGTTATTTATAGGTTGAAGGAATTGAATTTGAGGAGACATTTGCATCGTTGGAAAGAATGGAAGCTATTCAAATATTTTTGTCATTTTCTACTCATAAAGACATTAAGGTATATCAAATGGATGTCAAATCCACATTTTTGAATGGAGAATTGGAAGAAGAGGTGTAAATGGAATAACTAGAGGGATTTAAGTTATCAGATAAACTAGAAAAGGTTTGTAAGTTGAAAAAGGAGATTTATGGACTTAAAAAGGCTCCCAAAGCCTAGTATTCAACATTGGATAGATATTTGACACAACAAAAATTCAACTAAGGCTCCAAAGATAGTAATCTTTATTTCAAGGTGGAAGGAAATATAATTTTAATAGCAGTTTTGTATGTTCATGATATCATCTTTGGAGGAAATGGAGGTATGTGTAAGATATTTGCAAAAGAGATGCAAAAATAATTTAAAATGTCTATGATTGGTGAGTTGAATTTCTTCCTTGGGTTGAAAGTGAATCAAATTGATAAGGGGATATTCATTTCACAATCTAAGTATGTCAAAGAGTTGTTGAAGAAGTTTGGAATGGATGATTTCAAATAGGTTAGTACCCCTATGGTGACCAAATGTAAGCTGAGAAAAGTTGATGAATCTTCTAAAGTTGATCAGAGAATGTACATATCCATGATTGGTGGACTATTGTATCTTACTATTACTAGACTAGATATCATGCATGCAGTATGTTTGGTTGCAATATTTCAAGAAAAACCTAAAGAAGCACATGTTACAGTTGTGAAGATGATATTCATATATCTTAAGGGAAATATGGATTATTCCCTATGGTATCCTAAGGATACTGATTTCACCTTGAATGCTTACACTATTGCAGATTGGGTTGGTTCTATAGATGACTAGAAGAGTAAAAGTGGTGGTGCTTTCTTTCTTGGAGTAAGATTGGTCTTATGGCTAAGTAAGAAACATCATTCAGTTTCTTTATCCACTACAAAAGTTTGAGTATATTGTTGTAGCATCTTGTGGCACAGAGGTTTTATGGATGAAGCAAACATTGAAGGACATTAGAGTGATGTGTGATTATGCTATACATATCTTCTATGATAATACAAGTGCTATAAAAAAATCAAAGAATTTGTTAATTCATTCAATGAAATATATATCTATTAGACATCATTTCTTGAGGGAGAAAGTATTGGAGAACAAAGTCATGTTGGAGTATGTGTCTACAAAGGATTAGATTGCAGATATATTTGCTAAGGTTCTTCTGAAGGATACTTTTGAGTACCTTAGGGAGAAGTTGGGGGTCATTGGACCTCCTTCCTTGAATGAGGTACACATGGAGGTGCATTAGTGCAATGCATCTACATTTTTTTATTTGTCTAGACTAATGAATGGGTCTACTCCGCAGGGTGAGTAGAAAGTTTCATTTTTGTAGTATGAGATGTTTCAGTGTACTCTTAAGGGGGAGTGATCAAATATTTTGGTCTTTTCCATTGATGTGAAAGGGGGAGATTGTTGCAAGTATAAGAATGTTTGGTGATGTTTTCATTGATGTTATCATTGATATCAACACAATACAGGATGTTGTATGTTGTGCATGTATAGTTGAGATGTTTATGATATGTTGTGAGTACATGGACCTATCTTTATGGTGTTGCAGGTGTGTTGATATGATTTGTTGCCAAGTGCCTTTGAGAAAGAGTGAAGTAAGAGTTGTGTATGTTCAGAATGAGCTCCAATTTGTGCTCCACATTTCTTCTATGTTGATCCTATACTTGTTTGGATCACAAGTGTTGTTAGTGGGTATCTATTGGTTATATCTCCTATATTGTAGCTTATGGATAGATGAAGTGTGAAAGTTATGTTCACTAGTGTGTGAACTAGTTTGGTAGACTTGTTTGTCTGTGACAAGGAGAAATGTTTCTGCTCCATAGTCCTTCGATGGTTTGTTTCAGGTCTTGTAGATCTGGTAAAAGATTTCTAATGATGTTATCTATGTTCTGGAAAAGGTGTTTATGGTTTGATGCTCTAGAAGACTAGTTTCAGTGTTCTTGTGTGTGTTTATGCAGTTCAGATGGATTGATGGGAAGTGTTCTATATATGAATATTTTTGCACTTGCTATAGATGAATCTGAAGGTATCTAAGATATGTTATTGTGCATGGTGAAGCATATTATGTAGTACACATGTTATCTTCTCATTTTGGAAGCATATACTTCAAACTTCATTCCTGTTTTCACTAGAGTTTGGCCAACCTGGTGTCTACATATCATTTGAAGGATAAGTTTCAAATTGAGGAAGCATCTGATTAATCCAAGACATTGTTTTTGGTCTTGGTTAATTATTGGTTTGGTCTGCACTAATTTGTAACATGATGCATTTGTAGCTGACCTTGGAGAAAGTTTCTAAGGTTGAAGATGGTATAAATACAAGTCAAGATGTTGTGAATTGATGGATCAGACAAGCCACAAGTTTGTGAAGCAGAATTGTGTGAAAAAGAGTTGAGGTAGTAGTACTTTATTGTGATAGATTCCTAAAATCATTGAGCTGATGGTGTCTGTAATCTTCTGATCAAGGCTGTGGATGTGTGTAACTTTTTGTGGTGGATATTTTTTGTTATCTTTTATAGCTATAGGTAGTGAGCCTCCTTGTTGGATAGTGAGTCATTTTTGTTGGTAGTGATCCTTGTATTTTGGGTAGTGAGCCCTTGGTAGTGAGGCTCTTTCAATTTTTTTTTGGAATTACTTTATTTTGTGAGTTAATCCTCACCGTGGTTTTTTCCCTTATTGGGCTTTCCATGTAAATCCGATGTCTCTTTTGTTGATATTGCTTTCTGTTATCTGCACTTCATGTTCATACTTAATAATAGATTAAAGTGGTTGTGAATTTGATAAGTGTTTGTGATTTGGGATTGATTTTTATGAAAACTAATTCACCACCCCCTCTTCAACAATTGATATCGGAGTTTTGGTTCCTTGGTGAAGAGCTTAATTACTTGGCGTAGATATGATGGTACAAAAATTGGTGATCCCTATGTTTGATGGATTTGAATTCAATGACTGGAAAGTGTAGATGAGATGTTACATAATCTCTCTTGGTTACAAGACCTGGAAGGTTGTGGAGATAATGGATGTTGCACTGACAAGTAGTCCTTCTGTAGATGATATTTCTTCCCATGAGGAAAATGAGAAGGCAAGGTATGCAATCTACATTGATTTATCTAAGACTAAGTGAACAAAAGTTATTTCTTTGGGCATTGCTTATGAAGTTTGGAAAAAGTTGGAAGATATCTATGAAGGAAATGACAGAGTGAAATTGTGAAAGAAGTTAACAACTAAGCACATATATGAGAACTTGAAGATGGAAGAAGGTGAAGCTATTGCAAACTATTTCTAGAGGGTTGATATTGCAATGAACGAAGTTAATAATCAAGGTGGTACTATGGCTAATGAATATGTGATGGAGAGTATTTTGATGACTTTATTGGAGAGTTATAGTCATAAGGTTTCAGCTATTGAAGAAGTGTATGATCCTAAGAAGTTTACTAAAGAACAACTATTTGGCACCTTGACTACATTTGAGATGAGGAAGTTTGGAAAGAAAGAGGAGAATGTAGAATCATCTTTTAAAGCTACAAAGATAGAAGATGATCTAGATAGTGATAATTCAGAAGACTTGGAAGAAAACTTTACAAGGAAGTTGAAGAAAGGCATTGGTATGTACATGTAATGCCCTATCTTATAACCTAAGGAATGTTGCAATTGTATATAAAAGTGAAATAATTTTTTTTAAAGTATTAATATTAAGTTAATTAGTTGCATACATTCACTAAGTTACGCGACGTTACACTACTTGAGATTCCATAGATGACTTTCGTATTTAGCATTGCACATAATTAATTAACATAAACTTAAAAGTAAACATTACATATCATTTGAATTCCATTCAAGATAGTATAAAGTAAAAATATGATTCTTACATTGCAATGAAATCATATTACAATACTCATTCATCTGATGAGGTAGATCAATAATAGTTTATAATTTACATTTTACAAATGTTCACCTCATAAACAATTGAGGGATGTTCAAATACAAGATTTCCAATAATGCAATAAAGAAAGTACATATAAGTCCAAGTATGAGCTCTCCATCCATGAAGCACTCGTTGCCATGAACATAAATTGGGGACCCAACAGAGTAAGGTGCACATTAAACCCAACCATGTGGTACTCGTAGGTCCACCCCCCGTGCTAGGAGATAGTAATATGGTTACCTAGACATAACCTATTCACCCTAGACACAAATACATAATTAACTGATGGTTACATTGCTTCCAGATTTAAGACAATCAAATGTGCTAAATACACAAGGTAAACTGTTATTTTAGGTGGAGTGTCATCACAACATTGCAAAGGTTACCCTAGTGTTTCTTCCTAGGTTCCGACCCCCAACTTGGGTTACCCTGGCAACCTCTTACGAAACCCGACCCCATTTGAAAACTATTGTGGAATCAAATATCCTTTAAAGTAACAAGATATTGATTTGCCATTCTAGGCCTTCTCATCCTCTACTCAAGACTGAACTAGCTCAAGAGTCCATAAGTGAGGCATAATCATCTTATTAAGGATTTTAATCTAACTACTGTGTTGTTTAATTATCACTGACTTACTAACTCTTTGTAAGTTACCCTAACACCACTTTGTGTGTTGGCCCTTACACAAAGCCACTCCCCTAAACATAACAAAGGAATTCTAAGTTTCCCTGACTAAGGTTTACAAGGTGCACAAAATTCAATCACATAATAACAAATGACACACAACGGTCATTAAATCTTTTATTCATGAACCAGGTATCAATACACCATACTCTAACACGTGCACTACCCTAGTCAACTCAAGAAATGCATTTGAACAATAACAACACCCTTACTATACATATCATTCTGGAAGACTTATACATCTAAGACATTCATAAATTTTCCCAATAAAAGAAACAAGTTTAAAGGAAATCAAGAAAATAAAAATATACGTCTATTATTCAGATTTACTAAATCTAGTCATTCAAAAGAATTAACATGAAATTATAGCAACTAAATTGTAATTATTTTCTCAAACTACTAAGGAAATTGCATTAAATTATTTTAACTTTAATTTCCTCAATTTCTCATAAAAATAAAAACTAAATTTTTTTCTCAATCAATTATTGTTTTAAAAGACAATTATTTTCATGCATTAAATGCATGTATTAAAAAAAAATTATTTAAACACTAAATTATTATTTTTTAACAAATAATAAATTATATATATATATATATATATAATTTATATTTTAAAGAAATTCGTAATAAATACATATTCCGTAATATATATCAAAGTTGAAATTTTAATTCAAAGAAAGGCATTTGTTAAATTCTTACCCCAGGCCGAAGACTTTACACTCGGCCGCGTCACAGATTACAGCAGGCAATGACACCTACAAGGGCCAACCTATGTCATGGGTGGCGGCTGTGGGAGCGGCTGCAGCCTCCTCCCACCGTCACCTCCCTTAGGGGCAGCGACTATGGGGATAAACCCCCGTGGCCCCCTTACCAGTAATGTATAATTTAAAAAACATTAAAATAAAATTTAATGAAATTCACATATAGTTTCTGCGAGTTTCAAAATTCATCTCTATTCTCAAAAAATTAAACCCTTTATTTCGTCCGTACGGTGACAACAATTCAATACAAATATTCATATTAAAATATAGAGTTTCTTTCTCAATTCAATTTATATATGATAATATATATGTATAAATATATGTATATATATATAAATATATATATATATATATACAAATTCACAAAATTTCATAATAGAGAAATAAATAAATTTCTACATGGTTTCAATGGGGAAATTGGGGAAATTGTAAAATTTTCAACAGGGTTTTACTGGAAAATGCACACAAAATTTCCAATCAACACTAATTTTCCCCAAAGGTTTCAAATTCTTTTTCCCCTTTAAATGATTTCCCTTCACTAATTTAATTTCAAATATTTTCTATAGAGAAGGAAGTTTTTCAGAAGTTTTTTTTTAAGAAATCTACAGATCTTTACAAAGACTATACAGTAAACAATTTTTCTCGAGAAATACAGAGATTTTGATAAAATGAACTTTCTTTTCGTAGGCATTCTTTTTCAAAAAAAACAAACTAAAACACAAGGAAAATACCTGTTTCCTTAGCTTCAAAAATCTGTCTAGTGATGAAAGCCTCAGCTACCTGTAGCTTCCAAAACCTTTCTCGAACACCAATTCCCAATATGCAAAACCAGAGAACTTCCACAAATATACAGCAATATCAAAAAGGAAAATCACAAAATTCTTTTGAAAGAAATTTTAACAGCACCAAATTTTTTAATCTCTATGAAGAAAAGAACCCCCCTGTATTTTCCTAAATCACAAATATCATCCAAGAATTTCCTCAACCAAAAAAGCAATAAATTTCAACTGGTACACATGTCGAGAAGAAACAAATATGTTCCAACAACTTCCCGACAATCTTTCCTTTCAAGATTTGCATGCCTTTACTTTATTTAAAATTTACAATTTTCAAAATGCAAATTTATTTAACAATTAAAAATATCATTTCCCAAATAATAATTAATTTAAAATTAAATCTATTCACACACATTTAAAACAATTTTAATTTAATTAAATGAATTTAATCTCAATGATCAAATTATTTAACCAAACAAACTAATTAATTAATTAATAACATGTAAAACTTATTTCTTTAACATTTAAAAATTAATTTAAATAAACAGTATATTAAAGCATAACAACTATCATAAAAATGATAAAAATTTCCTTTCCAGCAATTGATCCAATCAAGGACAAACAAGACCATCTATGACTCTGAACTAAAACTGACGATGTACTATGACTGGGTTTAAGACTAGACTAGGATAAACCATGTTACTACCTCCCAATCAACATTTCTATTGAGTCTTGGCACACTCAAACTTGAGTAACCAGGTGGAGTCGGTGTCATGTACCTGCAATCTTGCAATCAAACCAATAACATGCATAGATATATAATCCATTGTACAAACACACCGTGCGGAGAAAATCATGGACATCACAGGGCACTCACAAGCGATTGATACAACTTTGTTCTCCACACCA
This sequence comes from Sequoia sempervirens, assembly GCA_007258455.2. Taxonomy (NCBI): domain Eukaryota; kingdom Viridiplantae; phylum Streptophyta; class Pinopsida; order Cupressales; family Cupressaceae; genus Sequoia; species Sequoia sempervirens. The sequence goes on along the minus strand of VDFB02281492.1, from coordinate 381,988,150 downwards.
ATACACGTCACATCAGACTGACAAATTAAATAACAGTTAGTCCATCATAAACATATATATAGCAATAACATCTGAAAGAAAACATCTACGCTATATCAAAGCATGTCAGAAATCAATTATCACCATACAATGTATCATCATATCACAAAGTGAATCCACTGTCGCTCAAAATCAGCGATCAAAATATCCAAACCAAAGTACCAAAGTCTAACAGTGTGAAAACATGCAACAAAAAATGTAAGCATAAATGGAGGGGTACTACATCCTCCCCCCTAGGATCAGGCTTGCTCTTGAAAGTCTGCAAACAGATAGGGATAAAGTTCCCTCATGCGTGTTGCATCCTCCCAAGTAGTAGAAGCCTCATGGCTAGGATCCCATTGGACCCTCGCCTGATCAACGTCTCGACCCCTGAGACCGAGCATCTGGTGCTATAGAATGGCCACAGGCTCCAAAGCCAGCTACCTGTACTCTACCAGTAACACATTCCAATCAAGTACATGAGAAATGTCAAGATGATATGATCTAAGTACTGATACATGGAAAACATCATGAATACGTGAAAACTGGGTGGTAAGGTAAGTCGATATGCCACAGGACCAATCCTCTCTAGGATCTCAAATGGCCCAACAAAATGAGGCGCAAGCTTAGAGCCTTTTCCATAATGAATAGGACTCTTTCACGGTCGCACTCGAATAAACACTCTATCACCAACTGCAAACTGTCGATCTATTCTATGCACATCGACATACTTCTTTTTCCTATCCTGTGCTGCTATCAAATGTTGTCTAATACGGTCAACTTGTTCCTCCATGTCTCGAAGCATCTCGGGACCAAGTAACACTCTATCCTCTAGTCGATCCCAACTCAGTGGAGTTTGACAAGGACGTCCGTATAATGCCTGAAATGGTGGCATACCTATGGAACTCTGATAACCGTTATTGTAAGAAAATTCTACTAAATATAGATAATCCTCCCAACTTGATTGTTGGTCCATTACGTACATTCTAAGCATATCCTCTAATATTTGATTAACTCTCTCTGTTTGTCCATTGGTTTGAGAATGATACGCTGAACTAAAGTTCAACTGTGTACCTAGAGCATGTTGTAATGAAGTCCATAGGGCTGAAGTGAATACGGGATCTCTATCAGAAATAATCTTAAGAGGAATCCCATGCAATCTAACTGTCCTCCATGAATATCCTAGCTATGGATGAAGCATTGTAAGATGATCGTACTAGTGAAAAATGAGCTACCTTAGTCAATCGGTCAATAGTTACCATAATGGCAACATGTCGACGTGATGATGTAGGTAACCCTACAATAAAGTCTATAGATATAATATCCCATTTCCATTTAGGAATCAGATGTGGCTGTAATAATCCAGTAGGATGTTGATGCTCAGCTTTGACTCACTGGCACTTAAGACATCTCGATACATAGTCAGCAATATCATGTTTCATACCAAGCCAGAAATATAATTGCCGAAGATCCGCATGCATTTTCTTAACACTTGGATGAGCTGAGTACGGAGCTCGATGAGCTTCAGTCATAATTAATGTATGAAGACCCTTGAAATGTGGTACATAGATGCAAACTAAATGCCATAATATACCATCTAGTTCAAGGATATACCCTACGAATCTACCTTCTAAAGGTCTACCAGATTCAATCTCCGACTTTACTTCTTGATACAATCTATCAATAGGAAGTGATGCTAATATTTGACCTCTCAAATCTACTTCAAGAGTAGTAGCAGAGATCTCATGTCGACAATGACTAAGAGCATCAGCCACTACATTCTCTTTTCCTTGAACATATTTCACTTCAAAATCATATTCACACAAGAACTCCATCAACCGTCTCTATCTAGCATTCAAGTTAGGTTGCGTAAAAATGTATTGTAGACTACGATGATCAGTATGAAATTCAAAACGATGACCTAATAAGAAATGTCTCCATCGAACTAATGCATGCACAACTCCAGCTAGTTCTAAATCATGAGTGGGATAGTTTAATTTGTGATCCTTGAGTTTGCGAGACTCATAAGAAATCACACGCCCATCTTGCATCAGAACTACTCCCAAGCCCTCTAAGGATGCGTCTGTACGAACTACAAAATCCTTAGTAGGATCAGGAACAATCAATATAGGTGCATTAGTCAACTTTTGTTTAAGTGTCTGAAAAGCCAACTGACACTGCTCTGTCCAAACAAACTTCTTCCCTTTTCTCTTAAGAGAAGTAATAGGATGACCAATTCTAGAAAATCCCTCAACAAACCGCCTATAATAACCAGCTAGACCCATAAAACTACGCACTTCACCTACATTAGTAGGCACGGGCCAATCTACAATAGCTTGAATCTTTGAAGGATCCACAACAATACCCTTCCCAGAAATCACATGTCCAAGGTATTTTACCTCAGTTTTAAAGAAGTCACACTTCTTTAGGTTTGCATACAATTGATTTTCCCTTAAACACTGCAATACCTATCTCAAGTGGTCTTCATGCTCCTTCATGTTTCTCAAATATATCAAAATATCATCGAGAAATACAAGGACAAAGCGATCAAGGTATGTACGAAATACACCATTCATTAAACTCATAAATAATGATGGTGTGTTCGTTAACCCAAACGGTACTACTATGAATTCTTAGTACCCATAACAAGTTCGAAAGGAAGTTTTATGAATGTCTGCTTCAGCAATTCGCAATCGATGATACCTAGATTTCAAATCAATTTTAGAGAACACATTAGCTCCCTTGATCTGATCGAAAAGATCATCAATTCTAGGCAAAGGATAACAATTCTTAATTATAACCTTGTTCAATTGACGATAGTCAATGCACAACCTAAGTGATCCATCCTTCTTTACAAAGATGACAGGTGCTCCCCAAGGGGAAACACTTGGATGAATTAAACCCTTTTCTAATAGTTCCTCTAACTGAATACGAAGTTCCTCTAACTCTTGAGTTATCATTCTATATGGAGCTCTAGATATAGGCTCAGCTCTAGAAACTAGGTCAACTCTAAAGTCAATATCTCTCTTCGGTGGCACTCCTGGTATATCATCATGAAACATGTCTACGAATTCCCTAAGAATAGGATGATCATCAAGAGATACCTCTCGACTCTCACCTTCTTCTAGATCAGTAACTATTGTTGCAAATAGTTGACAACCCTGACAAAGACATCTCTTTAATTGCATAGCAAATATCATCCGCAAAGAGATAGGTCTTTGTATACCTATGATTTCCACTTTTGCACCTAAATCATTAATGCAACTAACTGTCTTAAGTCTACAGTCAATCACAGCATGATGAGATGCTAACCAATCCATACCTAGTACTATGTCATATGATCCTAAAGGTGTAACATATAAATCCACTAAGGTAGTTAACATACCAATTTTAAGTTCACAATTATGTACTAAGTTCTCTATTACTACTTTCACCCTAGAGGTGAATTCTACCTACCACTTACCACCTTGCTTTACCACCACAAGACCACATCGCTCAACGATGGTAGGTGAAATAAAAGAGTTGGTAGCTCTGAAATCAAAAAGAATGGAAACACTAACACCATGTAACTTACCTGAAGTCTCGACCACTGTGTTCTGGTGATCGGCTTGGCGGTCATTAACCATAGTATAAACTGTATGTGATCATCCTGCATCACCCACTATAGGCTCTAAAACTATAGGTCACAGCCCAAAACCAGTAGAACCTCTCATCGGACACTGCCTAGCAATGTGTCCCTGCTGTCCACATGAGTAACAACCTGTGCCTCTACCGAATCCTCTGCCACCCGAAGGTGCATTGGATTACTAGAAACTACCTCTATTGATAGTAGAATGAGCACTCTGAGCAGGCTGATCCTATCTATTGTGCCTATTGTGCCACCAGTTGCGGTTCTTTCCTGACTGTGGGCTATTACCTTGTTGTGGTTGTGGATTATTATTATGTTGAGGTGTTCGTTGTTGCTATTGTTGCCCACCTTTTGAGGGTGTATGTTGGTTCCTAGAGGAACCCCTATCTATGCTTGTCCACCCCATGGACTAAAACCTACTGCAGGAGCATTGCCTATCTGTACTCTTGTGTGACCACCTAACGCCATAACAAGATTCTCTTCCACTATTCGAGCCTTCTCCACAGCAACTTCCATAGTCTTTGGCTCAAAGAATCTGACTCCACCACTAATGCAGGCATTTAAACCCCTGATGAAGTGCTGAACCAACATACTGCTTGAGTTCATAGAATCTATGTTCATATTGCTCAACAGATAGAGCCAACTGACATAGATCATGGAACTCGTCAGCCTATCGTTGCCTCCAATGTTCCGATAGGAATCGTGCTCTAAACCTCTCTAGAAAAATCTCCCAAGACACTGACCCAATATCTAAGTGGAGCTTTTGCTCCTCCAGGTGCCACCAAGTAGAGGCGAATCCTCTCAAATGCATGATAGCGTATCTTGCTCGGGTATTACTACCATAAGGGTGCATGGTGAAACATCTACCCAAATCCAATAGCCAGGTCTCTACCTCTAAGCCACCTCCTGTACCATCAAAAGTAGGAGGGTGTACCCTTAATAAATCCCGCATGTGTCTTGCAGTAATAGCATCCTGATGCACTGAATCATCTACTCTCTGTGGAGATCTATCACACTCTCTAACTACCTCTTGCTCAACTTCCTGTCTAGGTCTGATTCGAGCTAGGACCTCCTCTAATAAAGGACGTATTTGTGAACCCTCTACTCCTGATTGTTCAAGATTTTGTCCCTCATTCCTCTGATCCAACTAGTCTGCCTGGTCACTCTGATGAGGGCTCAGAGGGGGAGTAACTTGAGGGATCGGCCCTCAGCCTCCACCTTGACCTCTACCACAACCTCTACCACCTCGTCTAGGCATGATCCTACACATGAACAATAACAAGTCTCAGATACTAAACAACTAAGGCTAACAGATAGCGACACTATGTACTAGGTCAACCTAATAGGCTCACGATTACCCAGAGCGTCCAATGTTAGAAACCTTCGCTCTGATACCAATCTATAATGCCCTGTCTTATAACCTACTAAATGTTGCAATTGTATATAAAAGTGAATTTTTTTTTTTTAAGTATTAATATTAAGTTAATTAGTTGCATACATTCACTAAGTTATGTGACGTTACACTACTTGAGATTCCATAGACGACTTTCATATTTAGCATTGCACATAATTAATTAACATAAAATTAAAAGTAAACATTGCATATCATTTGAATTCCATTCAAGATAGTATAAAGTACAAATATGATTCTTACATTGCATTGAAATAATATTACAATACTCATTCATCTGATGAGGTAGATCAATAATAGTTTACAATTTACATTTTATAAATGTTCACCGCATAAACAATTGAGGGATGTTCAAATACAATATTTCTAGTAATGCAATAAAGAAAGTACATATAAGTCCAAGTACAAGCTCTCCATCCATGAAGCTCTCATTGCCATGAACATAAATTGGGGACCCAACAAAGTAAGGTGCACATTCCACCCAACCATGCAGTACCCATAGGTCCACCCCCCATGCTAGGAGATAGTAATATGGTTACCTAGACATAACCTATTCACCCTAGACACAAATACATAACTAACTGATGGTTACATTGCTTCCAGATTTAAGACAATAAAATGTGCTAAATACATAAGGTAAACTATTATTTTAGGTGGAGTGTCATCACAACATTGCAAAGGTTACCTTGGTGTTTCTTCCTAGGTTCTGGCCCCCAACTTGGGTTACCCTGGCAACCTCTTACGAAACCCAACCCCATTTGAAAACTATTGCAGAATCAAATATCTTTTAAAGTAAAAAGATATCAATTTTCCATTCCAGGCCTTCTCATCTTATACTCAAGACTGAACTAGCTCAAGAGTCCATAAGTGAGGCATAATCATCTTATTAAGGATTTTAATCTAACTATTGTGTTGTTTAATTATCACTGACTTACTAACTCTTTGTAAGTTACCCTGACACCACTTTGTGTGTCGGCCCTTACACAGAGCCACTCCCCTAAACATAACAAAGGAATTCTAAGTTTCCCTGACTAAGGTTTACAAGGTGCACAAAATTCAATCACATAATAACAAATGACACACAACGGTCATTAAATTTTTTATTCATGAACCAGGTATCAATACACCATACTCTAACATGTGCACTACCCTAGTCAACTCAAGAAATGCGTTTGAACAATAACAACACCCTTACTATACATATCATTCTAGAAGACTTATACATCTAAGACATTCCCAAATTTTCCCAATAAAAGAAACACGTTTAAAGCAAATCAAGAAAAAAAATATACGTCTATTATTCAGATTTACTAAATCCAGTCATTCAAAAGAATTAGCATGAAATTATGGCAACTAAATTGTAATTCTTTTCTCAAACAACTAAGGAAATTGCATTAAATTATTTTAACTTTAACTTCCTCAATTTCTCATAAAAATAAAAACTAAATTTTTTTCTCAATCAATTATTGTTTTAAAAGACAATTATTTTCATGCATTACATGCATGTATTAAATAAAAATTTATTTAAACACTAAATTATTATTTTTTAACAAATAATAAATTACATATATATATATATATATGATTTATATTTTAAAGAAATTCGTAATAAATACATATTTTGTAATATATATCAAAGTTCAAATTTTAATTCAAAGAAAGGCATTTGTTAAATTCTTACCCAAGGCCGAAGACTTTACACTCAGCTGTGTCACAGATTACAGCAGGCAACGACACCTACAAGGGCCAGCCTGTGTAATGGGCAGCGGCTGTGGGAGCGGCTGTAGCCTCCTCCCACCGTCGCCTCCCTTAGGGGTGGCGACTGTGGGGATAAACCCCCGTGGCCCCCTTACCAGTAATGTATAATTTCAAAAAACATTAAAATAAAATTTAACGAAATTCGCATATAGTTTCTACGAGTTTCAAAATTCATCTCTATTCTCAAAAATTTAAAGCCTTAATTTCGTCTGTATGGCGACGACGATTCAATAGAAATATTCATATTAAAATATAGAGTTTATTTCGTACTTCAATTTATATATGATAATATATATGTATAAATATATGTATATATATATATAAATATATATATATACAAATTCATAGAATTTCATAATAGAGAAATAAATAAATTTCTACAAGGTTTCAATGGGGAAATTGGGGAAATTGTAAAATTTTCAACAGGGTTTTACTGGAAAATGCACACAAAATTTCCAATCAACACTAATTTACCCCATAGGTTTCAAATTTGTTTTCCCCTTTAAATGATTTCCCTTCACTAATTTAATTTCAAATATTTTCTATAGAGAAGGAAGTTTTTCAGAAGTTTTTTTTAAAGAAATCTACAAATCTTTACAGAGACTATACAGTAAACAGTTTTTCTCGAGAAATATAGAGATTTTAATAAAATGAAACTTTCTTTTCTCAGGCATTCTTTTTCAAAAAAAACAACAAATTAAAACACAAGGAAAATACCTATTTCCTTAGCTTCAAAAATCTATCTGGTGATGAAAGCCTCTGTTGCCTGTAGCTTCCAAAACCTTTCCCGAACACCAATTCCCAATATGCCAAACTAGAGAACTTCCACAAATATACAGCAATATCAAAAAGGAAAATCACAAAATTCTTTTGAAAGAAATTTTAACAGCACCAATTTTTTTTCAATCTCTGTGAAGAAAAAAATCCCCCTGTATTTTCCTAAATCCCAAATATCATCCGAGAATTTCCTCAACCAAAAAAGCAATAAATTTCAACTGGCACACATGTTGAGAAGAAACAAATATCTTCCAACAACTTCCCGGCAATCTTTCCTTTCAAGATTTGCATGCCTTTAATTTATTTAAAATTTACAAATTTCAAAATGCAAATTTATTTAACAATTAAAAATATCATTTCACAAATAGCAATTAATTTAAAATTAAATCTATTCACACACATTTAAAACAATTTTAATTTAACTAATTAATTAATTTAATTAAATGAATTTAATCTCAATGATCAAATTATCTAACCAAACAAACTAATTAATTAATTAATAACATGTAAAACTTATTTCTTTAACATTTAAAAATTAATTTAAATAAACAGTATATTAAAGCATAACAACTATCATAAAAATGATAAAAATTTCCTTTCCAGCAATTGATCCAATCAAGGACAAACAAGACCATCTATGACTCTGAACTAAAACTGACGATGTACTATGACTGGGTTTAAGACTAGACTAGGATAAACCATGTTACTACCTCCCAATCAACATTTCCATTGAGTCTTGACATGCTCAGACCTGAGTAACCAGGTGGAGTCGGTGTCATGTACCTGCAATCCTACAATCAAACCGATAACATGCATATATATATAATCCATTGTACAAACACACCGTGTGGAGAAAATCACGGACATCACAGGGCACTCACAAGCGAGTGATGCAACTCCATTCTCCACACCAATACACATCACATCAGACTGACAAATTAAAGAACAGTTAGTCCATCATAAACATATATATAGCAATAACATTTGAAAGAAAAAATCTACGCTATATCAAAGCATGTCAGAAATCAATTATCACCATACAATGTATCATCATATCACAAAGTGAATCCACTGTCGCTCAAAATCAGTGATCAAAATATCCAAACCAAAGTACCAAAGTCTAACAGTGTGAAAACATGCAACAAAAAACATAAGCATAAATGGAGGGGTACTACAATACAAAGGTATGTTTTTTTTTAAATGTTTCAGTTGTGGAAATAAATTGGTTACTATGCTTCAAGATGTCCTAATAGAGTTGTACACAAGAATAGCAGAGATAATAATGAAAAAAAGGATAAGAAGTTCAAGAGACTATATTATGTTGGAGAAGATGCTGGAATCTTTGATGATGAATCTGATTTTGAAGGTGATGATGACAAATACTTGTTTTAGCCTTAGAGAATAGATTTGTGTCTACTAACTCTAGAAGATGTTCAAGGGAAAGTGGTCTAGAGAACAAGAAGGATGAGATGGAAGGTACTATGGCTACTGAATTTTATTCTAGACATGATGAAGACTATTGGGTGATTAATAGTGGTTGCTCTAATCACATGACCATAGATAAAAGTAAGTTCAATAAGCTTGAAAAGTATGATGGTGGATTAGTCATGTTTGGAGATGATTCTAGAGAAAAGATATTTAGAAAAGTAACTATTAGTTTTGATGGAAAACATAGTTTTAATGATGTCTATTATGTTAGGGGTTTAAGGAATAATCTTTTGAGCGTTGGAAAAATGTGTAGCAAAGGACTCAAGCTTGTGTTTCAGGATAACATCTGTGAGATCAGAGAAGGGTCCAGAACTGTGGTTGTTGTAGGAAGAACATATGGAAACATTAATCAACTTAAGGGTGTTGATGGTTAGTGCCTTGTATCTCAAGTTAATGAAAATTTGATATGGCACCAGAGGATGGAACATGTAAACTTTGATAATTTGATTAGGATTAGTTCAACAAGTGTTTCCCGAGATCTGCCTAAAATCACAAAGCCTACCAATAATGTGTGTAGAAGTTGATAGTTGGGAAAAAAAACAAGATGCAATTTTAAAGGAAAAGAATAATCAACTATTAGAATCCTATAATTGGTTCATACAAACCTCTATGGTCTTACAAGAACTAGAAGTATTAATGGTCACAGTTATTTCATGCTCCTTATTGATGATTATTCTAGAATGACACGGGTTACATTTCTTAGGGAAAAATATCAAGCTCTAGATAGATTTAAAGTGTTCAAGGAAAGTGTAGATAATGAAGTGAACCTGAGAATCAAATGCTTAAGCTAGTATAGAGGTGGAGAATTCACTTCTAGTGAGTTTAATACATTTTTTGAAGAGCATGGCATAAAGAGACATTTTTCTGCTCCAAGAACTCCTCAACATAATCAAGCTGTTAAGAGAAAGAACCGAACCATTCAAGAAGCTGGAAGAACCATGATGAAAGAAAAAAATGTACCTAATGTATATAGGAGAGAGGCAATCGACATTGTTGTTTACATTCTTAACAGATTTCAGATCAGAGGAAACAACACAAAGACTCCTTATGAGTTATGGATGGGAAAGATTCCTACTGTGAAGTACTTTAAGGTGTTTACAAGAAAATGTTACATTAAAAGGGATGATGAGAATCTTGGTAAGTTTGATGCTAGATGTGATGATGGAATTTTCCTCGAATATTCAACTAGTATCAAAGCATATAGATTCTTCAATAAAATATTGAGGAAAATTGTTGAGAGTGCAAATGTGAAGGTTGATGAAGATATGCACAGACTAGTTGAGATAAGTGAAATTGAACTAGATGAGCCTATCTATGGACCAGTACCAAAAGAGAATAAAGAAGAATAATAAGAATAGATTGATGAAGAAGAAGAAGATAAACAACCTACTCCTAAGACTCCTAAGTATGTAAAGAAAAATTATCCAGAAGAATAGATAATTGGAGAAAAGAGTGAAGGTGTAAAGGAAATATGCAAAGTGGTAGCAACTAAGGTAAATATTTGCTTACTTTCATAGATAGAACCTACTTTTGTGTGTGAAGTTAAAATATGAGAGTTGGGTTAGAGCTATGAAAGAATAGTTGCAAAATATAGAGAAGAATTAGACATTGAAATTGGTTCCTAGACCTATAAATAAGAATGTAATTGGTTCAAAGTGGGTGTTCAGGAATAAGCTGAATAAAAATGGTGAAGTAGTGAAAAACAAAGCAAGAGTTGTATGCAATGTTTATACACAAGTTGAAGGAATTGAATTTGAGTAGATATTTGCACTGGTAGAAAGAATGGAGGCTATTCAAATGTTTTTGGCATTTTCTTCTCATAAATACTTCAAGGTATATTAGATGGATGTCAAATTTGCATTTCTGAATGAAGAATTAGAAGAAGAGGTGTACATGGAACAATTGGAGGGATTTAAGTTATCAAATAAGCCAAACATGGTTTTTAAGTTTAAAAGAGCATAGTATGGACTTAAACAGACTCCTAGAGCATGGTATGCAAGATTGAATAGATTTTTGACACAACAAAGATTCAGTAAAGGCTCTGCACATAGTAATCTCTATTTTAAGGTGGAAGGAAACATAATGTTTATAGTAGTTTTGTATGTTGATGATATTATCCTTAGAGGAAATGAACGTATGCACAAGATATTTGTAGAGGAGATGTAAAAATAATTTGAAATGTGTATGATTGGTGAGTTGAATTTCTTCCTTGGGTTGCAAGTGAATCAAACTGATAAGGGAATATTCATTTCACAATCTAAGTATGTCAAAGAGTTGTTGAAGAAGTTTGGAATGGATTACTCCATACCGCTTAGTACCCCTATGGTGACCGGATATAATTTGAGTAAAGATGATGAATCTACTATAGCTAATTAGAGCATGTATAGATCCATGATGGTGAATTGTTGTATCTTACTGCTACTAGACTAGATATCATGCATGTAGTATGTTTGGTTGCAATATTTTAAGAAAAACGTAAAGAACCACATGTTATAACTATGGAGAAGATATTCAGATATCTTAAGGGCACTTTAGATTATGGCCTATGATATCCTAAGGATACTGATTTCACCTTGAGTGCTTACACTGATGCAGATTGGTATGGTTATTTAGATGACTGAAAGAGTACAAGTGGTGGTGCTTTCTTTCTTGGATGAAGATTGGTCTCATGGCTAAGCAAGAAATAGGATTCAGTTTCTTTATCCACTGTAGAAGTTGAGTATATTGTTGTAGCATCTTGCTACACACAGGTTTTGTAGATGGAGCAAACATTGAAGGGGATAAGAGTGATGTGTGATGAGCCTATACCTATCTTTTGTAATAATACAAGTGCTATAAACATTTCAAATAATATGGTAATCCATTCAAGGATAAGACATATATCTATTAGATATCATTTCTTGAGGGAGAAGATGTTGGAGAACAAAGTCAAGTTGGAGTATGTGTCTACAAAGGATTAAATTGCAGATATATTTACTAAGGCTCTTCCATAGGATACTTTTGAGTATCTTAGGGAGAAGTTGGGGGTCATTGGCCCTCCTTCTTTGAACTAGGTACACATGGACATGCATCAATCTAGTGGATCTATAGATTCTTCATATTTATAGACTGATGAATGGGTCTACTCCATATGAGGAGTAGAAAGTTTAATTGTTGCAATATGAGATGTGTGGGTGCACTCCTAAGGGGGATTGATTAGAGCTTTTTGTCTTTGTGATTGATTTTAAAGGTGGAGAGAGTCATGTGAAAAATAGTAAAAGAAAAAGGGAGAGAGTATTGAGTTTTTAGGAATGTTGTGTAGGTTGTCTAATCTTTAAAATAAAGGAGAGTTTATCCTTGATGGTTTTTCACATCATGTGTTGCCATAAATGAAAATGGGGGAGATTTTTTCAAGTATGAGCATATTTGGTTGTGTTGTCATTGATGTTTTCATTGATGTGAACATAGTATAGGATGTTGCAGGTTGTGAATGTATAGTTGAGATTTTGTTGACATATTGTGAGTACATGGAGCTATCTTTATGGTGTTGCAGGAGTGTTGATATGATGTGTTTCCAGGTGCTTTTGAGAAAGAAAGAAGTAAGAGTTGTGTATGTTCATAATGAGCTTTGGTTTGTGCTTTGAATTTATTCTATGTTGATCCTATACTTGTGTGGATCTGAAGTGTTTTTTATGGGTATATATTAGTGATATATCCTATATTGTAGCTTTTTGTTAGCTAAAGTGTGAAAGTTGTGTTCACCGGTGTGTAAACTAGTTTGGTAGAATTGTTTGTCTATGACTAGGAGAAATGTTTCTACTTTACAGTCCTCCACTGATTTGTTTTGGGTCTTGTGTATCTGGTAGAAGGTTCTTAATGATGTTATATTTGTTATGGAAAAGGTGTTCATAGTTTGATGCTCTAGAAGACTAGTTTTAGTGTTCCTGTGTGTGTCTGTGCAGTTTAGATGGATTGATGGGAAGTGTTCTATATATGAAGATTGTTGCACTTGTTGTAGATGAATCTAAAGGTATCTACGATATGTTTCAAGCATGGTGAAGCTTGTTATGTGGTCCATATGTTATCTTCTCATTGCAGAAGAATTTACTTCAAATTTCATTTGCGTTTTAATTAGGTTTCGATGACATGGTGTCTACACGTCATTTTAAGGATAAATTTCAAATTGAGGAAGTGTGTGATTGATCTGAGACATTTTTTTGGGTCTTGGTTAAGTGTTGGTTTGGTTCACTCTCATTCCATTCCACCGTGTGAATGTTGAGTTGTTGACCTAATTTCAAATTGAAAAATGAAGCGTGTAGCTGACCTTGGAGAAAGTTTCTAAGGCTGAAGATGGTATAAATACTTGTCGAGATGTTGTGAATTAATTGATCAAACAAGCCACAAGTTTGTGAAGGATAGTTGTGTGAAAAAGAGTTAATGCGACAGATTCCTAAAAGTAGTGAGCTGATGGTGTCTGGAATCTTCTAATTAGGGTTATAGATGTGTGTAACTTGTTGTGGTGGATTTTTTTTTGTTATCTTTAGTATCTTTAGGTAGTGAGCCTCCTTGTTGGATAGTGAGTCAATTTTTTAGGTAGTGATTCTTGTATTTTTTTCAATGAGCCCTTGGTAATGAGACTCTCTGTATTTAGTTATGGAATTACTTTATATTGAGTTAATCCTCGCCACAGTTTTTACCTTATTAGGTTTTCCATGTAAATCTAGTGTCTCTTGTGTTGATATTGCTTTCTATTGTCTATATTTATTGTTCATACTTAATAAAAAATTAAAGTGATTTTGAGGTTTATAAGTGTTTGTGATTTGATATTGGATTTGGTGACAATTGATTCAGCCCCCCCTCTCATTTGTCTTCCTTGGTGAAGAGCTTAACCACTTGAGGTAAATTCGATGCACACAAATTGGCTATCCCTATATTTGATGGACTTGACTACAGTGACTGGAAAGTACAGATGAGAGGTTACAAGACCTAGATGGGGGTGGAGACAAAGTATGTTGGAACAACAAATGGTCCTTCTATTGTAGATGAGATTTTTTCCTATCAGTAAAATGAGAGAGCAAGGTATGCAATCTACAATGCTTTATCTAAGACTGAGTGAACAAAATTTATTTCTTTAGGTATTTCTTATGAAGCTTTGAAAAATTTAGAAGATATATATGAAGGAAATAGTAGAGTTAAATTGCCAAGGAATTAAGAGCTAAGCATAGATATGAGAACTTGAAGATGGAAGAGGGTGAAGATATTGCAAGTTATTTCCATATGGTTGATATTGCAGTGAATGGAGTTAATAATCAAGGTGGTACTCTGACTAATGAAGATGTGATGGAGAATATTTTATGACTCTACTGAAGAGCTACAATGATAAGGTTTCAGCTATTAAATAAGTGTATGATCCTAAGAAGTTTACTAAAGAACAACTATTTGGCACATTGACTGCATTTGAGATGAGGAAGTTTGGAAAGAAAGAGAAGACAAAATTGACCTTTAAAGATACAAAGACAAAGGATGATCTGGATAGTGATAATTCAGAATAGTTGGAACCAAACTTTATAAGGAAGTTGAATAAAGGTACCAGTAAGTAAAAAGGTATGTCTCCTTTTAAATGTTTTAGTTGTCGAAATATTGGTCACTATGCTTCAAGATGTATAGATATAGTTGTACAAAGGAAGAGATAATAAAGACGAAAAGGATAATAAGTTCAAGAGATTGTATTAAGTCAGAGAAGATGCTTGAATCTATGATAATGAATCCGATTTTGAAGGTAATGATGATGAATGCTTGTTTTTAGCCTTAGAAAATAAATTTGTGTATTCTAACTATGAAAGATGTGCAGGGGAAGGAGGTATGGAGAACAAGAAGGATGAGATGGAATGTACTTTGGTTACTGCATTTCATGCTAGAAAATATGAAGACTATTGGGTCATTGAAAGTGGCTTCTCTAATCACATGACTAGAGACAAAAGTAAGTTCAATAAGCTTGAAAAGTATGATGGTGGATTAGTCATGTTTGGAGATGATTTTGGAGCGAAGATTGTTGGGAAAGGAACTATTAGTTTGATAGAAAACATAATACTGATGATGTCTATTATGTTAAGGACTTAAGGAATAATCTTTTGAGTGTTGGACAAATGTGTAGCAAAGGATTCAAGCTTGTGTTTCAGGATAACATTTGTGAGATAAAAGAAAGGGTTTGTAATTGTGGTTGTTGCAAGAAGGAGAACATATGGAAAGATTTATCAGCTTAAGGGTGTTGATGGTTAGTGCTTTGTATCTCAATTTAATGAAAGTTGACTATGGAACCAAAGGATGGGACATGTAAACTTTGATAATTTGATTAAGATCAGTTCAAGAGAAGTTGTATAGGATCTATATAAAATCACAAATCCTACCAATACTATGTGCAAAAGTTGTTAGTTGGGAAAGTAAACAAGATGTAGTGTTAAAGGGAAAGAACAATGAACTACTAGAATGCTAGAATTGGTTCATATAGAACACTTTGGTCCTACAAGAACTAGAAGTCTTAATGGTGATAGGTATTTCATTCTCCTTATTGATGATTATTCTAAAATGACATGGGTTACATTTCTTAGGGAGAAAGCTCAAGTTCTAGATAGATTTAAAGTGTTCAAGGCAAGATTAGAGAGTGAAGTGAACCTAAGAATACAATGATTAAGGTTCTAATAGAGGTGTAGAATTCACTTCCAGTGAATTTAATACATTTTGTGAAGAGTATGGCATAAAGAGATATTTTTTTGCTCCTAGAACTTCTCAACATAATGGAGTTGTTGAGAGAAAGAACCAAATTGTTTAGGAAGCTATAAAAACAATGAAGAAAGAAGAAAGTATACCTAATGCATATTGGAGAGAGGCAATCCACACTACTATTTACATTCTTAGCATAGTTCAGATTAGAAGTAACAACACAAAGAATCCTTATGATTTATGGACTAGCTAGATTCCTATTGTGAAGTACTCTAAGGTGTTTGGAAGCAAATATTACATTACAAGAGATGATGAGAATCTTGAGAATTTTGGTGCTAGATGTGATGAAGGTATTTTCCTCGGATATTCAAATAGTAGAAAAGCATATAGATAATTCAATAAAAGATTGAGGAAAATTGTTGAGAGTGCAAATGTGAAGGTTGATCAAGATATGAAAAGACCAGTTTGGAGAAGTGAAGTTGAACCAGATGAGCCTATCTTCGGACCAATATTATAAGAGAATAAGGAAGAAGAAGCTTAGGAACCTGATCCTAAGATTCCTAAGTATGTAAAGAAAAATCATCTAGTAGAACAAATAATTGGTGACAAGAGTGAAGGTGTAGATACAAGAAGCAAAATGGTAGTAGCTAAGGTAATTTTTTGTTTACTTTCAAAGATAGAACTTTAGTCCATGTGTGAAGTATGAAAAGTTGAGAATTGAGTTAGAGCTAAGAAAGAAGAGTCACAATAGATAGAGAAGAATTAGACATGGGAATTGGTTCCTAGACCTGTAAATAAGAATGTAATTGGTTCAAAGTGGGTGTTCAAGAATAAGCTAAATGAAAATGGTGTAGTGAGAAACAAAGCAAGAATTGTCTAAAAAGTTTATTCACAAGTTGAAGGAATTGACTTTGAGGAGACATTTGCACCAGTGGAAAGAATGGAGGCTTTTCAAAAAAAAAATAAAAAATTTGCTCATAAAGACTTCAAGGTATATTAGATGGATGTAAAATCTGCATTTCTGAATAGAGAATTAGAAGAAGAGGTGTAAATGGAAAAATTAGATGGATTTCAGTTATTAGATAAACTGGAGATGGTTTGTATGTTGAAAAAGGAATTATATGGACTTAAACAGGCTCCCAGAGCATGGTAAGCAACATTGGACAAATATTTGACATAGCAAAGATTCAACAAAGGCTCCATAGACAATAATCTCTATTTCAAGGTGGAAGGAAAAACAATGTTGATATTAGTTGTGTATGTTGATGATATCATCTTTAGAGGAAATGAAGGTATGTGAAAAAGATTTGTAGAGGAGATGCAAAAAGAATTTGAAATTGCTATGATTGGCGAGTTGATTTTTTTCCTTGGGCTGCAAGTGAATCAAAATGATAAGGGGATATTCACTTCAAAATCTAAGTATGTCAAAGAGTTGTTCAAGAAGTTTGGAATGAATGACTCCAAACTTGTTAGTACCCCTATGGTGATCGGATGTAAGCTAAGTAAAAATGACGAATCTGCTAAAGTTGATCAGAGCATGTATAGATCGATGATTGGTGGACTATTGTATCTTACTGCTACTAGATCAGATATCATGCATGTAGTATGTTTGGTTGCAATATTTTAGGAGAAACCTAAAGAATCACATGTTATGGCTTTGAAGAGGATATTCAAATATTTTAAGGGCACTCTGGATTATGGCTTGTGGTATCCTAAGGATATTGATTTCACCTTGAGTACTTACACTGATGCAGATTGGCTTTGTTGTGTAGATGACTAGAAGAGTACAAGTGGTGGTGCTTTCTTTCTTGGAGGAAGGTTGGTCTCATGGCTAAGCAAGAAATAGGATTCAATTTCTTTATCAACTGTAGAAGATGAGTATATTGCTACAACATCTTGCTGCACATAGGTTTTATAGATGAAGCAAACATTGAAGGAAATAGGAGTGATGTGTAATGAGCGTATACCTATCTTCAGTGATAATTCAAGTGCTATAAAAATTTCAAAGAATTTGGTAATGCATTCAAGGACAAAACATATATCTATCAGATATCATTTCTTGACGGAGAAAGTATTGAAGAACAAAGTCAGGTTGGAGTATGTGTCTAGAAAGGATCAAATTGTAGATATATGATTGTTGTCATCCAACTTCGCCTACTCGATTTTCAGCCACAGTTATCCAAAGCCAAGATTACAGGCCTTATGAATATGCAAAATACTTGTTTGATGTTATTAATACCTCACTTACTACCATAAAGAGTAACAGTGATTCCATCAACTTCAAGAATTATTCTCTACTTAAGGATATTATATGAAGGATAGGCAATGGGAATGTGGGGAGAGGAGTTAAGATTTAAAGATTTGGATAATGATGAAAATTATAGACTAGTTCAGATGTGGACATCCATATGGCATAGTAGATGTGGGAGATCCCACTACTTATATTTTGAAGAATATATCATGAAACCCTTGTATAAGATGCTTGGCCATAAATTTAATTACAATTTATCCCTAGAGATACAAAGATTCCACAAGACAAAGGAGAAAAACACTTAGGGAAAGATAAACCATAATTAGGGGGATTGGTATTCATTTGAAGACTATATTGTGATAAGAGTATATGGATTTGAGGTAACTCCATGTTTGCTACCTAAGACTATACTAGAAAGGGTTGCATACCTTGAGATTGTGAGGCAACTAGCCTTTTAAGACTTCATGAACCTCAAAAGCTTTGGAAGGAAATCTCTCATGCCTTCTACTTTATGTTTATGTGACTTTACCATTATTTTTTTATAAAGGGTATGAATCAATTAGCATCAAAATAGATTATTATGGCATGCCATTGGGAAACAAGAGGGAGAAGTTTGACCCTAAGCACTATATTCAAGATGTCAAGATGTCACAAAAACTAAAAAAACATGAACATGAATTCTTCGTGGATTATGTCATTAGAAATTTAGATGAAACTCAAGTGATGATAAGGAAGGCTTCATACAAGAAAATAGTTATGGTAAAGGCTTGGAGGAGAATTAATAATCCAGTATATGCAGAAGATTTTCATGAAATACAAGATCCTATGGAAAGAGTTGAGCAATTGATCCTACATGAAGAAGAATTGACTAAGGATGTACCTCTCATAGCTTTTGAAAGAAGAAGAGATAGTGGTTCAAGGAGACAAGTTGAGAATATAGTTTCTTTAAGTCATTTATCAGCACAACCTACCCTAGAGGTAAGCTTCTCAGCTACTACTCCTATTATTATTAAGGATGACATTGAGGAAGAGAATGAGGTTACATAGATCACCATTCCCACTATTCCCCACTATGAATTGCCACCAGAGAGGAATGTGATCACCTTTGAAGATTCTAATGAATTGTGTGATGATGTGATACATCGTGCTATCTTGGAATTCATTGTAGATGATACATTTGTTTGAACCCCTAAGTTTAGGGCTTTCCTTTATGAGTACAAAGGAGGGATCATGGTTAGAAAAAAACAAAAACAAATCAACCTTAAGCAGGAAGTGAATTCCTTGAAAGAACTACAATATGAGGTTGATAAAGAAATGGATAACATTACTCCTAAAAGAGAAAGAGCACTAATACAAGAAGTTGGTGTCATGCTTCTTCTAGGTTGGGACATTTTCTCAGCCATAGTGTTTGATAGTTTCCTAAAAAGAGAAAATAAGGCCTTACAATTGAC
Source organism: Sequoia sempervirens (assembly GCA_007258455.2). NCBI lineage: Eukaryota > Viridiplantae > Streptophyta > Pinopsida > Cupressales > Cupressaceae > Sequoia > Sequoia sempervirens. Next base: position 381,968,669 of record VDFB02281492.1, on the reverse strand, counting down.
AGATGAGGCCAGTGATAAGATATACATTGGATCAGGGTATAATCCTGATAACACTACTTTGTAGATTTGGCCCCTTTACCCACTAGGAAAGAGGCCTCCCCTTATCAATAATCATGATCAAATATTTGGTCACCTTCTAGTATAGAGAGTAAGGGATACATACCCTATTGAGACTAGTGATCTAAATGTAAATGTGGCCAAGTTTACCAATGCTTTGATTTAGAAATTGGTCAAAAATAATAAGGGGTTGACTACTAAAAATGAAAGGATAAGGAAAGAAGTGATAAAATATAGAGATAGATTGCCTTCCTCCTCGTGGCCTTACTCACTGTTGATTGAATGTGAAAGGAAAGTGCTTGAAGTAGTTTCTGAGATCACCTATTGGAAGCGTAAGTATGAAATGATACAAAAAGGGAAAGAGGAACTAAAGAAAAAATAAGAACTACTATATTTGAAATAGCATCAGAACTAGTGTGTAAGAGGTTTGATGATATGCATAAGCTTGTTGACAAAGTATGGGTTATCCATGATAAGACATATGCAGATTTACAGGAACACACTAGGTTGTGTGACAAAATAAAAGAGGTAGAAATATAGATAAAGAAGAAGAAAGGTTATAAAAAAAGTGTACTTAAAGAATATCAAGAGCTTATGAACACACATGACAAATTCCATAACATACTAAAACAAGAATTGAGTGACTTTAGTTTGTCACTATGTATGGCTCTGTCAAATTTGTTTTAGCTAACAAACTTAAAAGACCAAGATGTATGGAGGGATGAGATAGCTCAATATTTTTTGATGGCTCTTGATGATATTAACGATGAAGATAAGGTGCTAAAAAAAAAACATGTCAAGCTAGGACAAATCTTTAAAGTTGAATATCTAATGAGAGACATAATAAGTATTGCAAATACGTATGCAAACACAAGGTATATTTAACAGGTGTCGAAGATTAACTTATCCATTACATGGGTCAAGTAAAGAGTGATAGGGTATCAAAATTTTGTATTCGTGGGTGCATTATCATCGAACATAAGCCTTGAAAAATTCTTAGATGATCACATGCGCTTACTAGAGACTAATTGATTGTGGTGCATCCATTGAAAAATTACTAAGTTTTTATGTTTATGTTAATCAAGTTTAGATATCAAACGACATACCTTTTTGTAATGAGTTTGTATCTTGTTGCTTCTCATAGTAAAAAGGGGAAACCAAGGCCCAATATTGGAATTATCATTATCATCATCAGTAGTAGTAGATAGGTTACAAATTAGTATAACACATTCCACTCATCCATTTCCATATTTCAAAAACTTTTGCTATTAATGTATATCTTTTGAAGAAATATAATGGAGAAGACTGTTCATAATCAATGATCTATTTCCAGTGTTCGATTTTTGTGTTAATATTCATTCTTATATTTTGTTGTGCTATCTCCAAAGTGGTTTTCCTAAATTTTTCAAATTTATACAATTTTTTAGGACACATTTGTTATTATTGTGTGACTATCTTGATTGGGTTGTGTCTAGAGTGAATTAAAATCTTTTTAGATAATTCATTTTAATTGGTTCCTTCCAGGGATTAAAATCCTTTTAAACTAATTATTCTGATTGGTTTCCCTCAAGTTAAGAATTAAAAATTCTTTCATGATATCATATTAATTTGAGAGAATAACACTGTGATTCATAAAGAAGAGTACAATAACTATTAGACTTGAATATTTTTACAAGGTGCAAACATCCAAAGTGCAAAACAAGTTAGAGTTAAGCTAAGAAGTAGATTTATGTATCTTACATATCTTTATCCATCATCATCATCCACCCCTCAACTCCATTCACCCAATAGGATTAGGCACTAGTCATACTTAGAACATTTAATACAAACTTTACTCATACACTTGATTCTTGAAACATCTACAGTAGGAACTAGTCATTAGCCTTCCATCTACTTCACACCCACGTGCCATTGTGAGTAGATTGCCCAAATTAGAGACCATAGTTAAACCTTCAAATATGCCTTATCATTTAGGTACACCCACCTAGATTTAGCAGAGCCTAAAGAGTTGGGGGTTATTAATCATATTCACCTCATTCATTAGCCAAAAAAATACTAAGAGATTGGAACCCTCTTAAGGTTCAAAAACTATGTTTTTGAGACTTAACAAATTGGTAACTCTACTCGGGAAAAAATAAGCAGATCTTCACCTTGAAATGAGTCACCATAGAGTTATTTAAAACTATTACATTGAACAAGTCATCAAAATACTCCATTGGGAACAAATATAAAATATTGTGAACTTTTCTCACTTTTCATAAAAGTGAGTGGAGACTCTATCAAAAGTTTGTAGGAATGAATGCATGACTAAGAAATTAAAATACACATCAAGAAGAAAAAACCCTAGAGTTCAAAGCATCAAAGTATCCTACAAAGTGAACAACATGAGATCTTTGCACCAAGAATGTCCAAAGAAGAACAATGGTAGGTGGAAATACAAGCATGGATCTCCCCCTTCAAAGACTAACACAAATAGGATTAAAGAAGCATCTAACCAATTAGATGTCATGTGTGGGGATAAGCGGAACACATCAAAGCGAAATATGATAATATATAATATCTCTTTCCATAGTGATGAAGGAGATGATTCAATACCAATTGAATGAAGCAATTTAACTGACAACATCCTCAATTTCAAATCAGACCCACAAAAGGAAAGTGAATTCTTTGCATGTATAGAGGAAGAAAAAATTCAAAGACAAAATGAGTATGACCAAAGGTTTTCATCACAACAACAAGAAGAAACCCAATATGGATTCATGGATCACTATACCCTCATTGAGAATTATGACGAAATGACCACTCAAGAATTGAAAAATCATGTGGAAAGACAAAGGGAGGAAATCAAGAGGAAACATCAGTTGATAAAATAAAGTAAAGAGCTGAACCAACACATATCTAAGATGAATATCCATTCATCAAAACCACCAAAATATGTCCCTCCTCATAATCAAGGGGGAAACATCAATCCACATGGGTCATCTCAGAATACAAGTGTTCTAAATACTTCAAAATCACCTTACAACATAGCCAGGAAACCAAAAAAAAATGTGCAACATAATGTTCCACCACAAAATTCACAATCACAAAACACTAGTAATATCCCAAAGTCTTACCCACCACCAAGACAATAATATGTTCCACACCATTAGAACCATGTGCCACAGTAGAATGTATATTCACACTAGAACATTCAACAAAATGTATATCAACCTCAACATGGATTCCAATATTACCCCAATCTGCCACATCAGAATCCTTATACACACAATCCTACAAGTATAAGCAAAAAAATTGACTTGGTTAGATATCCAATATACCCATTCCCTGGCATTGATACAAACTTGAGAAATACTATCTCAAAATTCTCAGGGAACAATGTAACTACAATAGAGTAACATGAAAAAAAACTTCAATGCTTTCATTCAAGACTTAGGCATAGAACATGAAGATGTCCTTATGAGGCTATTCATGATTTCTTTGACTGAAGAAGCAAGGGAGTGGTTCAATAGCATACCAAATGCCTCAATTACCTCTCTAGTAGACTTCAAAAATCAATTCCTAGAGCAATATGGGAATCAATGTGCTCCTAAATTTTCTTTACATGAGTTAATAAGCATTCAGAAGAATCAGAATGAATTATTTTTTGACTTCAACTAGAGATTTTCCAAGATTACTAACAAAATACTACACGGATCTAAATTGGATGAATCAACAAATTTAAGCATTTATTTCAAATCCTTTGATCCTAAAATAGGGTATGAGCTCAGAAATAAATGTTCTAGCATCTTAGAGGAAGAATAGAACATTGTTATAACCATTGAAAAAAATAGGAAACTTTCCAGAGATAACCTTCAGGTCCCACAAAGTCCTAACAATCACCAAATTAGGCAAGAAAACCAGTACAAGAATGAAAGGCCAAGATTGTATGACATGACCTATAACACAACATGGAAAGATGGAGTACCAATGGGTAAGCCAAATTGGAAAGATACTCTAGATCCTTTGAAAAAACATGGAGCACATATAGTGGATACTACACCATGGTGTCTACCATGTCATAGGGCTCATGGCCCAGAACATTTTGTAGTGGCTCAAACTTTCCAAGAAGATGAATAGTCACAAGAATAGGATAAAGATGGCCACACCATAAATATTTTAAGATGGGGTTCCTATCAAACCAATGATGAATATTCATCCTCCGAGGATGTGTGCGAATATGATGTCAACAATCAGAAAAAAAACAATGTTAATATGGAGCAAGAAGTGTTCTCTGATTTGGAAGAAAATATATAATAAATAGCCTATGCATACAATACAACACCACAATTCTAGTTAAGAACACTAACAAAAGAAGAGAAGAGGGACATCACAACAAAAATTGTGGCAAAAGAAAATAGAAAGAAATATAAACCGAGAAGTAGGCCCGCAGATGTAGACCAAGGAACACCTAGAAGCATGTTTATAAATGAACAAAAGAACAAGGGGAGTGACTCATCTGAACAAAAGAAGTGTGAAACAAAGAAACTTCAAAATATTTCTCAAAAGGAGGCTACAAATGTTGAATCTGAGAAAACAACAAATAATGACAAAGTTCAAACTAAAAGGAAAAGGGCTACTAAAATAGAGAAGATTGAACAATGGATGACTTCCCCTTCGTTTGACATTCCTCAAGCACTAACTCAATTAAAGATGATGGTTCCCTTAATGGATATGATGAAAATTGATGAGTATAAAGAAACAACCCTTAAATTGATTTCCAACATATCTCACAAACAATAAAATCATAACAAAGAGGTCAATACCATTGAGCAGGAAATTACAAAGACACTAGAGGTCTATTTAGGAGATACCCTTACAAAAAATCCCTCCCAGGTGGATCCATTTTAGACCAAACTGGTGATCAACAAAAAATTGGTGAAAAATTGTATGATTGACTCAAGGAAAGAAATCAATATCATGCCTTTGGTTGTCATGAAGGAATTAGGATTGTGGGTGAACACCTATGGGAAATGCTACACTATGGATAATAGATAAGTCCCAATAGTTGGACTGATATGGGACATAGAATTGAAATTAGCATCATACCTTGAGGAAAATATAGAAAAAACATCACTATGGTGGACACTCCCCCTTACTATGGAATTTTAATATCTAGACAATGGACTACAACAATAGGTAGAAATGTCCAACTGGATTTATCTTATGCCATAATACCTGTGAATGGAAGAAAATTCAAGTTGTACAAAGAATATACTTCAAAACATGTCATTGATCTCTTTGACCCTAATCAAATGAATTTATTTTGTGACATGGACCATGGGAGTTTTAGAATTGAGCATTCAAACTATGAATTGCTAAACACATATCCAATTGCTAGAGAAGTTTCCCAAAATGAACAACGCATATGGCAGATGTATTTTGATGGAGCCTATAGTAGAGATGGGAATGGAGCTAGAATTATTTTCATTTCACCCAATCACACAAAATTTAAGTACTCATTTTTGTTTAAATTCGAATGCATAAATAACATAGCAGAGTACGAGGCATTACTACTAGGTTTAAACATTTCTTAAAAACATGAGATCAAAGTGTTAACCATTTTTGGAGATTCAAAATTGTTGTTTCACAAATGACGTCAAATTATTCTACAAAAAACAAAATATTTAAGAAATAAAAACATGTTGTGTGGGATACTATAGAACTCTTTGACGCCTTCTCCATTGACTAGGTGGATAGATCAAAACACTTGATGGCTAAATTATTGGAAAATGTAGCCTTGAAAAGAGATGACATTACCCTAGCAAGTATCTCACAAGTAGAACTCAATACTAAACCTACAATTCCTGAAGACATTTATAATTGGTGGGTCTTCAATGATGACATAGATCTAATCAACTTCTTACACTGCATTGATCAGTATGACGTGCAATATATTGATTTCAATGCATTTGTTGAAGAAGTGGATGGTAAGCAAACTGTGTTTGGTGAAGAAGTGGTGCAACTCAAGACAAATTATGATATTCCTAAAGGATTAGTAACATTATAAAGTGTGTTTGATGGGAGTGAGTGAGAAATTGTGAAGCAAATTCCAATAAGAAGGGAAGATATTGAAGAGATTAATCTTGGGACTAAATTCTCTCCAAAAAAGGTGTACATTGGAAAGAAGATAAGCTGTATGATTAGAAATATGTTGATCACAACACGTTGAGAAAATATGAGCATTTTTTGCATGTTCAAATGATGACCTTAAATCATATAGAGAAGATCTATTTTAACATTAAATCCCATTGAATCATGATGCAAAACCCTTCAGACATAAACAAAGGCCAATAAATTCTATGCTAGAATCCAAGATGCATGAAGAACTCAGGAAACTTAGAGGATGTATTATTAATCCCATCAGACATTCTATGTAGGTTTCCAACTTGGTTCCTATTAAGAAGAAGAATGGAGATATAAGGTTGTGTTTAGATTTTTGAAATTTTAATGTCTTCTCCCTTAAAGACAATTACCTCCTCCCAAATATGGAAGCTATGTTGTAGAGGGTCACATGGTGTGAAGTATTATCCATGATGGATGGTTTTTTTGGGGTATAACTAGGTGAAATTAAAAGAATCAGAATAGTATAAGATTGTGTTTACCACATCTTGGGGCACATATGTAAATCTAAGGATGCCATTTGGCCTCACAAATATTGGTGCCACCTTTCAAAGAGCTATGGATGTTGCTTTGCTGACTTAATTAATATAATAATGGTGGTATATCAAGATGATCTCATAACATATTCTACGAAAGATTAAGACCATATTGAACATCTAGAGAATATCTTCCTTAAAGCTCTAGAGTATGGTATTTCCCCAAACCAAAAGAAGTTCTATTTTTCTATGACTGAGGGAAAATTGTTGGGCCACATAGTGTCCATATATGGAGTAAGAATTGATCCTGAGAGAGTAGAGGCTATAGACAAGATTCCTATTCCAAATACAATAAGAAGGAATTTATGCATTCATATCTATTAAAAGGGAAATCAAGGAGGTCCCAGTATTAAAATCACTTGACTTCAGTAAACCATTTTAGATCTTCTCATTTTCATCATACCATACTATTACAGTAGTAATGTTGCAAAAAAATGATGAAGGGCATGAGAAACTAATATCATTCTTTAGCAAGTCCCTTCAAGAAGAAAAATTAAAGTATGACATTACCAAAAAGAAGGCATATCCACTTATGAAAGTTTTAAAAGCCTTCAAACCTTATTTGGTAGGTGCTAAGGTAATTGCATATGTTCCTAATGATGTAGTCAAGGATGTATTTGTGCAAACTAAAGTTACTGGGAGAAGGTGTAGATGGATTAATAGAATTCAAGAGTTTGGTATTGAAATCCAAATCACCAAATTGGTAAGGGGACTAGGGTTGGATAGGTGTATGGCTAAATCAAATCTTGAAGCATCTCAAATCTATAACATAGGGTGTTGGATCTCAAAAATGCAAACTAAAAATCCTAAGAGGATGCCTGACTCTATGATTAGACATGTAATGTTTTTGAACCAATGAATAGAGTAACCTATGTGACTGATAACTCCCTACACTTTAGGCTTTACTAGGCCTAGGTGGGTAGACCTTGACTTGCTAAAGAGGATTGAAAATTATGTGATTTACTAATCTAATTGATCTATCATAGTGGCATAAAATGCAATCGATAACAACTTGCTAATTACTTCGAGTGCTAGTGTAATAGTTGGATTTTCAAAGTATGAAAGTGAATAAATAATGTATGAATGAAATGTAAATGTAAATGAAATATGAGATGGACCAGTGCCCTATTAGGTGTGTGGAGTCAATGTAGACCTATAACTGGTGGCAGGTTCTAGTTTTAACTTTGAATGTTTGGCACTTTAATTTTTCTGTAATTTATACAAACATGCAAGGTTGTGACTATCAGGCTCTTCTTAATAATCAAATTGACCCTAACAAGTTACTATGATCTCTTAGAAGAATTTTTCATCACTCCTTGAAGGAACCAATCAACAGAACAAACAATATCAGAAAATGTGTATTGACAAGTAACTTAACCTTAACTTGAATAACAAGATAGCATAAATTTTGGAGACAACTTGACAATAACATCAACTACCTAACTCTTCTTATTTGATCCAATTGTTACCCCAAAGTTACTGCAGTCTAATAAAAGGATTTAATTCTTTACAAAAACTAGTTAATTTGGCCACACACCAACGACAAATGATTTTTGATGGAATTGGAACATCAACTTGGATATACAACTCCAAATAAAATAGAGGTAGCAATATGGAGATAGCTAAGTAATTTCTTCAGATCAACAAAAAATAGATTTCAATTGTGACATAGATTTTGGGATCCTAAAGATACTTGCTCTTGCACTTCTAGGGTTTTTCACCTAAAAGGAGAGAAATCTAGATCCCAAAATGCTTATGTAATACTCAAATTACAATGTATTCTATATGATATGATGTAAATGAACTTAAATAATTGCAATTGATTGATTAGAATGAACTAGAATGAATGCAAAAGTTCAATTTAAGTTATGTTTGAAAACACATTGTGATATGGGAATATCTATGAAAATGAAGAAATAATGCAAAACAAAAAAAGAAGGATGAAATCAAAGTGTACTTGGATGAAATATGAGTTGTTTGAAATCTCTGGAATGATGATGAATTTTACTGGTTTTTCACAATGGGACTCATTCACCCAGGGTGGTGAATCGGTCCTCCTATTGATGAAAAAGTGTCGGGAACTGATTTTTGATAATCGGGATCTGAGATCTAAAAAAATATATATTTTTCAGACCTCAAGTGGGACTCATTTTCCAAGGGTGGTGAATCATTCCACTCCTAGATTTCTGGAAAATCATACAGTAACTCTGCAACACCAGATTCAGGAATGTCTGAATGCCGGGTTACTAAAGTTAGTTCTGCAAGAAACAATCAGAAAACACTCAACAAGATTGAAATAATGATATGTTGACTTGAAGAACCTAGTTTAATTGATTTCCACTTTTCAACACCTTTAAACCTAACAAATCTACAAAACAAAGGTTGCAAAGACACATGCAAAGGGGAAAAATGTTGGAGGGTTAGCAAATAGGGATTTTCCTTGGTAAAACCCCACTTTGGTGATCAAACCCAATAGAAATAAATGAAATGAAAAGGAAATGTAATCTAACAACATGCAAATGCTATTAACTCACCAAATATATAAAATTCTTGTGCCTTACTATCTGTTCATACCTCATCACATGCTAGCATCAAGTGAATTTTAATAAATCCCAAAAGGAAATTTGAAATATTTTTAATTTGGGGCCAAGGGGGACTCATTTGCCACGCATGGCGAATGGGTCCTACCTAGGACCTAAAATCAAGTGTCAGAAATAATGTTGTGTTTAATGTTACTTGTCTAAATAATATGCAAAAATACACTTAATTAAGCATATGAGGGCATAAAGAGACAAAATAAAGCATCAAAAGGGTGTAAATAAGGAGATGTACCTAGAAAAAAGTGAAGACTTGTTACAAGACTTTACAACACTTCAATATAAAACTTGTTGATGTGTAAAAAGGTGCTTTTTAGGTGACTTGTATTAAGTAGAGTCTAGAAGAATGTGGAAATGTCTCACAACACTTTACACCACCTTCACAAGACATCGTTCTTTGATTTTTAGTACCTAAATAAGTATGTTCAAGCCATGATACAACATAAAATCAAACTAACATAGTTCAAACACCATGAAACAATACCTAAAAGGCCATAAAAATGAAAAAGGGCCATTTTTCTATCGCACACCAGTATTGAACCACTTAGAATTAGAGATCTTCCATTGATTTTAGCCAAAATTTACACATGCATCAAGGTCCATTCAGTATAACTTATATAACTAACATTCTGAAAAATGCTTCTACTATATCTCCTACTTCCTCTCTATTTGCTTATTTTTTTCAACTACCAAATGTCTATCCTATATAGCAATATTCTAAAAAGGGTACACCTCTTCAATAGTGTCTTTTGAAATTTAGCAACAATTAAACATGATTAATTAGGTTTTAGTTAGCCATAAATGGATTCCTACCAAATGATCTAGATAATATTGTCTTGAATGTGTATTAGCATTATCTATAGCCTTCCTAGCTAAAATTTCCATGATGATCATCTTTTCCAAATGTTCACATGATTCTCCCAATGTTGATACTTCATCTTTGGCTACGTTCATGGCTTCGTGCAATATTAACTTGCACTCCTTCATCCACTCATTATGATTCTTTAATTCTCCATGATCATTGAATAATGAAGGTACTCCATCACTCGAAGCATCAATGAATCCTTTGGCATCTGCTTGTAATTCTTCATGATAATATTTTTGTTTCTATCAAATCCTCAACGGTTGTGAAGGCTTCGAAAATTGAAGTACTTCCCTATTGTATTTCTTGAAATTTTTCTTGCAACCTGTCACTTATTCTTTTATGCTCTTGAATAATACAATAATTCTTTGAATAAGTTATCCAAAACTTATCCATCCAGACCTTTAGATTAGTATGTATTTTCTACAGAACTGTAGAAAGTGTGTCATACTTTTTGTTGACCACTTGGACGTGCACTTGTTGGTTATCCATTTGCAATTGCTCATGTTTGTCTTTTGATTGAGAGCTTTCTCCATGAGTTAGAAACTTAGCGGATCCTTCCAATGTGTTCTTGACAATGTCTCTCAAAAAATAATTTTCCTTGAGTATTTTTTCATTATGCAGCTTGTACATGTCCCTTTCTTTTATTAACATCTGGATTTGTGCTTTATTCAACTTGGCCACATTGATGTCAATGCTAGCTGTAACCACAAGATCAACCTCACCCACTTTTAGCATCATTACATTCCCAAATTCCTTTTCTATATCAATGACTACAAACTTCTTGTGCAGAGGGTATAAGGCCCAAATCACTAAAGAATTTTCATCAGGGTTATATCTTGACCCAATATACACCTCTTTCACTTCTTCTGGGGTAAGCTTGTGTTTGGCCTCATTGTTATGCAAAAAATTGTCAAAAATTAAAGTTGGATTTAAATCCAAAAAGGAAAATATCATGACACCAGCATTGTCTAGCAATCTTCTTCCCTTTTCTGGAGTCATGTGCCTCAACTCACTATCCACATCAATCTTCAATGTATTCAAAAATTAGCTCTCATTATTAGGTGTGATATTTGTAATTGATTCTCTTAATGCTTTTCCTTTATGCTTAAACAAAAAAGATCTGAACTTATGGGACTTAATGAACTGATCATTTGAAACAAAAGATCTATAAGCTAACTACCTAGCATCCATGTCTAGTGACTCTTGAACTTCCTTCTCTCTACTTAGAGGTTGTTATCATTCAAATCCTAACTTGGGGATTTTATCATATGAGCTCTGTGATTGATTTTCTTCAGCAGATTCCTCACTATCAGAGGACAACATTTCCACTTCTTGGATTTCCCTCATCTTTTTCTCAATCTTCCTATTGTATTCATCAATTGCCAATTCAACTTCTATTTCTTCCATATTCCTGATGACATCATCATGTGGAAAAGGTATATGCTCATATCCTCCTAAGTTGTTCTTCTTCCTAGCAGAATCAATGAAAACCTTAGGGTCATATCCTTTTCTTGGACCTACCTTTATCAAATTGTAATATGACAATTTGTTTAGAATGAGATCATAACCCTCCTTTGATACCATAGTGAAATCACCAAAACATAAAGTACTTGGCATGAATGATTTTTTTTCATATGCACTTAGGTACATTACATTGGAATAGTCCAATTGCCTGAAAATCTCAAGGTATGATATTTTGTTTGGCACAATCTTTGGAAAAATGAAAGGTGTATCTTCAAATCCATATATCATAATCATGATAGAGTCAGCATAACAATACGAGTCACCCCAATTGTGACCTATGGATAGTGGTCCATTAAAATCCTTTGGCCTCAAAAATATTTTAATTTTATCAGACAATGAGTAATCACATGGGTGTTTGAAAAATATGTACACTGTTTTAACAAAATACTCCTCAAAATGAACATAATTTGAGTTAACAAATATACTATCCTAGATAGAAGTCGACAACTGTATTGGAAGTGGTTGCCCTTCTTTGTCCAACTGTGTTATTCTTAACTCTTCAGGCCACAACCCTAACTCCCACCCAAAGTACAATGCTATGTGCATGAAAAGGGAGTGATGTTTGAAATGCATTATAGGGGCACTGTTCTTCATGGCGATCAGTGCAGAAATGATTCCCTTGCAAATATATGAGGTATAATCAAAAGGAATTGGATTGTGACATTATGCATCTACAACAATTACCATCACTCCTATAGACATGAACTAAGGGACCTTAGTTCCCAATACATGACCTACTAAGAAGTACACATATTTCATGTATGGCTCAAATAAATCAATATGGAAAGGGGGTCCTTCCCCATCCTCAAGTGGTACCATATTCCCATCATTTCTAGATCTATGTAGTGGCAATCTCCAAGCCTTATAAGTAGTTTCTGGGTATGTGGAGGATCATCATGGAAAAAATAGGCCCTTAAGTGGCAAAAAATTCAAAAAAATCAGAGTTAGGAAACTTGACGTAAAAAAATGAATAAGTTATCTATATTATTTCAAAAATATGTAAGAATAGAATTTGTAGAAAATTGAATGTAGTTTCCAAACTACTAGGTTTTTTAAATCTATTTGGTGAAAATTTGAAATTTCAATGCAGTAGTACTTAAATTTTGGAAAAATAAGTAGGTGTTTATTTGACCACCCTAACCACACTATTTAATGATAATACTTTTTATAAGATTTTAGATATAAGTAGAGGACTCATGTCTTGATGTGATGCATATTTTTTTTAATTTTTTCCAAGTAAATAATTAATTATGAATTTTTATTACAACTTTTAAAAATAAAAAAGCATTATGTCTAACCACCTTAACTTGGTCAAAACTTCATGAAATTCATTTCCTTTTTAATCCTATAGTATGCAAAGCATAGAATGTGGAGCATGTTTTAGATTTAAAATTTGTAGATGTTTGAAAGCTATAGATTTTTTTCAATCAGCCTATCAATCAGGACTTTAGTTGTTATTTAAATAGAAAATAAATAATAATTATTTATTAAATTCAAAGTAAAAATAATTTATATTGGTGGAAAGCTGAGAATCTCCTTTAAAAACTCTTTTTGTTTCATCAATTTTGGGTAAAAAAATCATCAGCCACATACCCTACAAAAACCCATCATATCACCACTTTTTTGGCCAATCATGATCCTACACATACCCGTTCATTCAACCATATTCTTTCTCTAATTTCTCATGTATTATGGGTTCATCACAAGTACAATCTAGGTTGAACACTTCACAAAGATCATCTTTTGACAAGTGTATAAAGGGCTTTCCTTGCGGGTCGCATACGACTTTGAAATCATGATTGTATTGCTTTTCCAAGAGATTTAAAAGGTCAATATTCACAAATACATTAGGAACGACAAGCTTTCCTAAATTGAAATTCTGTGGATTGCATATAGGTTCGAACTTCTTTCTTTGATCATAATGGTAAATAAAAAGCTCATATCCCCTAATAGGGGTCCATACATCACTCACATGTGCACATTTATCGTCTAACCTCTCGACATCAACCCTTAACTATGTGGACCTTCTAGCCTTAGGTCCTGAACCAAGTAATTGGTCAATGAGGTTCTAGTTTAATTTTCTCTCCTTTATTTTAGGTTCCTCACCAGTCTCAATTCTTTGTTTTTTGCCTCTCGGGTGACTACTCTCACCTTATTTTTTTCTACCCTTTGTCTTCCCAGAGCTTCACTTTTCCATCTTTCAATATAGCAAAATTGAATTAGAATTGCAAAGAGACTCCATGAATGAACTTGTGAATTCTTGTCCGCACTTAAATTTGGCTTATATCCGATCTACCCTTTTCACTGTGAACTTTGAAAAATTACTTTTGATTATTCTTCTTTCAATCAAAAGATATGTACACAATTCACATTCGTGCAGCCATTAATGTCTATCCCTATAAATGAATGTAGTAGATTTTTTGAATTTCGAAATGTCAGAATGACAAGATCATATCAGTGAGACTCCTTTGGTTTTTTGTTCGATCTATTTTTTCATCTTGGTGCCACCTTTGTTTTATATTTTCTCATTTGATCGCCAAGAGATAACTGAATGTTTGTTTGATTTGAAAATACCCCTTTTATATATTCATTTAGTTGGGAAGACAACTCCATTGTTTGACTGATATTGTGCAATGTTTATTTTTAATAGTTTTAGATTCTAAGTGTTTTGGAGAGAAAATTTTGATGTCTTCCTGATATTTGGAATCATAGAAATCCCCTTTTAACCTTCTTCCAGTGTCTTTCTGATGACTAGCATCCATTCTATATTACCATCAAGCTGACATGAACCATCATTAAAAGAGTAGGATGTCATCCTGATGAACTCTAGTTTCCTTGATGCATGTTCTTTTACCGTCATTCTCGTTTGGATGAGTAGGGAAGACTCTCCTCGAAACTCCTTCATTGGTGTAACACGTGAGGTTGGATAGAACAGAAAAATTCACTTTGATTTTGTATTTCTATCCGATAAGCTCCATCTACCACTTCAGTTTAATTAGCAAGACTCCTCCCAAAATTTTACCATCGACATAACCAATATGGTCAATCAAATCTATGTGATTCTTCCTGATAGTTGTTCTCTTGTCTTGTTGGTGAGACAATATTTGCATCTTTCCGATATAATTTCCATTCATGTAATTTAAGTGATCAACATGACATGGAAACTTCACTCTGACTGCTTTCTTCTTGTTGATAACTTACATTGGTAAGATGACAAGCATTGTCTTACCGATTTTGCATTCTCAATGATCTTTCATTGGTGTAACTTAGTTCTTTTTCTTGTTGATATGTAGAAGATGCTCAAGTTGAGAGGCTATAATCTGGTGATCAAAAAAGTTTACCCTATTCTTGCTGATATAGACCAGTAGTTTGAAACTCTTGCTCAATGATGTCTACATGAATGCTCATGTATCAAAGGCTGAATTGGTGGGATTATTGGTGAATTTGGATGGATCTCATTGCACAAATATTAACAATTTATACTACTTGTGATATTATGATGTGGAAACTTCCTGGGAAACATGTGTAAAGGCTAGAAAAATATAATATTTTTAAAGTCCCAATAGTGTCTCCATCTGGAGATGTATACCTCTTGTGGGTATAGCAAGAATCCATGCCACTGGGAGAGCAGACCAAGTGTCTTATGATGAACAGAAATGGGGGAATTTCAAGAATGGTGGGAGATGGACATGATATGAAGTCTTACACTACTATGCATGGAGAAAGATTTATTTGAAGAAGGTTGCTCAAGAATTTCCCATGCACTGGAAATCCTTGACCTTCCCCTAGACTACTATGCATGGAAGACTTAAGAAAACAAGTGCTTCAGGAATTGTCCATGCACTAGCAATTCATGCTCTTCTCTTAACATGTTTTGAAGATAATATGAGTCTTCACCATCTTTTCCAATAATGAAAAATTTTCCTGACCACAAAGTGTCAAATTTTTCATGCCTTCCTTTGTCCTAATTTCTTGCATTCCACATGAGAACCATGCCATTTATCTCAAACTTCCTACCTTTTGAAGTCTTATCATACAAGTATTTCATTTCCAACTACTTCTTCATGTTGTGTTGTTGTTCCTAGTTCCTAGCCTCATCAAGCTCCATTAATTATTTTATTCTTTCTTCCATAGGCTTAGGAATGTCTAGATCTTCTTGCAGGATAAACTTAAAAATTGGTAATAAAATATGCAAAGGGAGTCTAGCTTGAGTCCCATATACAAGCTCAAAAGATGACTTCCCAATTACCTTATTTATAGTAATCCTATCTTCCCACAAAGCAAGTCTCAACTTGGAATCCCATGCTTTCTTATTATTATCCAATATTATCTTTATGATCTTCAAGATGATTTTGTTACTGGATTCAACTTTCCCATTCGCCTATGAATGGTATGGTGAAGAGTAGGATATTAGTATTCTATAAGATTGAAAAAACCCCTTGAATTCATCTGATTTGAAGAACATCCCATTATTAGTTATGATCCTTGTGGGCACTCCAAATCTAGTGATGATATTCTCTAACAAGAAATTTGTTACCACTTTTCTAGTCACCTGTTTAGTTGGCACAACCTCCATCCATTTAATAAAATAGTTTATGGCCACTAATATCCATCTATGAGGTCTCCACTAGACCTTTTTGCAATTTCTCCTATGAAATAAATTCCCCACTGGTGGAGTGGAGCTTCAACCTAAAAAGGCATCCAAGATAATGCTCCTTAATATTTTAGCTTCCTAGAAAAATTCTGACATGCCTCACATTTTCTAGTGTAATTATAAGAATCATTGAAAACTCTAATCCAGTTGTAACCCACCCTTTACACATTATGTGTAGTGGTTTTTGCTGAAAAAAGTCCTCCACACACCCCTTCATGCATTTCCTTGAGGGAATGTTTGGCCTAATATTCATCCAAGCATAATAGTAAAACACCATCCCTATTTTTATAATAAAGTTCCCCTTTCATGAATATATATCTTGAAGCCTTAAGTGTCCTCTTTTTTTATCACTAAATCCTTCTAGGAATTTCATGTGCTTGAGGTAATACACAATGTTAGTATACCATGGTGTGTGTTCAATAATAGAAACCATATTTTCTTCATCATTTAGGTTACAAACTTGAGCAGCTTATATATTTGTCTCTACCGTCAATTTGGCTAGTCTGTGTACTCTCACCAGCTTGGTGATTTGAAACTCAATGTTAAATTATTGAATTCTATTTATCCATCTACATCTATGGCATGAAACTTCTGACTAAACAAATGAATCCTTCACTACAACATTAGGAACATAGGCTATCACTTTTTCTCCTATCAAATATGGTCTAAATGCTTTGATAGCTTTTACTAATGAATAGGCCTATGTATCTACAATATCATATTTTAACTCTTCATTCTGAAGGGACTTAATAAAGAAAGAAATGGGCTGCTCATGTCCATCATTCTTCTATATCATGACTGCTGCAACTATGTGCATCCAAAGCTTCAACTGTCCAATAAATTTTTGCACCTTTCTTCAACATTCTTGATATTGGTTTGACTATTTCTACAAAATTTGATATGAACCTTCTTACAAAATTTATTTTCCCAAAAAATTACTATATAGCTTTAACTATTTTAGGAATGGTGATTTTATCAATAGCTTCTACCCGTTTTGGATCAATTCTTACGCCTTCTTTGGACACTAGATGCCCCAATAATTTTCCCTTTGTTACTACAAAATGATATTTTTTAGGATTTAAGGAAATGTCATATTCAATGGGGGTATGTGCAGGATCATGATGGGCCAAAAAGTGGCAATATGATGGGTATTTGTAGGGTATGTGGCTGACAACCTTTTTTTTACCCAAAATTGATGAAATCAAAAGGGTTTTTAAAAGAGATTATCAACTTTCCACCAATATAAATTATGCTTTACTTTGAATTTAATAAATAATTATTATTTATTTTCTATTTGAATTTTGACTAAAGTGTTGATTGATAGGTTGATTTAAAAACATCTATAGCTTTCAAATGGTATCACATTTTTTGAATCCAAAACATGCATCACATTCTATGCTTCGCATACTATAGGATTAAAAAAAGAAAAATTAAATTTCATGAAGTTTTGATCAAGTTAAGGTGGTCAAACATACAAGTTTTTATATTTTTTAAAAGTTGTAATGAAAAATTCATAATTAATTATTTACTTGGAAATAAATTACAAAAAAATATGCATCACATCTAGACATGAGTCCTCTACTGATGTCCAAAATATTATAAAAAAATATTATCATTTTATTGTGGTTAGGGTGGTCAGACAGACACATACTTCTTATTTTTTCCTTGAAATTTAAGTACTACTGCATTGAAATTTCAAATTTTCACCAAATAGCTTTTTTTATATAAAATAAACCTAGTAGTTTAGAAACTACATTCAATTTTCTATAGATTTTATTCATACATATTTTTGAAATAATATAGATAACTTATTGAAATTTTTACGTCAAGTTTCCTAACTCTAATTTTTTTGAATTTTTTGCCACTTAAGGGCCTATTTTTTCCATGATGATCTTGCACATACCCATGGCTTTGATAAAAAATATTTTACAAATGTTCAACATGGTTTTCAAGCTTTTCTGAATATGTAGTTAAGTCATCCTGGTACACCACCATTATCACATTGATCAAATCAACAAATGCAACATCCATAGCTCTTTGGAAATTTTCCCCAACATTTGTGAGTCCAAATGGCATCCTAACATACACATATGTTCCCCATGGTAGGGCGAAAGCCATTTTATAAGTTGCTATGACTCCTTGAATTTCACCTAGTTATAACTTGAGAATCTGTCCATCATAGATAGGAGCTCACATCCAGTGACCTTTTGTAACATTGCCTCCATGTTCGAGAGTGGGTAGTTATCCTTAAGAGAAGACACATTTAGATTCATGAAGTCTACACACAACTTTATATCT
Source organism: Sequoia sempervirens (assembly GCA_007258455.2). Lineage (NCBI taxonomy): Eukaryota > Viridiplantae > Streptophyta > Pinopsida > Cupressales > Cupressaceae > Sequoia > Sequoia sempervirens. Next base: position 381,949,976 of record VDFB02281492.1, on the reverse strand, counting down.
CCATTTTTCTTCCTAATAGGTACCTAATTAGAAACCCAAGATGAATGCCTAATAGGTTTTATGATACCTCCCTCCCTAAGCTTCATAAGTTTTTCATACATTTTAGGTTCCAGAGTAGGATTTATAGGCCTTTGATTTTGTCTAAAAGGTTTGGCATCTAGTTTTCATGGGATTTCATGTTGGAACATGTCTTCTCTATATGCTTTAAAATCATCATAAGACCAGGAAAAAACATGCTTGTACTTCCTTAATAATGTAATCAACATCCTATTGATTGTTGGGCTTATCTTTTTCCCAATGTATACTCTTTTAGGGAAAGTTCAGTCTGAAGGTTGATTTCTTCAACATCCTCCCTTTTGAATAGTGTTTTTTTCATAAGAGCTCGATCATTTCCATCAAACACCCTTTCCAATGGCACAAGTCCCTCAGGAAGCTTATTATTTTTAACCTAAACAATTTATTTCCCAAACATAGTTTGTTTCCCATCTACCTCCTCTACAAATGCATTAAAATCAATCTCCTATGCTCCATACTAGTCAATGCAATCTAAGAATTTGATCAAATAAGTATCATCATTAAAAACTTTCCAATTGTAAATATTATCAGGCATGGAAGGTCTTGTTTTGAATTTGACTTGTGAAATTCCTACTAGGGTGACATCATCTCTTTTCAAGGCTACATTTGTCTAGAAGTCTACCATCAGATTCTTGGACCTATCGATCTAGTTAATAGAAAAAGCATCAAATAACTTGATGGTATCCCATAAAAATTTTATATACTGTTTCAACCTCTTATTCTTCGTGGTGTATTTTGATCTTATGAAATGATCAATTTAGAATCTCCAAAAATATTCAAAAATTTAATTTTGTGCTTGACATCCATGTTTAATCCAATCAGCAAGGCCTCATACTTAGATATGTTATGTGTTCATTCAAATGTCAGCAAGAATGAATATTTGAATGTAGTCCCTTCAGGTGAAATGAATACTAGTCTTGCTCCATTTCCTTCTTTACTACATGCTCCATCAAAATACATTCCCCACACACCATGCTCATTCTTGGAGACATTCTCCTCAATTGGATCAGTATTCACTAATTCACCTATTCTAAAACTTCCTAAATCCATACCACAAAATAAATTCACCTAATTTTTAGCAACATTCACAAACTTCATAAATCCACATCACAAAAGCAATTCACTTGATTTTTAGCAACATATTCCACAATTTGATTTACTCTTGGTTCTCTAAATAACTTCACCTCTTCACCATTTATCGGTATTGTGGCATAGGAAAAATCCTAAAACTTCCTAAATCCACATCACAAAAGCAATTCACCTGATTTTTAGCAACATATTCCACAATTTAATTTACTCTTGGTTATCTAAATAACTTCACCTCTTCACCATTTATCGGTATTGTGGCATATGAAAAATAAAATTGCACATTTCCCCTACCGTTGCGGTCAATTTTATGGAACTCTCAAATTTTGAAAATTTGAAGTGACCATTTTGAAAATTTTACCTCTACACTCTAAGAAATGCACTTGAAAAATATGCCTAAGTGACCTACTTTGAAGGGTCATAATTTGGTGCTTGTTAATTTTCGTACAAAACCCCTTATTGGATCCATTCATGTGACATGTGAATGTGAATGTCAATTTTCAGCTTCCCATTAAAAGTTTACACAGGGTTTTGAAAAGTGAAGCTGGAGGGTTTTGGCACGTTTCTTTTGTTTGCAAATTATTTGTTTGGCAAAGTAGCCTCCCATTTGAGTTTGTATTTTGCACCTTGATGATCGTCAAGTCCAAAAAATTGTTTCTCTCCATTATCCATACATTCATGAGCTCCGATGTCTGGTTTTGGACCCTCATGATATGATTTGCTATTTTTTTGAGGTCAAAACCAAATGCAATTTGTTCAGTTTTGTACCTGCATTTTCATAAACCTTTCAGAGAGGTCAACTTCGACCTTCAATATTTTTTGATGAATGAAGATTCAAGAAAATTCCTCTTGCACACTTTCTCACTATATGAAAATGATCTAATATGTCCAGTGGTAGCCTCCCAGGAGTTGATTTGACATTTTTTCAAATTAATGATTTGGTGATTTTTAATTGGTCCAAGAATAGGCTGTTGCAGAAAGTTCAATTGAGCAACATTGACAGTGAATATCTTTCACCTTGTGATTTGTTTTGTCGATCGGTCTATTGCACTCCATTCTTAGGTCAAATTTATGCACTCCTATAATTTTTCAAGGCTTGAGAGGTCGTTTGACTAGTTTCCCAGGTCGATTCCAGAGCCCACTTGGCCTGTTTTACTCATTTTTCAAATGTGCCAGAAAAAAGATTTTGATGATAACCCAATTCATGTTTTCATTTCTGGAGTGTTCAAAAGGAAGTGTTGAGTCAATTGAGCATAATTTTTTTGTGCAAACAAAAATATTTTTAGCTAGGCCCACATGGGGACATGACATACATTACACATATGAAGGTGAGAATGTTGTTGCATTTCACACATGGTTGTTTATCTTTTCAGTCCCTCAAATTATATGAATGGGGATTGGCAAGCCATCAGATAAATTCTTTCAATGATTGTGATCCATGGCTTACAAAGGTGTTTGATAATGGTGAAGGGTTTGAAGTAGGACCTAATCATAATCCAAAAGGGGCATACTTTAGAGAAAAGACTAGGAAAGCCTTTTCATAGGGAATTTGTTAAGAAGCTGAATTTCTCAAATAATAGGTAGCTTGCACATAAATTTGTGTTAAATTAAACAAGGAATATTTGGTAGTCGAGCACTAACGATGGTCTTTCCCATTTATCCTTGTTATCACTATCAAAGATTAATCATATTTTCTCAGAATAACAAATAATTGATCTGATGGTTTCCATGATTGTGCATCAACTATTCATATCATTAGCTTTGGAGATACAATAGATTTTTATCTATCTCCAATGAATGCAATGGATGGATTATCAACCAATGCTCTAGAGGTTCCACTTGATTAAAGTAACTATCCTCAAATATGATAGTATGAAAAGTAAAACAGATAGATGACTATGAGCAAAAGAAACCATTTTGAACTGCAAAAAAATGGATCGATGCAAATGAATCCTTTGTATATATACCACTAGGAAAATGAAGTTTTGTTGAGTTGTGAAATGAATTGGAAGGAGCTAAATATGCCTCAACACCCTTGGAAAGGCTTGAACATATTGGTAGAGTGTTGGAACTATGGTCATAAATAGTGGTAGCCACTTAAGTATTGACAACAGACTTTCAGCTTTGCAATACATGATTCTTGAATAGTAAATATTTTGTATGGGCTGATATGGTTGATCATAGGTTGTCTTGCATTGGAAACTAGTGTCTAAGATGAAAATTATTTGAGCTTATTCTTTGGACATCCCACCTAAACATCATTGTATTCAAATTAAACACATCATGAATTAAGTATGGCAACATCATTTTAGAATTGTATTGTGTAGATAGTACACAAGGAAAAGTCATGTTTCTTGTAGTGAAGTGTATTAAAATTGTTTGAGGAGAGACTCAAAGAGTGATTCACAACCATTGCAAAGAAGCTTGAACCAATGAAGGAGGGAGCAATGAAGCAAGGTATATAGATCCATCAAAGCACAAAAAATACAATGAAGGGAAGAATGTGGTGCTCTTAAATAGGCTCAATGGATATGTGTAAGATGATTGGCATGCTACAGAGCATTGAAATGGCCTATAGAAGAGAAAAAAAGATTCTCCAAATAGATGTGATCTCATGAATTTCCAATGCAGCGATAGGAATCAAGATGCATGTGGATGAGATGGACTTATTGAAAAGTCTTCAGTAACTTGCAATCAAATGCCTTTGGTAGTGAATGTCACACATATGTAGAAAATGATTCATTGAAAATACTTTAGAAAATTTTGATGAAATTCAGATAGAGGGATTCAAAGGGGATGCATCTTTGAGGCAAGCAAATAGTCTGTAAATGGGTCACAAAAAACAAACTAAAGATGGAAGTTCTCTGTGCAACCATACCCAGGGAAAAATTTAAAAGATTCTAATGCTAAAAATGTGCCCAACTGTACTGTTAAAGGAAAAAAATGTCCTCTAAGGGTTTTCAAAAAAACAAAAATCAACCCCTGTGGAGAATCTTCATCTTCCAGCGACCAAGGAGGAAGAAAATCTTGGAACAAATGATAGAGAAATTGAAATTTATCAGATGTATGGATATCCATCAAAGAATGCACTAGGGGAGAGTGCCAATCTTAAAGGGGGTTGATTCAGCTGTGTGAAGGAGAATCCCATGGTTAAAATGAAGATGCATTGATTTTGTCTACAAAATAGTGAAAATGTCTTGGCATCATGGCCTTCCTTCTATTTTAAGTTGCTTAAATGCACCATCAATAGAGCATTGGTGAGTTCCTATGTCCATGGTATTCGAGGAGGACGTTTCACACCATCTTGTGAAATAAACATGAAATGCAACTGCATCCAAGCCATTCCCTACCATCTCACGGGTATAAAGTGAAAGATTATTATTTCATGTTGGATCAACGAGAATGTGCCCCATGGGTGTGGGCCTAAGGAAAACCTTACAAAGGGAAAACATTTAAAACTTTTTTTTTTTTTCCCAAATGCAACATTAAAGGGTTCTCACTCATAATAGAAAATATTTAAATGTGTGATGGAATTTGAAGAGGTGGGCGGGCAAACATTTTTCCAAAGAGGTCCAATAAAATATTAAAAGATCATCATATGTTAAGGGAAAAGGCATATAAAGTGGAAAATATTTAATTGGGCCCAATTTCTTTTGTTTTAAATGGTGGGTGAAAGTAAAATTCCTGAAATATTTTAAATGAATAATTTCTATCTGATAGAGATAGAACACACATAAAATGCACAAGGGAATAATTTTATATAGTGAATAAAATGTTCACTATGTAGAATACTTTATTTACTGGAAGTGAAGAAAGTAAAATGAAGCTACAACAAAATAAATGAAGAGAAAAATATTTCATAGGAAAGAGATGTTTTCAACTGGAGAATGAAGATATTTTTCACAGTGAGGTGACTGAAGGTAGAATTTGGAGGCAAAAAAAATTGTTGTTGCAAAGGGAAGAGAGAGGAGAGATTCTTTTCAGTTTGTTGCTAATCAATGGTGGATGATGATTTGAGATGGCCTCTTTAGACCAATTCTAGAGTTGCTTCTATAATTTCCTTTTATTCTCTTCTCCTCTCATTTTGTGGGGGTTCCAATTTTTGAAAGCCTTGCAAGACAGGAAGAACCTCTGGGTAGAGTTGTAAAGCTAGGGTGAATTATGACTGTTAGTCATCAATTTGAGGTGTTTGTGTTTTGAATTGAGCTTCACATTATATTCTATCTGATAATTGTATCCATGGTTGAAATGTAATGCTCTTTTGAATTCAAAAATAAAAAATTAGTTCAGTTTTTTCATGCACAATTGCTGCATTGGAGTTAGAATTGTTATTCCCTTCTATTCATTGAATGATGCAATTTCTTTAATGAATGAAAACTACATTTATTATTGCCTATTGTTGAGAGGATGATGTAATTTCTTCAAAAAATGTAACAGTCCAGTGTTGTGTTTCAGGTGGATCTAAAATAATGGTTATCTAATAAAGCTTCAGTGGTCTTGTTGTCATAATATAAGAACAATTGCAAAGATCTTCAAAACACGTTCAACATTGTAGGATGAAGTGCCCGAATATGGCTCGATAGGCCTCTTCTTGGCACTGGTCAATTATCATGCATCTACTATTTTCAGTTTGGTCCCAAATTCTTAAAATTAAAAAACCATTTCAATTCTTTGTTTTGAGTTATGTGTTTTCCATGTTCTCCATGTTGATTAGTGAAATTCACTAAATTTCTTAGCCAATCTTGAGTGATATTTTATGTTTCTCAACATAATTTTGTGACAGAATTATCTGTTAATAAATATCCTATTAATTGTGTGTCTAGATATTTAGATGTTGCTAAAGGGTCACCCCCTAGGTACTTTAGAGCCTAAAGTGTAAGGGAAATGTGTTCTAATCCCATTTCCTATTAGTTGGCCAAATCTATCATTGAATCTGAACATAAGAAATTGGTTAGTCTTTAGGATTCATTTGATCTATTGATTTGGAACACCAATACAATGGTGACTCTACTGGGGATAATTTTGAATCTTTAATTGCAGAAGGCTATTTCATAGAGTCATATTATTTTCCATTCTGAATTGAGCTCAAATATTGAAGGAATTCAAATGTAGAGAAAGAGTTTGTTGTAGTGAACCTGAAGATTTCATCATCATTGGTGCTTTGCTGGTGAAAGGAATTCAGAAGGAGATTTATCTGTGAAAGAGATTCATACTATTTGAAGTTTTTTTCTCTATTAAGAGATGTGGTGACTCTATTAGAAGAACCTGTTAAATATTTGAAGAAAATTCCCAGATCTACAATATTTGTAGAACGATTTGTAGTAGCTGCAACATTTCTAGGTACTGTTCACTTTAGGTTTTCAAGAAACTTTTGTATGAAAATCATATTTTAACATCTTAGGAAAAACTTTGGTTCCCTATTGAGTGATTAGAATTGACAAAGGGAAAGGGACATGAGAATTAAGTCTGCATACTTTTGAATTGGAATTTGTAGCCTATGTATTGTCTTGGAGAAGTATGTTTTTTTTAAATTTTCCCACTAAATATATCTTAGGAATAGATGAATTTGAAATATGCATTGTGGTATTCTGAGATCATGAAGAAAGCTATAAATATGGCAATGAATGATCAACTATAGAGTTGATGTTTGAATTTTGAAAGAGGCATGTCAAAATGCTTCAATATATGCATCATAGTATGGTTCTGGGTGCAACCATGGTTTGTGATCAGTCCTAGCTAGATTTTCAAAGAAGTTTCAGCATTGGAAGGTATAGAGCCATCAATTTCAATGGCATTAGTGGTTACCAAGATGGAATTCCAGCTAAAGTCATAAATAAATTATGAAAATTCATTGGTGATAAGTCTGAATTAGCAAATAAACATCTACAGTAATTCAGTAATGTGATGGATGATTATGAGGTTGATTACAAGGATGTGATCATGAGACTATTTGTTCAATCCTTAAGAGGAAATGCAAGGGATTGGTTCTCCTATCTGCCAGCTTCCACCATTCATTCATGGGAAGATTTTAAGGCAGTGTTCATGGAGCAATTTGGAGAAAGGATTGACCCTATTTTGATAAAGAAAAAGTTCATGAACATGGAGAAAGGAAAAGATGAGTTAGTCCCATCTTTTAATCTCAGATTTTCAAAGATAATAAGAGAGATCCCAGAGAGTATAAGGCCAAATGATGATGAATGTGTGGTCACGTACTTGAGATCATTTTACAAAAAGATGAGTTATCTATTGAGGGATAAAGAGCCTACAACCCTATACCAAGCATATCAAATGGTTGTAGATATTGAGAACAATTTGAGATATTCAATGATGAAAGGACATAGAGTTGTGAGTGTTGGTCATCCTAATACATCTCATGCAAATAGAACTCATGGACTAGATAATATAATTTATCGTCAAGATTGTAATGTTGGTGCTCTGATTTCTCTATCATCACAATTTGTAGATCATAATGAGCTCCATGTTAAATGTCATCAAAATTTGAGCAATTTTTTATCAAACATTTGTTATTCAAGGATTGTATAAAATGAAGAGACAAAAAGGAGAATCACTACATGACTTATTCTCAAGGTTTTTGGATGCCTTATTGAAAGTCCATATAATTTTAGACAGAAGGAGTCAATGTGCATTGATCTATTTTGTGAAATCTATGATTTTGGGCTAAGTGCCTTGCCAAGGAAATTGAAGCCTCATAGCCTTGACTAGGTGCTTAAGTGGAAAAAAATTGTTGAAGGATCCCAAAGTAATTATGCACAAAATGTGGTGTCTTGAAATAAAGATAGCAGCTATCTTATTAAAGAACATAATGACATGATACACAAGAATGAAAAGAGTGTATCAGAAAATGAAGATATGTGTTGTATGAATGAGGATGTTGACTATAATTAGCTCACAATCAACACATGTGTAGATGGACTTGTAGTAGTGATGAAGATTAAGATACATGGTATGATGAGAAAATAGATATGCATGAATTTTTTTCTTGCAATATTTTGTGTGATGAAGAAGTAAAGGAGTTGTAGGATGTCATTCCATGCCATGTGTTGGTTGGTGAAGATAATGCACTTGTTGCTGACATCTCATCACAAATTAGGAATCAAGACATTGAAGATACAAGTTCAAACACTTACTCTGAAGAATATGAGCATGATCTATGTGGTGATGAGTTCTCTTGTGATCAGGATTATGATCATAGTCAACCTAATTATTCTTCTGATGATTATGAATTCTCCTATAAGGATGATCCAAAGGTACTCTCTTCACATAAAGGATGTAATGATATGAATATTGATGATGTCACTTGCATCCAAGTGAATGAATGAATCCCATTTTATGCAAACTTAGAATGTAATTCAAGTTTAACATCAATAGAGCATGTGAATTCTATAGATGATGAATTTTAAGATAAGCATATGTGTGTTCAATTTGTTGATCATGAACATAGTTCTAGAAATGATGAAGATGTTGATGAACCTGCTTATGTCTTTGCTGCTCATGATTGTTTGTATGAAGCAGAGATGGAAATTTCAGCTAAACATGAGAAGGATGATGCAGTGCACATTGATGAATGAATAAACACAGTTTTGAATGATCAAGATATGTCTTATGACAATCACATGGATCTAGGATCAACCTTATTACCCATTGACAATGTTGAACAATTTGATGGACTTTTAGATTATGTTGACATTGCAAAACCTTTTGACCAATGTGTGGAACAAGCGCATGGTGTAAATGATAATGGATATGAGGTTAGTCAATATGAGATTGAGTATGGGTCTTTCTTTGATGATCTCTCTCATCTTCATGGTATGCAAGGTGACATGTTTGTTTTGAATGAGGAATGGTTTAATGTGAAAGAGAATGAAGGTTCTAGCTCTCTTGATAATGAAAAATTCTTAGATAACAGTTAGTCTTTGCCACATAAATCAATATGCCTATCTGCTGAAAGTGCACATGAAGTTACCACTACACATGAAATTATTTTTGCTGACCTTGTTAATCTTGAAGAGGATAACATTCAAAATGATTCAAGTATTGAACATGTTATGAAAAGTCAATGTGAAATTTTTGGCTCATGGTTGTATTCTGAATTGTCTAAATCTTTAGTTGAAACATTTCATATAGACTTGCATATTGGTTTAAAGAATGAACTTGATATCATGTGTGAACCTGAGATAGAAAACACTACCTATGCATTGGATGTTGACATTTCTGTTGAATGCTATAAATTGAATAAAGATGAAAGTAATTTTGGTGTTGATAAATCCAATTTTCAAAATCTTGAAACACATGACAATGTGTTTGGGCTATGGTGTTTGGATGATGATAAACTGACTTGTGATATAACTTAGTTTAAGGAGTTACAATTTTTTGAGAAATCTTTGCTCAACACATAAGAGGATTGCATATTATCTTTCAGCCATGATATCTCCTCTGAGCATGATCATTATGAGGGGGTTAGTGAATGTGATAAGACCATGTTTTCATGTGGTCTTGATTCCTATCCTCAAATGTTGCCACTTGATACAAAATCAAAAAATGAAGAGATGGAAAGTGATGTGGCATATGTAATTTGGTTACCGCTTGATGGCAAATCCAAACAAGGAGCAAGTTTCCACTTGCACAAAGGTAGTTATTGATACTTGTGTTTGCTGAAGTGCAGTTACCTATGTTGTGGTTTGACAAAAAAAAGAATGAGTTAAGGGAGGTTAGCTCTTTTATCATATTGGTTTTTGACATAGGTAAATACTGATCTCTGGGCCTTTTCATTTGGTGGCCTGGGGTCACTGAGTGAAGTTGAAAAAAAAGATAAATAAAGGAGCAGTTTCATAACACCCAATGGACTCAATATTTGCTCTACTCCACAGAGATCTGGAATCTTCCTATGCCCACAAGGGCATACATCCCCAGTCAGAGGCACTGATGGTACTCTACAATTTTGCAAATTTGAAGTACCCATTTTGAAATTTTTTCCTCTGCACTCTAAGAAATGCACCTAAAAAATATGCCTAAGAGACCTACTTTGGAGGGTTAGAATTTCATGCCTATTGATTTTCATACAAAACCCCCTTTTGGATCCATTCATGTGACATATTTGAATGTGCATGCTATTTTTCAACTTCCCATGATATCTTTTGACAGGGTTTTGAAAAGTGAAGCTGGAGGGTTTTGACACTTTTCTACTATTTGCAAATTCTTTGTTTTGCAAAGTAGCCTCCCGTTCGATCTTGTATTTTACACCTCGATGATCATCAAGTAAAAATGATTGTTTCTCTCCATTATCCATACATTCATGAGCTCCCATGTCTAGTTTCAGATTCTCATGATCTAATTTACTATTTTTTCAAGGTCAAAACCAAATCCAATTTGTTCAGTTTTGCACCTGCATTTTTAGAAACCTTTTAGAGAGGTCAACTTCAACCTTCAATATTTTTTGATGAATGATGATTCAAGAAAATTACTCTTGCACACTTTCTCACTATACCAAAATGATCTACTGTGTCAAGTGGCAGCCTACCAGGAAATGATTTGATATTTTTTCAAATTGGTGACTTGGTGAGTTTTAATTGGTCCTAAATAGGCTATTGTTGCAGAAAGTGCAACTGAGGAACCTTGATAGTAAATATCTTTCACCCCATGATTTTTTTTGTTGAGTTTTCTATTGCACTCCATTCTTAGGTAAAATGTCTAGATTCTTGTAAGTTTTCACGTCTCAAGGAGGTCGTTTGACGAGTTTCCCAGGCCGATTCCAGAGCCCACTTGGCCATTTTTGCTCATTTTTCAAATGTGCCAGAAAATAGATTTTGATGATAATCCAATTCATTTTTTCATTGTTGGAGCATTCAAAAGGAAGTCTTGAGTAAATTGAGCATAAAATTTGTGTGCAAACAATTTTTTTTTTAGCCGAGGCCACATGGCGACCCGACATACTTTACACATATGAAGGTGAGAATGTTGTTGCATTCTGCATAGGTTTTTTTATCTTTTCAGTCCATCAAATTATATGAATGGGGATTGGTGGGTATGTGCAGGATCATCATGGGAAAAACAAACCCTTAGTGGCAAAAAATTCAGAAAAATTAGAGTTAGGAAACTTAATGTAAAAATTTGAATAATTTATCTATATTATTTCAAAAATATATAAGAATAGAATCTGTACCAAGTTGAATGTAGTTTCTAAACTACTAGGTTTATTTAAAAAAGGAAAAAAATCTATTTAGTGAAAATTTGAAATTTCAATGCAGTAGTACTTAAATTTCAGGGAAAAAATAAGAAGTGGGTGTCTATCTAACCACCCTAAACACAATAAAATGATAATATTTTTGATATAATTAGAGGACTCATGTCTAGATGTGATACATTTTTTTTGTAATTTTTTCCAAGTAAATAATTAATTATGAATTTTTTATTACAACTTTTAAAAAATATAAAAACTTGTATGTCTAACCATCTTAACTTGCTCAAAACTTCATGAATTTTTTTTTTTTTTTTAAAAAAATCATATATTATGCAAAACATAGAATGTGACACATGTTTTGTATTCAAAAAATTTGATACCATTTGAAAGCTATAGATGTTTTTCAATCAGTCTATCAATTAGGACTTTAGTCGTAATTCAAATAGAAAAAGAATAATAATTATTTATTAAATTCAAAGTATAAAATAATTTATATTGGTGGAAATCTAGGAATCTCCTTTAAAAACCATTTTCATTTCATCAATTTTGGGTGAAAAAAAAGTCATTAGCCACATATCCTACAAATACCCATCATATCGACACTTTTTGGCCCATCATGATCTTGCACATACCTTGGTAAGACATCAAATAAATTTTTTCAATGATTGTGATCCATGGGTTACAAAGGTGTTTGATAATGGTGAAGGGTTTGAAGTAGGACCTAATCACAATCCAAAAGGGGAATACTTCAGAGAAAAGACAACAAGGAAAGCCTTTTCATATGGACTTTGTTAAGAAGCTGAATTTTTCAAATAATAGGTATCTTGCACATAAAGTTGTGTTAAATTCAACAAGGAATATTTGGTAGTTGGGCATTAACGATGGCCATTCCCATTTATCTTTGTTATCACTATCAAAGATTAATAATATTTTCTCAGAATAAAAGATAATTGATTTGATGGTTTCCATGATTGTGCATCAACTATTCATATCGTTAGCTTTGGAGATACAATAGAATTTTATCTATCTCCAATGAATTCAAGGGATGTCTTATCAACCAATGCTCCAAATGTTCCACTTGATTAAAGTAACTCTCCTCAAATATGACAACATGAAAAGTAAAATAGAAAAATGACTATGAGAAAAAGAAACCATTTTGAACTACACGAAAATGGATCGATGCAAATGGCTCCTTTTTAGATATACCACTGGGAAAATGAAGTTGTTTTGTTGAGTTTTACAATGAATTGGAAGGAGCTAAAGATGCCTCAACAACCTTGCAAAGGCTACAACCTTATTTTGTAAAATGTTGGCACTATGGTGATAAATAGGGACAACCAATTAAGTATTGACAACAAACTTTCAGCTTTGCAATACACGATTCTTGAACAATAAATATTTTGTACGGTCTGATATGGTTAAGCACAACTTGTCTTGCATTGGAAAGTGGTGTCTAAGATGAAAATTATTTGAGATTCTTCTTTGGCCATCCAACCCGAACTTCATTGTATTCATATTGAACATATCATGAACTGAGTATGGAACCATCATTCTAAAATTGTATTGTGCAGACATTACACAAGGAAAATCCACACTGCCTACAGTGAAGTGTATTGAAATTGTTTGAGGAGAGACTCAAGGAGTGATTCAAAACCCTTGCAAAGAGGCTCAAACTGATGGAGGAGGGTGCGATGAAGCAAGGTATAAATATCCATCAAAGCATGAAAAATGTAATAAAGGGAAGAATGTGGTGCTCTTAAATAAGATTGATGGCTATGTGTAAGGAGATTGGCATGCTACAAAGCATTAACATGGCATGCAGAAGAGAAAAGAGTCTCCAAAGAGATGTGATCTCATGACTTTTCAATGCATCGATAGGCATCAAGATGTGTGTGGATGAGATGGACTTATTGAAAAGTATTCATAACTTGAAAGCAAATGCCTTTGGTAGTGAATGTTACGCATATGCAGAAAATGATTCATTGAAAATACTTTAGAAAATTTTGAGGAAATTAAGATAGAGGGATTCAAAGGGGACACATCTTTGAGGTGAGAAAATAGTCTATAAATGGGGCACCAAAAAAAAAAAAAGTTGGAAGTTCTTTGTGCATCTAGACCCAGGGAAATGTCAAGATTCTAATGCTAGCAATGTGCCCAAGAGTATTGTTAAAGGCCAAAAACGTGCTCTAAGGGTTTTCAAAAATATAACAATCAACCCCTATGGAGAATCTTCATCTACGAATGACCAAGGAGGAAGAAAATCTTGGAACAAATGATAGAGAAATTGAATATTTATCAGATGTATGGATATCCATCAAAGCATTCACTAGGGGAGAGTGTCAATTTTAAAGGGGGTCTATTTAGCTATGTGAAGGAGAAATCTGTGCCTAAAATGAAGATGCATTGATTTTTTTCTGAAAATAGTGAAAATGTCTTGGCATCACGACCTACCTTCTATTTTAAGTGGCTTAAATGCACCATGAATAGAGCATTGGTGAGTTCCTATGTACATGGTATTGGAGGAGGATGTTGTTGTAGGATACCTATTGAAAATTTGTGCTCGAGCCACCATTTCCCAGGTGAATGCCATCATAGCGTGAGAACCAGACATAGGAAAATGTTTAGGGAAAAAATCAACAGGAGGGAAATGAGATCAATGGCCAAAAACAAATGTGGAATATAGCCACATCCAGACTATTCCCCGCCATCTCATAGATCTAAAGTGAAAGATTATTATTTCATGTAGGATCAGTAAGAATGTGCCCCGTGGGTGTGGGCCCAAGGAAAACCTTAGAAAGGGAAAACATTTAAAACTTAAAAAACATTTTTCAAATGCAACATTAAATGGTTTTCACTCGTAATAATAAATATTTAAATGTGTGATGGAATTTGAAGAGGTGGGTGGGAAAATATATTTTCCAAAGAGGTTCAATAAAATATTAAAATCTCATCATATGTTAAGGGAAAAGGCATATAAAGTGGAAAATATTTAATTGGGCCCAATTGCTTTTGTTTTAAATGGTGGGTGAAAGTAAAATGCTTGAAATATTTTAAATGAAGAATTTCTATATGTTGAAGATAGAACACAAGTGAAAATGCATGGGGGAATAATTTAATATTGTGAATAAAATGTTCATTATGTAGAATACTTTATTTATTGGAAGTGAATAAAGTAAAATGAAAATACAACAAAATAAATGAAAAGAAAAATATTTCATGAGAAAAAGATGTTTTCAACTGCAAAATGAAGAGATTTTTCATGGTGAGGTGACTAAAGGCATAATTTGGAGGAAAAAAAGTTTGTTGTTGTAAAGGGAAGAGAGAGGAGAGATATTTTTCAGTTTGTTTCTGATCCAACGGTGGATGATGATTCCAGATGGCCTCTTCAAATCAATTATGCAGCTACTTTTGTTTCCTTTTATTCTCTTCTTCTCTCATTTTTTGGGGGTTCCAATTTCTAAAAACTCTGCAAGACAGGTAGAAGCTCTAGGTAGAATTGTAAAGTTAGGGTGAATTATGACTATTATTCATTAATCTAAGGTGTTTTTGTTTTGAATTGAGCTTCATGTTATATTTTATCTGATAATTGTCTCCATGGTTGAAATGTAATGCTCTTTTGAATTCAATAATTAGAGATTAGCTAGGTTTTTTCATTCACAATTGTTGCATTGGAGTTAGAATTGTTATTGCCTTCTATTCATTGAATGATGTAATTACTTTATTGAATGATAGTTCCATTTATTATTTCCTATTGTTCAGGGGATAGTGTAATTTCTTCAACAAATGTGACAGGAGTGTTGTGTTTCAGGTGGATCTAAAAGAATGGTTATCTGATAAAACTTCAATGGTCTTGTTGTCATAATATGAAAATAATTTCAAAGATTTTTAGAACATGTTCAGCATTGTAGGATGAAGTGTTGGTTATATGACTCCATAGCCCTCTTCTTCGAACTGGTCAATTGTCTTGCATCTGTTGTTTTCAGTTAGGTCCCAAATTCTTAAATTAAAAAACCATTTCAATTATGTGTCATGAGTTATGTGTTTGCATGTTCTCCATGCTGATTAGTAATAATAGTAATATGTTATTATTACTATGTTTCCATTTTGCATGTTCTATTATGTGTGATGAGTTTTGTGTTTGCTATTAGTAATATCCTATTAATTGTGTGTCTAGATCTTTAGATTTTGCTAAAGGGTCATCCCCCTAGGTCCTACAGAGCTCGAAGTGTAGGGGAAATGTGTTCTAATCCGATTTCTTGTCAGTTAGCCAAATCCATCTTTGAATTTAAACATAATAAATTGGCTAGTCTGTAGGATTCATTTGATCTATTGATTTGGAACACCAACACCATTGTCTTAATAGGAGCATCCCAAACTAAGGTGGTGTATCTATTATAGTTATATCAATATTATATGTTGCTTGTGGAAAAGAAACCAAATTCACTACTACATCCTTCATGATTCCAACTACTAGGACATGCGTACTATCCATAGTGTAACATTTTCCAACACTAGTATCTACCCACATGCCAAGCTACTTCATGACACCTACTGGCATGATATTAATGGCCTCCCTAGAATCAATCATACAATTTCACACAATTTTTTTATTTATGAGCAATGTGATAAATAACGGGTCAACCTGTGGAGGATTTATTAGTGTTTCACCAAGACAAACTTCAAGGACCTTTACCTCTTCTTTCTATTATTGTTCCTAAAAATTTCCTTGTTTTCCACATTTGTGTTTTTGTTTGCTCCATTGGATATCAGTTGCATAGCACTATCTCTATATTCTTTTATTTTCATTATTTCTAGGAGTGGCACAAACATCTTTACCTAAGATAATGCTTGTGTAAAATCAAATGAAGAATCATTTTTTTCCTTGGAAATTTTCTTTTGTTCCAATGGTTTTTCTTTACATTCTTCCTTCTCTCCTTTGTTTGTCTCATCTTGCTTCTGATTATTTTTCTAAAATTCTTGATCTCCCTTTTTAGGAACATGGTTTTTCTCCTTGCTATTAGATTCCTTTATCTCCACCTTCTTGGGATTTTCTTGTGTTGTCTCCTTATCTTTCACAAAAAATCCCCTTGGAGTTCCATCATTTGAATTTTTTGTTTTGCTTCTTAGCCTATAGTTGATTTTTTCTTGTTCTACTACAGTTATGGTTAACCTTTTGATTTCTTCTTCGGTTGGCCTCCTTAATTTATATTATTTAGTATAGATGGTGTATTAGGTGATTGTGACTCATCATTGCTTTCATCCTCTTGATCAAAGAAACCTTGTTGTTTGGCCATGTGAATATTGTATCTCTGATTATTTACATCATACTCATTACCCTCGTCCCCTGAGGATGAATACTCTTGTTCAATTAGATGAAGGGTATGTGAAGTTAAACATATTGTAGCATCTTCTCCTTCATTATCATATGGCAAGTCTTCCTCTTATATTGACTGTGCTACAACACAATGGTCCTGAGAATGGGGAAAATTACAAACTTGACACTAGGGGCTATTATTGACCCTGTAGGCTCCCTTCTTCTTTAGAGGGTCAAGAGTTTCTTTATACTTAGGTATGTCAATTATGGGTTTTCGATCTTTCTAGTTTTTGTTGTATGACATATCATGTAATCTCGGTCTTTCATTTCTATATGAATTTTCCTACCTATTTTGAGGATTGTTAGAGTTTTGAGAAATTTTAAGATTCTCCCTTTTGCCAATCATTCTTGTTTTCTTTCTATTGTTCTCAATGGTTAAGGTTGTCTTTTGTGCTTCAACCAAACTTCTAGGACATCTATTGCAAAGTTTATACCCTGTTTTTGGGTCAAATGCTTTTAGATAAATGCTTAGGGATGTTAGATTAGCTAGTTTAGATCCTTGTGGTATTTTGTTATATAATTTGGAAAACATATGGTTGAAGTCATAAACTGACTCATTTTGATACTTATGAATAATGAGTAGTTCATGAAGGAAAAAATCAAGGGCACACTGATTCCTATATTACTCTATAAATTGATTGTCAAATTCTTCTGTAGAATGAATTGAAATATAAGGTAAACTATTGAACAAATCTCTCATCTCTTCAATTAGTGACATCATAAGCAATCTCATTTTTACATTCTCATACTCCATAGTAATATCTTGTATAAAATCATTGAAATTCCTAATATGTTCCTCATCTAATATTACATTATTCCCTATGAATTTGGGGACCATGTTTCTCCAATTATTGCCCATTGGATATGGATATAACTAGTGTCCTGTCATATCAAATTGCCTACATGTGCTCATGGGGTTTTGTGGATGTAAGTTCATTCATGGTGGATTGGGATGGTATTGATATCCATAGTGAGGTTGTTGGTATACATTTTGTGGGATATGTTTTTGGAGATGTATATTCTTATATGGCACATGTTGCTGATGCTGTGGGGCATATTGTTGACTAGGAGGTGGGTAGTGCTGATGAATATTTCTAGCATTTGGGGGATGGGGTCTTTGTGGTGGCATATTATGTTGGACATGCTATATTGGATTCACACATGCATTATAGGGTTATTTTGAAGTACCTTGAGCACTACTGTTCTGAGATGTTCAATGTGAATTGACATGGCCACCTTGTTTATGTGGAGGGACATAGTTTGGTGGTTTTTGTGCCTGAATGTTTAATTGTGCCATTTTTTGATCTATATCTTAGTTTTATTGCACTATATGTTGTGTCCTTCTGAGTCGCTATCTCTTCCATTCCAAATGTATTTCAAATTCTTGGTTAGTCATACCATCCAAATCAACAACATTGTTACCGATAGACTCCCCATGGTTTTCTGGCACTTGTTGTGATGAAACTTTGTAATCATATTCATTTTGTATTCAAACTCATTCAGTCTCAATTAAGGTATCAAACTCCTCCTTTTTGTTAGGGTCCCATTTCTATAGAAAAAAGGGATGATTAATATTTTCTTTTTCAAAAGGAGTACAAGGATCAATGGTTAATTCATCACCATGGAACTCTAATCCACACAATGGATCAAAATTGTTATTCATTGTAAAAAAATGTTCTACCGAGCTTTCCCTACCTTTATTAATTACATCTGTAATTTTATATTTGTCTTTAGTTGTCCTAGTCTTTGAAGCAGAAGACCCATGTTTATTAGTCCACCTACCATTGTTCTTCTTTGGGCTATCCTGGTGAAAATATCTCCTACCATTCATCTTGTAGGATGCTTTAATAGTCTAAATCCTAGGGTTTGTTTTTATTTATGTGTATTTGAACTTTCCATTCATGCACCTATTATTTCAGAGTCGCCATTCACTTTTAAGAAAAGTGAGAATGTTTATATTTCATTGATCCAAGTGGAGTCTTATGTAGGTTATTGACTCTATGATGAAGGTCTAGATTTAGATTTGACTTGTCTCCTGTAGAGTTATCAAACTATTGGATCCCAAAAATGTAGACTACAAATCCTAAGAGGATTCTAGGCTCTATGATTAGACTTGTAATGTTTTCAAACCAATGAAAAAAGTAACCTATGTGGCTTATAACTCCCTACACTTCAGGCTTTGCTAGACCTAGGCAGCTAGACCTTGACTTGCTACAATAGATTAATAATTATGTGATTTATTGAACTAATTGATCTATCACAATGGCATAAAATGAAATAGATGACATCTTTCTAATTACTTCTATTCCTAATGTAATAGTTGGATTTTCAAAGTATGAAAGTGAATAAATAATGTATGAATGGAATGCAAATGTAAATGAAATATGAGATGGATCAGTGCCATGTTGGGTGTGCAAAGTCAGTGTAGACTTATAACTAGTGGCAGATTCTAGTTTTAACTTTGAATGTTTGGCACTTTAAATTGTCTGTAGGGTATGTGAAGGATCATGATGGGCCAAAAAGTGGCAATATGATAGGTATTTGTAGGGTATGTGGCTGACAACTTTTTTTTAGCCAAAATTTATGAAATGAAAAGGGATTTTAAAGGAGATTCTCAGCTTTCCACCAATATAAGTTATGCTTTACTTTGAATTTAATAAATAATTATTATTCATTTTCTATTTGAATAATGACTAAAGTGTTGACTGATAGGCTGAATGAAAAACATCTATAGCTTTCAAACTGTATCACATTTTTTGAATCCAAAACATGCATCGCATTCTATGCTTTGCATACTATAGGATTAAAAAAAGAAAAATTGAAATTCATGAAGTGTTGACCAAGTTAAGGTGGTTAGATGTACGAGTTTTTATATTTTTCAAAATTTGTAATAAAAAAATCATAATTAATTATTTACTTGGAAAAAAATTACAAAAAAATATTATCATTTTATTGTGGTTAGGGTGGTTAGATAGACACCTACTTCTTATTTTTTCCCTAAAATTTAAGTACTACTACATTGAAATTTCAAATTTTCACCAAATAGATTCTTTAAAAAAAAATAAACCTAGTAGTTTAGAAACTACATTCAATTTTCTACATATCCTATTCTTACATATTTTTGAAATAATATAGATAACTTACTCAAATTTTTACGTCAAGTTGCCTAACTCTGGTTTTTCTAAATTTTTTTCCACTTAAGGGCCTATTTTTTCAATGATGATCTTGCACATACCTTGTACTTTATACAAACGTGCAAGGATGTGACTATCAAGCTCTTCTTAATAATCCAATTGACCCTAATAAGTTACTATGATCTCTTAAAAGGATTTTTAATCCCTCCTTGAAGGAACCAATCAATAGAACAACACAATATCAAGAAATATGTATTGACAAGTAAGTTAACCTTAACTTGAATAATAGGATAGAATCAATTTTGGAGATAGCTTGACAATCATATAAACTAGACTTAACTCTTCTTATTTGATTCAATTTTTACCCCAAATTTCCTACAGTCAAATAAAAGGATTCAATTCTTTATAGAAACCAATTAGTTTGGCCACACAACAACAAAAAAATGTGTTTTGATGGAATTGGAACTTCAACTTGCATATAGAGCTCCAAATAACATAGAAGTAGCAATATGGAGATAGTTAAGTAATTACTTCAGATGAAAAAATAATACATGCCAGTATTGGACCACTTAGAATTAGAGATATTCTATTGATTTCAGCCAAAATTACACATGCATCAAGGTCAATTTAGTATAACTTATATAACTAAAATTCTAAAGATGAAGTGATGCCACAATAGTGGTTTACATTTTATGAGAGATCCCGATTTGTGCTGAAATCACATATTTTTAGAAAATATAATGATTTAATCCTTGAAAATTTCCATTTCAAGGATTCCAATTGAAGAGGGTTTTATTAAACTACCTTAGACCAAGCCCCCTTGGATAGAACCCCACTAGTTTTTAACCATACCTATAATGGAGTCTCCTTTACACCTCTCAAAATGCTGATAAAAAATCACTTTTGATTTACCTTTTGGGGGATCAAATGAATTCATTTAAAATTTATTTTTTGTAAGTATGTAGTCCTTATTACAAGCTTCCAAAAAAGCATAACTTTAATTAAATTAAATTTGATTAATATTATTTTTTTTATTTCTTGTGAATGTAGATTTTTCACAGAAAATAAAGCTCTATGTTCTGTACATGTGGAAAAATAGTAGATTATCAAAAAAAAAGAAGAAAAATATGAGTGCTTTAGCTATTGAATTCCTTGATCCAAAAAATAAAATAAAATTGAATTTTGATACATACAAAAAAAGTTACATGTTATACAGTCACACTATGTCTAAATTTTAATTGGTTTGACTTAAAAACTTGATTAAAGAAAAAATATTCAATAAAAAACTATCTAACCAAGTGGAAGCACTAGATATCAGAGTTAAAAATTTAAATTCGAAAGAATTAGAATTTTATCCTTCATGGAAAAAAAATTATGCATTATATGGTGAGCGCCAATTTTTAAAAATGTTATTTTCTAAAAAAAATTAGGTTTTGAGGGAGATGGAAAAGAAAGTGCTATCTAATTCCAAAAAAAATGAAAAAAAGATATTTAGAATATATAGACAAAATTTCACGAAACTCTAGTTTGCATCATCTTCAAATTCTTCACGGTTTAGCCGTTATAGGTGCTTGAAAGTGAAGATTTAGTTAAAAATAATAATTTAGTGTCCAGTTTGGCCAAAAATTGTAAACGACTATTGTGGGATCACCCTGCTTCTACTATATCTCCTACTTCCTCTCTATTTTCTTATGTTTTGCAACTACCAAATTTCTATCCTATATAGCAATATTCTAAAGAGGGTACACCTCTTCAATAGTGTCTTTTGAAATTTAGCAACAATTAAACATGATTAATAAGGCTCTGGTTAGCCATAAATGGATTCATATCAAACGATCTAGATAATCTTGTCTTGAATGTGTATTAGCATCATCTATAGCGTTCCTAGTTGCAATTTCCATGATGATAATCTTTTCCAAATGTTCACATGATTAACCCAATGCTGATACTTCATCTTTAGCTACGTTCATGGATTCTTGTAGTATTAACTTGCACTCCTTCATCCACTCATTCTGATTCTTCAATTATCCATGATCATTGAATAATGTAGGTACTCCATCCCTGGAAGCATCAATGAATCCTTTGGCATCCACTTGTAATTCTTCATGATAATCTTTATGCTTTCCTATCAAGTTCTCAGTGGTTGTGAAGGCTTCAACATTTTAGCTACGTTCATGGATTCTTGTAGTATTAACTTGCACTCCTTCATCCACTCATTCTGATTCTTCAATTATCCATGATCATTGAATAATGTAGGTACTCCATCCCTGGAAGCATCAATGAATCCTTTGGCATCCACTTGTAATTCTTCATGATAATCTTTATGCGTTCCTATCAAGTTCTCAGTGGTTGTTAATACTTCATCTTTAGCTACGTTCATGGATTCTTGTAGTATTAACTTGCACTCCTTCATCCACTCATTCTGATTCTTCAATTATCCATGATCATTGAATAATGTAGGTACTCCATCCCTGGAAGCATCAATGAATCCTTTGGCATCCACTTGTAATTCTTCATGATAATCTTTATGCGTTCCTGTTGTATTTTTTGAAATTTTTCTTGCAACTTGTCACTTATTATTTTATGCTCTTGAATAAAAAAGTAATTCTTTGAATAAGTTGTCCAAAACTTATCCATCCACACCATTAGATTAGTATGTCTTTTCTGGAGAACTACAAAAAGTGTGTTATACTTTTCCTTGACCACTTAGGCATGTACTTGTTGGTTATCCATTTGCAACTGCTCAATTTTTCTTTTGATTGATAGCTTTCTCCCAGATTTTGCAACTTAGTGGATCCTTCCAATGTGTTCTTGACAGTGTCTCTTAAAAAATCATTTACCTTGAGCATTTTTTCATTATGCATCTTGTACATTTCCCTTTCTTTTATTAACATCTAGATTTGTGCCTTTTTCAACTTGGCCACATTGATGTCAATGTTAGTTGTAACCATAAGATCAACCTCACCCAATTTTAATGTCATTACATGCCCAAATGTCTTCTGTATCAATGACTGAACTTCTTGTGTGGAGGGTATAATTCCCAAATCATTAAAGAATTATCATTAGGGTTATAGGTTTACCCATAATGCACCTATGTCACTCGTTCTAGGGTAAGCTTGTGTTTGGCCTCACTATTATGCAAAAAATGTGTCAAAAATTAAAGCTGAATTTAAATCCAAACTAGGAAAGATCATCACACTAGCCTCCTCTAGCAATCTTCTTCCCTTTTCTAGAGTCATGTGCCTCAGCTCATTGTCCACAATAATCTTTAATGTATTCAACAATTTCTCTCATTATTAGGTGTGATATCTTGAACTGATTCTCTTAGTGCTTTTCCTTTATGCTTAAATAAAAAATATCTGAACTCAGGGAAATTAATGAACTAATCATCTAAAACAAAAGATCTATAAGCTAACTGCCTAGTATCCATGTCTAGTGATTCTTCAACTTTGTGCTCTCTACTTGGAGGCTGATATCATTCAACTCTCAACTTGGGGATTTTATCGGATGAGCCTTGTGGTTCATTTTCTTCATCATATTCCTCACTACCAGAGGACAACATTTCCACTTCTTGTACTTCCCTCATCCTTTGCTCAATCTTCCTATTGTATTCATCAATTTCCAATTCAACTTTTGTTTCTTCCATATTCCTGATGACATCATCATGTGGAAAAGGTATATGCTCATATCCTCCTAAGTTCTTCTTCCTGGTGGAAACAATGAAACCCTTAGGGTCAAATCCTTTTCTTGGAGTTTCCTTTATCAAATTGTAATGTGACAATTTTTTTAGAATGAGATCATAACCCTCCTTTGATACCATAGTGAAATCACCAAAACATAATTTACTTGGTATGAATGATTATTTTTCATATGCACTAAGGTTCATTAAATTAGAATATTCCAATTTCCTAACAATCTCAAGGTATGCAATTTTGTTTGGCACAATCTTTGACAAAATGAAAGGTGTATCTTCAAAGCCATATATCCTAATCATGGTAGAGTTAGCATAACAATACCAGTCACCCCAATTTTGACCTACAATTGGTGGTCCATTAAAATTATTCAGGCTCAAAAATATTTTAATTTCATTAGATAGTGAGTAATCACATGGGTGTTTGAAAAATATATACAATGTTTTAACAAAATACTCCTCAAAATGAACATAATTTGAGTTAATAAATATACTATCCTAGATAGAAGTCCACAACTATATTGGTAGTGGTTTCCCTTCTTTGTCCAATTATGTTATTCTTAGCTCTTCAAGCCGCAACCCTAACTCCTACCCAAAGTAAAATGCAATGTGCATGAAAAGGGAGTAATGTTTGAAATGCATTATAGGGGCACCATTCTTGATGGCCATCAATGCTGAATTGATTTCCTTGCAAATATATGAGGAAAAATCAAATGGCCTTGGATTGTGACATTGTACATTTGTAGCAATTACCATTGACCCTATAGACATGAACTCAAGGACCTTGGTTCCCAATACTTGTGCTACTGAGAAGTACATATCTTTCATGTATGGCTCAAATAAATCAATATGGAAAGGGGGTCCATCCCTATCCTCAAGTGTTACCATATTCCCATCATGGGTATGTGCAAGATCATGATGGGCAAAAAAGTGGCAATATGATGGGTATGTGGCTGATAACCTTTTTTTTACCCAAAATTGATGAAACGAAAAGGGTTTTCAAAGGAGATTCTCAGCTTTCCACCAATATAAATTATACTTTACTTTGAATTTAGTAAGTAATTATTATTCATTTTCTATTCAAATTATGACTAAAGTTCTGATTGATAGATTGGTTGAAAAACATCTATAGCTTTCAAACGGTATCACATTTTTTGAATCCAAAACATGTGTCACATTCTATGCTTCACATACTATAGGATTAAAAAAAGAAAAATTGAATTTCATGAATTTTTGACCAAGTTAAGGTGGTCGGACATATGATTTTTTTATATGTTTTAAAATTTGTGAAAAAAGTTCATAATTAATTATTTACTTAGAAAAAATTACAAAAAATATGCATTTTATCGGGACATGAGTCCTCTACTTATATCTAAATTTAATTAAAAATTATCATTTTATTGTGGTTAGGGTGGTCAGACGGACACCTACTTATTTTTTCCCTAAAATTTAAGTACTATTGCATTGAAATTTCAAATTTTCACCAAATATATTTTTTTTTTTAAAAAACCTAGTAGTTTAGAAACTACATTCAATTTTCTACAACTTATATTCTTACATATTTTTTAAATAATATAGCTAACTTATTGAATTTTTTACGTCAAGTTGCCTAACTCTGATTTTTCTATTTTTTTTGCCACTTAAGGGCCTATTTTTTCCACGATGATCCTACACATACCGTCATTTCTAGGTGTATGTAGTGGTAACCTCCAACCCTTATAAGTAGTATCCATTCTCCCATATTATTTCTCTAGTTCCTCATGTATTATGGGCTCATCATAGGTACAATCTAGGTTGAACACTTCACAAAGAGGATCTTTTGACAACTCTATAAAGGGATTTCCTTGCGGGTCGCATACGACTTTCAAATCAAGATTGTATTTCTTTCCCAAGAGTTTTAAAAGGTCAATATTCACAAATACATTAGGAACGACAAGCTTTCCTAAATTGAAATTCCATGGATTGCATACAGGTTTGAACCTCTTTCTCTGACCATAATTTAAAATAAAAAGCTCATAGCCCCTAATAGGGATCCATACATCACTCACATGTACACAATTATCCTCTAACCTCTCGACATCAGCCCTTAAGTATTCAGACCTTTCAGCCTTGGGTCTTGAACTAGGCAATTGGTCAATGAGGTCCTAGTTTAGGTTCCTCACCAGTCTCAATTCTCTATTTTTTTCCTCTTGGCTAACTATTATCACCTTGTTGTTTTCAACCCTTTTTCTTCCCAGAGATTGACTTTTCCATCTTTCATTATAGCAAAATTGAATTAGAATTGCAAAGAAACTTCGTGAACTTAGTTGTGAATTCTTGTCTGCAAATAAATTTGGCTTATGTCCAATCTTCCACACTTTTCATTGCGAACTCTAAAAAATTCCGTATGTTTATTCTTCTTTCAATAAAAAGATATGTAAACAATTCACATTCATGTTACCATTAATGTCTATCCCTATAAATTAATTTAGTATATTTTTTGAATTTTGAAATGTCAAAATGACAAGATCGTATCAGTGAGACTCCTTTGGTTTTTTGGTTGATCTGTGTTTCCATCTTGGCACCACCTTTGTTTTATATTTTCTCATTTGATCACCAAGACATAACTAAATGTTTGTTCAATTTGAAAATACCCCTTTGATCTTTTCATTTAATCGAGAAGACAACTCCATTGTTTCACTTATATCGTGCAATATTTCTTTTCCTTAGTTTTCGATTCTCAGTGTTTCAGAGAGAAAATTTTGATGTCTTCTCGATAGTTGGAATCATAGAAATTCCCTTTTAACCTACATCTAGTGTCTTTCTGATGACTAGCATCCTTTCTATATTACCATTAGGTTGACATGAACCATCGTTAAAAGAGTAGGATTCCATCCCAATGAACTCTAGTTTCCCCAATGCATGTTCTTTTATCATCCTTCTCCTTTGGATGAGTTGGGAAGACTCTCCCCAAAACTCCTTCATCAGTATAACACATGAGATTGGATAGAATAGAAAAACTCACAATGATTGTGTATCTCTTTGATAAGCTCCATCTACTACAATTTGATTAGCAAGACTCCTCTTGAAATTTTACCATCAACGTAACCAATATGGTTGGCGAGATCTATGTGATTCTTCTAGAGTGCACAAGTCTTCCCAATAGTTGTTCTCTTGTCCCATTGGTAAGAGAAAATTTGTGTCTTGCTAATACAATTTCCATCGATGTAAGTTAAGTGATCATCTTGACATGGAAACTTCGCTCTGACTACTTTCTTCTTGTTGGTAACTTACATCGGTAAGATGAAAAGCATTGTCTCACCGATATTTTTCATTCTCCACGACCTTTCATTAGTGTAACTTGGTTCGGTTTCTTTCTGATATGTAGAAGTTCAAGTTGAAAGGCTATGATCTATTGATTAGAAAGACTTACCTTAGTCTTGCCAATATAGACCAGTAGTTTGAAACTCTTCCTCAATGATGTCTATAGGAATGCTCATGTATCAAATGCTGAATTGGTGGGATTATTGGTGAATTTGGATGGATCTTATCATACAAATATTAAAATTTTGTACTAGTGAAATTATGATGTGGGAACTTCCTGGGAAACATGAGTAAAGGCCAAAAAAATTTTTTTTTTTTATAGTCCCAACATAGGGGATGAAGAAGGTGTGATCACTAGCATTAAGCACACCCCATGGTACACTAATATAATGTATTACCTCAAAAATCATAAAATTCCTAAAGACTTGAATGAAAATAAAAAAAAGAACCTTAAAATTTCATTCCTGAAAGTATGTCTTTATGGAAGAAGACTTGTACTAGAAGAATAGAGATGGAGTGTTCCTATTGTTCTTAGATGAATCACAAGTGAACCATGTGTTGAAAGATGTGCATGAAGGAGTCTGTAAAGGAAATTTTCATCCAAGAACACTACCCACAAGATCCTAAGAGCTAGATACGACTAGCCCAGGGTCTTCAATGACTCTTTTACTTATCTATGAAAGTTTGAAGCTTGTCAAAGGTTTTCTGAACAAATGAAATATCAAGGAGCATTGCCACTTAGAACAATGAAATTTGAAGCTCCATTTCATCAATAGGGGATTGATTTCATTGGAGAAATACTAGAGAAGTCTAGTGGAGGTCATAAGTGGATTCTAGTGGCAACTTACTATTTTATAAAATGGATAGAAGCCATCCCTACAGAGCAAGCCACTAGCAAGGTTGTGATATATTTTTTTCAATGGAGAATATCATCACAAGATTTGGAACACCTGTAAGGATAGTCACAAACAATGGTATGTGCTTTATATCAGAAGAGTTCAAAGGATTATGTGAGACATATAGCATAATAATTTCATATGCATCTCCATATCACCCACAAGAAAATGGGTAGGCTGAGTCAAGCAAAAAGAGTATCCTGAAAATAATTAAAAGAATGTTGAATAAGAATAAAAAGGCTTGGGATTCCAAATTGAGGGCAGTCTGAGAAGATAGAATCACAGTGAAGAAGTCAACTAGAAAATCACCTTTTGAATTGGTTTATGGGACACAAGCAAGGATTCCCATGCAAAATCTTTACCAGTATATAAGTTTATGCTCTAGGAAGACTTGGATATCCATAAATGGAAGATAGAATGGAGTAGTTGGAAAAATCATATGAGATTAGTAGCTTGGCCCAGGAGTGTTACACAAAAATGTAGGCATAAAAAATTACTTGTTTGAAAAAAGGGAAAAGATAGAAAATTTGAAGTAAACGACATGGTCCTTTTCTGGAATGTTGGATGCGAAGATAAAGGGAAACATGGGAAGTTAGAGGCTTGAATGATAGGATCATTTGTTGTTATAGACAAAGGTGGTGAAGATTCTTATTATCTTCAAAATAAGTTAGGAGAAGATTAGGAATTTCCAGTGCATGGACAATTCCTGAAACACTTCTTTTCTTAAAAATCTAATATTCTACACACATTAGTTTTAGGTTACCATCCCCCTCCCCACCCCATTTAATCACATTCACCCATGGTCTTCCTCCCAGAGGTCATTTATGGATTCTTCCAATGAACTCATGTTCATTCATCCCTAGTTGGAGCCACTGTTTGAGGTAAAAACTCCACCTTGGTTTTCACATACCTCCATTTTTATTTATCATTCCATTTCCATCATAAACCACCATTGCCCTTGATTTTTCAGTGTATTTTACATTAGAACATAAATTTTCCTAATATAGCTCTTAAAATAAATCCTCTAATTATCACTTTGAAATAGTTACCCTTCTTAAGGTACATCCTCAACAACACAAGGCATATCACCAAGAAGACACCATATCGAAGAAAGCTTCACCATAGTCTCCTCAACAAGATCAATAAAAGGCTCATGAAAATGTCAATAAGACCCTCACACAATTAGGGGATTTAGAAGAATAAAGTGATATTAATGAAATTAAATGATTTAATGAATGGGGAAATGTGAAATAACATTTAATTAAATAACTTAGGGTTATTTAATTAAATAAGAAGACTTAGGGAATTAAATTAAATAGTTTGATTTATTTAATTTAATGAGATGAAGTGTTAGTGTGAAAGGGGGAATTAACCTGATTTGATGAGTTAGGTTAATAGATGCAAATGATGTAATTAATTTAAATAGATAGGATAATTTATTTAATTAAGTGAAAATAGGATGGGTTTGAAGAGGAAATGATGTTAGTATACCTTATTCTAGTGAATGATATCATTCAAGACATTTTTTAGTCTCTACAAAAACTACCTACGAAATTATGATAATCTCGAAGGGAAGTGCATAAGTGCATGGAGGAAGGGAATTTCATCATGGTAAGCTTGTCTCATAGATTTCTTTGTAAATTTTCTATGAACATATTTTGAAGGTGAGAATTAGGAATCTTCACACTGATTTGGGAATAAAGAGATAGGTAATGTGAAATAAAGTTAGTGACTTTTTCACCCTCATTTTATTTGCATCCCATCCAATCAACTAATGTCATTTTAGGAACCATATGGACTTGGAAATGGTTAATAAAGGCTTCAACAAGTTCATTAAATGAACAAATTGAGTTATTCGGTAATGCAGAAAACTAGTCCAAGGCAACCTCTTTCAAGGATTGGGGAAAGAGTTTAGCCAAAAGTTTTTCCTCAAGGATAAAGTCACTACATAAGGGAGTAAAGGAATTAGCATGGTCAGAAAGATCTCCCTTTTCTTCATATTTCTCAAATCTAGGGATCTCTATTCCTTGTGGCACCAGATTTCTTAATATTTCCAAAGATAGTGGGTTTCTTTTGACATAGCATGAAGGTGGACCATTTTGATTTTGATTTATGGTGGAAACTTCATGTTCAATGGATTAAATATTTTGTAAGAGGTGGTTAATAATAGGATCATTTCTTGTGGTTTGAGATGTGTTGGATCTGAAAAATCCACCTTGCTTTTCACATACCTCCATTTTTATTTATCATTATATTTCCATCATAACTGCCCATTTCCCTTGATTTTTTATTGTATTTGACATT
This sequence comes from Sequoia sempervirens, assembly GCA_007258455.2. Classification (NCBI taxonomy): domain Eukaryota; kingdom Viridiplantae; phylum Streptophyta; class Pinopsida; order Cupressales; family Cupressaceae; genus Sequoia; species Sequoia sempervirens. The sequence continues at coordinate 381,919,915 of VDFB02281492.1, read as the reverse complement.
AAAACATAACTTTTCCTAATATAGTTCTTAAAATAAATCCTCTAATTATCACTTTGAAATAATTCCCCTCTTTACAGTACTTCCTCGACAACACAAGGTATATCACCAAGATGATACCATATCGAAGAAAGCTTCACCATAGTCTCCTCAAAAAGATCAATATAAGGCTCATGAAAATGTCGATAAGACCCTCATGTTTTGAAGTGACTTACTTGAATGTCTCTCAGACAACCCAAAGAGAAACATATTGAAGAGATCTGGATATTTCAGAGTGAAAATTTCACTTGTCTCTTCGACAAGACACAATAATGTAAATACTCTAAGGATACATGAAAATTTTGCATTCAGGAAATAGAAAAAAATCTCTTAAACATCAAGAGATTATTATAAAATAAATGATAAATTATGACAATCTCGAAGAGACATCAATTTGTTAGACTAAGGAGTGAAAAAGTCTCTTTGAAACTACAAGAACAAGTAAGAACAAGATGTTAAAGAGGCACTAAGGCATCAAATAGACATTGATAAAAGTCTCTTTGACTCTCCAACAATAGAAACATAGATACAAGCATATACTATCAATGAGACTATGGGATATTGAAGGGAGGTAACCAAAGGTCCCTTCAACATTTTTAAAGACAAAAAAGAGGTTATTTGAAGAAAGAATGTTAAAAGGAGGAACATGGGTATGTCCAAGATACATAATCTTATCGAAAATAAATGATCACCAATCTCATCAACATTCTGATATCAAAAGTATAAGGAAGGAAAAACTTGAAGTGTAGCCATTGAAGAAACATTGTGGAATCAGAGAGAAAAACTCAAATGTCTCTTTGACATTTTGAAAATCTATCAAAGACATATCAAAGGAAGAAGAGGACATCTTTTAAAATGTAATCAATGTCTATTTGACATAATGAAATGATTTCTCACCTGGTTGACATGAATAATGAGGTCATAAAAGAGATAACTTCCATGAATATTGTAATTGATTAGAAAGGTGGCGTGAATGTAATTTATGAACTAGAGCTGGTTCAAGTGAGCCAAATCTTGATATACCTAACTCTTAAGAAATCATAATCATTGCAATTTGTGGTTAAAAATTGAGGAGTTGAAGTTGGAAAACATCAAGCACCTAAAAAACCACAACATTAGTTCAAGTAAGTTTTCTTGTCTCAGCTGAATGTATTCTATAAAAAAATTGCTTGAAGTACTATGCAAATAGCCTAGTTTTGAGATGGATAAAACCCAAAAAAAAAATACTAAAAGTAAAGAGGTAGAAAATAAAGGCTAGACCATTAAACCAAGACTTAATAGATCAATGTCCTAGGTCTGGAACAAATTCTAGAAGAATAGCTCAATTGAATCCTTCATGTGAAAAATTGGAAGATAAACATAAAAATCTCAAAGATGTGTGGACTTCGTAGAGAGGCTATGATCTATTGACATATCATTACAAAAAAAAGTAAAGACACAGGCCAGTCTCAAATCCATGGCATATGAATTTGGAAAAGCTTGCCAAGCCTAATGTTTTTGTCAACATGGAACTAATTAAAGCATTAGCTAAAACCTACAACCTTAAAATGAGGGCAATCTATTCCCATGATGGTTCACAATTTATCATCATAACACAAAATTATATCTACATGGTTTTTCAATTTAAAACATCCATGAAAATAAAATTGAGGATAATAGATTTGTTGGAAGAGTATCAGACTATGGATACAAGCTATAAGAGGTGGAAATTACCTTTGCACAAAACCAAGGGCCTAGGAAACCAAATTAGAAGATTCTCTAGTGATGATAAACCCCCATTTTCTATGGATTTGTTTGAAGAATACTATCAATATACTTACTATTCGGCTAGTCAAGTCCTAGCAATTAATGCTCCTATTCTGATGGCTATAACTCCCATGGTTTTAGCTGTAGATATCCAAAGCCAAGATGCTCAGCTTTATGACTATGTTGAATACTTGTCTGAGGTCATTAATACCTTGCTTACTACCATTAAGAGTAATAGTGATTCCATAAACTTCAAGCACTATTATCTAATCATGCATATGATATTATATGAAGGATAGCAAATGGGAATGTGGAAAGAGGAGTTAAGAATCAAATATTTGGATAGTGATGAAAATTATAGACTAGTTTAGATGTGGACATCCATATGGGATGGTAGGTGTGGGAGATCCCACTACTTATATTTTGAAGAATTTTTTGTGAAACCCTAGTATGAGATGCTTGGCGATAAATGTGATTATAATTTTTCCCCATAGATACAAAGATTCCTTAGGCCAAAGGAGAAAAACCCTAAGGGAAAGATAAACCATAATTAGGGGGACTGGTATGCATTTGAAGATTGTATTGTGATAAGAGTATATGGATTCGAGGAAGCTTTATTTTTGTTTCCTAAGATTGTACCAGATAGGGTTGCATACCTAGAGATTGTGAGGCAACTAGCCTTTTTATACTTCATACACCTCAAAATCTATGGAAGGAAATCTCTCACGCCTTCTACTTTACGTTTCGGTGACTTTAACATTATTGCTGATAAAGGGTATGAATCAATTAGAAAAAAAAAAGATTATTATGGCATGCCATTGGGAAACAAGAGGGAGAAGTTTGACCCTGGGCACTTTATTCAAGATGCCAAGATGTCATAGAAACTAAAAAAAATGAACATGAATTCTCCATGGATGATGTCATTCAAAATTTTGATGAAACTCAAGTGATGATAAGCAAGGCTGCAAAGAACATAATAGTTATGGGAGAGGCTTGGACAAGAAGCAATAATCCATTATATGTAGAAGATTTTCATGAAATTCAAGATCCTATGGAAAGATTTGAGAAATTGATCCTACATGAAGAAGAATTGACTAAGGATGTACCTCTCATAGCTTTTGAAAGAAGAAGACATACTGGTTCAAGGAGACAAGTTGAGAGTATAGTACTTTTAAGTCATTTATCACCACAACCTACCCTAGAGGTAAGCTTCTTGGCTACTACTCCTATTATTATCAGGGATAACATTAAGCAAAAGAACTAGGTCATACATATCACCATTCTCACTACTCCCCAGTACAAAGTGCCACCATAGAGGAATGTGATCACCTTTGAAGCTTCTAATGAATTGTGTGATGATGTGAGACATCGTGCTAGCCTGGAATTCATTATAGATGATACATTTTTTTGAACCCCTAAGTTTAGGGCTTTTATTTATGATTACAAAGGAAGGATGGTTAGAGAAGAAAAAAGGAAATAAACCCTAAGCAGGAAGCAGATTCCCTAAAATAACTCTAGTATGAGGTTGATAAAGAAATGGATAACATCACTCCTAAAAGAGAAAGAACACTAATACAAGAATTTGGAGTCATGCTTCTTCTAGAGTGGGACATCTGCTCAGCCATAGTGTTTGATAGTTTCCTAGAAAGAGAAAATAAGGCCTTGCAATTGACAGATGAGACCATTGATAAGATATACACTAGATCAAGGTATAATCCTGATAAAACTACTTTGCAAATTTGGGCCCTTTACCCACCGGGAAAGAGGCCTCCCCTTATCAATAATCATGATAAGATCTTTGGTCACCTTCTAGTACAAAGAGTATGGTATACAGACCCTACTGAGACTGTTGATCTAAATGTAAATGTGGCCAAGTTTACCAAAGCTCTGATTTATAAATTGGTCAAAAATAATAAGGGGTTGACTAATGAAAATGAGAGGCTGAAGCAAGAAGTGATCAAATATAGAGATAGATTACCTTCCCCCTTAGGGCCTTACTCACCACTGATTGAATGTGAAAGGAAAGTGTGTGAAGTAGTTTCTGAGATCACCTATTTGGAGTGTAAGTATGAAATGATCCAAAAAGGGTAAGATGAACTAAAGAAAAAATTTAAAACTAATATATTTGAAATAACATTAGAACTAATGTGTGAGAGGTTTGATGATATGATTAAACTTGTTGAATTTTTTTGGGTTATCCATGATAAGACCTATGAAGCTTTACATGAACACAATAGGTTGTGTGACAAAATGAAATAGGTAGAAATACAAATAAGGGAGAAGAAAGGTGATAACATAAGTTTACTTCAAGAATACCAAGAGCTTATGAACACACATGATAGCTTCCACTACATACTGACATAAGAATTGAGTTACTTCAATTAGTCACTAAGTATGGCTATGCCAAATTTCTTTGAGGAAACAGACTTAAAATACCAAGATGTATGAAAGGATGAGATAGCTCAATATCTACCAATTTCTCTTAATGAAATTAACAATGAAGATGAGGTGATAAAAAAAAACATGTCCAGATGGGACAGATATTTAAACTAGAAAATGCAATGAGAGACACCATAAGAAATACAAATACATATGCAAAGACAGGGTATATTGAACATGTGGTGAGGATTAACTTATTCATCACATGGGTCAAGTAAGGAGTGACATGGTATCAAATTTTTGAAGCTGTGGGTGCATTATCATGGAGCATGATCCTTGAAAAGGTCTTAGATGATCACAAACACTTTCTAGAGACTAATGGATCATGGTTCATCCATCGAAAAAATTACTAAGATTTTATGTTTATGTTAATCAAGTTTAGTTATCAAACGACATACATTTTTGCAATGGGTTTGTACCTTGTTGCTTCCCATATAAAAATTGGGAAACCAAGGACCAGTTTTTGAATTATCATTATCATCATTAGTAGTAGTAGATAGGTTACATTAGTATAGAACATTCCACTCATCCATTACCATATTTAAAAAACTTCTACTATTAATGTATATCTTTTGAAGCAATATAATGCAAAAGATTGTTTATAGTTGATGAACTATTTCCAGTGTTTAACTATTGTGTTAATATTCATTCTTATATGTTGTCATGTTGTCTCCAAGGTGATTTTCCTAAGTTATTCAAATTTATACAAATTTTTTAGGACACATTTGTTGTTGTTGTGTGATTGTCTTGATTGGGTTTTGGCTAGAGTGAATTAAAATCCTTTTAGATAATTCATTTTAATTAGTTCCTAACAGGGATTAAAATCCTTTTAAACTAATTATTTTGATTGGTTTCCCTCAAGTTAAGAATTAAAAATAATTTCATGATATCATAGTAATTTTGGAAAATAAAATTCAGATTCATAAAGAAGAGTACATTAATTGGCAAATCTGCACTTTTGTAGAGGGTGCAAAAATCCAAAGTGCCCAACAAGTTAGAGTTAATCTAAGAAGTATATTTACATATCTTACATATCTATCTCCATCGTCATCATCCACCCTTTGACTCCATTCACCCATTAGGATTAGGCACTAGTCGTACTTAAAAAATTTAATCCAAACTTTACTCATACACTTGATTCTTGAATCATCTATAGTAGGAACTAGTCATTAGCGTTGCATCTACTTCATGGCCACATGCCATTATGAGTAGATTTCCCAAATTAGAGACCATAATTAAACCTACAAATCTACCTTATCATTTAGGTACACCCACCTAGGTTTACCAAAGCCTAAAGAACAGGGCGTTATCAATCATATTCGCCCTGTTCATTAGCCAAAACCGTACTAAGAGATTGGCACCCTCTTAACATTTAAAACTTTCATTTTTGAGACCTAACAAGATGGAGGTGTATATGGTGGTGGTATGTATGTATTGGAAGGACCGGTGAATGGATATCTTACAAGAGGAGATATAAGGTCAGATGCTACATAGGTATAAGGAGAACTAGTGGAAATGTTCAAGGTAGGAACTTAGATGTTGCTAGTCGGTTGCATCATTGTCGTCACTTGAGGATTGGAATAGGTGGGAAGGGAGGTTATAGTTGATGTGGGAGGAGTTTGATTTCCTCCTTGGCTTGGCACATTGTTTGAAGCTTGAAAACCATTGGTGGTGGGAGTAAGATTTTTTTCAAATATTTGAGCTATGTTACATACAACTTCCAACCGTTCATCAATTTCCATCATGCAGTGAATACTTCTTGTGGTAGGTATAACAGTATTGGAAATGTTTTTAGTACTCACTATCTTGTAAATGAGTTAGGTCTTCATGCATTTTTATTATGTTTTCTTGAGGGATATGATTAACCATTGTTTGAACACTTAGCATAGCACTTGTAGGTAAGGTAGGCATAGCAAAAGAGGTATCAAAGGTATGGTCCATACCTAGTGAACTAGTACCAATACTAGAAGTAAGAGAGCTAGATAACCCAAGATTCACAATGAGTGTTATATTGTGGGATGCCATGAGTCTCATAGTTCATCTAACCACATTATTAGTAGTAGAAAACAAAGTAGTACAACTCATGCAAGGGATAAACCAAAGTGTAAACAATGATTTTGGATTACCCAAATGCTTTAAGCTCCTTCTAGTGTTTTTCACCTAAAAGGAGAAAGAATGGGTGTCCAAAATGCATGTTTTTGTTATCAATAGTTTTGCACCCTGCTGAATGCAGTATTTGAAAAACTACTGAAACATGGAAACCTTCTTCAGATGTAGGTGATATGAACGAAGAAGGAATCTCTAGAGCGAGCTGGTTCTTCGAATGATGAATTATTTTCTAAGTGTCTCTCCAAGAAAAAAGATAGAAGGATAAACTAGATTTAAAATCTAAAACTGAAATTCTATCACACTAAAAATATTGATCAACTGTAAGAAGACTCTGATAATAACTCACTCTCACCAACTCTTTAAAATTAAAATCTCACAATCTCACAACACATATAGTCCAACAGTGATTTATGCAAAGGTTAAAATAACACAAAGCATAACCTGAACCAGCATGCAACTCCTGCAAATTACTTGACAATAGTAAGAAAAGAAAAGGATTCAATAGATTTGAATCAAAAGACAAATCAAATTACTATTCCAAGTCATGAAAGAGAACTGAGAAAGGAAAACTCTACTATTTTATTGAATGATGGAGTGGAATTCTCAAAACCTGAGCACACATAAGTTTACAAGCTCCAAAAATGTGTAAGGGCAAGAAACTCTCCTCTGAACTACTAAGACATGAGTTGATAAGACTAAGTCTATCAAAAACATAGCTCTCAAGAAAGCCCTAATCCGAGCTTAGAAAAAAGCTCCAGGAAAAAAGGCTTCAAACTGCCTCAAAAACTATAAAAAAGTAGGAAAAAGCACAATCCTTTTATGATCACACTGTCAAGCCTCTAAAAATAGGCTAATCTTGATTTAGAAGCTCAAAAAACACCTTATCCCTCCAAGATAGGTCTGAAATCTGACCAAGAGGAAAAGTCAATAAAAGATCTGCTAAAAATAGCAGGAAAACACAAAGCAATTTATAGAAAAGACCGCTTTATGATTCTACTTTACAAGATACAAATCTGCTCAATTTGTCTATTTTTTGCAATTAAAGATTGAAAATCTTTTGCAAAAAAAAAAAAAAATCTCCTTATCCCTCCATTACAATATTATGATTTTCTCAAAAATCATAAAAAAACACCTTACATAATCATCCTTCATACCTTCAATTTTAATTGATTTCTGTAAAATCAACCCCAAAATAAAAACCCTAAAAAGATATTGACCCTAAGAATAGGGTATTCACAATTCACCCTTAATTGTGCTTCACTTAAAACAATAACCTAAGGCACAAACCCATATTTCTCTAAGGCAAAAACAATAAGTTCTAAAGACCTAAAACATCACTCTAGCACATGAATTTTGGCCTCCATCATATACATATGGACTTAGAGTTAATGAATCACAAGGAAAACATTATGAATTTTGACCTCCATTCAAATTCACCACATGTGCCTTGATTGAATATTCTGGAACATCATAATGCTCAAATTAGGGTTCGGTCAAAATAGAATCAAACCCTAATGATCACTCATTCTACACTCCTCAACTTGAAAGAAAGAAGCTATGTCGCCGCCCTGACTCTGTCAAGCTCGAATTCGAATGCTTTGAGGAACTATTCCGTGTACTCCAGTGATCTGAAACTCTAGTGGGTAAGATTCACTCTATCTGTATTGAAGTTCAATCACTTACTATTGAATACCAAAAGGCCCTAAGGCTGCGGAATATCACGAGCTTATGAGTTTATTTCTCTGATTTTTTCTGCACTCATTCTAACCTTGTTTGCTTGGCCGACCTGTGAGAGCTCGAATCCATCTTGAAAGCTCTAAGAGAAAGCTCACCTTGTGGGTTTTGGTCTTCTCTTCCAGACATGAGGGTAAGCCATCTACACACGGCTTCATAGCTTTTAATGGCATCATATTTCGTTCTTCTGGCCCTGAGGCCACGGCTATACACACTCTAACACCCTTGTCTTTCATTTTTCTGTATTTCACCTACCATTATGTGAGCTCAACCTTCCTGTGAGACCTCAAATCTCAGCCTCAGAATACTTACTTTCAGCACCAAACTGGTAATTCCACTTTTCCAGCACTTGTTCTCTTTGTTCTTAGGAAACTTAGAGGGTTTTTGTTAAGTCAAGAATTTCTGATAATGAGCAGGCTGTGACAGATATGTATTGTAGAAAGCAATTCTTTGACTTTTGGGCTCGACCCAAAACAAACAACTTACCATTATGTCTATTTGAAAACATTTTTGTATATGGGTATCACAGAAGTTTGAATAAAAGTGTCTCTTCTTTTCGTTGCTTGATTCAGTCACAGGAAACTTGTATTTTGTGGTCTACTGCTGTTTTCATATGAAACCCATATGGGTATCATAGATTATTATATTTCCTGCACTTTGAAAACATACCCACATGTGGGTATTTGAGATCCAAAACTGTAAATCTGTTTACGAATATGAGCTCGACCCAGAACATAAAACTTACCATTATGAACTTCTGAAACCGAAAAATATCATGGGTATTGGAAATTTTTAGAGCAAAAGCATATATTCTTATTTTTTGACAGAGCTCGACCCCCCATCCTTTTAATTTTATCTTGCCATTTATTTAATAGACCCTCACTTGGGTATCACTGGAAATGTAAAACCTCATGGCTATGTGTATTCAGAAAAAGGATAATTGAAATGGTGATAAAAACTATATATTTCCTTGCATTTACTCTCAGGATCTTGACTCAAATAACCAGTGATGTTTCGCTTTCACTTATATAACAAAAGGATGTCTTGAATATTTGTCTTTACTTTTAACTTCCTTAGCATTCTGTATGTCTCAAAAGTAAACAACTCGTTGCATCACTGTTGTTTGCTTTAATATGCCTTCAAAAATACAAAAGAACATGATGGGAACAATAAGAATCTGTATGCTTATCCATATTAAGTCCAAGGCTTGATCATTATTGTTTCTTTTTCACTTCCAGTTGCAAAACTCATACTTAGTATTTGTTATTAAAGCTAATCTTAACTCCTCTCCAATCCCTGCATCTTCATTTATCATGACAAACTAGGCTACTTAAGGCATTTTGAACTTCCTATTTCCAACAATCTTGTTTGTTCATTAAGGAAAGGATGCCCTCTTAACGTATATTATTTCCATGCCTATAATTTATATGCATAGCAGTGTCTTTCCTGATTTTCATTAATCTTAACAAAGCAACATCTATCTTCTGCTTTAAACATATGTCTCCATGATCTTATTTTGGCAATTCTACTCATGTGCGCCTTGTTGTAGTTTCTAATAACCAGCACTTCATATACAGGTACTGTATCACTGATGCTTGATACTCTATCAAGCTACCTTCCTCAAGAGAGAAATTTTCATGGTTAAGATCTCAAATCACAATTGATCCAAAGTGAACTCCTACTTTTCCTGTTTTAGCACCTATACAGGACTTTAGCTGAAACATTGAGTCATAATGAAGTGCACCTAGCTATCTATTCTCTTCCATACATGACACCTCATAACCCTTTCTAGAAATAAACTACTTTCTCCTTCTTTAATATTCTGAAATGATTAGTTGTTTGATATTCATAATACTATGTTTAGTTTACCAGTCAACTTAGAACCAGAAATTGATTCAACACTCAAATGCACTGTCTGTGTTTGTTCTCATGAGCCACATGGTACTCTTCATGCATTTTTATATTTCACGGTACAAACTACTCTTAAAATCCATTCTCTTTGATGATGAAAATTAAAACAAAACATAAGGTATAGTTTATGCCTATTCACTATTCTAGAAAGAATTGACGAATTGAAACTTACATGACATATGATTACAATCAGCACAAAAAATGAAGTTATTCAACAATTTCTGATGTAAATGTGCTCAGTTAAATTCCTTAAGTGAACTAAACTAACTACTCACTTGTAGCCTTCAGAAAGCAACCCTAATCATTATGAATGAACAGCTGGTTTTGTTGCTTGATGGATAACTCTATTTTACTCTTTCAGTTGTTCTCATTTCATTTGATGAATATGACAAAGTATCTTTTAAAATCAGCCCATTTAAAGAATAGGGCAGCATGCTGAGCTCTACCCTTGTGGGAGCCCATTTTACTCCACATGCTTGGTCTTTGAATAATGTTTAGCTTCATGACTTTACCTATACCTGCACAAGGAAACAAGCAATGTTAGCATAAAAAATAGAACATGTTGATCATGATATTGCTATTTATCCTTCAACTCACTTCCTTCATACTGCACTTGATTGATTGTTTCAATGTATCACTTATAGTATTTTGCACTATTATAGGTGCATCATATAAGTTACATTATAATCAGAGCCATTGACACCCTCTCTTTCCCTCTTTCAGGTTGACGAAGCTCAAGAAGACAAGGTGCACCATCCAGCATCAAGCATCGATAATCAGGCAATGATGATTATGTTGTTGCTTATGTGTTTTCCTTTCTGTACCTTCAGTAGTGCAATGTGCTATTGGCAATATGTTGTCACAGTTATATCAACAGTTTGTGTGGATCTTTGATTTCAATTTTTCTTTTGAATTGAAAAGAAGAATGCATTCCATGCAATGTTGTAATATCATTCTGATTGTGAAATCAAATGAACCCCTGTAAAAATATGAGTTCTTTACAAAATAAATGAAAGCATCTGAAATGCTATTTTTCTCATATACTCAATTTTATATTTCTTTAAATTCTACAACATCTGAATGGCACTCTGAAACTCTATTACTTCACTAAAATGCATAACTATTACTTGGTGCAAAAGTGATGCGAAACAACATTTGAAATTCAAATGCAATTCCACTTAAAGTTAAATAACAATCAGCCAGCTCCTCCATTTGAGCTAAAACAAAAAATATGTAACATTTTGGTGATTTCTGCTATATGCTTGCCTGCTAAGCATAAATTAGTGGCCTTTAAACAATTCAGTGGGCATGGAGTCAATTCTGCCCCTTCTTGAAACTCAAAAACTTGAACAACGACAATCCAAACAGTAGCAAGAAAACTAAACTAAACTAAAAGAAAACTAAAAGTCCCTGGTGGCCAACAAAACAATGCTCAACAGTGCTTAGAGAAAGCAATCTACTAAAATGAAATGTCCAAAACGCACTTATTTGTAAATTACTCTACCTAATAGTGAGATAAATTATCTCAAAGGCAGTGCTTGAGGTGGATCCCATTTACTGGGATAGACAACACCTTGCCAGTCATCTTAGAATGTTGGAATGTGTTGTACTCCTTGCATTCTGTGATCACATAAGGCCCATCCCTTATTGCATCAAACTTGGAATGTTGTCCAGGTCTACTCTTGAATTCATTCCACTTGAAAACTAGATCTCCAACAATGAAATCATGAGGCCTCGCCTTCTTGTCAAAAGCATTCTTCATTTGAGCTTGATGTATTTCCATCTGTTTGAGAGCTTCCTTTCTATTTTCTTCAAGCTCGACTAGCTATGCAAACCTCACTTCAAGAGGTTGTTCATTCAGCAACTCTAGTTCTTTAACATAACTCAATGTTGGTAACTCAATTGAGATAGGAAACTTAGCCTCTCTACCATAAGTCAAAAAAAAAAGGTGAACAAGTCGTGGCTCTTTTAGGAGTTATTTTGTCAGCCCAAAGGGCTAGCTTCAACTTTTTGTGCCACATTCTCTGATTATCTTCAACAGTCTTCTTGATTATCTGAATTAGATTCTTATTAGTGGATTTCACTTGTCCATTTCCTTGCGGATAATAATTGGAAGACGTGTTGAAATATATGTTATTTCTAACAAACCAATCTAAAATCTTCAATCCTATGAAAGCTAAACCATTATCTGAAATGATTGAATCTGGAACACCAAATCTCGATATGAGGTCTTGATAGAAATTAAGTACTGAAGTCTCATTTGCTTTCTTTAAAGCAACAACTTTGGTTCACTTTGTAAAATAATCTGTGGCAGTAAGAATCCACTTATGACCCGCACTTGAAGGTGGATTGATAGGACCAATAAAATCCAAGCCCTTAGCAAAGGGTTGTTCTACCAGAATCTGATGCAGGGGCAGTGGCGCAAGCCTCTGTTTACCAATAAATAATGCACATTTATCACACTTTCTGACCCATGCAATAGCATCTTTAAATAGATCTAGCCAGTAATAACTAGCTCTCATAATCTTCAAAGTTGTTGTTCTTGCAGCAAAGTGACCTCTTGAAGGTCCATCATGAAATTCTACTAGTAGCTTGTCAACTTGATCAGGCTGAATGCAATGTAATAAGACACTTTGGAAATCTCTCCTATAAAGAACACCATCAATAACTACATAAGGGAGGGCTTGTAATCTGTAATACCTTTTTTTTGCTCTGTCTAAGCCTTCAGGGCATTCACCAATTTGTAGATAATGAATCATTTGCCTCAACCATGTGGCAGGAGGTGCTGGGACAACACTCAAAACATCATTATTTAACATTTTTTTTGTATTTACAGCCTCTTTTAAGCTGCTATCCTCACTTCCAACAATTTTTTCACACAAACCTTTGCCTCTAACGAGCTTGGTTACTTTTATATCAACATCAAACTCCATTACTTTAGTGATCCAACCAACATGTTTATCATTAATATCTTTGTTAAGCAAAAAATATTTAACAGTTGAATGAGCCACTAATAAGTAAACCTTGTTGTTGGACATCATGTGCCTGAACTTCTTCAAACTTCTTACAATATCAAAGACATTTTTCTCAACAAAAGAGTACTTTACCTCATAATCATGCAAAACTTGGCTGAAAAATGCAATAGGCTACTCTAAACCTTCCTCGTTTTGCTGACACAACATAGCTGATACTATATCAATTCCTTCAAAAGCATATAGAATAAAGCATTTGTCAAAGTTTTGATTAATGAGAGTAGGGGTGGCTGCGAGCGCTTCTTTGATCTGCTCAAAGCTCCTCTTGCCTTCCTTGGTCCAATTGAATGGCATATTCTTCTTCAGCATAGAAGTGAGAGGTTGCAGCAAGGCTGTGATATTTGGTATGAACCTCCTCAAAAAAATTATTCTCCCAAGAAAGCTTTGCAAGCCTTTCTTGTGAGCTAGTAATGGCAATTCAAGAATTATAGAAACTCTTTCAGGATCAATTGAAATACCTTGCTTTGAGACAATGTGTCCAAGCAATTTTCCTTCATGTACTGAAAATATACACTTCTTCAGATTGAGAGATACTCCAAACTCTCTGCACCTCTGAAAAATCTATTCCAAATGATCCAAATATTCATTAGCATTTTTGGAAAAAACAGTAATATCATCTAGATATACCAGAACAAACTTGTTCATAAGGCCATGAAAGGCCATATCCATAGCACACTGGAAAGTTGCTCCATCATTTGATAAATCAAAAGGCATCTTCTTGTAGGCCATCGTGCCCCACTTGGTTTTAAATGTTGTTTTAAACTAATCTTCTTGCTTAACCAGAATCTAGTTGTAACTTGAGTAACCATCTAACAGAGAAAATCTGTCAGAACCAAAAACTACTTGTAAATTTTTTTCCATGGAAGGGAGCAGGTAATGGTCCTTCAATGATGCTCTATTTAGATTACAGAAATTGACACAAAGTCTGATTTGTACACTCTTCTTCCTGACTGGCACTAAATTTGACACCTAAGAGGTGTGCTTGATAGGAAAAATAATACCGCTTTCAACTAACTTATTCAATTCAGCCTTCATAAGGTGTTCCAACTTGGGATTAAGTGGTCTTTGCTTCTGCCTTACTGGTTTTGCATCGGGCTCAAGCTCGATGGTATGCTATGCTAAATCGGGATTAAAACCTCTCAGATCTTTGTATTCCCAAGAAAAAATATCACTATATTTCTGACATAACAAAATGAAAGCTTGTTGTTCTTCTTGACTGCATACCTTACCCCGCTTGAGAAGTTTTCCCTTGAAGATCTCGATGGCTACATAATGTTCTTCCTTAACTGTCAAGCTGCACTTGTCCTTCCGAACTTGATCATCTGAATTAAAGATAGATTCCAATGTCACTAAACCTTTTGGCAACTTATTGGTCTTTAATTTCACAATCTGGTCTTCGTATTGCTGTTGCCATTTTTGCTGATTTCCATCTGTGAATTCACCTTCAGCAATGAGAAAGTTCACAATTTGCTCATCGCTATCAAAAACGTGCCAACTCACGTTATTATCAGGTACAGAAGGTCTGACCACTATTTTCACATATTGATGTGCTTCTACCTTATGAATTTCCTTGGGAATATCAAACTGGGCTCCTATGGCAGCGAGCCTATCAGCATGCTTGTTTTGATTCTAAGGAATCAACAAGATATTAAAAGCATTAAAATATTCTATTAAATCCCATACACGATGCTTGTATTTCTTAAGAAAATCATTCTTAGCGGCATTTAAATTTCTGACCTAATTCACAATCAATTCTAAATCACCATAAACTTGCAAACATTTAATACCTCATTTGCGGGCCCACTCAAGGCGATGTACCCACGCTTCGTATTTAGCTGTATTATTTGAACAGCTGAAAGAAAATCTATAAGCTAAAAAATACTTATCTCCTTCGGGTGATATCAATATGGCTCCACCCCCGGCACCAACATTGCTCCTCGAACCATCGAAATAGAGTTTCCAAAGCTCACTATCTTTTCCTGCAGATGGTTCATCCTCTTTACAAAGATTAGGCATGTCGCAATCAGACTTTTGAATCATATAGACACCTAATCCTACCTCATCTATGCTCTGAAATAGATCAAGCTCGTGATCTTCAGCTACCCATTCATCGAGACTGATGTAGTCTTCCTAGGTGCCATAGTTTGAGGTCATGGTTTGCTCCTTCATTGCAGAGGTGGCATAGAGATTAGCATTTATAGGGTTTGGAGAGTATGGCTCAATATGGTCTTTGGCTAGAGGCTCAGATTTAATGGTTACCTTCGTACCATACCTTGTTCTAAAAAATAGATGAGACCAATCAGAAGAAAAAAATCCACCCAACTTGGCTGTAAAATCCCTTGATAGACAAATGGCGAAGTGCGGCGGTAAGTCTATAACATGAATATCTTGATGAATAGCAAAACTTGGGGATGTGTGCAAGGTAAGGGCTAATTTTTTTATAATACCAGTAGTTTTAACAGCAAACCCATAGAATTGCACTATGCCTTTCTATGGATTAGGCTCATAAATGAGACCTAATTTGTCAGCCAAACTCTTAGGCATGACTGAACTACTAGCACCAGAGTCAACCATACAATTATGCACAATTTTATCACCTATCATCAGACTTAAGTAAAACAGAGGGGGATTTACCTCTTTTTCTTTCTACCCACTTTTCTCCTCCAAGTCATTAGCCATCACAACCTTTGCAAACCCGTGATTAGCATTGTCAAAAAGAGACAACTCAGCCAAAGCGTTCTGCAAAAAAAAATTTCTACCCTAGAAGCTTTTGCTAGTTTTTTATGACAGCAGCTTCATTTTGCCTCTGTGAAGGTTGAGAATGTGTTTTTAGTTGCTCTTTGTTGGGTATCTCCTACCCTCTTTGTAGAATCTGCATTTTAGGCTGCGTGGTGGCACTAACACCTGATAAAATAGGCTGATTATTTGTTGAAGGCTACTATTGTGAACTTCTAGCCTACTGTCCCAAATCCATAGCTCATTTTTTAGATCTGGTATTATCCGAAATAGGAAAATATTGTCAATCTTGGCCATTCACAACATTGAATTCAGAGCTCTGCCAATTTAGCAAGGCGACTTCTAAATTGTCTTGTTGTTCTTGATTCTGATTTGCAACATGTTTTGAAGCAGCATATATATTCTGCACCATTAAAGCTTGATTTATCACCCCGTTGGCACATATCGATTGGTTGTGGGGCTGATTGCATGGGTAACACCAATTGCAATGTTGGGCAACATTATTTTGTGGCACAAGTTCCTTTGACGAACTGGCTGTGTTCAGGTTGTATGGCTGGAATGGCCTAGGGTTGAAATTTCTTCGTTGGGCTTGATAGTCATTTTGGAAAATGGGTCTATTTTGTTGGTTTTGCTGATAAGGGGCTTGATAAGGCTTGTGTTCTTGACGAACTTGTTTTTTAATAGTCACAAGGTTGTTTCCAAAAGTCTTCAATATGCTTTTAAGCTCTTGCATTTCTAGATTTTGGGCTGGGGCAGTGACTTCTCTGGCTGTATTATGATATCCCATCGCTAGAACTGGCAGGACAATAGCCAAGGGAGGTATAACAGTAGGAATAGGTGGCTGTATTTCTAGAAACAAGGGCATAGGAGGTCTAGGAGCTATGTCTCCATCTTGAATGAGGCAATTTTTAGCATTTATAGCAATATTATAAGCGTTAGGAAGCGTTAGACCACCCATCGACTGAGTCATAATAGCAATCTTGCTATTTAAGTCTTTTAAATAAAACAGAAATGCATGTGCCAGTAAGGGCTTTACCATTGCCGAGATTCTGTCCTAGGTCCTCTAGAATCGATAATTAAAGTCTACCAAGTGTCCGTGCGGTGCCCTTTGAATAGTGCTCAGCTGCTCTAACGAAGATAAATTATCAGATTTATCAGCAAAGTGCTGGTATAGACCATTACCTAAAGCATCCCATGTTGCGATTGAATTTGCAGTGAGACTTATGAACCACTATAGCACTTTGCCTTTAAGTGATGCCGCTAACAACCTTAAGGCGACGTTCTCCTAAGTGATATCATGCACTGAGCATAGCCTGGCTACGTCATGGATGTGCTCGACTAGTGTAGTGTAATCTTCTCTGGTGAAATATGGTAGTCCTCGAAGGGTTGCAACTGGAATATCATCATGTTGAGTGATATCTAATGGACTGCCTCCATTGAAGGGTGTGAATGAGTGTTGTGTTGGCAGTGCTGCCATCGGTGGTATTTGTGAAATCGGGACTGGTGTACCAGGTGACAGAACTAAGGCACCAAGAATAGGAGGTGTTGACTTCGATCTTGTAGGGGTTTCAAAAAGCCTTCTTGCTATCCTGCCTCTTCTTCATGATGGGGATAGCTCTTGATATTTAAATGGTGCCAAACTTGATCTTGTTTGAATATTTCTCATGCGCGGGCTTTACTAGCATGCAAAACAGAACCAGAGTCGCTAGGTATATTGTGATAGCCTCAAGAAGGCTGGAAAAAATTGCTGCATATACCAAATAACAAACTAAAATATTAAATATTCTCTGAAAGTAGCTTTCAAAGTCCCACCAGGCATGCAAAAAATTGTTATCAATAGTTTTGCACCCTGCTGAATGCAGTATTCAACAAACTATTGAAACATGGAAACCTTCTTCAAATGTGGGTGATCTGACTGAAGAAGGAATCTCCAGAGCGAGATGGTTCTCCAAATGATGAATTCTATTCTAAGTGACTCTCTAGGAAAAAAGATAAAAGGATAAACTGGATTTAAAATCTAAAACTAAAATTCTATCAACCTAAAAATATTGATCAACTATAAGAAGACTCTGATAATAACTCACTCTCACCAACTCTTTAAAATTAAAATCTCATAATCTCACAACACATTTAGTCCAACAGTGATTTATGCAAAGGTTAAAATAACACAAAGCATAACCTGAACCAGCATGCAACTCCTACAAATCACTTGACAATAGTAAGAAAAGAAAAGGATTCAACAGATTTGAATCACAAGACAAATCAAATTACTATTCCAAGTCATGAAAGAGAACTGAGAAAGGAAAACTCTGCTATTTTATTGAATGATGGAGTGGAATTCTCAAAACCTGAGCACACATAAGTTTACAAGCTCCAAAAATGTGTAAGGGAAAGAAACTCTCCTCTGAACTACTGAGACTGGAGTTGATAATACTAAGTCTATCAAAAACATAGCTCTCAAGAAAACCCTAATCCGAGCTCAGAAAAAAGGTCTAGGAAGAAGGCTTCAAACTGCCTCAAAAACTACAAAAAAGTAGGAAAAAGAACAATGCTTTTATGATCACACTGTCAAGCCTCTAAAAATAGGATAATCTTGCTTTAAAAGCTCAAAAAACACCTTATCCCTCCAAGATAGGTTTGAAATCCGACCAAGAGGAAAAGTCAATAAAAGATCTGCTAAAAATAGCAAGAAAACACAAAGCAATTTATAGAAAAGATCACTTTATGATTCTTCTTTACAAGATGCAGATCTGCTCAATTTGTCTAATTTTTACAATTAATGATTGAAAATCTTTTACAAAAAAGAAAAATCTCCTTATCCCTCCATTACAATATTTTGATTTTCACAAAAATCATAAAAAAACACCTTACATAATCATCCTTCATGCCTTCGATTTTAATTGATTTCTGTAAAATCAACCCCAAAATAAAAACCCTAAAAAGATATTGACCCTAAGCATAGGGTATTCACAATTCACCCTTAATTGCACTTCACTTAAAACAATAACCTAAGGCACAAACCCATATTTCTCTAAGGCAAAAAGAATAAGTTCTAAATACCTAAAACATCACTCTAGCACATAAATTTCAGCCTCCATCATATACATTTGGACTTAGAGTTAATGAATCACAAGGAAAACATTATGAATTTTGACCTCCATTGAAATTCACCACATGTGCCTTGATTGAATATTCTAGAACATCATAATGCTTGAATTAGGGTTCTGTCAAAACAAAATCAAACCCTAATGATCACTCATTCTACAGTCCTCAACTTGAAAGAAAGAAGCTCTGCCACCGCCATGACTCTATCAAGCTCAAATTCGAATGCTTTGAGGAACTATTCAATGTACTCTAGTGATCTGAAACTCCAGTGGGTAAGATTTGTTCTATTTGTATTGAAGTTCATTCACTCACTATTGAATACCAAAAGGCCCTAAGGCCACAGACTGTCACGAGCTTATGAGTTTATTTCTCTATTTTTTTCCTGCACTCCTTCTAACCTTGTTTGCTTGGCCAACCTGTGAGAGCTCGAATCCATCTTGAAAGCTCTAAGAGAAAGCTCACCTTGTGGGTTTTTCTCTTCTCTTCCAGACACGAGGGTAACCCATATACACACGGCTTCATAGCTTTTAATGGCATCATATTTTGTTCTTCTGGCATTGAGGCTGTGGCTATACACACTCTAACACCCTTGTCTTCCATTTTTCTGTATTTCACCTACCTTTGTGTGAGCTTGACCTTCATGTGAGAGCTCGAATCTCAACCTTAGAATACTTACTTTCAACATCGAACTGGAAATTCTACTTTTCCAGTACTTGTTCTCTTTGTTCTCAAGAAACTTAGAGGGTTTCTCTTAAGTCAAGAATTTCTAATCATGACCAAGCCGCAACAAATATGTATTGTAGAAAGCAATTCTTTGACTTTTTGGCTCGACCCAGAACAAACAACTTACAATTATGTCTATTTGAAAACATTTTTGTATATGGGTATCACAAAAGTTTGAATAAAGCTGTCTCTTCTTCTTTTCGTTGCTTGATTCAGTCACAGGAAACTTGTATTTTGTGGTCTACTGCTGTTTTCATATGAAACCCATATGGGTATCATAGATAATTATATTTCCTACACTTTGAAAACAGACCCACATGTGGGTATTTGAGATTCAAAACTATAAATCTATTTATGAATATGAGCTCGACCAAGAATAGAAAACTTACCATTATGAACTTCTAAAATAGAAAATTATCATGGGTATTGGAAATTTTCAGAGTGAAATCATATATTCTTATTTTTTGACAGAGCTCGACCCCCCATCCTTTTAATTTTATCTTGCCATTTATTTAACATACCCTCACTTGGGTATCATTGGAAATGTAAAACCTCATGGCTATGTGTATTCAGAAAAAGGATAATTGAAATGGTGATAAAAACTATATATTTGCTTGCATTTACTCTCAGGATCTTGACTCAAATAACCAGTGATGTTTCGCTTTCACTTCTATAACAAAAGGATGTCTTGAATATTTGTCTTTACTTTTAACTTCCTTAGCATTCTGTACGTCTCAAAAGAAAACAACTCATTGCATCACTGCTGTTTGCTTTAATATGCCTTCAGAAATATAAAAGAACATGACGGCAACAATAAGAATTTATGTGCTTATCCATATTAAGTCTAGGGCTCAATCATTATTGCTTCTTTTGGACTTCTAGTTGCAAAAATCATACTTAGTATTTGTTATTAAAGCTGATCTTAACTCCTCTCCAATCCTTGCATCTTCATTTATCATGACAACTAGGCTACTTAAGGCATTTTGAACTTCCTATTTCCAGCAATCTTGTTTGTTCATTAAGGAAAGGATGCCCTCTTAACGTATATTATTTCCATGCCTATAATTTGTATGAATAGCAGTGTCTTTCCTAACTTTCATTAATCTTAACAAAGCAACATCTATCTTCTGCTTTAAACATATGTCTCCATGATCTAATTTTGGAAATTCTACTCATGTGTGCCTTGATGTAGTTTCTAATAACCGACACTCCATATACAGGTACTGTATCACTGATGCTTGCTACTCTATCAAGCTACCTTCCTCGAGAGAGAAATTGTGATGGTTAAGATCTCAAATCAGAATTGATCCAAAGTGAACTCCTACTTTTCCTGTTTTAGCACCTATATAGGACTTTAGCTGAAACATTGAGTCATAATGAAGTGCACCTAGCTATCTGTTCTCTTGCATACATGACACCTCATAACTCTTTCTAGAAATAAACAACTTGCTCCTTCTTTAATATTCTTGAATGATCACTTGCTTGATATTCATAATACTGTGTTTACTTTACCAGTCAACCTAGAACAAAAAATTGATTCATCACTCAAATGCACTATCTAAGTTTGTTCTCATGAGCCACATGGTACTCTTCATGCATTTTTATATTTCACGGTATGAACTACTCTTAAAATCAATTCTCTTTGATGATGAAAATTAAAACAAAACATAAGGTATAGTGTATGCCTATTCACTATTCGACAAAGAATTGACAAATTGAAACTTACATGACATATGATTACAATCAGCACAAAAAATGAAGTTATTCTACAATTTCTGATGTAAATGTACTTAGTTAAATTCCTTAAGTGAACTAAACTCACTGCTCACCTGTAGCCTTCAGAAAGCAACCCTGATCATTATGAATGAACAGTTGGTTTAGTTGCTTGATGGATAACTCTTTTTTACTCTTTCAGTTGTTCTCATTTCATTTGATGAATATGACAAAGTATCTTTTAAAATCAACCCATTTAAAGAATAGGGCAGCATGCCGAGCTCTACCCTTGTGGGAGCCCGTTTTACTCCACATTCTTGGTCTTCGAATAATGTTTAGCTTCATGACTTTACCTATACCTTCACAAAGAAACAAACAATGTTAGCATAAAAAATAGAACATATTGATCATGATATTGCTATTTCTCCTTCAGCTCACTTCCTTCATACTGCACTTGATTGATTATTTCAATGTATCGCTAATAGTATTTTGTACTATTGTAGGTGCATCATATAAGTTACATTATAATTGGAGCCATTGACACCATCTCTTTCCCTCTTTCAGGTTGATGGAGCTCAAGAAGACAAGGTGCACCATCCAGCATCAAGCATTGATAATCAAGCAATGATGATTATGCTATTGCTTATGTGTTTTCCTTTTTGTACCTTCAGTAGTGTAATGTGCTATTGGCAATATGTTGTCATAGTTATATCCACGGCTTGTGTGGATCTTTGATTTATATTTTTCTTTTTAATTAAAAAGAAAAATGAATTCCATGCAATGTTGTAATATCATTCTGATTGTGAAATCAAATGAACCCCTGTAAAAATATGAGTTTTTTACAAAATAAATGAAAGCATCTGAAATGCTATTTTTCTCATATACTCAATTTTATATTTCTCTAAATTCTACAACATCTGAATGGAACTCTGAAACTCTATTACTTCACTAAAATGCATAACTATTACTTGGTGCAAAAGTGATGTGAAACAATATTTGAAATTCAAATGCAATTCCACTTAAAGTTAAATAACAATCAGTCAGCTCCTCCATTTGAGCTGAGATGAAAAATATGTAGCAGTTTCTAAACTCAAGATTAATTTAAATGAGATGTAATGTGTTTAAATATTAGGAACTAATGCACTAATCTGAAAATAAAATGATTTAATGATGCAAAACCTAAGAAATGCAAAGTGCTGGAAAACACACTATGATATGCAAAAACACCTAAAACTGTAAATAAATGATGAAATAACTGGACAGAACTAGAGAGGTGCACCTAGAATCTAAAATATTTTTTTGAGAGGTTCTAGAATCCTATAGAGTTGACTAAAAATCTTGACTAGTACACTTACACCAAGTTGGGTGACTTAGTGCCAGTTTCGGGAAAAAGTTGTCAAAACAAGAATCTGCCAAATGGGTAGCAAAAATGTAGAAACCACTTTTTAGGCCTAGAAATTGGACTTATTCTCCATTGGTGGAAACTTATTCCACCTATATATTTTGGGAATTTTAGGACATGATCCTATAGCTTTAGGTCACCACTTGCTTTTCTGGCAGGAGCTCGATCTTGATTCTGCAAAAAATGGAATAAAAAGAGTCAAAGATTTAATTTGGTCTTTTCTTACTTGAATAGCTTGGATGACTTGTTGACCACTTTTCAACACCTATTTCTTTTAAAAATCTACCTACAAATTCTACAAACACACATGCAAAGAGGGAAAAAATGGTTAAGGGTTAGAGTATAGGGGTTTTCCTTGGTCAAACCCCACTTTGGTAATCAAACCCTATATAATGAAATGAAATAAGAAGATAATTATAAATAAACAACATGCAATGTCATAAACTTACCAAAACCTTGATGTAGAAATCTAAAGATATGTAATGAAGTGCTCCAATGGAGGACTTGATTATGCTCAAAGTGCTTGAGTGATTGAGAATAATTAAGTTAATTTCTTGAGTGAATGCTAGAATGAATGGGGGGGTAAAATGAGAGGAAAAACCATTATTTATACTTGATTTTCCTAAATTTCCCAAAAATAACACATCACAGGCCAAACTCAAGGGTTAGAGAATAAAATTCTGCCAGAAAATTGAAATTATTTTGATTTTTGTGCCAAAAAAGACCAAGTCACCCCTATTGGTGACTTAGTCCAACTTAAGCAAATTAAGTGGGTGTTGGGAATTAAAGAGCACTAAATGTTGTCTAATGGGAATATCCTGGAAAAAAAAAACTTAAGGAGGGCCACTAAAGGAGGGCTAGAAAGTGAATTAAGGGGTCATTTAAACATGAAAAAGGGTTTAATTAGTGATGCCAAGGGTTTAATCTAGTCAAAACCAAGCCAAAATCCACTATGAGGGTCTAAACATGAGAAAAAGTAGAATAGTTACTTTTTTTTGTGTCCATGGTTAGCCGCCACTTTAGTGAGAGGATGAACTTGCTTCAAACTCACACTAAAGTTTTTGATCATGTAACCAAGATGGGTTTGAATGCACTAATGCTTGATGAGATGAGATAACAATAATCAAGAGGGATGATCAAGCCCCCAGGATAATGATCCATTGGCAAATGAAACATGAATGCAAAGGAGCACACATGATGATGAGAAGAGATGAAAGAAAGCTTCGATCTTTTTTCCAGCCCATTGTGGATCAGATCTAGGCTATTTGTTTGAAATAAGAATTGTGTACTCACTCTGGGAGGATGGAACTTATGGTTGGCTAGCGGGTGAGAAAGCCCGGGTATACTCACTCTAGGGCCACAATTTTTTTTTTGGTCCATTGGGTGATAAATCCACAACATACTCACTCTGGGGCCACAAAACTTCTAGTTTTCCATGGGGTGAGAAATCCTAAAAGGTGGCTATGGGGAAAGTTGTGCCTCAAAATGGGCTTGGCACTCAACCATATCAAAGTTATACCTCTTGATAACTTTAATAAGGTGCCACAAAGACAATGTTGTTTCTTGCTTCCTGAGACAAGCAAAGCTTTGTATGCTTAGAACTCATGAACAAATGCAATGGAACCACAAGCATGCAAGTTGTGTTATGCAAGGTGGCCATGTAAATGCAAAATACAACATGAAAAAATATGTTCAAAGGAGTCTTGTTGTCACGAACCCAATCTTTATGGTTCATATTTTACAATGTTTAATTAAATTAATCAGAAATGAAATAAAAGTGCAAAAAAGAGAAATTAATTATAATTTTATTATAGATTTTATTCCAAATAAATGATAATGTTTGGTTATTTAGAAAAAATATTTTATTCCCAATTGAAAAAAAGAAATTCTTTATTATTTATTTAGAGTAAATATTTAATTTGTAAGTAAATAATATTTGTTTATTACTTATTAAGGGTAAATATTACTTTTGTAAAAATAAGGGAGTGATGGCGTCACTGCGAGCTAGTGCCTGTGCGTAGGCTAGGGTTTCTCTACCCTAGCTGCACCTCGTGCTTCCTATTGTCTATGCTGGTGGTCGATCATAGGGGGTTTTCTAGCACATGCAGGGTTGTGGCCTGGGTGGCCATGTTTCTTCTTCCTTTTGGTGCTTTTTGTAGCCGTCTTCCTGCTATTTCCTGTGCGTTTTGTGTTTTGCATGTTGTGGTTGGGGGTGTTCTTGCGTCTTTGGGTGGCTATGGTTCATTTTGGTTACTAAAACTTGGTAGAGGGAGGCTAGGTACTATTTTTTGTGCTCTTCTCAGGCTTGCTTTAGGTTATTGGGGGGTTTTTCATTCCAGGCCTTGCATGGCTCCAAATGGGATTTCTCCTGGTGCCAAGGGGTTGTCTTTCAAGGATACGGTGGGAGGAAGCAATCCATCAGTGTTATTGCATACAAATCCATTTTTTGTGAGTCTGGATCAGGAATGGGAGAGTCCTCATATCTGTCTGGAGGTTTTAGGCCCTCAAAGGTGAATGGGTGTCTTGCTAAGAGTGAAAATAGGCCGATCATTGAGATCCAACCTGAAGCTATGGTGGACGATATCAATCATCTATCAAAACATGATCTGATATGTAAGTTCCTGGGGATTTAGGTATCTTTTTCTTTTTTGGAATCATGGGCTCAGCGTACCTGGTCTCTAGAGGGGGATATGAATGTAATGCTGGTAGCCAATGACTATTTTCAAGTGCTCTTCTCTTGCATGTCAGACAAGAATAAAGTTTTTGGAGGGCCCTATTTAGACAATCAAGTGGGTCTCTTCATTAACCCTTGGAAAATGGGATTCAATCCTACAGAATAGATTCATTCGTGGGTTCTGTTTTGGGTGCAATTACCCTGGCTTCCTTTATAATTTTGGAGGGAAGACATTTTTAGTTTAGTTGCAAGCCAGCTTAGAAAACTAGTTGGTCCTTCGAGACAGACTATGGAGAAGAAGGCAGTTACTTATGCTTGGGTATGTGTCGAAATTGATTTGAATAAGCCCTTTCCTGATTCTATAAAAAATTGGTTGGGATCAATTTCATGGATTCAACAACTTGACTATGAAACGTTACCATTTCGTTGTTGATTCTGCCATGAATATGGGCATTTTCAGAGGATGTGCCCCAAATCAAAACCTATAGAGGATTTAAAAATGGGGTCGGCTAGTGCACCTCATACCCAAGATAAAGGGAAGGCCCCTATGAGGGAGGAAAAGGAGGGCTTCATTCCTGTAAGAGGTTGTAATAAGGGTCGGGGCCAAAAGAGGACCTTTAAGGGCAGAAAAATAGATGAGGTTTTTAATAGGTTTGATGGAACCATTGTTAATATGCCTACTAGCCAAGAGCTCTTGGAAGAAAAGGAAATAGTTGGGTAGGAGAACAATGTCATTCAGGCCACTCCATAGGAGGGAGTCCTTGTGGTACAGATGGACACAAATACTTTAGTGAGGCCTTTTGAGGAGTTGGGAACTAGTGGAGACAAGGAATTGTAGGAGATTTCTTCTCATGCTCAAACCAAGGCTTGTGCCAGAAAATTTTGGTAGGAGGAGAGAAAAGACAAGGGTTCTCCTTCTATTCTAGGTATTCATCAAAAAACCATTAGAAAAGATGCCCTGGAGAAGCCTCTTAAGGTGGGGAGGAAGAAAGACTAGGAAAAGGTGAAGTTAGTGGGAGAGACTTTAGTGGAGTCTAGTTCTGTGAAGACCATTGATTCCCATTTCCCTCTTCCTTAGAAATGTTTGTTCTTTCATGGAATGTTATGGGGCTCAATAGCATCCCTAGACAAAAGGATATTCGAGATTTGATTAAGTCTCATTCGCCTGAGGTGGTTTTTATTCAGGAAACTAAGTTATCTATTGATAGGATGCTTTACACGGCTACTAATATTTGGCCTAGATGTCTCTATTAGTGCATTAATGCTCAAGGATGCTCTGGGGGTTTGGCTCTTTTATGGGATCCTTACAAGTTGGTCCCACTTTGGTGGGTTTCTAGCAGGTCTGTTATTTCCTTGGTGGCCATGTGTTGCATAACTGGTGAGATTCTTCTTTTCACGAATGTTTATGCTCTGATTGATTTTATTGGAAAAACTTTGCTTTGGTCACATATAGGATATTTTTGCTCTCTTTCTCCTCTATTCCCTTGGATTTTGGTAGGTGATTTCAATGCAATTTTAAGTTTGGAAGAGAAGAAGGGGTGTAATCCCAAGTTCGACCTCTCTGTGGGCCTTTTAAGGAGTAACATTGAAATCTTGAGGGTGGTGGACATCACACCTTGCAATGGGTTGTTCACTTGGAACAATAGGAGATGTGGGATGGAATTGATAGCGGAAAGATTAGACAGGTTTATGGTTTCTTATTTCTGGATGGTGGATAGTTGGATTACCAGTTCACAGATTTTGGACTGGAGGGGTTTAGATCATTGGCCAATTCTTTTGACTACTTCTAAGTTCCTAAGGACAAAGAATCCTTCCTTTAAGTTTCATCTTATGTGGTTGAGGGATGCTTCTCTTCAGAATCATATGTTTTCTTAGTGGAGGGAAGGGAAGCCTGCTTATGACACTGCTATGTTTTCATTTTTCAAGAAATTGTAGTATGTTAAGTTTAAGCTGAAAAGGTGGAACAAAGAGTTCTTTGAAAATCTCTTTGTAGCCAAGAGAGAAGCACAGCTGAGGGTGGACAATATTACTCATCAAATTAGAGAATAGGGTTTGTCTGATGGGCTATATAGAGAAGAAGCTATGGATTTGAAAGATTTGGAGGAATGGAAGCTATGGGAAGAGATTTATTGGAAACAAAAATCTTGGATTGATTGGCTTCAGGAAGGGGACATAAACACTAAGTTCTTCCACAACACTATTAAGGAAGGAAGACATGGGAGCGTTCTCAATTCTCTCATGACGGCTAAAGGGACTTTGGTTTTCTCTCATAGGGATATTGCTCAAGAGGCTACTAGATTTTTTGGGAGGTTATTTTCAGAAGAGTCTGATCTAGCTAGGGTTGAGGAGGATTTGGTTCTAGATTGCATTCCCTCCATTGTTACTCCTAAAATGAATGAGGCTCTCATTAAGCCCATTACTCTATCTGAGATAGAGGTAGTTGTGTTTGGAATGAAAAAGGGTAAATCCCTGGGACTAGATGGTTTTCCTCTAGAGTTCTTTCAATATTTTTGGGATATTGTCAAGATGGACCTCTTTGAAGTGGTGCAGGAATCCTTTAGCAATAAACAGATGCTTAAGGATTTGAATGCAACTTTCCTTGCTCTCATCCCAAAGAAGGAAGGAGCTAACTCCCTTAATTCCTTCAGACCTATTGCTTTGTGCAATGTGATGTAAAAAATAATTACAAAAGTGATAGCTAAACAGTTAAAGCCATGGCTTAGTAACCTAATCTCTGAGGAGCAAGGGGGCTTTGTTATAAGACAATTTTTTTTGGATTGGGTTATCATAGCGGTAGAAGCCATGCATTCTATGGATGCCTCTAAGGAAAAAGCTATGTTCATAAAGTTGGACATGGCCAAAGCTTATGATAGGGTCAGATGGAGTTTTTTGTAGAAAGTTTTACAGGCCTTTGGTTTTGGAAAGGAGTGGATTAGTTGGGTTATGAGCTGGATAACTTCACCTTCTTTTGTATTCCTGATTAATGGTGAACCTCTTGACTTATTTGGTGCAGCTAGAGGCCTTAGGCAAGGGGACCCTCTCTCTCTTTACCTTTTCATCCTGATGGCAGAAGGGTTGGGAAGATTTATCAAGTCTCAAGTTAGGCAGGGATGGATTCGAGGTTGGAAGTGGGGGAATGGCATTCCTCCTTCTTCCCACCTCCAATTTTTGGATGGTACATCTTTGATGGGTGCAACAAGAATTCAAGAGGAAGCTAGTTTCTGAAGAGCTTTGGATATTTATGTGAAAGCCTCAAGACAAAAGATTAATGAAGAAAATTCATAGATCCTTTTCTTCAATACCCCTACTTCTATTCAAGCTTGGATTGCTTAGATTTTGAGGTTTCAAATTGGAACTCTTCCTTTAGTGTATCTTGGAATCCCTCTTTAAGACCAAAGGCTATTGAGGGGTGTGTGGCAAGAGATTTTGGATAAGCTTCAAAGTAAGGTGAGTCATTGGACCCACCGATGGCTCTCAACTGCTGGTAGAATGACTCTTTTGAAGTCTGTGGTCCAATCTATTCCTATATATAGGTGTCTTGTGTAGTCAGCCCTAGATGGTTTCATTAAGTACTTTGATGCCCTTTCTAGGAAATTTTTATGGACAAGTAATTTTCTTTTCTCAAACTAGAGCCTGGTCAAATGGGATTGTGTTTGTAGATCAAAGTAGGATGGTGGCCTTGGTTTGTGGAAAACAATCTTGAATGGTAGGGCTCTTGCTGCTAAGCTATTTTGGAGATGGTACATAAGCCAAGATCAAGGATGGGCTAAAATCCTTAATGTTAAGTATCTTGGTGGGGTGAATGGGAAAGATGTACCAAGGTAAAACTTGACTGGAAGGGGGTCCATGATCTAGGAGACTTTGAAGAAAGGGGCACAGTTAGTTAAAAAGGGTCTTTTCTGGATTTGCAATAGTGGTTCAGATGCCTTGTTTTGGGAGGATTCTTGGGATGGGTTCCCTCCTATTTTATCTTAATACCCCCACCTTCAACCTTTATGTGATAGTTTCCTTGCAACAGAATGGAGTAAGGTTGAGGATTTTAAGGTGTTTTTAAGGGTGGGGTGGGGCAAGGTTGCAAGATGGAAAGAGCCTCAAGAATGGCCTCCTAGGGGTTTTGAGGGAGGGAGAGAGACTCTTTATGGAATTCTTGCAGGCAGAGCGTGCAACTCTTTAAGAGGAGATAATACCCTCGCTTGGGGACCCAATCCAAAAGGAAAGTTCTCAGGTGCCTTGGGTTATCAAGAGTTGGAAAGACAAAATTTTGACAAGATGGACATATCTTGGTGGAAGCAAGTTTGGAATAAGTCAACTTGGCCCAAGTGTAATTTTTTCTTATGGCTTGTGGTTCAGAATAAATGTCTTACCTGGGAGAATCTCTAGAAGAGGGGCTTTCATGGGCCTTCTATCTTTACTTTATGTAATCAAAGTGAAGAAAATAGTTTGCACCTCTTTTTCCAATGTTCTTTCACCAGGATTATTTGGCACTGGTGGTGGGAAGCTTGGGAGCATTCTTGTATTCATGCTAACTCTCTGGTTGAGTTTTGGAATAGTCTTGGTAGACCCCCTTCGAAGACTCCCTTTTTGGAGGTGGTTGGGGATATTGGTCCAGGATTTGTTATCTGGTAGGTGTGGCTAGAAAGGAATTGTAGGATTTTCCAGGATATGTCGAAGAGGGTGCAACAGGTGTGGTTGCAAGTAATAAATATGCTACAAGAGACTCTTGCTGTGAAGTGTGATCTCTAAGAGGATATTGCTCCTGGAGACGTGCGAGTGGTTCAAAAGTTGAATATTTCATGTGCTAATTCTAGTGGTTCTCTTTGGAAGATACAATAGACCAGAAGCAAGCAAGCTAAAAGGAAGGTTTGTAGGGAGGGAAAGTGGTCCCCCCACTTTGGGACTCTCAAGATCAATACTGATGGGTCTTCTAGTGGAAATCCTAGGCATGCTGGGGTTGGAGGAATTGGCAAGGACAACTCTGGTAAGGTTATTTTCTTATTCTCTAAACATAAGGGGATTCAAACCAATAATTACATGGAGGAACTTATTGTCCTCATGGCTCTTGAAAGAGGGTGTGCTCTGGGATCGAGCAAGATTATCTACGAGTCTGATGCCCAGTTGGTGGTGGATATGTTGAATTTTCAATGGGTGAAAGATGTGGATTGGCATCTAGCAGTGGTGGGTAGACAAATTCTTAGGTTGAGTACTTCTTTGGATGCAGCCTCTTTTTGCTATGTTCCTCGCGAGTGGAATAGGACTGTTGATTGCCTAGCTAAGTGGGCTTATGATCGTGGAGAGGGATGCAAGATGGGAAATTGGACTCACCTGCCTCCAGAATGTGCTTTGGATCTTGAGAGTTTGGTTAAGGAAGATATGGATGGTTAGTTGTACCCCTTTCAGGGGCTTCTTTCTATTGGTGTTGTGTTCTCTTTTGGGCTTTAGGCCCCTGCTCTTTGTATTTTGTTGGTTGTTTCAATAAATTTTTACCCCTTTTTTTTTTAAAAAAAATTACTTTTGCAATTTAAAATGGCATTTATTCCCTATTCATTGTGGAGAATTATGTAGTTGCAATTAAAATAGAATTATTTATTATTATTTATCAAAGATAAATATCATGCATGAAAATAATTTTTTATTTTTATTTTAAAGATTAGGGTAAGGGAAAATAAAAAAAGATCTTTAAAAGAGGAGAGGAGAGTAACAAAAACAACATAATCTTTCTTGATCTTTATTTTTATCTCTGCAAGAATATAACAGAAAAATGGGTATTGGGTATAGGTTTCTATTGCATAGAAAATATTAATTAGTGGCAAGGAGGAGAGGGGAGAATATGGGAAAACAAGAAGATGAAGAGGAGAAAACTTTAGAAGGTGATTTCCCAAGGATCAAGAATAGAAGAAATAGGAAACAAGCAGAGGATATTCAACCAGAGGGTGATTTCCAGGTTTTTAAATATTTTCCTTTGTATTTTGAGTTTAAATGTGTGAACAATTTACTATATTGTGGAAAAGATAAATTATTTTGTTCTGTCCCCAATTCCTTGTGATCTTGCATTTAGAAAGCTTATTTCTAGAATTCTAAACCAAGATTGTATAAATTTGTGTCTTTTTACCCTCCTATGACATATACATGTATATATATGAATATAGATATATCCAGATATATTGGTATGTGCAGGAGCATCATGGAAAAAAAAAACCCTTAAGTGACAAAAAATTCAGAAAAATCAGAGTTAGGCAACTTGACATAAATTTTTTAATAAGTTATCTATATTATTTCAAAAATATGTAAGAATAGAATTAGTAGAAAATTGAATTTAATTTCTAAACTCCAAAGTTTTTTTTTTTTTTTTTAAAGTCTATTTAGTGAAAATTTGAAATTTCAATGCAGTAGTACTTAAATTTCAGGGAAAAAATAAGAAGTAGGTCTCTGTCTGACTACCCTAACCATAATAAAAAGATAATATTTTTTTATAAGATTTTAGATATAAGTAGAGGACTCATATCCAAATGTGATGCATATATTTTTGTATTTTTTTTCTAGGAAAATAACTAATTATGAATTTTTTATTAAAACTTTTAAAAATATAAAAACTCATGTCTGACCACCTTAACTTGGTCAAAACTTCATGAAAATCATTTTTTTTCTTAATCCTATAGTATGTGAAGCATAGAATGTGACACATGTTTTAGATTCAAAAAATGTGATACCATTTGAAAGCTATTGATGTTTTTTAATCAGCCTATCAATCAGGACTTTAGTCATAATTCAAATAGAAAATGAATAATAATTATGTATTAAATTAAAAGTAAAGCATAACTTATATTGGTGAAAAGTTGAAAATCTCCTTTTGTGCCATAGAAAAATGGTCCTTTGTCATTTTCATGGCCTTTTAGGTATTGTTTCATGGTGTTGGAACTATTTTTCTTTGATTTTATGTTGTATCATGGCTTGAACATGCTTATTTAGGTACTAAAATTCAAAGAACGATGTCTTGTGAAAGTGTTGTGTAGTCTTGTAAGACATTTCTACATTCTTATGGACTCTATTTAATACAATTTACCTAAAAATCACCTCTTTTCACATCAACAAGTCCTATATTGAAGTGTTGTAAAGTCTTGTAACAAGCCTTCATGCTTTTCTAGGCACATCTTCACTATTTACATCTTTCTCATGTTTTATTTTGTCTTTTTATACCCTCATATGACTTAAGTAAGTCTATTTTTAGATGTTATCCCGACATATGTTTTTAGGTCCTAGGTGGGACCCATTTTCCATGGGTGGTGAATGAGTCCCCCTTGGTCCAGAATTCAAAATATTTGAAATATCCTTTCAGGATTTTATCAAAAATCACTTGATGTCGGCCCCTGATGAGGTATGAACGGATAGTAAGGCACAAGAATTGTATAAATAGGCATTTTTCATCTCATTTTACATCCTCCCATAATCTCCTACCATCAATTCATTCAAGCATTCAATCACATATCACATTGAAGCATTTTACATCATTAATTCAAGAAACTATTGAAGGACTTTGAAGTAGCCAATGACACTACTTTAGACTTGCATATTCAAGGATATTGGTAAGTTTGTAACACTTATATGTTGTTAATTTATCATTTCCTTTGCATTTCATTTATTTCTATTGGGTTTGATTACCAAAGTGGGGTTTGACAAAGAAAAACCTCTATTTGCGAACCCTCCTACATTCTTTTCATGTGTTTTTGTAGCCTTTATTTTGTAGATTTGACAAGATTAAAGTTGTTCAAAACTGGAAATCAATTCAACTAGGCTCTTCATGTCACCTTATCATTATTTCAACAATGTTGAGTGATTTATGTTCGTTTCCAGTAGAATTGACTATGGAAACTCGACATTTAGACTTTTCTAGATTTGGTGTTGTAGAGTTATTGTCTTGTTTTCCAGAAATCTAGGAGTGGACTGATTTTCCACTCTTAGCAAATGAGTCCCACCTAAGATTAGAAAATCTATATTTTCTCAGATTTTGGATCCCAACGGTCAAATATCAGTTCCTAGCCAATTTTCATTAGCAGGAGGACTGATTTGCCACCTTGGGAAAATGAGTCCCACTATGAAAAATCAATAAATTTCATCAGCATTCTAGACACTCTGGAAAGCTCACACATCATCCAGGTGCACTCAGATTTAACCCTCTTCTTTCTATTCTGCATATTTTCTTCATTTTCATAGTCATTTGCATATCATAATGTGTTTTCAAACGTATCTTAAATTGCACTTTTGCATTCATTTTAGTTCATTTTAATCAGCCAATTGCATTTAGATTAGTTCATTTACATCATATCACATTGTACACATCCTAATTGTAATGTTACATAAAATTTTTTAGACCAAAATCTCTCTCCTTTTAGGTGAAAGACCCCAGAAGTGCAAGAGTAGCATCTAGTTTTCCAAAAATCTATGTTCCATTTTGGTGAACCTGACTTTTGAATAATTTAAACTTTTGATTGCATTCATATCTTGCATCCTATTTTTCATTAGCATTTATTTGTTATTGCATTCTGGGACCTTTCATTTTGCATTAGTGAAACATTCATTTAGTTTTCATTTTTGCATTCAATTTCATTGAAAAAAGTAAAAAATTTGCATTCTACATCTATAATTGCATTCCGTAGAACATTTAAATCATCCTTAGAATTTTTAAAAACACAAAAAAATTGCATCTTGGGACTCATTCACCACCTAGGGTGAATCAATCCCTCTACACTTTCTAAACAATATTTTTGTATTTCTTTTGAAATTTTTCTTCATTCATGTTCCTTGTTCTTGCATTCTATTTTTACTTATAGATTCTCTATTTTTCCTCCTTTATTGCATCTTATTTATTCACATCATGGAATTTTATTTCAGTAAGTTTTGGAATTCTTTAAAATCATTGATAGACATGTCAAATTCTACCTTTCGTTGTGACCTTAATGATCTTGAACAACCTCATGCTCCTTTAACTCCTCATGATTGTCCTCCTCATGATGCAGACATCGTTGGAGAAGATGATGTTAGCATGAACAAGTTCTATAATGATTTCCTTAAGAACCTCAAAGCACATGCCACCTTTTACCCCTCTATGAGATCACAAGACCTTCCTACTGTTGTACCTCCTGAAGACTTTGCATATTTACATCCTGAAGTCAACATAGGACCTAAGGTCCCTCCCTTAAGTGGACCTAGTTCCTCTCAACCATCACAATCCCAACCATTCTAT
The DNA here is from genome assembly GCA_007258455.2 of Sequoia sempervirens. Lineage (NCBI taxonomy): Eukaryota > Viridiplantae > Streptophyta > Pinopsida > Cupressales > Cupressaceae > Sequoia > Sequoia sempervirens. The sequence continues at coordinate 381,885,317 of VDFB02281492.1, read as the reverse complement.
GAGAAAAAATTCACGAACATTCCTATCAACCTTGAAGAAACATATGGTAAAGGATTAACTATCTTGAGTAAACAAGATTTAGACACAACACATGAACATGACATTTATCAAATTTTTGAACAACCATCAACTAAAGCACATACAATAGGACTAGGATATCAAAATCCTTCTCATCTTGATAGACATCCTCTTAAGCCTAGGAGAATTTGGGATGCTTGTACAATGGTCTTGAATCCTCATCCTAACTTGACCATTCTCCTTCAACGTGAACAACCATTCTCTCTTTCTAATGATAAGGATGTTAGGATCCCTATGGGTCCCCTTCCTCCTATTCATGAAAAAGGAGAACCTAGCAAACACAAATGACCATACAAATTGAAGAAGCTAAAGTTTCCTACACATCCTCCACCTGAATGTGAAAGGATACTTCAACTACTTCTAAACAAAGGTCTTATACTTTTACCACTTTCCAATAGGTTGGTCATTCATCCTGATGATTCCCATATACCATATTGCCAATATCATCATATTCTTGGACATCGAATAGAAGAATGTTAGACATTGAAGGACATACTAGATAAGTATCACTTCATTAAGACTGACTATTTCCCCATCATACCTTAAATCAATCTAAACCAATTTTTCAAGCCATACTTGTAGAATTTCCTATTCTCACTATTGCATGCTTCTTTAACCCATCTCGACTCATTATTTCCTTTCCACTTTGTGGGGGGAAAGACATTGTTAGCTTTTTCCTTTTCATGCATTTGATTTTTCTCTTAGCCATGTTATTCATTTTCTGCTTGTTTATTTGAGATTGAGAAAACAATAACTTAGTTAATGGTTGACTTACATTTGCATTACTTTTCTCTTTTTGTTTTCTTTTTCATGTGTGTATCGTGTTCCCCCGTATCATGCATTGGATGTTTCCTGTCTTTGTACACTTCTTATAATCATACCTCTATTCTTCTCCTTGCCTTGTCTTTTCTTTTCTTTTGTTTTGTGTTTTCCTTTTTGGGATGATGCAAAGTGTAGAGATGCCTTATGTCTCTTCCATGTTGACCCAAATGGTCCTTTCCTTTTTTTTCTTTTCTTTTTGTTTAGTGTTTTCCTTTTTGGGATGATGGAGAGCATTGAGAATAGAATGCCTCCTTCATGTTGACCCAAAAAAAAATTCATATTCTTTCATCTTTTTTTTTTTCTTTTCGCTTGTGTTTTCCTTTTGGGTACGATGCAAAGCATTGAGACCGCAATGTCTCTTCCATGTTTACTCAAAATTGACTTTCTTTTTCTTTGTTTTTCTCTCTTTGTGTCATTCTTCCAGTTCTATGTGTATTTGGGGAATGATGAAAGCTCTTATCTCTTTCATAAAAACATTGCTGCAATGAACATATTGACCCCAAATCCATAGACCCCTTATGTGTTTTGTGTGTTTTTTTTTCTGGGGGCCAACTCCCTTTCTTTGTTTTTCATTTTTCCTTGACATAACACAACCTAGCTTCGAAACATATGATTTGGCATAGAGATTTCCAAGTTGTCTCTCATGTCTTGTTTTCTTTTTGCATTCTCTTTTCTTCTGTACTTTCCAGTAATTTCTCACAGAACAATGTGTAGAAATTCCTTAAAAGTAGGGGGCATACATTACCATTATTTCATTTTGTATTCATGCTTCTTAGTGTAGCTTTGGTGTTTACGTGATGCGTTTGTCACTTTGTGGATGACATTGGGTGTGATGTCCTTCATAAGTGTGATCTATCTAAGCATACTACATTCCTGTTGGTGGACTGATGTGACACACTGCATCCCCTAAGTTGAAACTATACTATTCTTTGATTGGTCCTCTCTTGGAGACATTAGGCACAATGTTCCCTAAGTGACTGACCTTGCATAAATTGAACAAGACTCCTTTGAACAATCTTTCACATTAATTTTTTTTCATTTTATATTGTTACATTTCTTCGCCACCTTGCATAACACAACTTGCATTCCTCTAGCATTGTATCAATTTGTAAGAGAGGGGGACCACTGCATGCAAGACCCCAGGTCACAGAGGGTCAAGACATGACAGGCTTCCCTAACTTGCCTCAACTAAGTGTATTTTCTAGAGAATAAGGATGAGAATGATGAGGATTATGATTTCCTTCGATCACTCTACATTCTTGAGTTTCAAGGTGGGGCTACGCAAGTCAGTTTTTAGGTCCAACTCTGCACCTCAGGGAGCTCTCTGCCTGAGGACGTCAACACAGACTTTAGACGACAGGACGACACGCTGGTGTCTCATAAATGCGTTATGGTCCATACTTTCATATCACAATAGAGACAAGATTAGACACGTCAAAATGACTAACATCCTAGCTTAACAACTTCTAATAGGACAAAATAATACTATGAAATATGAGAAGTACAAATGAAGGTGATAAAATAGATATACCAAAGCTAAGGTGACAGAGATAATCTCGTAGAAGACCCCATTTTCCAACTAGCTCCCCAAAATGCACCCACCTACACACAATAAGAAAGAGAATGTTGAGGGGTGGCTGTATAGGGGTCTACCTTAGTGAGATCCTCATTTAGGTGTTCCCACCTCCACAAACAACTAAAGGAAGAAAGATAAAAAGATGACAAAACACAAGCACTATAAAAATAGTACTATGCTACTCAACCAAATGATAGAGGAGAGGAGAGGGAATATTACAACCTCCACCAAGAGAATTCAAGGATGCTTGGAGGAGAAATGAGAGGAAATAAAGCCTCTACTACAATGGTGTGGTCCCAAAATTTCTCTATAGACGTGATGGAGTGTGATATTCCTGCTATCGAATGCTTAGAAGTGAGCTTGTGAGAGTGAGAGTATGAGAGCCAAGTCTATTCAAGATTTCTTCCAACCTACAACTACAAGTTCAAAGAGTGATTATGAAGCAATGAGAAATAAAACGTCCATATTCGAGTTAGGTGGCAGAAGGAGGTGTTACAATTTCGCTGCCAATGGGAAGAGTAACACCTCTGCTGGTTTAGTTGTAGGAATCTGTGAATAACGTAAGTGTTCCACGCGGATGTCTATGCACCATGCAAGTGTCCTCAATAGAAATACCTCCACTAACACACAAAAGAAGTGCCATGTGGACTACCATCAATGGGCTTAAAGTGAATTAAGCCTCCAACTTAGGTTTCCTAAAGTGTATAGAGGAAAAAAGGGGAATTGAACCTAGGGTGAAAATTTGATCTTATAAATTTTTCCCCCACTTTAGCGAGCACAAGTACTGATGAGTTCTCAGTAAAGTAGATCAAGAAGAGAGTAGGGTTAGAAAATTATACATGAACCATCAAGGAAGCAGACCACGATCTGGAACCCAAAGATGCATAGAAAATAAAGGACTTCATAGTTGCTCGGAACTAGAAGTTGGAACAACAAAGTACCTTATAGGCCTGCAGACCTACAAGGAGGCAACCCCATAGATCTCTCACATGGAGGAAGCCCCAATAAAGTTGACTTCACAAAGTTAGGAAGAGGTGACATGTCTACCCACAGATAGAACATGTCAGAAGCGGTGACACATCTACCCATAGATAGAGTGTGTCTAAAAGCATCGATACATCTACCCATAGATAGAAAACATCTAAAAGCACGAACACATATACTCACAGATAGAACATGTATAAAGTGTCGATAAATCCACCCGTAGATAGAACACATCTAAAAGTGGCAACATGTCTACCCAAAGATAGAACATGTCTAAAGCGTCAATATGTCTACCCGCAGATAGAATGTATCTAAAAGCAGTGGCATGTCTACCCATAGACAAAACATGTCTAAAGAGTGGTCATTCATGCAGACCAAAATAATTTCAAAGGGCTCCCTTGGGAACCCTTCAAAAGGAGAGGGGTCCACTCAAGGGATGCACAATTCAAAAGTCACCATCTTAGAGCAATTTGTCATGAAGGGATCTTTTTGAAATATGTTCACTTCATCAAGGAATTCAAAAGGAAGGTCATGCCCCCATGTGAGGGGAAGTCAAAATAGTCCCCATTTCAGAGGAAGGTCTTCAACTCCTTTCTTTATGAACCTGTGATGAAGGAAACACATTCTATTAGGGTTCCAAGTTGAGAATAGGGTCCCAAGGAAAAGGTATTGTGAGGACTTTCAAGAGAAGATTTGTTGGTGGTGAATTCATTTTCTGAAAGTTGAAGTGTTAAAGAACGTTGTCAAAAATAGGAGGGAAACTCAAGTAAAGAAGAGAGAAAGATAAAGAGAACAAAAAGTGTAAACATAGGGCACAAGGGGGTCTAGTTTAGTAGGGTCAGATCTGTCTAATCTCATATAATAGTAGGTAACTACAATGCAAGGTGAAAGATCATCAATCCCCAACCAGATCAGGAAGAATGCATGAAAACAAAGTAAAAATAAAAATTTTGGTCAACATGGAAGGGAAGCCTAAATGCCCTCAATACTTTGCCTCATCCCCAATTTACCAAAAATAAAGCACAAACATGGAAGAATGATGGTACAAATAGAAGAAGGTTTACGACACAAAAACCACACCTGTATCCAAGCACCAACAAGGGTGATGAGAGTCATCCTGGCACACATAACATGGGTATGAGGGAACACATCACAAGACATGCACACAGGCACACAAGATTAAGAAAAGGGGCCCTCCTCCTAACATTGATCATCCAAAGGGTCATCTGCTTCCCAATCTAAATCTTTATAAGGGGATGGACGATGAGCCTGTAAGGGTGGAATGTTAAGAGGAGGGGTGTCTAGCCCTCCCACAACAAGGGCCAAGGAAGAGGGCCCCTCAAGGTCCTCTCCATCAAGCTCTTATGGAGTCAAGGTCTGAAATTTCATGAAGATCATTGATAGGGTCGGGACTTCATCCACAAAGTTAAACATGCACCCCATGGGAGCACCATGTCTTACTTTAGTGGATAGAACACACTATGTATGAGATCCAACGCTAGGCTCACTGAACGATTTAGGAGTAGTGACGAACTCAAGAGAGGTCAGGTTTTAGTTCTAGCACAAGGAAAAAATAGGTCATCAGAGGGCCACCTTGCGAAGGTGGGATCCTCTTATGTCCTTTATTGTGAGAAGGACTATCCTTTGCCTCTTTCTTCGCAGGAGGAGATGAATTCCCTATGGATGAAGTGAGGTGCAGAGGAGGAGGTGGAAAAAACAACAATGGATACGGCTGAAGTGTTAACCATATCCATAGGTTTTGGGAAGGGCCGCATATCTAGAACATACATCAACAAAGGTGGCTCTGCCTAAGGAGCGATAAACACTTGTATCCATTTATGGTTAGGTGCATTCATGCTCACAATGGAAGCTGAGAGTGGATCATTTAGAAGGGACACAACAGAAGGGGAGAAAGAAGACACTTTCGAGGGCCCTGAAGCGAGCGAGGTCGTTTCTTCCTCCTATTGCGAAGTGGCCTGCTTAGCTAGGAGAGTATTTCATCAGCACTTGCGCTCTCATGCAAGGTGGTTCCTACGGCTCTTGGAATTAGAAGCCAGAGCTTGTGAAGGGATAAAAGTTTCCTACTCTATCATAGGATTGTTCACTATGGTCGTGTCAAGTGGAGGAATGGGTTCCTGTATAGGAGCAGGGGGTGCAGGCTGTGGAGTGACGGGAGTAGTTGACTCGAGAGCCTCGGTAGCGAGCCTCTTTCCACTCATTACTTTAGGAGCAGGAGCAGTAGGAGGTTGTGGATCGAATTCTCTACAAGAACCTTTCTTTCTTTTGTATAAGTAGTACCAAGGTCCTAGAAATTCATTAGGAAGGTCCACGATTCTAATATTGGGCCTTTGCCAAGGAGGGATCATTGGATTCAAAGGATAGCCACTGAGCTTTCTCATCCATTACTCTTCCCAAGAAAGGGAAGATGATGGGGCAGTCCAGAAAGAGGTCACTTTCCCTTTACTCTTACGGGAAGAAGAGGGAGTCGTTATGGGCTTCTCCTCCTTCTTGGGTGAAGAGGGAGTGGACGGTGTAACTTTCTCTTTACCTTCGCAAGAAGGAGAAGGGACCAGCGTGGACTTCTCTTTCTCTCTTAGAGAAGGAGTGGTCATAAGCATATGCTTCTTCTTCTCTTCCTGAGAAGAAGAGGTAACCGGTTGCTCTGTCACAGGAAGGGTCAACTTTGGCTCCCCTTTGCCTCCAGTTTTATACTTCACATAGTTCTTTTAAAGTAGGTCCATTCTTGGAGGAAAAAGACTGACCGTAGAGGGCCAAATGTGATCTAGTGAATATCCACCATGAGATACCAAAGGTTGATATATGATATCATGGACTACATGCATGACACCCTTGTGGGAAAATTTTAATCATCTGTGGATAACGAAGGTGATCCCATTCATGGAAGCCAACCAAGGAATTCCTAGCCTCACACTGAATAGGTCCAATTCTGGAACAACGTTGAAGACTGTGTTGATAGTCCTAGGTCCAACTAGGATGGAAAAATTGATCGATCCATAAGGTTTGAGACTCATACCAATGTGGTTATGGATGGTAGATCTTGTTTCTTCATATTTTTATTTTTGTAGTGTGTTCAATACCAATGTTTCCTTAGTAATGACATTCACATCACTTGCGAGGTCTATCAAGACTCCTGTCACAATGTTACAATTGATACAAGTAGGAATGTAAAGAGATGAGGGCTTGTTCTTCAAAGGTAGATCCTGTGTTGTAAATGTAATATCCAACGAATCAGGTGTGGGTAAAACAATGGAAGTCAATGTGACCATATTCACATAGGCCTCAGGTTGAGAAACAAAATCAGTGGGATCAATAATCATGTTAGCAAAATGCGATGAAAATGGGTCCGTGTATATCTACAATTCACTATTTTATTTTGCCATTGATTTGTTAGTGTTCTGTTTATTCCCATCGAGATGAATGCTACCATCCTCGATGTGGTCTTGTATTTCATGATGCAACCACATATAGTGTTTGGTATCATGTCCATTAACCCGATGATACTGATAGTAAGTGCTCCCATCATTATAGTTAGGGTAAGGCTCCTTAATGAGATTAGGGGCTGAAAAAGTTATGATCTTATCCCTCAACAACTTATGTAACACAGATATATAAGACTTTGATAACTTTGTGAACTTCTGGTTGCATTTGAGGTCATTGTCATTAGCAATAGCTAATACATTCACAATGGCTTTTCCTTTTCTGGAGATTGATACAATGGATTTTCCTTCAGAATGGGAGCATGAGGAATATCCCCTGAATTGAGCAACCATCTATTGGTATTCTCATAGAGTTGCACATAGATGCAGGAAAGAGGGATATTTCATCAAGGTGAATTTCTCTTGTCATGGCCTTTGTAAGTTGCCTATGAATACCTTCTGCACATCAGAGTTGGGTAGCTGATATAATATTTGTTAAAGAAGTGCTTGATAATGCACTATGAAATCAATGATCTTTTCATTGTCTCCTTGCTTACATGGGATGGGATCCGAGAAGGTCATCTTCAGCCACATGTTTGCTTGGAACTACCTAGGGAATTGGTTAACAAGATGATCAAATGAGAAAATAGAATTATTAGGCAAGGAGCAGTACCACTCAAGTGTTGTGTCCTTGAGAGATTGGGGGAATAGTTTAGCCATCAAAGCATCATGATGGAAGAAGTTGGTGCAAAGAGCATTGAAGGCAGACACATGTGTCTGCGGATACCCCTCACCACGAAAATTCTCAAACTTTGGAATCTCCATTCCCTAAGGGAAGGGAGTGTTTAAGATAGTGACCAAAAATGGGCTATGTCGGAAGAAGGGTTGAAAAATGGGTTGTGCCGAGGCCTAGGAGAGGCTCACTAAATGACTCTGCATCTTACCCATATTCTAAAGTAGAGTATTCAAAATAGGGTCATTAGAAGATAGAGGGCCAGAGGAACCTCCTCCTCTAGAACCATCGCTAGGTCCATTTCCAAAACTTTCCACCGATGTGACTTCCACCAAAACCACTACTAGAGCCATCGCCACTGGTAGGGCCACCACCAAAACCACCACCACGACCTCCGCCAGAACCATGTTTGCTAGCACCACCTCTATTACCAAATCCACCACCACTACCAAATTCTCCACCACCTATCCTACCAAGACCTCCACCATCGAAGGTGATAGAAGGGGTAAACCTAAAGCCCAACGGGACCTTATTCACCTTGATAGTTTCTAGTTGTTCAGGGATGGAAGGATACTAATGGAAGGGACCACATCAGCCATGTAGACAGAAGTGGAAGGCATTGATACTCCTAGTTGTCTCTTGTGTTCTCTAAAGGTGACTCCTTGTACAAAACTAGAGTTGCCCAAAGGAGCGCATGCTTCAATGATACCAAAGAGACTACTTAGAAGCTCTACACCTGTTCAATCTTTGTTCATCATGTGTCTTAATTCACTGACAACTCGAGCGAATCTAGCCATCTTTAGATTTCTTTCCAAATAATTTTCAAGGTCGCCCAACCGCTTTGTAAGGGTAGACATATATGCAACAGGGATTTGAATGGCCAAATGCTCATCCACCAATGATGGTGTGGGAGATGCAGGAGGAGTGGGAATGTGATCAGTTTCATCAGAAAACCCCCTCTCATTCCTCAATAATTGTTCCTGTGCAGCCAAACTAATGATAGGACCAGAGAAAATACTTATAGAGATACCAAGTGAGACCTTTTTTCTATCCATCAGGAGGTGTCGTATACTTCTCGTCATGTGATATGCCTAGAAGTTGTGGATTGGGTTGTGATGCTCATAAACCTTCACAAGACGTAGGGTCACAACAACCATGAAATATCTAAAGGGAGTTTTAACACCAACGGATGAACAAAAATTGGTTCACATTAGGTTCACCAAAAATGTAAGAGATGGGGACCACCGCATGCAAGACCCCAGGTCACAGAGGGTCAAGATGTGAGAGGCTTCCCTAACTTACCTTAGCTAAGTGTATTGTCTAGGGTATAAGGACAAGAAAGATGAGAATTATGATGTCCTTCGACCACTCTACACTCCTGAGTTTTAAGGTGGGGATGGGCGAGTCAGTTTTTAGGTCCAAATCTGCACATTAGGGAGCTCTCTGCCCGAGGACATCTGTACGGACTTCAAACAACAGTGTAGCATGTTCGCATCTCATAAACACGTTGTGGTCTATATAGTCAGATCACAATAGAGACAAGGTTAGACTCATAAAAACAACTAACAACCTAGCTTAATGACTTCTAAGAGGACACAATAATACTATGAAATAGGATAAGTACAAACAGAGGTGATAGAGTAGATACACCAAAGCTAAGGTGATGAAAACAATCTTGTAGAAGACCCCATTCACCAACTAGCTCCCTGAAATGCACCCAGCTAAACACAACAAGAAAGAAAATGTTGGGGAGTGGTTATATAAGGGTATGCCCAAGTCAAACCCCCATTTAGGTGTTGCCACCTCCATGGATGGACAAAGGAACAAAGATAAAGAGATGATAAAACATAATCACTTCAAAAACAATACTATGCTACTCAACCAAATGATAGAGGAGAGGAGAGGGAAGCTTACCACCTCCACCAAGAGCATTCAAGGCTGCTTGGAGGAGAAATGAGAGGAACTCAAGCCTTTGCTACAATGGTGTGGTCCTAAACTTGCTCTACTGATGTGATGGAGTGTGATATTGCTGCTATCGAATTCTTGGAATGCTTGAAAGTGAGCTTGTGAGAGTGAGATTATGAGAGCCATGTCTGTTCAAGATTTCTTCCAACCTCCAAATGCAAGTTCAAAGACTGATTATGAAGGAATGAGAAAATAAAGGGCCATATTCAGGTCAGGTGGCCGAAGGAGGCATTACAACTTCCCTGCCAATTGGAAGAGTAAGGCCTCTTCTAGCTCATCCGTAGGAATCTGCTAGGGACGTAAGCACACCGCACAAATGTCTGCGCACTGCATGAGCATCCTCGATAGAAATTCCTCCACCGACACACAAAAAAAGCACCAAGTGGACTACCATTAGCGGGCTTAAAGTGAATTAAGCCTCTGACTTAGGTTTTCTAAAGTGTATAGAGGCAAAAAGGGGAATTGCATTTCCTTTTCTCTTTGAGGTGCCTTGTTAAAGTTACCAAGCAGTATAACTTTGGCATGGTTGAGTAGGAATCCCAACTAGCGGCATGACTTTTCCCCATAGCTATTTTTGTGTTTTGTGAGTGCACACCAATTAGCATATGTATCTTAATTTTTTGGCATTCTCACCCCTTAGACAACTAGTTCCGTGGCCCCAAAGTGAGTACACATTTTTTTTTTCAAACAATTAGCCTAGATCTATTTTCACAACTAGTTGGATTGATGATCGAAGCTTCATCCAATTCTTTTCAACACTTGTGTGTTCCTTTGTTCTTGCACATGGTTTTTCATGGGATCTTTATCTTGAGGGCTTGATCATCCCTCTTGATTTTTGTATTCCATCTTTCTAACATAAGTGTATTTGAACCCTCCCTTCAATGTACATGGCTTCTTTAGTGTGAGTTTGAAGAAGGTGCATCCTCTCACTGAAGTGGGGGAAAAATGTGCCATAGAAAAATGATCCTTTGTCATTTTCATGGCCTTTTAGATCTTGTTTCATGGTGTTGGAACTATGTTGGTTTGATTTTATGTTGTATCATGGCTTGAACATGCTTATTTAGGTACTAAAATTCAAAGAACAATGTCTTGTGAAAGTTTTGTGAGGTGTTGTAAGACATTTCTACATTCTTCTAGACTCTATTTAATACAATTTACCTAAAAATCACCTCTTTTCACATCAACAAGTCCTATATTGAAGTGTCGTAAATTCTGGTAACAAGCCTTCATGGTTTTCTATTAACATCTTCACTATTTACACCTTTCTCATGCTTTATTTTGTCTTTTTATACCCTCATATGACTTCATTAAGTGTATTTTTGGATGTTATCTTGACAAATAACATTAAACACAAAATTATTTGCGACACATGTTTTTAGGTCCTAGGTGGCACCCATTCACCATGGGTGGCAAATGAGTCCCCCTTTGTCACAAATTCAAAATATTTCAAATTTCCTTTTGGGATTTTATCAAAAATCACTTGATGTCGGCCTATGATGAGGTATGAATGGATAGTAAGGAACGAGAATTGTATAAATAGGCATTTTTCATCTCATTTTACATCCTCCCATAATCTTCAACAATCAATTCATTCAAAAATTCAATCACACATCACATTCAAGCATATTACATCATCAATTCAACCAACTATTGAACAACTTTGAAGCAGCCATTGACACTACTTCAGACTTTCATATTCAAGGATATTGATAAGTTTGTAGCACTTATATGTTTTTCATTTATCATTTCCTTTTCATTTCTTTTATTTCTATTGGGTTTGATTACCAAAGTGGGGTTTGACCAAGGCAAACCCCTATTTTCTAACCCTCAAAAAAATTTCCCCTTTCCATGTGTGTTTGTAGCCTTTGTTTTGCAGATTTGACAAGATTAAAGGTGTTGAAAAGTGGAAATCAAGTCAACTTATCATTATTTCAAGCTTGTTGAGTGATTTATGTATGTTTCCTATAGAATTGACTCCAACAACCCACATTTAGACTTTTCCAGATCTAGCATTGGAAAGTATTTGTTTGATTTTCTAGAAATCTAGGAGTGGACTTATTCACCACCCTTGGAAAATGAGTCCCACCTAAGATCATAAAATTTGTATTTTGTCAAATTCTAGATCTCGGCTATCATAAATCAGTTCCCAACCAATTTTCATCAGTAGGAGGATTGATTCGCCACCTTGGGCAAATGAGTCCCACTGTGAAAAATCAGTAAATTTCATCAACATTCTAGGCATTCCAGAAAGCTCACACATCATCCAAGTGCACTCAAATTTAACCCTCTTCTTTCTATTCTGCATATTTTCTTCATTTTCATAGTCATTTGCATATCATAATGTATTTTCAAGCATAGCTTAAATTGCATTTTTGCATTCATTTTAGTTCATTTTAATCAGTCAATTGCATTTAGATTAGTTCATTTACATCATATCACATTGCACACATCCTAATTTGAATGTTACATAAGTATTTTTGGACTTAAATCTTTGTCATTTTAATTGAAAGATCCTAGAAGTGTAAGAGTAGCATCTAGGTTCCCAAAAATCTATGTTCCACCTTTAAAAACCCTTTATGTTTCATCAATTTTGGGTAAAAAAAAACTTGTCAGCCACATACCCTACACATACCCATTATATCACCACTTTTTGGCCCATCATGATCCTGCAAATACCCATATTGCTATATATATACACAGCTGTGTGAGTAAATTATATTACTTTCTTCTTGCAAATTGAATCTTTTACAATAATACTAATTTATTTTTATAAGAAATTTGGGAAATAAATTGTTTACCAATATTTTAAGGGGAATTATTTTGTATTTACATATATATATATATATAATATTGTATCATTTAATATATATATAATATTGTAGCATTTAATATATATATATATACACATACATAATAACCTAAGAATATATATATCTACATAAAATTTTGAATATAGAAATGATAATATGCTGAATCAAAAACTAAACTGTTGAAATTTCATGGTACTTTGTTGAAATTTGTTTTGTATTAAAATTTTTTTGGAGGGATTATCAGCCATAGTCAAGCCTCCCTATGGGAAGGCTCCACTATGGAGGTAGTGCCTTTGATAGGCCACGGCCTATCAAGGGGGTAATACCCCCATAGGTAGTCCCATACTCGTGAATGCAATATTTTTTTTATTATCATGAATTTACCTTGCCAAACCTACTTCTTTTGATTGGGAATTTTGATGTATATCTATATATATATATATATATATATATGTATATATATATAATTTTCTGAATATGTACAAATATATACAAATAAATATACATATATTTATATATCTATATATATATGTATGTATCTATATATATTTGTATATGTGTATATTGATATTTAGGTTAGAGTGAACATAACAATTTTTTTGGAATTAATAGATATTAAATTCTGACTTAGAGTGATGCATTTTCTACTTTTAATAGATACACTAATGTCTGTGTATATATATATATATATACACATAAGTGTAGTCATGAATGGGCACGTTTTACTTCTGAAATGTAAATATACTTCTAATTTGAAAGAATTTCCTTCGATTATGTATAAATTTGTAATTTTTAGTTTAAACCATAAAAAATTATAAATGAGTTATTGGATTCTTTGTCAGCAAATAATGATGGTACATTTGTGCACATAATTACTTTTACCCATTGGAGCGTAGTAAATTGATTTTAATGAGTTCTTGGTGAAACGTAACACCAGATGTAAATTTTATTTCTTGTGAATTATTTTCTTACGTAAATTAATGAAGAAACTTTAGAGATACAATGTGTTTTTTGAACGAATGCTCGAAGGTTTAAATGATTGAATTTTGATGTCATTTTTTATTACAAATTTTACCATTTTAAAAGTCATGTGTTCATAATGAAGTAATATATAGAGGGTATATTGGAATAAGATCTTTCAATGTATATTATGAATCCTTTCAAACTAATTTTGGTAGATGGTAATAATGTATAGCTATGTAAGGGCATAATTATGAATCCGAACCATCCTTTGTAAATAATATTTAAAATCTCTTCTACAATAAATAATTAATACAAAACTTGGACCATTTATTAGAATCCTTCTTGGCATAATACAAAACATATTAGACATAAATTGGAAGTATAGATACTAAACAAAAGTTATGGACACTTATATATTTTTTATTCAACCATAGTAAAATGTTTAAGGATTTTTTCTATATACAATGTATTCTACATATGAAAAATTCATTTTAAAATATTTCTTACAAATTAAATTGAGTTATGGATTTTATAAGAATGAATACTCCTATATTCACTAACTTATACATGTATTCACATACATACTTGAGATGTACCATCTTAACTCTTTTATAGTTCTATTTTATTATTGTTGAACCCTCTATGAATCAATGTTGTGAGCATTCTTGTTATAATTGCATAGGCATGTATGCATTTTAGTAGTGCTAGGATTATTTTCTTAAAAAATTATGTGATTGGCTTATGATTTTCTATATACTTGTGTGATATTTGAGAGGTCATTGGAGCTAGATTTGTCTTATTTGTAAATACTTGGGAGTGATTCATGATAATGTTGACATTAACATAATTTCATGTGCAAGGATGATGCATTGGTAAAACTAGAAAAAGTATCTTGTAACTACATGTAGGACAATGGGCTATTTATACGTCAAGCTTCTAGTTCTTATAAATATTAGGATATGAAATGTGGAAGTTTTAAGAAGATAACTATTGTGTAGAGAAACCATGTGATCCTCTATCGCTAAATTTATTTATTAATCTGAAATGTGCAATGCAATTGTAATGGTCATGTCAATGTGACAGTATGATCATTGCTAGTGAGGCATCTTATAGCCATTGACAATTTGTAGCTAGTAAGGCTCTTCCAGTGAGGTACTTTTATGAGTGGTTTTTCATCCCTATGAGGGTTTTCCAATCATGAAAATTTGTGTCATGGTTTCTTTGTGGATGCATTTATGATCTTGCTATTTCCTTAATTTTCTTTATAGTACTTGAATTTAAATGTATTGTAGAGATGATAATTCATGTGTAAGCCTAAACGGCTAAAACTAATGAAGGTACAACCTTGTTTTGATATTCTTTGATTCAATGAGGTATAGTGATGAAAGAAATTTACTTAATCCTCATGATCTGCACTTTTTTATAACAATTTTGGCAATTAAGGGATATAATTAGTCAATGTGATTTTCAGACCTTACACTTGTCAAGATCATATGAGGTTTATAACTTAGGGAATATTGAGTCTAATGTCTCCAAGAGAGGACCAATCAAAGAATAGAATATTCACAACATAGGGGATGCAGTGTGTCACACCAGGCCACTAAAATGAATGTAATATGCTAAGAGAGATCACACTCATGAAGAAAATCATACTTAATGTCATCCAAAAAGTGACAAACACATCGTATGAAGTGACAAGGCTATACTAAGAACCAAGAAAAAGAAAAATGCCAATGCATGCGCCCAATTTAAAGGGACTGCTACACATTGTTCTCTAAGCAATTACTTTAAAGTAGCAATTGAAATATTTAAAAAAGAAACAAGACATGAGAGCCAACTTGGAAAGCCCCTATTCCAATTCATATGTTTCCGAGTAAGTGTACATCATGTAAATGAAAAATAAACAAAAGGAAGAGTATTTCCCCCAAAAAGGAACACACCAAACACATAACGGATCTATGGATTTGGGGTCAATATGTTTGTTGCTACAATGTTTTTATGGAAGAGCTCAGAATTGTCATCATTCCCTAAATACATAGAACTAGAAGAATCACACAAAGAGAGAAAAAACAAAAGAAAGGTAAAGTCCATTTTGGGTCAACATGGAAGAGGCATTTCTGTCTGAATGCTTTGTGTCATCCCAAAAAGAAAAAAAACAAGAGAAAAGAAAAAGAAAAGGTGAAAGAAAAGGAAAATATTTTGGGTCAACATGAATGAGACATTTTGTTCTCAATGCCTTGCATCATCACCAAAAGGAGAACACTAAATAAAAGTGAAAATGAAAGAAAAAAGACCTTTTGGGTCAACATGGAAGAGACATTGTAGTCTCCACGCTTTGCGTCATGCACAAAAGGAAAACATGAAAAAAAAGTGAAAAAGAAAGAAAAAGGACCTTTTGGGTCAACATGAAAGAGACATTGCAGTCTTCATGCTTTACATCATCCCCAAAAGGAAAACACAAAAAAAAAAGTAAAAAAGTAAGAAAAAGGACCTTTTGGGTCAACATGGAAGATACATTGCGGTCTCCACGCTTTGCATCATCCCCAAAAGGAAAAACAAAAAACAAAGGAGAAAAGTAAAAAAAAATGTATGACATAGAGAATGATAGAGGTAAAAATAGAAGAAGTGCATAAAGAGAGGGAGAACACCAAACATCACATCATAGGGGAACACAACACACACATGCAATCAAACCAAAGAAAAAGAAAAAGGAAAGTGTAAAAAGGTGAGTAATGCAAATGTAAGTCAACCATCAACCAATCTATTTTCTTCACAATCTCAAGTAGTATAAGTAGAAGATGAAAAAAATAGTTAAGAGACAAGCAAAAATACAGTACTAGGATAAGGCTAAAAATTTTGTGCCCCCACTGAGTGTAAGGAAAGAATGAGCCAAGATAGGTGATGGAAGAGGTCATGCAATAGTGAGAATGGAAAATTCTACAACTGTTGCATGATGAGGTTGGTGATAGGGTACTATGGGATGAGAGGATAATAGTTGGTATCGGTGAAGAGATACTTATTGAGTATGTCCTTCAATGTTTGAAATTCATCAGTTCAGTGTCCAAGAGCATGATGATATTTACAATAAGGTATATTGGAATATTTAGCACAAATGACCAAAATATTCATAGGGGGTAATAGAATGATAACATTGTTTAAAATCATTTGGAATTTCCTTTCACATTCAGGTGGTGGATGGAGAGGAAACTTTAATTTTTTCAAAATTTAAGGTCATTTTCACTTACTAGATTCACCTTTTTCATGGATTGAAGTAGGAAGAGGACCCATGGGGATCCTAGCATCCTTTTCAATGGAATCATGAAAGGATTGTTCATGTGGAAGGAGGACATTCAAGTCAGGAGGAGAATCAAAGATCATCATACCATCATAATGAATTCTCAAATATTCAAAAGGAGGCTTGTTATCATGAGGAGGATCTTGATATCCTAACCTTGTTGTGTTTTCAACTGTTGGTATTTGTTCTAAAAGTTGGTGAATGTCATGTTTGGTTGTTGTGTCACATCCTTGTTTTCTTAATATAGTAAAACCTTTACCATAATTTTATTCAAGGTTGATTGGTGTGTGTGTAACTTTGTTATCATAAAATGGTTGAGGATGTGGTTGTGTAGAAGAACTAGGTACACTTGTTGGAGGGAACTTAGATCCTTCATTTTTTTCAAGATGTAGATAACCAAACATATCAGGAGGTGAGAGTAGGAAGTTCTCCAATGATGTCAACAACATGAGGAGGATATTCATGAGGAGTTGAAGAAGCACGAGGAAGCTCAAGTTCATTAGGATCAGTTCCAAAGGCACAATTTGACATGCCTACTAAAGATTTTAGTGAAATTCAAAACTTATTAAAGCAAAAAGCCATGATGAAAGGAAATTAAATGCAATAGACAAAAAATTTGGAAAGTATGACAGAATGCAGTAAGAAAAAACAAAAATGTAGAAAATTCCCAAAAAAATACCAGAAATTACAGTGCAAAATGTGCAAAAGGACTAAGTTTCCCAATGTGGTGAATTAGTCCCAGTGAATATTTTTTTGAGTTTTTTCATAAATTTATAATGCAATTTTATGTCTTTTAGATGCATAGATGTAACTACACTATGAAAATGTAGAATTTTTGTTATTTTCAATGTAAAAAGGATGCAAAAATGTGTGTTATTTGAGCTTTTCACTAATGCAATTTTTAAAACCCTAGGATGCAGTTTAAATAATGCAATACCTAATGTAATGTGAATGCAAATGAAACCTAGGATGCACTTCAAATTAGTGCACCATAGAAAAATGGAACCTTGGTATTTTCATGGTCTTTTAGGCCTTTCTTCATGACGTGTGGTCTATTTTACTCTAATTTATTGATGTAATATGGCTTATACATGCACATTTAGGTCCTTAAAATTCAAATAATGGCATCTTGTGAAGGTATTGTTAAGCATTGTGAAACATTTCTACACTTTTCTAGACTCTATTCATCATAATTCACCTAAAAATCACCTTTTCAGCACTTATTAAGTCCTATTTTGAAGTGTTGTAAGGTCTTGTAATAATATTTCATGTGTTTCTAGGCTTAATTTCACTATTTACACCTTTCTTATGCTTTATTTGACCCCTTTATGCCCTTATAAGGATTAATTATGTGTATTTTTAATATAATCCCGACAAACAACATTAGATGTGACTTAATTCCTGACACCCACAAGGTGGGACCCATTCAACATGGGTGGCGAATGCGTCCCTCTTGGCTCCAAATTCAAAATACTTTAAATCTTCTTTCAGAGTTTTATTCAAAATTACTTGATGTCAATTGTGATGAGGTATCATCGGGTTACTGAGGCACAAGTGTGTATAAATAAGTATTTTTCTCCTCATTTTACATCTCCTACAATCTCTTATCTGATTCAAGCATTCAATTAAAATTTGAGCATTTAGAATCCTATAATTAAGCATCAATCAAGCATTCAAGAGTAGCCATTGTTATATCTTTAGATTTTCTTCAACAAGGGTTTGGTCAGTTCATAGCATTTACATGTTATTTTTTTATCATTCTGCTTCATTTCATTATCTCATTAAGGGTTTGATTACGAAAGTAGGATTTGACCAAGGAAAATCCCTATACTCTAACCCTCCACCATTTTTCCCCTCTTGCATGCATGTTTGCAGACTTTTGTATGTAGATTTGACAAGAAATTAGGTGTTGAAAGGTGGTCAACAAGTCAACAAGGTGCTTCAAGTCAAATAAACCTATTTTCCAACTTGGAGAATACTTTCTATCTATTTTCTGTAGAATTAACTTCGTCAACCCAACAAGCATACAACCTCAAATCTGGTGTTGCAAAATTGTCCCCTAATTTCACAAAATTTTGGGAGAGGAATGATTCACCATAAATGGTGAATAAGTCCCACCTTAAGGCTGGAAATTCAGATTTGGTTAGATTCTGGATCCCAACACTCAAAAAACCATTCCTGATAGTTTTCATCAGAAGCAGGAATGATTTTCCATTAGTGGAAAATGAGTCCCCCTGGTGAATTTTTGTGATCTCAAATAGCATTTAGAAGATTCTATATTCTCCATTATCTACCCAGGTGCACTTTGAAACAACCCTTTTCTATTTTTTTACATTTGTTCATTCTTAGTTCATGTTTGCATATCATATTTTATTTTCTAATATTGCATAAATTTTAGGTTTTGCATACATAATTAGTGACATAGACCATCCAATTGAATTTATATCATTTCATTTAGTCTAAATTACATCATAAATTTCATCATTTGAGTGAACCTAGCATATATCTTTTGCATGGGGTTTATCTCTCTCCTTTTAGGTGAAAAATCCTAAGAGCACAAGAGTAGCCTATAAGCCCAACCCAAAAATCTGTGGTTCAGTTAGAAGTAAATATTGTTGGATGTTGTGGATATGGTTGATAATATGTGGTTGTCATTGATGTCAACACTAAATTATCATTTGGTCTATTAAAGGTTGTATATGTCGAGGATATTGAGAAAATTGTAAAAGAAAGTATTATAGGTTCCCAATGGAGTTGTGTAGGTCATGAAGGTATCTTGTTATGTGCATTGAGGATTATCTGGTGTGGATTAAAGGGTTTATTTTTTAGTGTATCTAGATAATCTACTAGAATTTTTAAAGGTCCGTGTGAAGTTTTGATCATGTTGTTGTTTGATAGTGTTTATGTGGTCTTTGTCAGTGTTCCTGAATGAAGATTGTTTAATTTTGTTAGTCTCAATTGTTGTAGATTCTTCTTTATTGTGTCTTGGTATTCTTGGATGCCTCTTAATCATTCTCTATCTTTGTAGTATAGCCACATTATTCGAAGAGCTCATGGTTGGAGATCTTTTCTTGTGCATGTTCAAGTTTTTCTCGTTCTTGGCCGACATGTTGGTGGTAGTGTGTTGTGGATCTTTGTGGTGAAATTAATTAAAATATTTTTGTGTTGGAGATATTAATTTGGGTCTCCCCTATCTTATGGCTGACCATGGTCAATTCACATTAAAAATTTATTTGTAAATTTGGGCCGACATTGAAAATATGTTTTATTTTCCTAGCAGACTAAGTTGTGATGAAATCTCATGAAGCAGATATATATACATGCAATTGTTTCATAAGTGTAGTGTGTGTAGAAAGTGCTTGGTGTGATCCTATGTGTGAATATCATTCAATTTCAGAGTAGAATGTGAAGAAGATTGAGAAAAGTGTGAAGAAGGTTTTTTGAGCTTAATTGGAACTATAATCAGGCCTATTTTCTCAGTTCGTACCCTTTGGATTTTAATCCTATTATGTATTGTTGGGCAGTAAGCCCCTTTTGTATTTGAGTAGTGAGCACTAGGAAATGTTCCTGAATGCATTTGCATTCCCCTTATTATTTCTCATTATACTTTTAATAGGGTATAATCTTGTGGACTAACATCCACCGTGGTTTTTCCCCTAATAGGTATTCCACACAAAAATATTGGTGTTCTATGTCTCTTTGATGTGTTAATTGTTTGTCTTTAATTGCTTATTTATTAGATCTGAGATTAAATTAAGTTAATTAAGAAAATTTTAAGTTTTTGTCACAACTGATTCACCCCCCTCTCAATTGTGTGTCCTTGTTCTGGCAACAATTGGTATAAGAGAAGGTTCCTCTAAAGAAGCCTAAAAGCTTGAGGTGATCTGAGATGACAACATTCAAGAAGGATAGTCTAAGATTTGATGGCACTAACTACTCACTATGGAAAGTTAGGATGCAATGTCATCTAATATGTATTGGCGAACCTTTCTAGAAGATTACAAAAGATACATATGTTATTCCTCGTAATGGTTCCTCCACTGCTAATGAGATCAAATATGCTAAAAATAATGTTAGGGCTATTGAAGCTCTAGTGAGTGCTCTGATAGATTTAGAGATGGCTAATGTGATAGGATTGCAGAAAACTCACGATATTTGGATGAAGCTGGAAACATTGTATGAAGGAGATGCATAGGTGAAGATGGATAAGCTACAAAGCTTGAAAGGGAAGTATGAAAATTTGAAAATTGGTGAAGATGAAAATATTACTTCTTTTGTGCAAAGAGTAGATGAGATAGTGATTGGTATTAGATGTGTTGGTGGTCTTGTGGATGAAGATAGAATTGTGGATAAGATACTCATATCCTTTCTTCCCTCCTACAAAGTGAAATCTCATGCTATTGAAGAAGTTAAATCAATAACAAAGATATCAAGAGACACGCTGGTTGGCAAGCTTCCTGCTTTTGAAATAAGTGAATTTGGTGAATCTACTCCGAAGACTAAATCTGCATTCAAGGCTACTATATCAAGAAGTAACAGGAAAATATACAGTTTGGGAGAATGTTCTAGAAAGGTATCAAAGTATGATGAAGAACTGAAACAACTTGAAGATAAAGAGAGGTAGACAAATTGGAAGCACTGATTGAAAAAAAAGAAGGTAGAGGAAAAGGTAAGTATGAAGATGTATTTTGTATTAAATGTTTTTCTTGTAATAAAATAGTTCATTTTGCATCAAGGTTTCCTAAAAGAGTTCCTACATCTAAGCCTAAAAAGTCTAGATTCCAAAAGAGATGTTACTTTGTTGAAGAAGAAGTGACTGATGATGAGTCTAATAAAGATAATGAAAATGAAGATGAATGGGTTTTTATTGCTACCATTGAAGATAATCTCGTGGCTACTAAATTTGATAAGGATGAAAAGGCTCTTGCAACTTGAGTTGAAGAAAAAGATGAGTGGGTAATTGATAGTAGATGCTCACATCAGATTACCTGTGATAAAAGCAAATTTCTAAGTCTAGAGAAGTATGATGGTGGGGTTGTAAGATTTGGAGATAAGAATGCTAGTGTGATTCATGGTAGAGGATCTATTTGTCTTGGTGGTAAGTATAACACTAAGGATGTTCTCTATGTTGAAGGCTTGAAACATAACTTGCTAAGTGTTGGACAGATGGTACACAAGGGCTATGATCTTTAGTTAAAAAATGGAAGATGCAAGATACACATAAGTTCTAGAAATATGATTGCTATAGGTAAACAAACAAAAGGTAATATCATTCACCTAAATACTGTCAGTGGGATTTGTTTAATTTCTCAAGTAGATGAAAGTTGGTTGTGGCATAGGAGGTTATGTCATGTAATTTTTGAAAACATTATCAAGATAAGATCTACTCAAGCAGTAATAGATCTACCTAGGTTAGTAAAGCCTACTGACACAATCTGCAAGGAATGTCAGATGGGTAAACAAACTAGAGGCTCCTTTCAGAGAAAATAGTTTCATTCAAATAATTTTTTGGAGCTATTACATACTGACCTTTGTGGTCCCTCTAGAGTCAAAAGTATTCATGGAGAAAGGTACTTTATGTTGATTATTGATGACTACTCTAGAATGATATGGATTTCTTTCCTAAGAGAAAAATGTGAAGCATTTGAAAAGTTCAAAAATTTTAAGGCTATGGTAGAGAATGAGAAAGGTTTGAAAATCAAGTGCCTGAGATTTGAAATAGGTGGTGAGTTCACCTCCAAGGAGCTTAACTTTTTTTGTGAAGAGCATGAAATTAAAAGACAATTATTTGCTCCTCAAACCTCTCAATAGAATGGTGTTGTAGAGAGAAAGAATAGAACAATTTTGGATGTTTCTAGAACAATGATGATGGAAGGAAATGTGTCTCAGATGTATTAGAGTGAAACGGTCAGCACTGCTGTGTATACCTTGAACCGGGTAAATGTGTGGTAATTTTGATAAGATCCCTTTTGAATTATGGTTTGGTTACAAGCCTATTGTTAAATATTTCAAGGTCTTTAGAAGCAAGTGTTATATCAAAAGATATGATGATATTGGAAAGTTTGATTCAAAAAGTAATGAAGGGATTTTCCTAGGTTACTCCACTAAAAACAAGGCCTACATGTTCTATAACAAAAGACTGAGAAAGATGGTTGAAAGTGAAAATGTCAAAGTTGATGAGGACTCTGTAAAATCATCTAGATGTTGTGGTTATGATTTAGATGAAGACAATACTGGCAAAGGGAAGAATTCTTAGATAGATAATCTACTTCAAATTATTCCATATGCTTCGGTAAAGCTTGACCAAAATTTGTTTCGGTAAATCAAGTCAATCAAGAAACACAGACAAGTTCAAGTGTAGAAGAAAGATCAAAAGAATCAGAAGTTCAAGAATGTCCCAAAACTCCAAGGTATTTAAAGCTAAATCATTCTGAGAGTCAAATCATAGGAGATAAGAATAAAGGAGTGCAAAATAGAAGAAATATTGCAAAAGAATATTGTTTGATTTACAAGAATGAACCTAAAAATGTTACTGAAGCTTGTCAAGATGAACACTAGTTGGAAGCTATGAAGGAAGAGTTGACACAAATTGAAAACAATGACACATGGATACTAGTTCCCAAGCCTAAAGACAAAAATGTGATTGGTAAAAAATGGGTGTTTAGGAACAAGCTGAATGAACAAGGTGAAGTGGTCCGGAATAGAGCAAGACTGGTATGTAAAGGGCATTCTCAAATGGAAATTGTTGATTTTGAAGAAACCTTTGCCCCTATTTCTAGAATTGAAGTTGTAATGTTATTTCTTTATTATGTTGCATACAAAAACTATAAATTCTATCAAATGGATGTGAAGTCAACATTTTTGAATGGAGAACTAGACGAAGAAGTATACATTAAAAAGCTAGATGGATTTTAGCTAACTAATAAGGAATATATGGTCTATCAATTAAAGAAAGCTCTTTATGGAATCAAGCAAGCCCCCAAAGCCTGGCATACTAGATTGGACAAACACTTACTAAAGTTTGGATTCACTAAAGGTACTATTGATAGCAACTTATACTTCAAATTAGATCATGATGAGGAGTTAATTATAGAAGTTTTTGTTGATGACATCATTTTTGGAGGAGATGACAATCTATGTATGAAGTCTGTTGATGAGCTGAAGAATGAATTTGAAATGAGTATGATTGGAGAGATGAAGTTCTTTCTGTGATTGCAAGTTACTTAATTAGACAAGGGGATTTTCATATCTTAGTCCAAATATGTGAGAGCACTATTAAAGAAGTTTGGAATGGATGAATCAAAATGTGTTGGTACTCCCATGGTGATTGGATGTAAGTTGAAATAGAATGATGATTCTCCTAAGGAGAATCAAACTAGATATAGGTCAATGATTGGTGGGTTGATCTACTTAACTCAGACTAGACCAGATATTATGAATTTTGTATGTATGGTTGCTAGATTTTAGGCTGGTCCAAAAGAATCACATGTGACTGTTGTGAAGAGAATTTTTAGATATCTGAAAGGGATAATTGATTTTGGACTTTGGTATCCAAAGGATGATGATCTCACTTTGAGTTCATTTACTAATGCGGATTGGGCTGGAGATGTAAATGATAGGAAAAGTACTAGTGGTGGTGTTTTCTTCCTAGGGAAGAAGTTGGTGTCCTAATTGAGCAAAAATCAGAATTCCATTTCTCTATCTACTGCTGAAGCAGAATACATTGTTGCTACAAATAACTATACTCAAGTGATATGGATGAAGCAGATATTGAAAGATATCAAAGTGGTTTATGCAGAACCTATTGCCATATACTGTGAAAATTTAAGGGCAATAAATATTTCAAAGAATCTGGTGCTACATTCCAAGACTAAATATATATCAATCAAGTTTCATTTCTTAAGGGAGAAATTGAATGAGAAAGAAGTCAAATTGGAATATGTGCCTACCAAAGAAAAAATTTAAGACATATTTACTAAGCCATTGCTGAAGGATACTTTTGAGTATCTCAAAGGAATGCTAGGGGTGATTACCCCTCCTGATAAGAACTAAAGATACATTTATTTGCATCAATCTGTGAGCTTCATTGCTATATTCTGATCTGGATTGATGTTTCTATGTCTACTACTTAGGGGGAGTAGTCAAATGTGTTGATATGTGGTTTAGAGCTTGTATGTCGAAAGGTCATGGTTACCTTTTCCATTGATGTCAAAGGGGGATAAGTGCATTGTGAAAAATATTTCTAAGGAGAAGAGCCTTGAGGGAGAAGTGCAATTGAAAAGAAGAAGTCAGTGTGTTGGGTTGATGGTATTTTTCACAACATGTGTTGCCATAAATGCCAAAGAGGGAGATTGTTGAATGTTGTGGTTATGGTTGTTGATATGTGGTTGTCATTAATGTCAACACTATTAGCATTTGGTGTATTAAAGGTTGTATATGTCGAGGATATTGAGAAAAATGTAATAGAAAGTATTCTACGTTCCCAGTGGAACTATGCAAGTCATGAAGGAATCTTGTTTTGTACATTAAGGATTAGCTGGTGTGGATTAAAGGGTTTAGTGTTGAGTGTATTTATATCATCTACTAGAAATTTCAGAGGTCTGTGTGAAGTTTTGATCATGTTGTGGTTTGACAGTGTTTTTGTGGTCTCCGTCAGTGTTCTTGAATGAAGATTGTGTGATTCTGTTAGTCTTAATTGTTGTGGATGCTTCTATGTTGTTTCTCAGTGTTCTTGTATGTCTCTTGAACATTATCTATCTTTTTGGTATGTCCACATTATTTAGAGAGCTTGTGGTTGGAGATCATTTCTTGCACATGTTTGGGTTTTTCTTGTTCTTGGTCGACATATTTGTGGTAGCATGTTGTGGATCTTCATGGTGAAATTAATTAAAATATTTTTGTGTTGGAGATGTTAATTTGGGTCTCCACTATTTTGTGGCCAACCTTGGTTTATTTCCATTAAAAATTTATTTTAAATTTGCGTCGACATTGAAAATATGTTTTATTTTCCTAGTTGACTAAGTTGTGATGAAATCTCATGAAGCGGATATATATGTGCGATTGTTTCATCGGTGCAATGTGTGGAAAAAGTGCTCAATGTGCTCCTATTTGTGAATATCATTCAATTACAGAGTAGAGTGTGAAGAATATTGATAGAAGTGTAAAGATTTTTTTATGAGCTTAATTGGAACTATAATCAGGCTTGTGCAGAAGCTATTTTCTTAGTTTGTACCCTTTGGATTTTAATCCTATTCTATATTGTTGGACAGTGAGCCCCTTTTGTATTTGAGTAGTGAGCTCTAGGAAGTGTGCCTAAATTCATGTTCATTCCCCTTATTACTTCTCACTATACTTTTAATAGGGTTTAATCTTGTGGACTAACATCCACCGTGGTTTTTCCCCTAACAAGGCTTCCACAAAAAAAAATTGGTTTTCTCTCTCTCTGATGTGTTAATTATTTCTGCTTAATTGCTTATTCATTAGATCTCAGATTAAATTAAGTAAGAAAATTTTAAGTTTTTTTCACAACTGATTCATACCCCCTCTCAGTTGTGTGTCCTTGTTCTACCAACAATTGGTATTAGAGCAGGTTCCTCTAAAGAAGTATTAAAGTTTAAGGTGATTCGAGATGGAAACATTCAAGAAGGACAGTCTGAGATTTGATGGCACTAACTACTCACTATGGAAAGTTAGGATGCAATGTCATCTAAGATGTATTGTTGAAGCTTTCTGGAAGATTACAAAAGATCCATATGTTATTCCTTAGAATGGTCCCTCCACTACTGATGAGATGAAAGATCTTAAAAATAATGTTAGTGATATTGAAGCTCTGGTGAGTGCTTTGACATATTCAAAGATTGCTAATGTGATAGGATTGTAGATAGCTCATGAGATTTGGATTAAGCTGGAAATTTTGTATGAAGGAGATGGACAGGTGAATATGGCTAAGTAGAGTTTGAAAGGCAAGTATGAAAATTTTAAAATGGGTGAAGATGAAAATATTACTTCTTTTATGCAAAAAGTAGATAATATAGTGATGGGTATTAGATGTGTCAGTGGTCTTGTGGATGAAGATGATATGGTGGCTAAGATACTCAAATCCTTGACTCCCTCCTAAAAAGTGAAATCTCATGCTATTGAAGAAGTCAGATCAGTAACAAAGATATCAAGAGACACGTTGGTTGGCGAGCTTGTTGCTTTTGAAATAATTGAATTTGGTCAATCTACTTTGAAGACTAAATTTGCATTCAAGGCTACTGTATCTGGAAGTAACAAGAAAAGATACAATTTGGGAGAATGTTCTAGAAAGCTATCCAAGTATAATGAAGAACTAAAACAACTTGAAAATAAAGAAAGAGAGGTAGAAGAATTGGAAGCATTGATTGCAAAACAAGAAGGAAGAGGAAAAGGTAAGTATGAAGATGTATTTCCTATTAAATGTTTTTCCTGTAATAAAATAGGTCATTTTGCATCAAAGTGTCATAAAAGAGTTCCTAGATCCAAGCCTAAAATGTCTAGACTCCAAAACAAATGTTACTTTGTTGAAAAAGAAGTGACTGATGATGGGTCTAATAAAGATAATGGAAATGAAGCTGAATAGGTTTTTATTGCTACCATTGAAGATAATCTTGTGGCTACTAAATTTTCTAAAGATGAAAAGTCTCTTGTAGCCTAATTTGAAGAAAAATATGAGTGGGTCATTGATAGTGGATGCTCACATCATACATGACTAGTGATAAAAGAAAATTTGTGAGCCTGGAGAAGTATGGCGGTGGGGTTGTAAGATTTGGAGATAAGAATGCTAGTGTGATTCAGTGTAGAGGATCTATTTGTCTTGGTGGTAAGGGTAAAAATGATGATGTTCTCTTTGTTGAAGGCTTCAAAAACAATTTGGTGAGTGTTGGATAGATGGTGCACAAGGGCTATGATCTTCAGTACAAAAATGGAAGATGCAAGATATGCATAAGTTCTGGAAATATGATTGCTATAGGTAAACGAACAAAAGGTAATATCTTTCACCTGAATAATGCCAATGGACTTGTTTAATTTCTCAAGTATATGAAATATGGTTGTGGAATAGGAGGTTGTGTCATGTAAATTTTGAAAACATTATCAAGATAAGCTCTACTCAAGCAATAAGAGATATGCTATAAGCTCTACTATGGTTTTTCACCTAAAAGGACAAAGAATAGGTGTTCGAAATGCAAATGTCTACAATCAAAATTAATGTAAATGAGATTTATGTGTTTAAATATGATTTACTAATGCACTAGTCTAAAAAAAAAATTATTTAATGATACAGAACCTAAGAAATGCAAAGTGCATGAAAACACACTGTGATATGCAAATACATGTAAAAATGCAAGAAAATAATGAAATAACTGAACAAAACTAGAGTGGTTCATCTCGAATATAAAATATGAAGTGGAGAGGTTCTAGAATCCTACAAAGCTGAATAAAAATGTTGACTGGGACACTTACGCCAAGCTAAGCGACTTAGTCCCAGTTTCGAGAAAACTTGCCGAAACATGAATCTACCAAATGGGTATCCAGAAATGTTGAAACCACTTTTCAAGCCTAGTAGTTGGACTAATTCACCACTTGTGGTGACTTAGTCTACCTGTAGATTTCAATAATTTCAGGATGGGATCCTATAGCTTCAGGTCTACAGTTTCTTATCTGACAGGTGTTCGATCTTGATTCTACAGAAAATGGGATAAAAAGAGTCTCCAAGCTTGAATTAGGTGTTTGTTGACTTGAATATCTTTGATTACTTGTTCACCACTTTTCACCACTTATTTCTTTGAAAAATCTACCTATAAAGTCTGCAAATACACATGCAAAGAGGGGGAAAAAAGTTAAGGGTTGGAGTGTAGGGGTTTTCCTTCATCAAACCCCAGTTTGGTAATCAAACACTATATAATAAAATGAAATTAGAAGAGAATGATAAGTAAACAACATGCAATTTCATAAACTTACCAAAACCTTGATGTAGAAATATGAAGATATGCAATGAAGTGCTCCAATTGATGACTCGGTTATGCTTAGAGTGCTTGAATGCTTGAGAATGATTAAGTTAATTGCTTGAGTGAATGGTTGAATGAATGGGGGGGCTTAAAATGAGAGGAAAAACCCTTATTTATTCTTTATTTTCCTAATTTTTTTGAAAATAACACATCAGAGGCTGACCTCAAGGGTTAGAGAATAAAATCCCGTAAAAAAAAGAAATTATTTTTATTTTTGTTCCAAAAAGGACTAAGTCGCTCCTATTGGTGACTTAGTCCCACTTAAGAAAATTAAGTGGCTGTCAGGAATTAAAGAGCATTAAATGTTGTCTAATGGGAATATCCTCAAAAATACATGTAAGGTGGGCTGGAAAGTGCATTAAGGTGTCATTTAAACATGAAAAAGGGTTGAATTAGTGATGACAATTCTAGAAAAGCATGAAAGTGGGTTACAACACTTCACAACACCTTTACAAGACATCCTAGAAGTCTTAATTATTCACAAGGGTCCAAGACCTAATGTGAATGTGTTGACCACATTAGAACATTAAATCTAGGAAAAACCAAGCCAAAATCCACTAGGAGGGCCTGCAAATGAGAAAAAGTAGAAGGGTTACTTGTTCCATGTCCACACAAAGAAAGTGCAATGAACACAATATCCTATGCTTACAATTACACTTGAAATGAAAGAAATTGAGATAACAACAATTCTATAAACTGTAAAAAAAATTGAAAGCAGCAAACAAAAGCATAGAGAAGTAATTCCAAGCCCTGAAAGCTGGAAAATCAGAGTCAATAGGGACTAAGATGCCAGTAAGGGAATCTTGGTCCTACTGGTGAGATTTTGAAGTTCTAAAAAGTGAAACAAAAAAGCAATCAACGGAGAAAAGATTCTGAGCCAGAAACCCATAGAGGGACTAAGATGCCAAGAAGGGTGTTTTTGTTAGTGTAATTAATATTTAATTACACTTGCATAAGTTTACTTAGGCACATTAATAATTAATTATTTATTAATTATTTGTGCACACTAGGGATTTTCCTTTTAGGGTTTTTCTTTAGGGTTATGCATACCATTTCTTTTATAAAGAAAATCATCTCATGTAATTATGAATTCCTGAATACTATTATTTTGCACATCTTCATGCAAAGCTCTGCTTTTATTTTATTTTCTCTTTTGTGGAAGGTTTTTTGGTTTGCATGTCTGATCTTGGTTTCTAACATGGTATCAAAGCCTTGATATGCCGCCCCTTCTTAGATTTATGGAGAGATTCAGTGCAAAGTAGTTTAGGATTCCTTGAGGGTTTCATACCTTGAGATTGTCTCTCTATTTGGGTGCTCTTACATGGTCACTTTTGGTGTATGTTGGAGGAAATATGAGCTCATTTTTGAGTCCAGGGTTGTCGAAAAAGTCAAGATCAACTTTTGTTTCGCCTAAATCCAACATTTTATGCCAGAGTTATGAGGGTTTGAAGATTTTCCAGATCTAGGAGTTGTGAAGCTTTTGGTGCATTTTCAGGCAGATTGGACCTCACCATTAGATCCAGAGCGTTCGAGAGATGAAAAATGACATATAACCTACCTATATTCAACGTTATTTGTTCGTGAGGCAAAAAAAAATTACCTAGTAGGTCGTACAGCCCGCGAGGTACAGGGTACGGTATAATTGTAGGTAAAAAAATATAGATTTTGATATGTTCTACAAAATATTTTTTTATCGGGCTTTATTAAAGAAATTTTTGGTGATTCAAAATTTTGGGCATATCATATTTTATGGTAGCATTTTATTATATTAGGGGTTTGATTTTTATTTTTTGTGGACTGCAATCATTTTCTTATACTATCATACCACACTCACAGTCCTTGTTAGCCCATTGGTTGCCTTGTTCAAACCTCCATGCCTGTCAGCTTCATCCTCTGACACCATTTCTCCCACCAGCCCCTGCAGTCTTCACTGGAATTTTTCTCACCGACCTGAGCTCCTCCTCCCGTTGCCGACCTTTCTTCCTTCAGTCGATTGATCTAAGGGAACTTTGCTAGCTTGGGTGGTGCCTTGTCCACTTCCACTAGTGCTCAGCTCACCCGCCACCCACCTAGTGGCAGGATTTTGTTTGCTTTTTTAGTGCCTCTGGTCATATGGTGGACTAGGGGCCAAAGCAAAAGGTGTTGAGTTTTTTCCTCCATTTAGCCTTTAAGTACCCTGATTTTCCCCCAAATAACCATTTTTTTCATTTTATCATAACTTTTGATCCCGGAGGCGAATGTTTTGAAACGAGACATCGCCGGAAAGCTAGTGAGCCCAATTTTTTGATGGTGTAGTTTGTTTTCAAATACTTTTCTCTTTGGTGGGATTTTTTCCCTATTGGAGTGAGATGTTTAGATTTCACTTTGGACGACATATCTTTTGGCTCGATGATCCTTTATTTGCAATTCTCGCGGCATCTGAAAGTTGATTCTATCCTCTACACAGATCTAACATCAATTTCAAATTTTTGTTTATGCATGTTTAGCATTCTCTCCTTTTGAAATCATTGGGTATTGTAATAAATGAACTAATATAAAGTTCCATCAGGGGGGTTTCTTGCATAATAATCTAATTAGAATGTGCATGAACTTTGATCTTCATCTCAATTTTTGATGAAAACTTGCATGGTTTATATCTAGTTTCTTAGTTTCTTTTGGACACATCTTGCTTGTAGCTTGAAAAATATCAGATTCACATCGGTTCAAACTTTAGATTAAGAGCCTATGGTTAATGATCCACATTGGATCCATCTCAGTTTGAGGGTCAGTAAATTTGTCGTTAATGTTCCAGAATCTTCATGGCACTTGATCCTATGGATCATTTTTAGTCACAGTTTGGCATCAACATTGAGATACATGGCTTCTAGATTCTATCATCATTTCATCTACTATTGCTTCACAGATTCTAGGATTCTTCCATTTTGTGAGTTTTCTAGTGTTCCATGCCATCGGGTCTGCTGTGCATTATTATGATTCTGCCTGAGTCCTTTAGTGACTCTCATTTGGTTTCTTGTAGACAGAAGTGCCTTTCTTTACTTGTTAGATTTTGGTTCTAGTGTTACTCCAAAGTGTTCTTCTAGTGTTTCTTTGCAGAAGTCATCTCATTGTAGGGGGCTTTTGTCCCACTGGGTTTTCCTTCTCTACCTGATTATTACATTTGTACATGGGTAACTGATCAGGCCTTGTTGCCAGGACCCGTTCATGCTTTCTTGTATTCATCTTAATTTTAGGTACATGCTTTTTTAGTCTCCCTAAGTTGCACTTATGGGGGGTGTTAGTGTAATTAATATTTAATTACACTTGCATAAGTTTACTTAGGCACATTAATAATTAATTATTTATTAATTATTTGTGCACACTAGGTTTTTGTCTTTTAGGGTTTCCTTTAGGGTTATGCATACCATTTCTTTTATAAAGAAAATCATCTCATGTAATTATGATTTCCTAAATAATATTATTTTGCACATCTTCATGCAAAGCTCTGGTTTTCTTTTCTTTTCTCTTTTGTGGAAGGTTTTTTGGTTTGCATGTATGATCTTGGTTTCTAACAGTTTTTGTTTCAGTAGCGGGTTTTTTCAAAAAAAAAAAACAAGCTCTGAGTTGTTAATAGTATTCCCAGGTTGCCAACCTAGGGACCAAATGTTTCGAAACATAAAACTATGAAAATGAATGCAATAAAAAGTAACTAATTACAAGAAATTGGATGCAAATTTGAGTGCATTTTTTTTAATTTTGAATGAAATAACAATGTTCCTAAATACAATTAGGATGAATAACAATGCACTTTTCAGTTTTTCAATAAGATGAAATGATGCAAGAAAGAAAAAATGCAACCTATATGCACTTTCACTAATGCAAATGTGAGAAACACTAGATGCATTTTCACTAATTCAATGCAACCTAGATCTAGGACTTTAATGAACTCCAAATGAAAAAATGAATGTTCTAAAATGTCAAGTTCACCAAAATGAACTGAAAAGAAAATAGGATGTGGGGGAGAGTGCCCACCTATATTCTCTTTTGGTCACTTAATAATGTCCTAGGAATCCAAAAATTGGATTGACTATCAACCTCAAAGGTGAGTCAATTATGAACAAGGATGACCTAGGAGGGGGTTCTTTAAGCTTTGAGAGGTTCACCACCAAGAAAAAGCTTGGAAATGAAACTTTAACATTCAACTAACAAAACCTAGTAATAGGAAGTTATGATGTATGTACTTGGGAAGTTTGGAAATGTGATGAGGATTTTGGAAATGCAAAGAAGCTATCAAAATGCGCTATGGAGGACTAAGACACCCTTATTGTTGTATTAGTCTAGCTGCTTTTTTTTAGGGAAGATGCAAAATCTTCAGATGCTAGAATATGATCTGAGAGAATATCCATAAAATTCCATTTGGAGAAATAAGACGCCCTTGCTACCTTCTTAGTCCAAATCTAAATTTCTAAAATCTCTGAATGTGATCTTGAGGCTTGATGTATGAACTTCCTTCTTCTCTGATATCAAGTTCTAAAACTTTTGGATTTACCCTGTATGTGAGTTTCTATGAAGATGACAACTTTCCAATGCTACTTTGCAACTTTGCAACTTTTCACTTTAAATGATCTTCAAGTCTTTAACCTAAATGTACAATAACAAGCACACAAAAGAGTAAAAACTTGTTGATTGTTAGTAAATGGGGGTTTTCCTTGGTCAAACCCCTTGTTGGTAATTAAACCTTAAAATGAAATGAAATAAAGGATGGAAATTATGAATGAACAAAATGCTATGTTGCAACTCACCAAACCCTTGTTGTGAAATATACAAACTTGTGTGAGATGGATAGCTTGAATCTAGATCTTGAAATTAAGGAGTGCTTGATAGATCTTGACTTGAATTGCTTGCTTGAATCAAAACACTACATCACAAATGTTAGCTCAAAAACACACATGATGCAAGAATATCTATGATATGATGCTTCAATATTCATGATGGCTCCAAATACTTGATGAATTTCTATTAAATGCTTGAATACTTGAATGCTTGGATGCTTAGATTTCTTGGTATGGAAATATGAGAGAAGGAACCTTGTATTTATACTTTACTATGTTTAACATCCTAAAATTACACCACAACAAACTGACTTATGAATTCATTAATTAAAGGAGGCTAAATCCTACTAGAATTTGAAATTGAATCCCGAAAATACCTTAAGGGGCCTAACTAGGATTCCCTAGGTGGCATCTTAGTCCTGAGGCATGAAAATCAAGGTACAGACTCCAAAAAGTGGCCACTTTAAGGCACACTTGAAATCAAATTCCCAAGACCCTTGGGGGACAAAGATGTCCTAGGTGGCATCTTAGTCCTAACCCAAAAATCAGCGGCACACAACTAGAATCAT
This sequence comes from Sequoia sempervirens, assembly GCA_007258455.2. Taxonomy (NCBI): domain Eukaryota; kingdom Viridiplantae; phylum Streptophyta; class Pinopsida; order Cupressales; family Cupressaceae; genus Sequoia; species Sequoia sempervirens. The sequence goes on along the minus strand of VDFB02281492.1, from coordinate 381,851,251 downwards.
TAAATTATCATTTATCCATTGATGTTTGTTGGGATTAGCCAAAAAAAAGATATAGTTCATTAGGCTTTTGGATGCAAAATAGGACCAATTAAGACATAAATGGGGAAAAAAGAGGCAAGGTGGGCCCAAAAAGTGTGAAAATGCAAGGGTATACATTTTCCTACACTAAACTAATGAACATGGAAAAGGTGGATTTATGATTAGGTGGACACCCCATTTTTCTTTTGGCATAGGTCTCTCATTTTTAGGTCTCCTATTCATTCTCCCCCTTTGCCTATGTTCCATTTTGGTGAACCTAAAATTGTACATCATAAATTTTGATTTGAAGACATTCAAAACCCTTCTTCTAGTTTTGGATTAGTGTGTTTTGCATTAGTATCCTTTGAATTACATTTAGGGTTTAGTTTTGCAGGTTTTGCATCATTCAAATTCATAAAAAAACATAAATTTTGCATACATGTTGCATTATAGTTGCATCAAGAGTACTTTTTAGTCATTTAGATTCTAAATTTTGGTTCAAATTTCATTCCAAAAGTTGTCACTTTTTTCACCATTTATCACTAGTTGCACTTGGATTAGGACACCTAAAACCAAAAAAAGCTATCATTGAATTCATGATCTACAACCTGAAATAGGGAACTCCATCAAACCAGACACATAAACTTTCATTTTTCCAACCCCTATACAAAGACCCATTCACCCTTGGGTGAACCTATCCTTGTACAAGGGTTGTTTCAAATTCTTCTGTATCATTTTGTCTCTATTTGCTTCATTTCATTTTGGTGTCAAATCTATGTTTCAATTAAAGAAAATAGAAAATTTTGTAATGTCCTACATTAAGTTCAATTGTTCAAATTAAGTACATTGTTTGGAATAAAAATGGCATTCAAAAGAAGTCATTTTTAGGTTTTTTCATAGCAAAATTAGTAAATTATATTTTTTCAACTTTAAAAATTAAAAAAAATTCTGACATACTTGCAAATTGTGATTCCTACTTTTGGGTGTTTATTACATTTGTCTAGTGCCTTTTCTCCATTTTAGGTGCACTTTTGGTTTTGTTGAAAATTTTATGAGATTCACAACCTGGTGTCTTATTGCAAATAATTTAGTGAGATATAGTCCAAGTCTCATGGCATCCCATGCTAGTACATCCATAATGGATCTTGAGTTTTCTAGCTCTTTCATTCATAGTGTTAACACTAGTCAACCGATTATGGATCATAGCTTTGATACTTTCATCATTTTACCCATGCCCATGGTAAAACCCCTACTAATAAAGAAACCCCTCTTGACCCCATTAAAGTTTCTCCCCTGTCCAATCCCACTCCTACTTCTATTTCTGGGTCTAATGATTCAGATAACTCAGATGATGAGTCATTGAATCCCACACTCTTCCAATTCCCCAATGCACTCCTCTGTTCATGCAAATGCTTTTGATATCCCAAACACCCCCTGTTATTAACCCTAGCCTTCAAAATTCCCCTAATTTTAGCATCAAATTGGAGGGGAATCAAGTTAAACCCAGGGTGGGTTTTGACAGTTGTGTTCTTGGTGACCTCCTTTGCAACAAAATTAATTAAATTTTAGAGACAGTTAATGTTCAAATTGACATACTTAAGTGTCTCTTGAGTTAGTTGGTTACTATCAAAGAGAGAGTCTAGATTTTAGAAAATAAGGTGTCGTAGGGTGATCCCACAAAGCTAGTTTATAATTTCTGGGAGATTCTAATATTTACTGCAATCACATATTTTTAGAAAATATAATGATTTAAGCTTGAAAAATTTCCATTTAAATCATTCCAATTGAAGAGGGTTCTATCAAACTACCTTAGATCAAACCCCCTTGGATAGAACCCCACTAGTTTTAAACCATACCTATAACAGAGTCTCCTTTACACCTATCAAAATGTTGATAAAAAACCACTTTTGATTTACCTTTTGGGGGATCAAATGAATTCATTTAAAATTTATTTTTTGTAAGTATGTATTCCTTATTATAAGATTCCCAAAAAGTATAATTTTAATTAAATTTATTTTATTATTATATTTATTTTTTTATTTTCTTGTGAATCTAGGATTTTCACCATAAATCAAGGTCTTTGTTCTACACATGTGGAAAAATAGAAGATTATCCAAAAAAAATTGAAAAATATGAGTGCACCAGATATTAAAGTACTTGATCCAACAAAAAAAAGTTGTGTTATACAGTCTTCCTATTTTTTAATTGTAATTGGTTTGACTTCGAAACTTGATTAAAAGGAAAAAATATTTAATAAAAAAATTATGAAACTAATTTCAAGCACTAGATGTCATAGTTAAAAATATAAATTTGAAAAATTTAGGACTCTTTCCTTCATAGAAAAAAGGTTATGTGTTATACGGTGAGCGCCACTCCTTAAAATGGTGTTTACTGAAAAAAATAGTTTTTGAAGGAGATGAAAAAAAGAAGTGAAATCTGATTCCAAAAATTTTGAAAAAAATATATTTAGAATCTACAAACAAAATTTCACAAATCACTAGTTTTCATGATCTTCAAATTGCTCATGGTTTAGCTGCTATAGGTGCTCAAAAGTGAAGATTCAATTAGAAAAAAAAGTTCAATGTCCAGTTTGGCCAAAAGTTGTAAACAAGTATTGTGGGATAACCCTAACATTGCAACAAGTTCCATGGCCAAGGGAGGTGGAGGAAAATTTTCATGGAATATGATAGCCTCCCTGGCTAAGTTGTTTGATCATTGGGGAAAATGGGATAAGGAGTTAGGAGAGGTGAGAGCTATCATTGGCTCAAAGGAGGATAAAATGAATTTACAAATGGAGATCGATGCTATCAACAAGGAACAAAGGAAAAACCACATAGTTCCTCTAGGCCATAACTAATTATAGTAAGGAAACTGTAAAGAATACAACCCTCACCATTCAGATCTTTCATCAAGAGATTAGGGAGGGCCTGATGATGGTCACAAGTAGAAGAAATGTATGGTGGTGGAAAATTTGGTTATGGATGTCGTGATGGATACTTAGGATCTGTAAAAATCCCCCCTGTATTTTGAGGAGAATCTCCACTTCCTATCTCAAGAGTGGAAGGAAATCAATGGTCTCAAGTTGCTTAGAGACTTGTAGGTGTTTTTTGGTGTCTTGTTGGTCTTTTTTGGTGTGCTATTTCTATTTCTTTTTTTTAGTTGGAGTGTTTAAGTGCTAGTTTATTTTTTAGTTGATGGGGTGTTTCACTTCTCGTAAGCCCTTCATTTTCCTTAATGGCTATTTTATAAATGGGTATTGTCCCTTCTAGTCTTAATCTAATCAAAACAGTGGAGTCCATTGGTAAATCTTCCATCTAATCCTTGTGAGTGGGAGTGTTGTAATATTCCACAATAGGTGACATCTTTTCCTTCTCCTAAAAAATTTGTGTTTCTTATTCATCTAGTAGGTAAAGTGAGCATGAACCACTCTACCACAAGAATAACAAATAACTAGAGAGTCTTCATATTCAATTTACTGCTCCCACTTACCAAATTTTGAAGAAAAGGTTCTCTTAGTAGGGAGAATATGGTTATTCTCCACTAACACATAAAGTCTACTAGACAACAATTGATTCATGGATTTAGTAATCTTATAAGTAGTACAAAATTCCCAAAAGAGTTATCAATGCTCATAAAAAAAAAAATCATTCTAAAACTCCAAAGGTAGCCTTGGTAAAAAAACCCAAACAGGAAACATAAAAGTGTTTGTCATTGGCTTGAAACTAGGAAATAGCCTTTGAGGAAAGAAACCATTTGATCCAAGAAACTAGGGGCCTTTAAGAAAAACCCTTGAATAGTATTCCATGTAGGGAAAATAGAAGAGAAAGAATCCATTGAGCATAGAAATTACCTCAACCTGACCTCTATTCTTCCAAACATAGATGACCCATCTTCTAATAGCGTCAATGCTAGGGAAAATTCCACATAATATCCCAACCAAGGATCTCTTAAGCCAATCCAAAGAATAAAAAAAAATAGGTTCAGGAATATCAATCTGAACTTGACCATTGTTTATAATAACAAAAAGAACTTCCATCTATGACCTCTTAGTCAATATCAAGCAGTTATTTACATTTGAAACCAACCTCCATAGCTTAAATCTCCTCCAAGTAGGAACAACAATAGGAGTAGATAAATTATCTTGAAGAGTGCACAAACTCCCATCCCTACAAGCCATCCAATTAATGGATAGCTCTAAAACTATAGGGGTAAAAGGGGGAGAAATAGGAATAGGAACATTAGAAGGTGAAGGCATAACACCCTTCTCAACAATAGAAATGAGAAGGAAACCCTTTTTGAGATCTGTGTAAAGGGATTTCTCCATAGACCTCGGAACTAAACACCTTTGAGCCTTTAGATGGGATTCAAGAAGGATGTCAAGGAAAAGTTCATCCTCCTCAACAAACCCAACACAATCCCAAATAACATCTTTGGGAAAACCATTAGCGAGGTCAACATTCTCAAAAGAGAAAATATCTTCCTCATCCCAACCATAAGTCCCATAGTCTATCCACCAAATCCACAATAGGGACATCCACATAAAAATCCTCATCAATAGATTCACTGTCCTCATCTCAATCAGATGAGTATAAGAGCCTTGGGGAAATGGATTGAGATATGGAAGCCCTACACAAGCTTTCAATAATGAAACAATATTATGGGGATGAAAAGGAAAAGACACAAAAAAAGGATGAAAGGTAGTGAATGGGGAAGAGGCGAAGAACAAAGAAAATGTAGAGGAGAGGCCAACCACAAGGGAGGAGAAGGTAGGGAAGAAATGAAAACAAGAAAACATAAATGGGGATGAAAGGAAAGGTGGATAGAAAGAAGAAATGAGGGAGCCACAATATACATGACATCCTAGCATTGAGTCGATAGGGTACTAGGCCCAGGGTCGAGGTAGGCGGGAGGAGGTAGGATATTAAATTTCCTAAGGATTATTCCTCATTTGAAGGAGTATATGATTGTTATTCATGCTCATAAAAAATCCATTTTTCATAAGAGACTATTTTAAAATATCATAATAAAACAAGGTGTATGAAAATTTTTCGTGAAAGTAAAAGTGTGATCTCTCTAACAAAGAACCTGATAGTTCACACTAGGGCCAAACACATTGATGTATAATAATTTTTTTCTAAATATGCAATTGATGAAGGAAAGGTGAAGCTAGTTAAGGTAGAGACTCTGATGAATGTTGTATATTATTTAACTAATCATGTGAAAATAAATAAGTTTAGATGGTTTTAAGAGTCCATTGACTTTTTGGCCCAGCCTAATAATTAAATCATTGTGTTGACCTTCTTGTTAATCTTGCAAGGTGTTTGATAAGTAAGAGAATGTTAGAACAAATTATATCTCAACTTTGCAATTATAATATGTTGATATATTTGAGTACTAGAAGTTACAAATAAATATGTATTTTATCATTGTAATTTAGAGCCTTTCAACTTGGGATTTTTTTTCATAGAAGGATACTTTTTTTTTGAACCATCAATTTTTGGGTAGGGCTTATGGACTACTCTTGCACTCTTAGGATGTTTCAACTAAAAGGAGAGAGATAAACCCCACTCAAAAGTCTAGGTGGTTCACTCAAATTAAGATGTGTATTATGTTATTTAGAATAAATGGAATGCTCTAAATACAATTAAGTGAACTATTTGATTGATTATGAATGAAAAATATAAGAATTATGCAATGTTGGAAAAGACAATGTGATATGCAAACATAAACTAAAGTATGAACAAATGTAAAAAAAAAGAGAAGAAGGCTGAAACAAAGTGCACTTGGGCAGAGATTGGTGAATCTGGAGTGTCTTGAATGCTATCAGAGATTACTGAAATCACCAAAGGGACTCATTTTCCATTGATGGCAAATCAGTCCTACTTTTAATGAAAATTTTTAACAGGTTTATGAGTGTTAGATCCAGAATCTAACAAAATCTTGATTTCCAGCCTTAAGGTGAGACTCATTCACCACTGAAGGAAAATACATCCACTCCCAAAATTCTATCAAATTAGGGACCAATCCTATAGAAGCAGATTTGGGCTTGTTTGCTTGTCGAGTTGATGGAGTCAAATCTGCATAAAATGGGGAAAATGTCTTCTCTGAGCTTGAAATAGGTTGTAGTTGACTTGAAACACTTTGTTGACTTCTTATCCACTTTTCAACACCTAATAAGTTGTCAAATCTGCATACACAAGTCTGTAAACACACATGTAAAATGGGAAAAATAGTTAAGGGTTAGGTTATAAGGATTTGCCTTGGTCAAATCCCACTTTGGTAATCAAACCCTTAATGAAGGAATGTAATGGAAGAGAATGATAAACAAATAACATGAAAATTCTATCAACTTACCAAACCCTTATTGAAGAAATCTAAAGATATAACATTGGCTGCTCCAAAAATACTTAATTAATGCTTGATTCAATGATGCAAAGTGCTTGAAAGCTTGAATGAATGAGCTAATAAGTGAACTTGATGAATGAGGGTTAAAATGAGAAGAAAAAAACATATTTATACACACTTGTGCCTTAGTAACCAGATGATATCTCATTACAAGCTGACATAAGGTGATTTTAAATAAAAACTCGAAAGAAATTCTGAAATATTATGAATTTTGAGCCAAGAGGTACTCATTCGCCACCCATGGTGAATGAGTCCCACCTTGGACTTGAATGTGGGTGTCAAGAATTAGGTCACATTTAATGTCATTTGTTGGGTTTATATTCAAAAACATACTTAATAAGCCTTATAAGGGCATAAATGGGTCAAATAAAGAATAAGAAAGGTGTAAATAGTTAAATTAAGCCTAGAAAAGCATGAAATCTTGTTACAATACTTTACAACACTTCAAAATAGGACTTGATAAGTGATGAAAATGTTCTTTTTAGGTGAATTTTAATGAATATAGTCTAGAAAAGTGTTGAAATGTTTTATGTAACACTTCAGAACACATTCACAAGACACAATAATTTGAATTTTAAGGACCTGATGTGAATATTCAAGCCACATTGTAACATTAAATCAAAGAAAAATGGAACAAGCATCATGAAGAAAGGCCTAAAAGACCATGAAAATGACAAGGGACCATTTTTCTATGGTGCATTTAGCCCCCACTTTAGAGAGAGGATGAACTTGCTTCAAACTCACACTAAAGTAGCCATGAATATCGACAGAGAGGTCCTAATGCACTTATGTTAGAAATATGGAATGAAAACTATCAAGAGGGATGATCAATCCCCATGGATGAAGATCACATTGCAAACTAGACATAAGAACAAAGGAACACACATCTGAAAGGGAAATTGAATTTAGCTTTCATCATTTGTCCAACTAACTGTGGATTAAATCTAGACTATTTGTTTAAAAAAGAGAATTCATACTCACTCTGGGGAGACAAATCTCATGGTGGTTTGTTGGGTGAGAAGACCTAGAAAGGTGAAGTACATACTCTAGTTTGTATGCACTCACAAACAAATAGGTGGCTATGGGGAAAGTTGTGCCACTGAAATGGCTTCCCGCTCAACCATATTAAAGTTATACCTCCTTATAACTTTAACAAGGTGCCACAAAGGAAAATGCTAGTTTGTGCTTCATGAGACAAGCAAAGCTTCATATGCTTAGAAATCATGAATAAATGCAAGGTACCACAAGCGTGCAAGTTGTATTATGCAAGGTAGAAAAAATGAAAAAATGTAACATGTTAAAAGATGTTCAAATGAGTCTTGTTAAGTTCATGCAAGGTCCATTACTTAGGGAACATTGTGTCTAATGTCTCCAAGAGAGGACCAATCAAGGAATAGTATATTCACAACATAGTGGATGTACTGTGTCACATCAGGCCACTAAAAGGAATGTAATATGCTTTGATAGATCACACTTACAAAGGAGATCATACCCAATGTCATCCACAAAATGGTGAACGCGTTGTATGAAGTGACAAGTATGCACTAAGAACAAAAAATGAAAATGAAATGATTCTAATGTATGGCCCCCACTTTAAAGGAATTTCTACACACCATTTTGTGAGCAATTAATTTAAAGTACAAAAGAAAAAATACAAAAAATAAAACAAGACATGAGAGCCAACTTGGAAAGCCCCTATGCCAAGTCATATGTTTCCGAGTAAGGCTGTATTTTGTAAACGAAAAAGAAAACAAAAGAAAAAGGGAGTTTCCCCCTAGAAAGGAAAACACCAAACACATAAGGGATCTATGGATTTGGGGTCAGTATGTTTGTTGCTGCAATATTTTTATGAAATATTTCAGAAATTTCATCATTTCCCAATGCACATAGAACTTGAAGAATGACACAAAGAGAGGGAAAGAAAAAGGAAAAAAAAGTTTTTTTTGGGTCAAGGAAGAGACATTTCGGTCTCAATGCTTTATGTCATCCGCTAAAGGAAAATACAAGCTAAAAGAAAATGAAAAAGGTAAAAGAAAAGGGAAAAGCTTTTGGGTCAACATGAAGGATACATTTTGGTCTTAATGCCTTGCATCATCCCCAAAGGGAAAACACAAGAAAAATAAAAAGGAAAAAGAGAAAGGGTCAACATGGAAGATACATAGGGCATCTCAACACTTTTCATCATCCCCAAAAGGAAAACACAAAACAAAATCGAAAAAGAAAGGACCTTTTGGGTCAACATGGAAGAGAATAGGTCATCTCAATGCTTTGCGTCATCCCCAAGGGGAAAACACAAAACAAAAACAAAAAAGAAAGGACCTTTTTTGTCAACATGGAAGAGACATAGGGCGTCTCAATGATTTGCATCATCCCCAAAAGGAAAACAAAAAACAAAAATGAAAAAGAGAGGACCTTTTGGGTCAGCATGGAAGAGACATAGGGCGTCTCAACGCTTTGTGTCATCCCCAAAAGGAAAACACAAAACAAAAGTGAAAAATAAAGGACCTTTTGGGTCAACATGGAAGAGACATAGGGCATCTCAATGCTTTGCATCATCCCCAAAAGGAAAACACAAAATAAAAAGAGAAAAATACAATGCATGACATATAGAAGAATAGAGTTACAAATAGAAGAAGTGTACAAAGAGAGAATATCAAATGTACAATATGGGGGAACATGATACACACATAAAAAAGGAAAATTTGAAAAGGTTCTAGTAATGTAAATCCAAGTCAACCATTAATCGAGGTATTGGCTTCACAATCTTAAGTAGTATAAGTGGAAGAGAAATGTAGTTAAGAGACAAGAACAAATGCATTACTAGGATAAGGGTAACAACTTCTTTCACCCAAAAAAGTGTAAGGCAAGAGTGAGCTGAAGTGGGTGATGAGAAAGTATCATGCAATAGTGAGAATAGAAAATTATACAACTATACCATGATAAAAGGATTTTGTTTTAAGGGATGATGGGAAATTAGTCAGTATTAGTGAAGTGATACTTGTTCAATATGTCATTCAATGTATGGCATTCTTCAGTTTGATGTCCAAGAACATGATGATATATGCAATATGGTATGTTAGAATCTTTAGTATGGATTACCAACCTATTCATAGGTGGTAAAATTATAAGGCCTTTGTTTAAACGGAATTGAAGTTTCTATTCACACTCAGGTGGAGGATGAGTAGGAAACTTGAGCTTTTTCAATTTGTAAGGTCATTTTCATTTGCTAGATTCTCCCTTTTCATGAATGGGAGGAAGAGGACCAATAGGGATCCTAGCATGCTTGTCATGAGAATTAGATAATGGTTGTTTACATGGAAAGAGAATGTTCAAGTTAGGAGGAGAATCAAAGATTACAGTACCATCATCTCGAAGTCTCCAATATTCAAAAGGAGACTTATTAGTATGAGGATGATTGTGATATCCTAATCCTATTGTGTTTTCTTCTATTGGTTTTTGTTCAAGAAGTTGGTGAATATTATGCTCATGTGTTGTGTCACAACCTTGTTTACTTAGAATAGTGAATCCTTTTCCATATGTTTCTTCAAGGTTAATGGAAGATTTTGTGACTTTGTGATCATAAAATGGTTGAGGGTGGGTTTGTTGAGAGGGACTAGGTCCACTTAATGGAGGGATCTTAGGTCCCACTTGAGTTTTAGGATGGAGGTATCCAAAGTGATTAGGAGGTGCAACAGTAGGAAGATTTGGTGGGTTCATAGATGGGTAAAAGGCTACATTGGCTTCATTCAAGTTTATCAAGACATTCATTGAAGAACTTGTTCATGATATCATCATCTTCTCCAATTATGTCTACATCACAAGGAGGAAAATCATTAGGAGTTGAAGGAGCATGAGGAAGCTTAAGGAAATTAGGGTCATAGACAAAGGCACAATTGGACATGTTTACTAAGGATTTCAATGAATTATCAAATTTATTAAAAGAAAATTCCATGATGATAATGAATGGAAGTAAACTAAGATGCAGGAAATATAAGCAACTAGAGGATCTTGAAAGTAAAACATAAAGCAATTACAAAAAATAGAACTGCAAGAAACACCCAGAAAATGCCTGAAAATGTTGTCTAAAATGTGCAGGTGGACTGATTCACCCAGGGTGGTGAATGACTCCAACTATGAGAATTTCTTGTGTTTTTCATAAAATTGAAAGTGATTTTAATGTTTTTCGGATGCAATCTAAGGATGCAAATGCATATTTTTTGTTTTTTCAATGATATGTTATGCAAAAATGAAGTCCAAATGAATCTTTCACTAATGCAATTTTAAGAAACCCTAGGATGCAAATGCATTGCAAAAGACAATGCAATTAAGTCCTAGGATGCAAATATAAATCAAAATCAAAATTATATGATGTTCAATATGTAGGTTCACTAAAATGAACCATCAATTTTTGGGTAGGGCTTATGGACTACTCTTGCACTCTTAGGATGTTTCACCTAAAAGGAGGGAGATAAACCCCACTCAAAAGTCTAGGTGGTTCACTCAAATTAAGATGTGTATTATGTTATTTAGAATAAATGGAAAACTCTAACTAAAATTAAATGAACTATTTGACTAATTATGAATGCAAAACCTAAGAATTATGTAATTTTGGAAAACACAATGTGATATGCAAACATGAACTAAAGTATGAACGAATGCAAAAAAAAGCGAAGAAGGTTGAATCATAGTGCACCTAGGTAGAGAATGGTGAATTTGGAGTGTCTTCAATGCTATCAAATATTACTGAAAATCGCCAGTGGGACTCATTTGCAACTGATGGCGAATTAGTCCTACTTCTCATGAAAACTTCTAAGAACAGGTTTATGAGTGTCAAGATCCAGAATCTGACAAAAAATGGATTTCCAGCCTTAAGATGGGACATATTTTCCATTGATGGTGAATCAGTCCACTCCCAAAATTCTATGAAATTAGGGACCAATCCTATAGCTCCAGATCTAAGGTTCTCTACTTGTCAGGTTGACAGAGTCAAATCTACAGAAAATGAACAAAATGTCTTCTGCAAGCTTGAAATAGGTTGTAGTTGAATTGAAACACTTTTTTTCTTTCTTATCCACTTTTTAACACATAATAGGTTGTCAAATCTGCATACACAAGTCTACAAACACACATCCAAAAGGGGAAAAATGGTTAAGGGTTAGGTTATAGGGATTTTCCTTGGTCAAATCCCACTTTGGTACTCAAACCCTTAATGAAGGAATGGAATGGAAGATAATGATAAAAAAATAACATGCAAATTCTATCAACTTACCAAACCCTTATTGAAGAAATCTGAAGATATAACAATGGTTGCTCCAAAAATACTTAATTAATGCTTGATTCAATGATGTAAAATTCTTGAAAGCTTGAATGAATGAGTGAATAAGTGAAATTGATGAATGGGAGTTAAAATGAGAAGAAAAACACTTATTTATACACACTTGTGCCTTATTAACATGATGATACCTCATCATAGGCCAATATAAGGTGATTTTAAATAAAAACCCAAAAGAAAATTTAAAATATTATGAATTTTGAGCCAAGAGGGACTCATTCGCCACCCATGGCAAATGGGTCCCACCTTGGACTTGCATGTGGGTTTTGGGAATTAAGTCACATTTAATGTTATTTGCCAGGTTTATATTCAAAAACACAGTTATAAGGGCATAAAGAGGTCAAATAAAGCATAAGAAAGGTCTAAATAGTTAAATTAAGCCTAGAAAAGTATGAAATCTTGTTACAAGACTTTACAACACATCAAAATAGGACTTGATAAGTGATGAAAAGGTGATTTTTTATGTGAATTGTAATGAATAGAGTATAGAAAAGGGTAGAAATGTCTTACAACACTTCACAACACCTTCACAAGACGCCATAATTTGAATTTTAAGGACCTAATGTGAATGTTCAAGCCACATTGTAACATTAAATCAAAGAAAAATGGACCAAGCATCATGAAGAAAGGCCTAAAAGACCATGAAAATGTCAAGGGACAATTTTTCTATGATGTAATTTTATAAGTGTGTTATATTATAGCTATGTATTGTATTGTTGTTATCATGGATTCCTCCATCCTTCCTCACATGATTTTATTTTGTTTGTATTTTCTCTCTTTTGGAGAGGATTTTTCTCCCATAGGGTTTTCTCATTTTCTCTGGTTCTGAGAGATTTATTTTTCTTGCATTTGTAGTTGTGCATGAGTACCTAACATGGCCTTGTAGCAAGGATGAATATTGCATTTAATTTTACATAATAATCTCCCTAAGTTTGCACTTAACGCGGGGTGTTAGTGTTAAGTTTTAACTTAGGTAGTAATTACTTAGGTAGTTTTTTTTTCCCGTATCGAGTAGTTTCTCCTACACTGTGTACGAAAGTTTGGTAGCTATTGAGTTGGCTCTAAATATCTAGCTGATGATACTCCTATGATATTTTTTCTCTATAAGTATATTGTAATCTCATTGATTTTAGAATTATATATTGGGAAAATTCTGGAGTGTGAGGATTTTCTCTTGAAAGGATTTTCCCCATGTAAATTACTATGCTATGCTATCAGTTGTATTTATGTTTATTTCAATTTATATTTTATAATTGTTGTAAATATCAAAAAGTTTTTGCTTAACCCTCCTCTCAAGAATAATATAGCAAGTTGTTCTACTACATAGATTCCTTATATCAATGCTTTTGATTTAATAAAATATAATAATTTAATTACTTTGAAATTGTTGGAGTATCTAGGAGCAACTGCACACCAAAATAAACCTTCACGAAAGAGAAGCAACATGAGATGCTATTTCAATAGAAGTGAAAATAAAATGTATTGAGAGATGTGAAAAACACAATGTATAAGGTGCCTTAAAAAGGCATGAAAAGTGGGTGATGGGTGAGGAAATTCCTACTATGGGAAAAAACTACCCTAAATAACAAATGCACTATTAACCCTAAGTAAACTTAAGAAAGTGAAAATATTCATGCTAACACCCCCCTTAAGTGAAACTTAAAGAAGCTAAAAATGAAAAATGAGATGCCAAAAAATGGGTCCTGACAACAAGGCCATGTTGGGTACCCATGCACAACTACAGTGCAAAACATAAATCTCTCCCAACCAAACAAAAGGACAAAACCCCTATTGGAAAATCCTCCTCTCCAAAAGAGAAAAACAAAAAAGAGTGAAAGAAGGAAGGATGACTCATCAAGACCTCCCAAGGACAACTTCCTTCACTTCAAGCATCAATCTCAACAAAATATATCAAGGAGATGCCAAAGGTTTAGTGAAGATGTTTGCAACTTTCTACTTCATAGGAAAATACTCCAAACTCATAATACCATTCTGAATGAGCTACCAAATGAAGTGCATGTGGATCTCAATATGCTTTATGCACTAGTACTCCACTGGGTTGTGCAAAATATGTATGGTACTCTAATTATCACACCAAAGAGTAGTGGGATGATCAGTAGGAAAGCCAAATTCAACCATCAACTATTGAAGCCACAAAAACTCCTGACTAGCCAAAACAGGGCCTCAATACTCATGCTCAGTCAATTATAATGCAATAGAAATTTTCATCTTGTAATACCATACAATTGGACCAGAACCAAGACAATGTAAAGAAAAATAGACGCGGAAAACAATTTTCCTAATGTCAATACCTCAGGAAAGAATGCAGAAGTACTTTTAAATTTTCAATTATAGTATAATTGAGATGCACTATGAGATAGATTACAGAAACAGAGTATTTAGACAAACACACATGAACACCAGATATACATGGGAAAACTCTTACGGGAGAAAAACCCACCACACCAAGAGAAATCACTTTGTATTATAGTAATCAAAGTTACATACAATTCTAGACTTATCTTTCTGATGTCATTATACAACAACATTCATCATGTACATTCTTCGAACATAAAACTTTCAGGTTACAACCTTTACAAATTTTAATCCTTCACTGATACAGTTTGAATTCTTCACACTTCACTGTTGATCGAACTACTATCCAACATCAAAACATCTGTAATTTACAACTATATCCCTGTCGTTCCCCGATTGTCGAGCTCCCTCATAGAACCGTCACAATGAACATACTCCCAATGATTCCAATTCAGCTCTTCTAATTCATCCATGTGATGCCACATCAGAAGTCATACATGGTCAATAGAATTTGAATTACATTGGAATCTCGGTGAGACACTAATAGTGTCTCACCAATGCCACATTGACCTCTTACCGATGTCGCCAAGAGCCTCTGTAGTCGCCAAGATATTATATCAAGCTCCAACAGATATACCGAGTCATCACATAGTCATTCTGACTTATCCCTTTGGCTAGAAGGTCATGGTGAAACACTAAGGTTACACCGAAGTTCCCATATCTACCGAGCACCCAATGGAAGTTGGCAAGACTTACTCCTATTGCCAAGAGTTCATAGCAATATTCATATGCTACTCCAAAGTGTTCACCTGTCGCCAAAACATTTTTCCATCGCTGAGAGAACTTACCAATTTATATATGTTTCATCGAAGACTGACTATCGCCAAGAGTTACCCCATAGCCATCGACTATCAGCAAGACAAATTCTTATTGCTCAGACCTCATAATGAAGTCTAAGAGTTATATCAATAACTCTCGAGTAGTCCCTATCGGCATAGTTTTCTTCTATCACTAAGACCTTCCCTGATAGCTTTGAGTTATACTGAAGATAACACTTAAGTCTTCTCGATGAAACAAAACAAGCAAACACTATCGACATAACATTTTCTTTCATGGTGACATCTTACCGAGTGAATATAGGTTATTTTGAAGACCTCAATACATACTCTGTTGGTGAGAGATAAACACTTCGCTGAGACATATCTCTGAATGTTGAAGCCACTCTGAAACTCTAGTCACCAAGAGTTACACCGATAAACAAATGAATGGCCTTTTGGCCAAAGCTCTCCCGAGTGCTATGAGGTCATAGCAAATACACCAAGCTACAATGATAGATTGCACAGTGGACCTTTCGACAAGACAATACCTAGGTCATAGCGGCATGTTCAGAATTTGATAAAACAAACTGCTAGTTGGCCAGACAATCAGAATGTCACACCGACATTGCTCTAAAGGAGGTTTCAGACTGTAATGTTTGAGGCACATATTTCCAACAATCTCCCACTTGACGAAGATCATTCATGCACCTCCAGAGCATGCAAAAAACTACTTTACTGAAAAACATGGGCACTAAGGCCCATTGAACTAGCACACCACCTGAACTTGTCTGTGCTCATCAGCTTCGTCAATGCATCTGCAACATTCTCCAGAGTATCAACTTTTTCCAAACTGACCTTTCCATCCTCAACCATATCTCGTACAAAGTGGTACTGCACATCAATATGTTTCGTCCTGGCATGGAAAGTTGGATTCTTTGCCAGAAAAATGGCACTCTGACTGTCACACAAGATTGTTATTTCCCCTGCATCAAAACCAATGTTAGAACACAAACGTTTCAACCATACAGCTTCTTTACAAGCATGGGTAGCTGCCATGTATTCATCCTTTGTAGTGGACAAAGCGACTACAGCCTGCCGCTTGCTCATCCAACTCACTGCACCACCATTCAACATGAAAATGTATCCACTGGTGGATCTTCTGCTGTCAATATCCCCTACCCAATCAGAATCTACATAACCATGAATGCTGAGAGTCCTATGCGATTCAACTGAATTACCCTGGTAACATAATGCAAAATCTGAAGTTCCCTTCAAATACCTAAACACCCTCTTCACAACATCCCAATAAATCGACTAAGTACTCCCACTGTTTGGGCAAGGTATGGTCTTGTATAGACCATTGCATACATGAGACTGCCTACAGCACTAGCATAGGGCACACTGGTCATGTCCTCCATCTCAGTAGGAGATTTTGGATAGTCCTCAACAGATAGCTTCATTCCTTGTATGACTGGAACAACTAACTGTTTGCAATCATTCATAAAAAATCTCTCTAGAATAGTCTTTATATACTTACTCTGACTAAGCCAAAGCTTTCTATTCTTCCTATCCCTAGTTATCTCCATCCCCAGAATATACCTTGCTGCACCAAGATCCTTCATTTAAAACTTAGCAGACAACTGAGACTTAAGATCAAAAATTATTAGCTTGCTATTTCCTATGAACATCATATCATCAACATAAAGAGCAATAACAAGCACTCGATCACTTTCAGCTTTATAGTATACACAGTGATCAGATTTTGATCTCATAAAGCCTAAAGATAATACATAGGTATCAAATTTCTGGTACCACATTCTAGGTGACTACTTTAACCCATACAGAGACTTCTTTAATTTGCATGCGAGTTTTTCTTTACCTTTCTCAACAAAGTGCTCAGGCTGGGACATATAGATTTCTTCTTCAAGATCACCATGAAGAAATGTTGTCTTCACATCCATCTGTTCAACCTCTAAGTCATAAGCAACTGCAAGTGATAATAGAAATCTAATGGACATCAGCTTTGCTACAAGAGAAAAGATTTCCACATAGTCAATTCCCTCTACCTGGGAATAACCCTTTGCAACTAGTCATGCTTTGTATTTTTCTACACTGCCATCCAGACCAATCTTTTTCTTAAATACCCATTTACAACCCACAGGTTTTCTGCCTTTAGGCTAGGGCACCAGACTCCAGGTTTCATTTTTATCTAATGACGCCATTTCTTCCTCCATGGCTTCCAACCAAGAATCTGAATCAAACATTTTAATTGCCTCCTTTACAGTCCTAGGCTCATTAGTGCTAGAAATCAAGGCATAGGTACAAGTAGAATCAATTAATGAGAACCCATACCTATCTGGTTGTTTCCTTTCTCGAGTTGACCTCCTCACTAGCTGAGGCTGAGGTTCATCTTCTTCAGAGCTTTCAGAACTACTTGAGCTCTCCTCAATTTCAAGTACATTTTGAATCTTTAATTCCTCTTTCTCTGGTGTAGGAGGAATTGCTGCTACATCCTTACTATTTTTCTAACTTTGTCTCTGACTACAGATCCAAGGTGGAAGGTTTCAGCTCATGAAAGATTACACTTTTGTTGTATACAACCTTCTCAGACCACACTTCCATAGGTGTCTTATCAACAAGAGTAGAGTTTGGAGACCGATTAACTAAGTAACATGCAGTAGCAGTAACTTCAGCCTAGAACTTTTCTTCCAAACCAACACTACTAAGCATACTTCGTGCCCTCTCCATCACTATCCTATTGAACCTTTCTGCAACTCCATTTTGCTGTGGAGTGTAAGGTGTAGTCTTGTGTCTTTTGATTTCATGGTCTTTACAGTATCTTTCAAATTCATGAGAACAGAATTCACCACCATTATCAGTCCTTAAGCATTTTATTGTTTTACCAGTCTAATTTTCAACAAGATTTTTAAACTCCTTAAATCGACTAAATACTTCTGATTTACTTTTCAAAAAATATATAAATGCTCTTCTTGAGTAATCATCAATGAACGACACATAGTATCTTGATTTAGACAAAGAAGGAACATCTACTGGACCAAACACATCCGAATGAATATAGTCTAACAAACCAAAAGTTTTATGAGGATTGTCATAAAATGAAACATGATGTTGCTTTCCATATATACAGTGTTCACAGAATTCAAATTCGAGATTACAGTCTTCAAGCCCCTCAACTAGGTTTTTGTTCTTCAAGGTTTTTAAACCTTTTTCTCCTATGTGGCCTAACCTATGATGCCAAAGCATGATCTTTTCTGCAAGAATTTTTACTTCTATAGAGTTTACATAATTAGGGATATTTCCCTTTTTACCTCTATGAGCAGCTTTCAGTGACTTTAAAGAGACACAGTTACAATGAACAACTTGTGCATCCAGCTTGTACAGGGTACCAATTTGAACACCTATAGCTAGCACCATTGAACCTCTAGTCATCTTGCAGCCACTTCCTGAGAACAAGACTTGTACTCTGATATCATTTAGCTTACTGACAAAAAGTAAATTTTGAGCCAGACCTGGTATGTGTATAATATCATTGATCCCTTTTATTCTGCCATCAGGGAATTGGATTCTGACTCTTCCACGACCAACAATTTCGAAGGTTGAATCACTCACCAAGTACACCTTTCCACCATCGTATTCTTCATACTTTGTAAACCATTCTCTGTGAGATGTCATGTGGAATGGTGCTCTAGAATTGATCAACCAGACATCATTTGATGCCTGAGTAGCCAAGGCTGCAATGAAGGCGTCACCATTACTATGAGAAGAACCATTATCAGAAGATCCTTTCTTCTTCTTTTTCTCCTCTTTATAATCCTTTCAGACATGAACAGGTTGCCCACAGTTCCAGCATTTCACCTTGGACTTCTTGCCAGGAGACTTTGATCTCTCCTCTGATTTTGATATGGACTTCTTATCCTTCTTCTTGCCTTTCTCCTTTGACCTTCCTCTGACAGCAAGAGCCTCCTTCACCATCTCAGAAGATTTTCTTCTCATTTCTTCTGACAGCAAAGAACCAACAATATCTTCCATTTTCAAACTAGATTTTGTACTCTCAATAGCCATCACTAGATGATCCCATGAGTCTGGCAAAGAACATAACAGAAGCATACAGCAATCTTCTTCTTCAATCTTTACACCAATAGATGTTAATTGTGCGAGAAACATGTTAAATGCATTCAAATGATCAGCTACAGACCATGCTTCCTACATTCTCAAAGAGTAAAGCTTCTTTCTCAGAAACAACTTATTCACCAAATATTTCCCTTGATAAATAGACGCAAGTCTCTTCCACAAGAGAGAAGCAAAATTTTCTTTATGCACATTGAGAAGAATTGAGTCTGCCAAACAGAGCCTTATCAGCCCCTTCACTTTCCTATCTGCAAGGTCCCATTCTTCTTGCTTCATGCCTGTAGGTTTAGTTCCAGACATAGCAAGCCAAAGGTCTAGATCTACTAAGAGATCCTCCATCTTGAGTTTCCACAATTCAAAGTTACTGCCATTGAATTTCTCTATTTCAATCTTCCCAGATGAACTAGACATCTTAATTTGTAAATAGAAATAACAATCTCTACAAAACTCCCACTAAACAATATTGACACAAAAAACCCAATGTACCCCCAAGGATAACACAACTGGCCAGGCACTGATACCACTTGTAAGGAAAACTAGATGTAGAAAACAATTTTCTGAACGTCAATACCTCAGGAAAGAATGCAGAAGTAATTTTAAATTTTCAATTACAGTCTAATTGAGATGCACTATGAGACAGGTTACAGAAACAGAGTATTTAGACAAACACACATGAACACCAGATATACGTGGGAAAACCCTTACGAGAGAAAAACCCACCACACCAAGAGAAATCACTTTGTATTACAGTAATCAAAGTTACATACAATTCCAAACTTATCTTTCTGGTGTCATTATACAACAGCATTCATCAGGTACATTCTTCGAACAAAAAACTTTCAGGTTACAGCCTTTACAAATTTTAATCCTTCACTAATACAGTTTGAATTCTTCACACTTCACTGTTGATCAAACAACTATCCAACATCAAAACATCTGTAATTTCCAACTATATCCCTGTTATTCACTAACTGTCAAGCTCCCTCATAGAACCGTCGCAAGGAATAGACTCCCAACGATTCTAATTTGGCTCTTCTAATTCATCCATGTGATGCCACATCAGAAGTCATACACAGTCAACAGAATTTGAATTACATTGGCATCTCAGTGAGACACTAACAGTGTCTTGCAGATTCCACATTGACCTCTTACTGATGTTCCCAAGATCCTCTGTAGTCGCCAAGATATTATATCAAGCTCCAACAGATATACCAAGTCATCACATAGTCATTCTGACTTATCCCTTTTTCCAGAAGGTCATGGCGAAACACTAAGGTTACACCAAAGTTCCCATATCTACCGAGCACACAACGAAAGTCAGCAAGACTTACTCCTATTACCAAGAGTTCATAGCGATATTCATATGCTACTCCAAAGTGTTCACTTGTCACCAAAACATTTGTCCATTTCCGAGAGAACTTACTAATTTATATATGTTTTACCGAAGACTGACTGTCGCCAAGAGTTACCCTGATAGCCATCGGCTATCGGCAAGACAAATGCTTATCGCTCAGACCTCATAATGAAGTCTAAGAGTTATATCGATAACTCCTGAGTAGTTCCTGTCGGCATAGTTTTCTTCTATCGCTAAGACCTTCCCCGATAGCTTTGAGTTATACCGAAGATAACACTTAAGTCTTCCCAATGAAACAAAACAAGCAAACACTGTCGACATAACATTTTCTTTTGTGGTGACATCTTATTGAGTGAATATAGGTTATTCCGAAGACCTCAATACATACTCTGTCGGTGAGAGATAAGAACTTCGCTAAGACATCTCTCCAAATGTTGAAGCCACTCCGAAACTCCATTCGCTAAGAGTTACACCGATAAATGAATGAATGGCCTTTCGGCCAAAGCTCTCCCAAGCACTATGAGGTCATAGTGAATACACCAAGCTACAGCAATAGACTCCATAGTGGACCTTTCAACAAGACAATACCTAGGTCATAGTGACCTATTCAGAATTTGATAAAACAAACTGCTAGTCAGCCAGACAATCAGAATGTCACACTAACATTGCTCTAAAGGAGGTTTCAGCCTATAATGTTTGAGGTACATATTTCCAATAGACAAAAGACAAAGCCAGAAGTGGACTTATGATCATCAACATCACCAACCCAATCTGAGTCAATGAAGCCCACAATCTAAGAAGCACTTGATGTGTAATGAATGCCAAACTGTGTAGTGCTTTGAATGTACCACAAGATGCATTTGGCTACCTTCCAGTGACACTCATGAAGATCTTGAGAGAAAGAAGAGACAAGACCAACTGAAAAGGAAATATTAGGAAAATTATGTGTCAAGTATAAGAAGTTTCCAACCAATTGCCAATACAAGGTAGCATCCACTAACGGATTACTTCAACTAGAAGAAAACACAAGACCTAATTGAATAGGAGTGGGGGTTGTCTTGCAATCAGCCATCCCAAATCTATGAAGTAGATCAAGAGCATACTTATGTTGGAAAATAGAAATACCTACAAAAGAATAATGAATCTGAAAACTAAGGTCTTTCATATCAAATCGCTTTGTCAAAGCTCTTCAAGTATCCTCAATCATGGCAGGAGAACTCCTAGTGACAATCAAATCATCCACATAGAGAACAAAATTGAGAAGATCCCACCCATGCTTCTAAATGTAAACTGTAGGGTCAGAGTGACATCTAGTGAATCTAGATGCAAGCAAAAAACTATCTATATTCTCATACCAAGCTCGAGGGGCTTGTTTGTGACCATACAATGAACAACGAAGCCTATAAACAAGTGAAGGGTCCTTCACAAGACCTAGTGGTTGCTCCATATAGATCTCCTCCTAAAGATCACCATGCAAAAAAGTTCTCTTCACATCCATATGATACACTGATCAACCCTGAGATGTAGTAATGGAAAGTACAAGATGAATGGAATCCATATTGGAAATAGGAGAAAAGGTCTTTGAATAGTCAATGCCTTCAACCTAAGAAACCCCTTTTCCACAAGATGAGCCTTGTACTTGTCAATAGAACCATCAGATGTAAATTTGGTTTGGTATAATGCCCACTTGAACCAAACCAACTTTCTTCCCTTAGGAAGAGGAACAAGATCCCAAGTATGATTCTTCATCAAAAAAGAATATTCCTCAACCATAGCACTATCTCACTTTGGAACACCGAAAGAATTTGAAAACTTCTGAGAATCAATAAAAACTACATGACTCAAAAGACTGATACCATAAGTCTAAGAATGAGTGTGATGAAAAGTGTTGGGATCACTTGCATGTGAACTAGCCTCCTTAACAACACTAGGAGACCAAAGAGGTTGTGTGGGTGTAGGATCAGGAGAAGATGGAGTTATGTCGAAAACAAGATCAATACCATCATCATCATCAACAACAACAAGAAACAAAACATCCTCTAAAGAAGATCTGGGGAAAAAGGAGGTAGAGGCCTATGATGGAGAATGCTTTGAAATGAAAGATACGTCAAAATAAACATCATGCTGAAAATTTACCTCTTTAGTGAAGAAATCAAACAACCGATATCCCTTCACAACCTCATAGTAGCCAACAAAGATGAATTGTTGACTCTTCTTCTCCATTTCTTTCTACTGCCGTGGTGGAATGAATATCCATCCATCACTACCAAATACTCTAAAGTAGGAGACCTTAGGCTTTTCATGAGACCAATCCTCCTCTAGAGTCATATTTAGCACTTCCTTGTGAGGCATACGGTTCTAAATGTATTTGGCACTATACCATAGAAAAATGGACCTCTTGCTTGACATGGAAATAATTCATGAAAAATTGGACTTAATGGGGCCTTGATGCAGGTGTTGTGAAGCATTTTATGCATCCACACTAGATCTTGGATCCTTGCAAATTGAATAACATGCTTTTAATGACATCTTGTAAAGGTGTTGTAAAGTGTTGTAGATGACTTTCATGCTTTCTAAACTTAATGAACCTATTTCTCCCTAATTCAACATCATAAAATGTGTTTAATGACATTATCACATCAATCTAGAAGGCTTATAAAATGAACTTAATGTTAAACTAGTGTTGTAATGTGTCTTACACATTCACATTAGTTCTTGTGGATTCCTAGGCTATGTGGACCTCATTTTAGTGTCATAAAGTGTATTTAATGACACTTTCACATTGAATTATGTTTTCCAAGCCCTAATTTACCTTTTCATCATCACTAATAGACCACTGTTAACCCATATTGTGCATCCCGAGGCAATATTTGAAAAAATACCTAACAATGTTAAAATTTTAACCTTATTTCCTTATCTCCTAGCATCCTAGCTATCAAAATGGCTCTTGTAGAACCCATTCACCATGCATGGTTAATCAGTCCCATCCAGGTGGGACCCATTTACCATGGGTGGTGAATGAGTCCCATTTGGCCCAATTTTGACCTTTGAGTAGGAAAAAAGTGAAATTTATGTTTATTATTTCATGTCAGCCTATGATGAGGTATCAACAAGTAAAATAGGTGAAACTCCTATAAATATAATTCTTTTAACCCTAGTTCACATCTCTTATCATTATTCATCCACCAGTCTTCCATCTCAAGTGAAGCAACTTAGGGTTTTATTATTTCAAGTCACCAAGATATCAATTTTCAGGCCTTCAAGGGAAGATTCTTCATGTTTTGCTACAAAATTTCAAGATCAAACATCATGGAAATGTAATCAACTCAATTATTGCATGTTTCATTCCATTCTTTCATCATTTTGGTTTAATTACCTAAAGGGGTTTGAACAAGACAAACCCCCATGCCCTAACATTCAACATTTCTTCTTCTCTTCTTGTGTGTTTTTAGATTTAGGACTCTTGGAAGCTTTGAAATCATTGGAGATCAAATTTCAAGTTTTTTCAAGTCTTCTCTTCACTCAACAAGTCAAAATATCAACAAAAACTTATTTTCAGCTTCAAAAATCAGAGTTTCAAAAGCAAACACCTATAGAGAATCAAAGTGTAGACCAAGAGCTCTGGATTTCACCTTTGAATATACAAAAAATAAAAAAGCAGAACCATTTTCCATGGGTGACGAATGAGTCCCAGTCCAGGGTCAATTTTTGGTTTTCTACATTTTTAGATACCTTTTTGTCTGAAACAGGTTCTGACATAGTTTTGTAGAACTTAGACTGATTCTCCCAGAATGGTGAATGAGCCCATGGGTATATACAAGATCATCATGCAAAAAAAAGGTCCTTAAGTGGCAAAAAATTTAGAAAAATCAGAGTTAGGCAACTTGACATAAAAAATTGAATAAGTTATCTATATTATTTCAAAAATATATAAGAATAGAATATATAGCAAATTGAATGTAGTTTCTAAACTACTAGGTTTTTTTTTTCAAATAAACATATATTTGGTAAAAATTTGAAATTTCAATGCAGTAGTACTTAAATTTTAGGGAAAAAATAAGAAGTGGGTGTTTGTTTGACCACACTAGCCACAATAAACTGATAATTATTTTTTATAAGATTTTAGATATAAGTAGAGGACTCATGTCCTGATGTGATGCATATTTTTTTCTAATTTTTTTCCAAGGAAATAATTAATTATGATTTTTTTATTACAACTTTTAAGAAATATTAAAAAATCATATGTCTAACCACCTTAACTTGGCCAAAACTTCATGAAATTATTTTTTTTAAAATCCTATTGTATGTGAAGCATAGAATGTGATGCATGTTTCAGATTCAAAAAATGTTAGACTGTTTCCAAGCTATAGATGTTTTTCAATCAGCCTATCAATCAGGACTTTACTTGTAATTCAAATAGAAAATGAATAATAATTATTTATTAAATTCAATGTAAAGCATAATTTATATTGGTGGAAATATGAGAATCTCCTTTAATAACCCTTTTCATTTCATAAATTTTGGGTAAAATAAGAGTCGTCAACCACATACCCTACAAATACCCGTCATATCACCACTTTTTGGCCCATCATGATCCTACACATACCCCCACCAGGCCTAAAATTCAATATCAGTAGCATTTCAAATCTCATTTCCAGTCTTCATCCAGATTCCAAGTGCATACTTTTAGTTTTGTCAAGTTATGTTATAGTTTGCATTCATTTTTAGGTATTTATGTAGTACACAATGTGTTTTCAAACATCAATTGTTTCTTAGGTCTTGCATTCATAATCAATCAATTACTTAGATTAGTTACATCTAGATCATTTCATTTAGCCTTAATAACATTATAAAAATCTTATTTTGAGTGAACCACCTAGACTTTTGAGTGGGGTTTATCTCTCTCCTTTTACGTGAAACTTTCCTAAGAGTGAAAGAGTAGCCTATAAGCCCCACCCAAAAAGCTATGGTTCATTTTGGTGAACCTAATTTTTAGAATACTTTATTGTCTAATTTGGAGTCCTTCATCATACATATATCTTGCATTAGGACTTGCATGAATTTATTTGCATGATAGGTTTCAAATTATGCATTCATAGAAAAGTGCATTTAGGTTGCATTTTTTCCATCAAAATTCATTTAAATTTTCTGAAATTTTGTATTTTCAACTTAGGTCTACATCATAGCACTCAGAAACCATGAAAACCACCCAAAATTTTTGAAAATTCTAAAAAAAGTCCATACTGGGACTCATTCACCACCTTGGTCGAATCAGTCCCTTTTCACCCATGAAACTGCCTTTTACAGAGCTAAAAACCTTATTTTTAGGATTTTGATTGGTGCCATTTCCTAGCTATATCAATTGGTTGCATTTCTGTAACATAAATTTCATCAAATCTAGCCTAAATTAGCTCATATCATGCATGGTTTCAATTTTAAGTTTGAATTATCATATTGTTACATATCATAATCAGTCAATTATTATTTGAAAATTGCATTTCATTTCATCCTTTTACATTGCATTTTGAGTTAGCATAGATTTCTCCTTCAAAATGTTAGTTTCAATATTCTCCAAATTTGCAAGGAAAAATTTATTCAATAAGCATGATCATCATTCATTCAATACATGTCCTACTTATGAGAGTCTCTTAACAAAAGAGAGTGAAAATGACAATGTTAACATTAAACTCACACCCTCTCCTATCTCCCTTATTTGTGTGGATAATGTGATAGAAGAGCATACAAACATAGATACTCATGATCATGATTGTATTTCTCCCAATACATCTCCTTTTAGTGATAGTGATATCTTGGTGAAAGAAGATACAATCATTTAGAATCATGAGGATCATGTTTTTCCTTCTCCTCATCCCCTTTGGGAAGATATTTTAGCACAAGAGAATGAAATCATAGACACATTCTTAAACATCACCTTACCTAATTTCCATTGTGAGGATAATTTTTAGGTAGATAAGCTTATAAATGATGAAGATTTGTTGGTCTACCACAACCCTCTTTATGATCCTTCCCCCATCTATCATATTTTGGAAGACATTCGAGAACAAAGGAATGACATTGTAAATGCTCATGATAATCATACTTGTTCTTCTCCTAGTATCTCCCGTAGTTGTAAGGAAAATACTTTGATGTTAGAAAACACAACCAATGAGAGTCATGAGAATCTTATTTATCCCCTTTCACCTAAGAAAAACCTTCTTGAGCAAGCCAATTCACCCATTGATCATCCTCATACTTGTGATGAACTCCTTTTAGAAGAACCAACCTTAGAATGTCAAGAAAATTTGATTTGTAGTTCTCCTCAATACCCTCCTCTTAGGAAGGATATCATATGGAAGAAAAAAATCACAATAATGGTATATACTCTCACTTGCTAAGGGATGTTAATGTTATTCAACCTCAACTCGTCCTTTACCCCCTTCACATAAACCTCCACCTCAAAACAAACCTGAATTTGTCCTTTACCCACCTAAGAATAATGTATTGTAGTAGCTGAGCTCTAATACCATTGCTTGAATACATGTATATAACACTCAAAATAATCCGGAACCACCACAACCAACCCCAACACCCTTACCTTTTCATAATCCTATCCCCTCTAGACCTTTCTTACTAGGTGTTCCTATTGGAAAGCAGTACAATCTTGTTGAACAACTAAAGAATAATCCTGCTAAAATCTCATTATGGGACCTTATTCAAGCCTCCCCTCATTATCACAACATGATCCAATCAGCCCTACAAGTTCTTGTCCCTTCTAAGCCACAACCAATTGAAATAGCAACCATGATCCAAGGAATAAATGCTGACATTGTTTTCCACCAAAGTGAGCTTCCTCCATTCGAAGTGCAAAAACAAAATGAAGCTTTCATGATCATTGCTCAATACAATTGGATAGGGATAAACTATACCCTTATTGATAATGGTTTTTCCCTTAATGTGTGTACTTTGAATCTCCTTGATAGATTGCTTGTTGACAAGTTCAAATAATACCTAATTCCATATCTTTTTGAGGATTTGATAATACAACAAAGGAACCACTCAATGTAGTTACTTTTCCTATTACAATTGGGGTGGCTACTTTGCAAACTCCTATTCATGTCATACCTTATGATATTTTGTATAATATTCTTTTAGGAAGACCATGGATTCATGAGATAAATGCAGTGCCTTCAACCATTCATCATATAATGAAATATGTCTATAACAATAACATTTATCAAGTTGAAATAGACCCCAAGCCTGAAAGTTGCTTGCAGCTTGAAAAAGGAGCTACAAGTCCTCTCAAAACATTAATTCCAACATCCAACATAGATCCTCTTGAAGTTTAACACAATGATGAGGAATCACCATCTAAATTATTTGGTGATGATTGGGGATCCTTAGAATTCACACCATCATTTATGGGTGAATACATAATTACACAAAAGAAAGATGAGAAAGAGGGATGACCAACCATCATGACAATTCAAAATTCCACACAATCTTCTCAATAATCTATGCAAGAAAATGCAACATACACAACAACCTTTGATGAACACAATAATGAACCGTCACCTAATCCAAAAGCAATGAAGACGCTTTATGGAAAATGTTATGACCAGATGAAACAACTTGGGTATAATGGAAAATGATGTGGTGCTCAAGAAAAAGGAATCTGCAACCCTATCGATCCTATCACACAACAAACAACTCATGGTCTCAGATAGTGTCGTGTGATAGAGATCGCTAAACCCTCACTCAACATCAACAACCCCACACAACATACTCCTAAATCAACCTTCATTGTCATCCATCCTGAACTCCTCACCACTAGTGGTCTTGAACCTCATCCTTTACCAAACATAAAATAAACAAATACACCTTTGCTTAATGTCAATGTCATCTCACAAAATGTTCATGATTTAAATTCATAGATTTTATACTCTCCTATAATGGAGAAAATAATATCTCACAATCTAAAGAGTCTTGTGAAGATATGACAACCATTACTAAGAAAGATGTATCTTTGTCACATACCACAAAACCACCTTCTACCATAAATCAAGAGGGTATTTTATCGAGACTCCTCCAAGATCACTTGATCACCCTCCCTCCCATAACTCATAAGAAATGTTATGACAAAACTTTAGTTTGTGCCTATCATAGAGTTCATGGCCACTCCACTAATGAATTTAATGCTTTGAGTCATAAAATCAAACCTTTTCAAGCTTTTGGTATGCTTCTCTCTATGGGGGCACCTAATTCCTCTCATTAATATTGATTCTCACTCTAGCATGCATTTCATTGATAATTTTGGCTCACCTTTGTCCTGCACTAAGTGGGGGAAAGGGGTTTAAAAGCCTTGTCCTCATATGTCACTTGTAGTTGCATCCTTTGGCTAGTCATTAACCTTTCATGAGCATATAAGAGAAATCTTGGGATGTGGATGATGTGCCTTAAGTTGGATCACATGTGACATACTACCCTTATTTCATGACATATCTTACCAGAAAAATATGACTTCGCATAGGTCTTTTTGAGTAAGCTCCCATGTCCTCTTCTTTCTCTTCTACTTTAAAGAAATTGCTCATAGTACTAGTGTTTGCAACCACTTTAAAGTGGGGGCTTACATCAGCACTCACATTTCATTGTGTGATTTTTCTTTTTCTTGTGATTTCCTCTCTTGGAAGCATTAGGTACAATGTTGCCCAGGATGAGACCTTGCACTTTTCCTCTCTTAGAAACAATATGAGATTGTTTGCACTTATCCTCTCTTGGAGACATTGAGCATGATATTCCCTAAGATGAGACATTCCATGAACTAATAAAAATCCCTTTGAACAATCCTTACACTACCTTGCATTACCAATGCCTATGACTGTCAAGCATACGAAGTTTTTCTTACCTCATAGAGCTCAAAAATCATTTTCCTTTGTGGCACCTTATTAAATTTATCAATAGGTATAACTTTGATATGGTTGAGTGGGAAGCCCATTCAATGGCACAAATTTCCCCATAACCACCTATGTGTTTGTGAGTGCATACCAGCTAGCATATGTTTCTCACCTTTTTGGATTTCTCACCCTGTGAACAATCAAAAGTTGTGTGGCCCCAAAGTGAGTATGCATTCTATTTTTCTCACAAACAACCTAGATCTGAACCACAACTAGTTGGATAAACAACCGAAGCTTGATCCACCCTTTTATTTTTTCTCTTCTAGTACTTCCATTGCATGATTTTGTATCTCAATGGTTTGACTTAGGATATTAATCTTGGGGGCTTAATTTCCTTATTGATGTTTTTCATTTGTTGTCATCTGCATCTGTACACTTGGATCTCAATTGAATGTCTCCTTTAGTGTGATTTTGAAGCAAGTTACTCCTCTCACTAAAGTGGGGGATAAATGCACCATAGAAAAAAGGACCTCTTGCTTGACATGGGAATAATTCATGATAAATTGGACTTAATGAGGCCTTGATTTAGATGGTGTGAATCATTTTATGCATCCACACTAGGTTTTGGACCCTTTCAAATTGAATAACATGATTTTAATGACGTCTTGTAAAGCTGTTGTAAAGTGTTGTAAAGGACTTTCAAACTTTTCTAGACTTAATGAAACTATTTCTCCCTAATTCAACATTATAACATATGTTTAATGAAATTATCACATCAATCTAGAAGGCTTATAAAATTAACTTAATGTTAAACTATTGTTCTAATGTGTCTTACACATTCATATTGGTTCTTGTGCCTTCCTAGGCTATGTGGACCTCATTTTAGTGTTGTAAAGTGTATTTAATCACACTTTCACATTGAATTTTGTGTCCCAATCCCTAATTGACCTTTGCATCATGACTAATAGGCCCCTCTTAACCCATATTGTGCATCTCGAGTCAATATTTGATAAAATACCTGACAATGTTACAATTTTAACCTTATTTCCTTATCTTTTGGCATCCTAACTGTCAAAATAGCTCCTATGGGACCCATTCACCATGCATGGAAAATGAGTCCCATCCAGGGTGGCAAATGAATCCCATTTGGGCCAACTTTGACCTTTGAGTGGGAAAAAAGTGAAATTTAAGTTTATTATTTCTTTATGTCAGCCTATGATAAGGCATCAATGGGTAAAATAGGTGAAATTTCAATAAATATAAGTCTTTTAACCCTAATTCACATCTCTTATCATTATTCATCCATCAATCTTCCATCTCAAGTCAAGCAACTTAGGGTTTTATCATTTCAAGTCACCAAGATATCAATTTTTAGACCTTCAAGAGTAGATTCTTCACGTTTTGTTGCACACTTTCAAGATAAAAAATCAATGGAAAGGTAATAAACTCTATTATTTCATGTTTCATTTGGGTATGTGCAGGATCATCATGGAAAAAATAGGCCCTTAAGTGGCAAAAAATTCAAAAAAATCAGTGTTAGGCAACTTGACATAAAATTTTGAATAAGTTAGATCTATATTATTTCAAAAATATGTAAGAATAGAATCTATAGAAAATTGAATGTAGCTTCTAAACTACTAGGTTTATTTAAAAATAAATAAAATCTATTTGGTGAAAATTTGAAATTTCAATGCAATAGTACTTAAATTTGAGGGAAAAAATAACAAGTAGGTGTCTATCTGACTACCCTATCCATAATAAAATGATAATATTTTTTTATAAGATTTTATATATAAGTAGAGGACTCATGTCCAGATGTGATACACATTTTTTTGTAATTTGTTTCCAAGTAAATAATTAATTATTATTTTTTTATCACAACTTTTAAAAAATATAAAAAAATTGTATGTCTGACCACCTTAACTTGGTAAAAAATTCATGAAATCTAATTTTTCTTTTTTTAATGCTATAGTATGGGAAGCATAGAACATGACACATGTTTCGGATTCAAAAAATGTGATATCATTTGAAAGTTATAGATGTTTTTCAATTAGCCTATCGATTAGGACTTTAGTTGTAATTATAATAGAAAATAAATAACAATTATTTATTAAATTCAAATTAAAGCATAATTTATATTGGTGGAAAACTAAGAATCTCCTCTAAAAACCCTTTTCATTTCATCAATTTTGGGTAAAAAAAAGTCGTTAGCCACATACCCTACAAATACACATAATATTGCCACTTTTTGGCCCATCATGATCCTACACATACCCATTCCATTCTTTCATCATTTTGGTTTAATTACCTAAAAGGGGTTTGACTGAGGAAAACCCCCATGCCATAACATTCCATATTTCTTCTTCTCTTCTTGTTTTTTTGTAGATTTAGGACTCTTGGAAGCTTGGAAATCATTGGAGATCAAGTTGAAAGGTTTTTCAAGTATTTTCTTCATTCAACAAATCAAAATATCAACAAAAATTCATTTTTCAGGTTCATAAATCAAAGTTTCATAAGTAGACATTTGTAGAGAATAAAAGTGCAGACTGACAGCTCCAAATTCCACCTTTGAATATTCAAAAATTCAAAAGTGGACACATTCACCATGGGTGGTGAATGAGTCCCAGTCCAAGGTTAGTTTTTGGTTTTCTTCATTTTTAGATACCCTTTTGTCTGAAAAAGATTTTGACACAATTTTGCAGGAATGGGACTAATTCACCTAGAATGGAAAATGAGTCCCACTAGGCCTGAAAATAAGGATCAACAACATTTCAAATGTCATTTCTAGTCTTCATCCACATTCTAGGTGCATACTTTCTATTTTGTCAAGTTTTGTTATAGTTTGCATTCATTTTTCAGTGTTTATACAATACACAATGTGTTTTCAAACATCAATTGTTTCTTAGGTTTTGCATTCATAATCAATCAATTACTTAGCTTAGTTACATCTAGATAATTTCATTTAGCCTTAATAACATTATAAACATCTTATTTTGAGTGAACCACCTAGACTTTTGAGTGGGGTTTATCTCTCTCCTTTTAGGTGAAATATTCCTAAGAGTGCAAGAGTAGCCTATAAGTCCTACACAAAAACATATAGTTCAAGCACAATTGATAGACTCTACCCAAAAATTTTGAGCCATGGACCTATACTGGATCATGCAATTGGCCATATCTCATAAGGTTCCATTCTTTCACTTAGCCACGCCATTTTTTTGCAGTGTATGGTACTATGTGCTGATGAAGAATACCTTGAGCACTGTGGAAATCCTAAAATGCCTACTTGACATACTCCCTCCCATTATCTATGTGAATCTTCTGAAGGGAATGTCTTGACTGCTTCTCCACAAATGCAATGAATATCATGAAGAAGTAAAGAACCTCATCCTTGTAATTCCAAAAGAACACCCAAGTTCAACAAGAGAAGTCATCAATGAAGGTAAGCACATACTTGGCCCTTAAAAATGAAGGAGTGGAAAATGAAATATGCCAACCAATTTTTTTCTTGAATTATCATAACACAAGCCAACACTACGCCAATGGATTAGCATTAGCATCAAAACTAAAATCCAATCTTGAAAGAACTCAATGCCAAGAATACACACTCAATCCCAAGGAAGGATAGGTGGTCATATGGCAAAGAAATTAAAGAACAGTACTTGAAATGAAACAAACTCAACATCAAGAATGTGCACTCAAGATCCCACTAAGGGTGAGGTGCTAACATATGACAGAGTTATTAATTGAAAACTGAAACAAATAGGTGGATAACTCACCATGAAGAAATCTGCTCAACCACTTAGACAGTGGGGGGAAGAAAACAACATAATCCAGACTAATTCCTCCACTACAGCGGGCATCCACTAAACAAAGGGAATTCTCCACTTAACAGTGGGTGATAGAAAATAAATACAAATCAGATTCCTCCACACTGGCAGTAAACCATCCAGGGGTTATGATATTTGCATTAAAGATCACAAGTAAATGCAGTAAATAAATGGTTGGATTAGTACTATTAATTCTCAACCTTACAATTAAGAAAAACTACAAATTACAAGTGTTACAATAGAAGAATGAATGCAAATATGTGAAGGATGAATTTAGCTAGTTTATATAACTCTCAAAGACTGAAATTGAAGTTAAAATTTGAACTTATTGAAGTCTGATAATAAAAACTAGCAAACTGAAACTGTAAGCCAGCCACCTGTAAAACAATTAAATGCTCATAAGTCTTTCAATATACCTTTGAATTGAATGAAATGAAATGCAAAGTCTCTTTGGAGGATAGGTGACCAAACCCAAACCACACAACTGCATCAAAACTCAAGATATTATTTTGCACAAATCCCAATGCACTCTCAAGATGGTACGACCCTCAAGAGGGGCGATTTCTCTTGCTAAAAATCAAATACTTGGAATTAAATTTTGAAATTCTCCAAATATGGTCGCCATTAGCATATAATTGCAAGGATCAAATACCCATAACCAAAATAAATTCACATCAAAAGTTGTAAATGAAAAACACGTTCAGCTGTGTCTGCACCAGCAACATTAAAACTAAAATTCTCACCAAAATTCACCAACTTTGAAGCACAATCTACTAATCTGATTGAGAAGCAGCAATAAGACCAACTAGGTGTTGTCTTTCAAACACGAAATTGGATTGGAACTAGGAGGTAAGCATCCCTCGAAGTATTAAAAAAATTGTCATTTTGATAGCATAACATTAGCATAAACATTCAATAGTCAGCTCTTCAAACAGCATCAATATATAAGCTTTAGTTGGCAAATGAAGCAACAAGAACTCTTCAAATTCCAAGAAGTTGAATCACTTCAACTTCCAAAAGGGACACCACCTTTTTGCCTTTTACTTTTTGAAATAATAAAATATTACTCAACCTCCTTTAGGAATCCAACTTCACTTTGCAACAATAAAGCATTTAATAAATCATTAAATGCACAATTGACCCCCTTAATGGCCCCTCTTTTAAAACAACATGAAGTTATTACTCCTAGGCGTGGGGTACAACTGAGAAACATGAAATTTGACTAAGTATAAACTCAACTGATGAAGAAAACAAAACTCAAAGCCAAACTGAAACTGATGGATAACAATATGATTGGAGTTGAACTGTTGATGATGACACAACCAAAAATAGTAAGTTCACCTCAAAACCAACAGAAAGCAGAAATGAGCTGGAAGCAAGACTTAATGAAAGTGAAAACCCTAAATTTGCACATCTGAGTAGCCTATGGATTTCTGGAAATAGGCTAAAACCAAATGAAGAGCGTATGGCAAAAATGGGGACATTACAGAAAATGACATAAGATAACTATGCACCAACTCAAGGGGTGTTGAAGCACATGTGGTCATACCTATTGTAAATTCATCTTGATAATGTTTCCCAGGTACACAACTTGGGCAAACCCCATATGAACAAGAGATCTGAGGTGGACCAACCACCAAGTTTTGTGTGGTCATCTGCTGGAGATATCTATAATTTAGGTGCCCAAACTTACTTCTACCATAGCTTACTCACAGAATCTGCATGAGCAATAAAGGATGATCTTGATGAAGGCTCAAATCCATCAAACTTATACATGTGGGTTTTATGTTCAACTACTCTAGTAGCAACAACCTTCTTAGGATTATCCAAATCTTGATTAGTCACATTACTGGGAGAAAACTCAACAACCCTTCCATCACCATGCTAAAAAATGTAATAAATGGAAAGCAGATTATGTGAAATATCAAGAATAGCAAGAATATCATCAATGCAACCATCCTACATCTGAACTAATCCTGTCCCTAAAACAAGAATTTGAGAAGAGTCTCCAACTACAATGTGAGTAGTATGACTATCAAAGAGAGAATCAAGAAGATATACATCATGAGTCATGATGAGAGGCACTAGAATTAAGAATCCAATTGTCATGGGTAGAGGAAAAACCTCTTGCTGTAATGGCTTGGACTTTTCCCAAGGAAGAAGACTTTTGCATGGAAATGTTGTGCTTATTCATACCTTCCTCCAATATGGCGAGCCTTGTGAAAAAATTTCCATCATTATGACCTGACTTTCCACAAAAGTAACAATTTTCCTTCTTCTTCTTATACTTGGAAAATGATTCTCTAGATTTAGAAGGAGGGTATGTAGTCTTTTGATCATTCTTCTCCTTAGGATTGGAGGGATTCTCACCACCTTGAGGAGAATCTATCTTAGGATTCTTATTATTCTTACCCTTTCCCTTGGAAGATTGAGCCATCAAGGCATGACTCTTAGGAAGAGCATCCATCTGGATCAACTTGGCTTTCTCCCTAGCTAGTCGATCACAAAATATCCCAAAGGAACACATCTTATGGTATTCTCCCATGGTATCCATAGTAGAATAGAAGGTAGAGGAAAACACTTGAAGAGGACCTCTTAGTTTTGACAAGATCAGGAATATGCGCTTATCATCATTTTTTGCATGACCACACCCTTTCAGTTGTGACAAGATCAATTTGAACTATGCAAGGTAATCCTAAATAGTGGGAAAGGCATCTAGAGAGAGAGAGGTGAGATCAGCTTCAAGTTACAAGATTTTGAACTAGTTTACTTTCCCATACAACTCAGAAAGCTTATCCCATACTTTTTTAGGCATCTTACACTCATCAATGTGATTCAAAAAATTATCAGAAACATGGAGACCTATGGTCCCTCTAGCCTCATCGATTTTGTTTCTATGAAAAAACTTCTCAAAATCCTTAGTGAACTCAGGTTGTTCAACATCCAACATTTTCCAAAGCCCTTGAGATTGCAACAATTGTGAAATCTTGAGTTTCTATGTGTGGTAGTTGTGTGGGATAACTGGTTCAATTCTTGGTTCTAATATAATGTGCAAATGAACACAAAGGAGAGAAATATGCTACTTATACCCACCTCCCCCAAAACAAATGAATAAAACCAACTATTTGCAATTTGCTAAAACAAATTTTGCCAAAAAAAGATAAATTACAGCAAAGAATTCATGCTACAATAGATGACAAAATTTAAAATTGCAATTTTGCGGGAAAATATTTCAAAAAAATGTACCTCAACCAAGCTCCAATCACAACTTCTACATGTTAGATTCTGTGAGAAGCGAGAATCGAGCTAGGAGTTGATGTGGGTCATAGATCACATGCAACTTTACTCAACAAATGATCATAGATCAAAATAGCATAATGAAGAGAAATTTGAAATGAGAGAACAATAGAGACAAAGCAAGAGAAATCTAAAGGTGAGAGGAGAGTGCTCAATATATAGAAGAATAAGGGAAAATGCATCCACGTAGTGCATTAACTCAAACTACCCATAAAAGGTGGGAGGTTATCACCTTCTTGGTAAATAAAAAAAATGTGGCATAACCTCCTGAAGTGAAGACAAGAGAGAGGTGGTAGATAAAGTCAAAAGAGGGTTAGAAACCCAACTACCCCATAAACTATTCAAGTAAAAATATAATAGTGGCTATGAGAGGTGGCAGAACAAGCCAAAAATGGAGTGGAAACTCAACTACCCATGTGTGGGGAAAGAGTGACACATGTAGTTTTTGTATTTTTCCATGTGCCCTCATATTACCACATCTAATAAACCTAAGAAAGCTTAAATAATATGTGTAGGAAAAAATAAATACCCTTAACATAAGGAAAATAAGAAACCTAGACTAACACTACAAGTGTCTACACGCCAAGTGAATGATCAAGCAGCCAAACACCCACATGCCTGAATCCTCACGTGAGCCTTGACTCACATGAACATAGTAAATCAAAGGGTATTTGAATGGCTAAAAGAATCAACAAGCAACCAATGTGGGATATATATCCCTAGCCAAGTTAAAAAAATCTTCAAATTTTTCACCCTTAGCAAAGGAATGAAGACAATTCTTAAAACCCTACCACTTCAACCAACAAAAAATCACAGCTTCCTTCAATGGAAAATCATGCCTCTAATCTCCAAATGGTCTTTTGAGGAGAAAATATGCCTTCTTCAATTTGAAAATCACCACCATTAGATCTTCAAATGCCAACTTCTCCTTCATTTATAGGAAACACACGGTCACCAAACCCACAAGTCACTGGTTTGGAGCAGTAAGGAAAATGTGCTTCTTTGAATGCAAATCACACTTTTGGAGTAGCAAAGAAACAAGCCTTTTGAAGGAAAAAGGACTCCCCTTCATGTGTCAGCTTGGCAGAAAGATTGTTGGCTTTTCAAACAAAATAATATGCCTTCAAAAATAAAAATGGGCCTCCTTCAGCAACAACTGATGCTTCTAGATTGGACAAAAACACCACACATAGCAAAAAAATGCATCTTCCAAGCAAAGAATGAAGCCCACAGAAAAAATTATTCCATCCAAGCACAAAATCGTGCCTCTCAAAGAATATTTTGGGCTTTCAACAGAAAAAAAAAATCAATGAAAAAGGAGTAGTTCCACAGGGCACCACAGCTAGGAAAAAATTCCTCCCAAAACTTCAACATAAAATCAAGCTTGACAAAAACTCTCTAGAAGGTGGTTATAGCAGAACTGCTCTACTACCATGTTAGAACACCCAAGAGCAACTACACACCAAAATAAACCTTCACAAAAGAGAAGCAGCATGTGATGCTATTTCACCAGAAGTGAAAAGAAAATGTATTGAGAGATGTGAAAAACATAATGTACAAGGTGCCTTAAAAAGGCATGAAAAGTGGGTGACAGGTTAGAAACTTCCCAATACAAGAAAAAACTACCCTGAATAACAAATGCACTATTAACTCTAAGTAAAATTAGGAAAATGAAAAATTCTCATGCTAACAGAAATGATACTATCTGTTAATTAAAAACATGTCTAAGTTATAGTTAATTTCAATTAAAAAATTAATAGTAATAAAATATGCAAAAAAAATTAAAATACTTGTCTTAAATCATAGTATTAATGAAATCTATAATAAATTGTAAAATAATTTTATCTCTCATTCAATTTACGCATTATGAGAAAATAACACTCATTAAGAATATTATAAGATATGTGAAAACTATATCAATAAATATATTTAAAATAGAATAAGTGCTAATATTTAGAACATATAATAAAATAAAATGATTTAAAATTTTCATAGGAAATATCGTAAATCACTAGTTAATATTAAAAATAAGGTAAATTAGTTTCTAGAATAAGACAAAATATTAAAATTTGCAATCTACATAGGAAATCTCATAAACCATGAGTTTATTTTATCAATAAATTCTTAGTGGTAGTGGTTTAGTCATTATGATTGAAAGAAAATATAAAATTAGCTAAAATGTGAGACACAATTGTATACTTCCATTCATATATAAAATTAATTATATTAGCTTTTTTTATGGAACTAATTTAGTATTCGTGAAGTCTTTCCTACATAAAATTAAATCAACATTTAAATTAAACACTTAAATGACGATTATCTACATAATGAATCATTGAACATTTTAAAAATATTTTAATAACAAATTGACATGTTAACTTTAGACAAAACAAATATTGACTTTTGATAATAAACAAAACATATAATTGAGTGGATCTTATTAATTTAATTAAGTCCTCTTCTAAAATTTAAATAATTTTGAAATATTTGGACAAAACAAGCATTGATTTTTGATAATAAAAACATAACATGTAATTGGTTGGATATTATTAACAATAACTTCTTGGCTTAAGATATGAAAAACAAGCATATAACAAGGGTTGGCTTTTGATAATAAAAACATAACATGCAATTGGTTGGATATTATTAACAATAGCCAGTTGGCTTAAGATATAAAAACAAACATATAACAAGCGTTGACCTTTGATAATAAAAACATAGCATATAATTGGTTGGATTTTATTAACAATAACCAATTGATTTCAGATATGAAAAACAAACATATAATTGATGGGATATTACGATGAAAAGTAATAAGTTATAAATATTTATTATATGATTATCTCGTAACATAGACTAATAAGAGAACATTTATCAAAAAGTAACAAGTTATGAATGTTTATTGTATGATTATCTCCTAACATAGACTAATAAGAGAGCATTAATCAAGATGGCCTGTTCGACAAATAGATGATACAATTTTGACTGAGCCTCCAACGTTCGCACGCATAAGTAATAAAGAAAATACTTCACTCGATGTTTCCAACGTTCGAAAGAAGCTCTCCAATGAGTAATTAATATTTCACTCAGCTGAGAACATACTTCTCTAAATATGGCGATGTATTCTGTTTTGTGTCTTCATTCCCGCTTTGGCCGCGTCGCTCCCTATATTATGATCTTCCACGGGAAATAAAGTTCATATGCTTCTTTCGAATTTGTAAACAGTCCAGTTTGCACAGCAATTAGGAAATATGAGCAAAGTGATTGAGACAAGAGCGCTTGCCTTCGTTGAGCAGTACACTAGCATGGCCATGGATGACAGCATTGCACTGCCAAAGCGTCAAGGATATCAATGTAATCAAGTCAATAATAATGTTATCTGTGGACGGTTCGCTGAATCGTCTGTTTTACACGAGTTCCCGAAGAGTCATCATTTATCAGAACCGGCGAATGACATTAGTAATGAGCATTGCTTGTCGTCTGAAGAAAATGTGAGACTGGCCGGTTTGCAGAGCACGCAAGCCTCTTCTGAACAAGTCTTCAGTCACGCCTCCTACTTCACTATTCCAGTGCTACCCAGGGAAGAACAGAAAGGACCTTACTTGGGACATCTTTTGTTAGCCTCTGCCGAAATGGTCAGCAGAAGCCAATATGAGCAAGCCAAGAAGCTGCTGTGGCAATGTAAGCAACTCTCTTCTCAGTTGGGGGAACCAATACAGAGGGTCGCCTATTATTTTTCTGAAGCACTGCAACAGAGAATCCAACGAGAAACTGACTGCGAGTTAAACAAAGCTAAAAGGCCGGAAGTTGGTTTCGCCTGCAATGTTGGCAGCAATTATGATAGAAACGAACTTGAACGTCTCGTTGCTTTCTGTACACAAGCGCTTCCCTATGGCACGGTGCTGCAATTTACGGCGGTCCAGGCAATCATGGACGTCGTGCGGAATGCAAAGAAGATTCATGTGATTGATCTGGGGATTCGAACTGGATGCCAATGGACATCACTCATCTATTCCCTTGCTCTGAAGTCTGCTTCTTCTGGTTTTAAGAGTCTCAGAATCACAGCAGTTGGAAAGAATGCGCAAGAGTTAGAAGACAGTGGAAGAAGGCTTCAAGAGTTTGCTGAATCTATGGCGGTTCCGTTTTCCTACAATTCTGTTAAAATCTCAAATATGGAGGAGATTAAGGTAGGTTTATTCAACGTTAAACCTGGTGAGGTTGTTGTCGTGTATGCTCCCACGGTCTTGAGAAGTCTGTTATATAATCCTGTTCTTCTGGGACATGTTGTAACTGTCATCAAGAAATTAAGACCACGCATAGTAGTGAATGCTGAAATCGAAGGGAAGCACAATTCTCCCTGCTTTGTGAAACGATTCAAGGAGGCTCTTTCCTATTACAGTGCTTACTTTGAATCTTTGGGGACTATGGTGCCACAGAGAAATGATTTAAAGAGGGTCAGGGTTGAAGAAGTATTTTGTGGGAACCAAATAATAAATATGATAGCATGCGAGCAGGGTTGTAGAAGAGCCAGAAATGTTAGAATGGATAGGTGGAGGAGTTTCTTTGGAATGTTAGGATTTAAAGAAATGAGCTTTGGCTATCAGGCATGGTATCAGGCCACCTTATTGATCAAGCAATTTGAACATGCAGAATACTTTACTCTGGAGCCAAATGGATTTGCCATAACTTTAGGGTGGAAGGGAACACCATTGCATTCCTTGTCTCTATGGACTTGTAAATGATATTTCTGCATTTAGTTTCTACTTTATTATTATACTCGCAATCAATTACATCTAATTTTTCATCTATTGATTAGATATTGATTACAGTAATCTAGATTGTTATCCAGATACAATGCTAATACACTTGAACATGAAACTTTGTGTAACTTAACTTATTGTCATAATTGTGGGTCCACCCCTGTTATTGCAGACTTTGCTCCTACATTTGTAAATTTCAATTCAAATTTTGGTCAACGAGCTTATTCATTTCTTTCTCCAAGCCAATTGCATTTCAAAATTTCATGTTATATATTAGTATTTAGAAGCATTCATTTGGCATTTCTTATCTATCAATCATCCTCTATCATCCTAGAATATTAAAGGACTAATAAATGGAGAAACATTAATTCTCTTTTCTAATTAAGATTAAAATTTAGAATATATTTTATTTCAAATTTATTTTTATTATATTTTAAATTTTAATTTTAATGATAAAAATTAATAATTATGAAATGTAAAATCAAAATTTTAAATAAAAGATGTACAAAAAATTATTAAATTAAAAGTTATATATCTCTTCTTTATTTTTATATTCTTTCTTATTATTAAAATATATTAATATATAAATTAAAAATCCTGATTATAAAATTCTATAAAAATACTTTCATACTTTTTTATGTAAACAATGTTATATTATTTCAAATATTCATTATAGACAAAGAGTGTAAAAAAACTATTGAATTAAATATGATAGCATGTAAGTTATTCCACTATGTTCCTCATTTTATTTTGGAAATCTCCAATTTAATGACACAAAACTTAAGTTCAGAATTAAATCTAGTAAAACGTAAATTAGCAATCTCCAATGTTAAGAGAGAATGAGTTAAAAGAAAAAAAAATCTTTTCTAATAAAAGGATGTAAGAGAATAAGGTTAGATATTTGGTGATTACAACTTGTCTTGTCTATGCTTGTCATGGGAATATTTTTGTAAGCATATGTGAAGAATTCTTAATATATGGGTCTTATATAAACATATTACACTGTTTAGTAGCCTTTAATGCTCTGATGATTTGGGTTGTAGATTTGGGTATGTGCACGAACATCATGGAAAAAGTAGGCCCTTAAGTGGCAAAAAATTCAGAAAAATTAGAGTTAGGCAAATTGATGTAAAAATTTGAATAAGTAATCTATATTATTTCAAAAATATGTATGAATAGAATCTGTAGCAAGTTGAATGTAGTTTCTAAACTACTAGGTTTGTTTAAAAAAAAAACTATTTGGTGAAAATTAGAAATTTCAATGCA
Organism: Sequoia sempervirens; assembly: GCA_007258455.2. Taxonomy (NCBI): domain Eukaryota; kingdom Viridiplantae; phylum Streptophyta; class Pinopsida; order Cupressales; family Cupressaceae; genus Sequoia; species Sequoia sempervirens. The sequence goes on along the minus strand of VDFB02281492.1, from coordinate 381,808,818 downwards.
ATGGTACTTAAATTTAAGGGAAAAAATAAGAAGTAGGTGTTTGTCTCAACCACCCTAACCACAATAAAATGATAATATTTTTTTATAAAATTTTAGATATAAGTATAGGACTCATGCCCCGATGTGATGCATATTTTTTTGTAATTTTTTTCCAAGTAAATAATTAATTATGAATTTTTTATTACAACTTTTTAAAAAATATAAAAACTCATATGTCTGACCACCTTAACTTGGTCAAGACTTCATGAAATTCATTTTTTATTTTTTTAATCCTATAGTTTGTGAAGCATAGAATCTGATGCATATTTTGGATTCAAAAAATGTGATACCGTTCGAAAGCTATAAATGTTTTTCAATCAACGTATCAATCAGGACTTTATTTGTAATTTGAATAGAAAATGAATAATAATTACTTATTAAATTAAAAATAAAGAATAATTTATATTAGTGGAAAGTTGAGAATATCCTTTAAAAACCTTTTCATTTCATCAATTTTGGGTGAAAAAATAGTCATTAGCCACATACCCATCATATTGCCACTTTTTGGCCCATCATGATCCTACACATACACATTTAAATAACAAAAGGGAAGGCATAAAACAGTTCTATCTAAGTTTCCTTGTGATAACAAATGATGGCATGCTTATTTTTTCCTTAGTCATATTAATTTCATTTGCTATAGGAGATGGAGATGGTTGAGAACTACCATTTATATCTTTAATAAATCTATATAAAATATCCTGAGATATATCTTTCTTGAGGCACCTATTTTTCTAGTAAATTTCTCACATAAAAGTGCAATAGCTTCCTCAAGAAGGATATCTCTCAACATGTTTTATATAAATTTATTAAAGATATATATGCTAGTAATGTCCATAATGCAACGTGTAAGACATCAAATCAATTAGGATTATAGTTAAAGGGTTGGAGTTTTGGTAGGGATAAGTGTTAAGGTTAGGGTTAACATTAGAGTTAGAACTATTGTTAGTTTTAGGATTGTGGTTAGGGTTTGGGTTATGGTTGGGGCTAGGGTTAAGGTTAGGGTTCAAGTTTGGGTTAGGGTTAGTGTTAGAGTTAGAATTAGTGTTAGTCTTATTGTTTGGGTTATAATTAGAGTTATGGTTAGGGTTGGGGTTAGGGTTAGGGTTGGTGTTAGGGCTAGAATTAGTTTTAGTTTAAAAAATTAGTTAGATTTATGTTTGGGGTTAGAAATAGTGTAAATGTCAAGGTTAGAGTTATGGTTAGAGTTAGGGTTAGGGATAGAGTTAGACTGAGAATTAGTGTTAGTTTTAGGGTTGGCATTAGGATTGAGTTTTGGGTTAGATTACAATTAGTGTATGAGTTAGGTGGAGGTTTAGGGTTACAATTACAAATAGAATTAGTGTTAGTGTTAGAATTTGAGTTAGGGGTAGGGTTAGGACTAGAGATAAAATTAGAGTTAGGGTTGGGGTTAGAATTATTGGGAGTATTAGGATTAAAGTGAGAGTTAGAGGTAAAACTAAATATAAAGTTAGTGTTAGTTTTAGGGAAAGAACTAGTGTTAGGGTTAGGGTTAGAGTTAAAACTAGAGTTAGTATTTATTTTAGGTTTGAGGTTAGGGCTAGGGTTAGGGTTAAGGTACGAGTTAGAGTTATAATTAGTGTTAGATATTGTTTTAGGTTTAGGTTAGAGTTACAACTAGTCCTAGAGTTAGGTTTACGTTTAGGGTAGGGTTACAATTTTGTTAGAGATAGAACTAGAGTTAGGGTTGGGATTAGAATTATAATGAGTGTTAGGTCTAGGATTAGAGGTAGAGTTAGTGTTATTCTTATGGTTAGAATTATAGATAATAGGGTTAGAGGAAGAGATATATTTAGAATTAGGGATAGATTTATGGTTGAAGTTAGAAATAATTTATTTGGGGTTTATAATTAGGGTTAAGGTTATAGTTAGGGTTAGATTTAGATCTAAGGTTAGGGTTAGAGCTAGGTTTAGATTTAGGGTTATGGTTGGGTTAGAGTTATAATTAGTGTTAGGGTTAGGGTTAGGGTAAGAGATAGAATTATAATAAGGGTTGTGGTTATAATTATTGTGAGTGTTATGATTAAGGTTAGAGTTAGGTTTTAGGTTAGGGTTAGGATTATGGTAAGGGTTAGAGTTATTGTTAAGGATAGAGTTAGAGTTAGAGTTATAATTAGTGTTAGGTTTTAGGGTTAGGGTTAGAGATAGATTTAGAAATATGATTGTGATTAGAACTATTGTGAGTGTTAGGGTTAGGGTTAGATTAGAGGTTATGTTTTGAGTAAGAGTTAGGGTCAAGCTAAGTGTTAGAGTTAGAGTTAGGGTTAGAGTAATATTTATGCTTCTAGTTATAATTAGTCTTATTTTTAGAGATAGGGTTAGGGTTAAGGTTGCAACTGGGTTAGAGTTATAATTAGAATTATGATTAATTTTTGAATTAGGGATATTGTTAGGGTTAGAGTTTGGGTTACAATTAGAATTAGGGTTAGGGTAACTAGGAATAATGATAGTATAATGGTTAGGGTTAGGATTAGGATTAGATTTAGGGTTGGATTTAGGATTATAGTTAGAGTTAGAGTCAGAGTTAGGGTTAGGGTTATAATTAGTCTTAATTTTAGGGTTGGTGTAAGGATTATGTTTAGGTTTAGGGAGAGAGTTAAAGTTTGAACTAATGTTGTTTTTAAGGTTGTGATTAGGGCTATACTCGTTAGTGTGAATAATTAATAAATTAATTATACTTATGTGTACTTAGGTTGATGAGGTTAGACAACATCTTTTCTAACAAAATGTTCAACCTTTTAGATCTTTAGAGGTTACCAACTTATTTGGTAAAATTTATACACATACCTTTTTGAGGTTGGAAGTCTTTCCATCTTGCCTCAAAGGTCACTCAACACTTCACACACAAGGTTGATGACTTGGTCATAGAGGTTGTTAGTTTGCACACTCTAGGTGTTCCTAAGTTTGACATGTATAGGACACTTGTCTACTCTTTTGTGTTGTACTTAGGTTGATGAGGTTAGACAACTATAGCATAGAAAAATTATCTTTGGAAATTTTCACGCTCATTTGGGTCTTTCTTATGGATGTTGGCCTAGTTTTACCTAGATTTAATGTTACAATGTGGTCAACACATTCACATTACGTCTTGGACCCTTGTGAATCAATGATAACTTTATGATGCCTTGCAAAAGTGTTGTGAAGTGTTATAACAATTTTTCACACTTTTCTAGGACCTTTTTAATCTAAATCACTTAAATAACCTCTTTTTATCACTTACCAAGCCTTATTTCAAAGTTTTGTAAAGTGTTGTAACAAATTTTAATGATTTTCTAGGCTTTTCATCAATAATTTCACCCTTTCTTATGGTTAATTGGCCCCTTTATACACTTGCAGGCCTTATTTAAGCGTATTTTTTAGAATAATCCCGTTAAACATCATTTAATACACTTTAATTCTTGACACCCACTTAAAATTTCTAAGTGGTACCAAGTCACCAATAGGGGTGACTTAGTCCCACTTGGCTAAAAAATCAAAATTATTTCAAAATTTTGGCGGGATATTAATTTCTAAGCCTTGAGGTTAGCTTGTGATGTGGTATTTTTTAGAAATTTTGTATAATCATGTATAAATATAGGGTTTATCATCTCATTTCATCCTCTTAAAACTCTCTAATTTACTGTTCAAGCATTTAATCATTCACTTTAGTATTCTAGGAATTTTCAAACATACATCCATTGGAGCTTCTACTTGCATATCTTCATATTTCTATTTCAAGGGTTTGGTGAGTTGTAGCATTGAATGTTGTTCATTCATCATTCTCTTTTCATTTCATTTCATTTTCAAGGGTTTAATTACCAAACCAAGGTTTGACCAAGGAAAACCCCTATTCACTAACCCTTAATACTTTTACCCCTCTTTGCACATGTTTTGCAGGTCTTGTGTGCAGATTTGTCAAAGAGTAAGGTGTGAAAAGTTGTCAACAAATCATAAAATTCATTCAAAGTAGTCAAAGACATAAAAGAAGCTTGGAGAACACATACAGATCATATTCTACTGTTTCAGATCCAAAAACCTGTTAGAAGTTGAAGGGGAGACTGAGAGCTACAAATTACACCTTTGAATTTCTCAAAATCTAGAGGTAGACTAAGTCACCATCAGTGGTGAATTAGTCCCACTACCAGGCCTAAAAAGTGGTTTATGTAGTTCTGAGTACCCTTTTGTCTGAAACCTGTTCTAGCAAAACTTCCCCAAAATAGGACTAGGTCACCCAACTTGGCATAAGTGTCCTGGTTGGCTTCAATAGTGATTTATGTAGGAATCCAGAGCTCTTGTCCATCACTTTCCAATTTCCAGGTGCACCTCTTCAATCTCATTAATTTATGTTATAGTTTACTTCCACTTTTAGTTCATTTTGCATATCATAATGTGTTTTCAAACAATTTGTATTTCATTAGTTTTGCATTAATATTACATATATTTTATCAATTCTTTGCATTTATGATATTTCCCTTAGATATATTTCAATCATCTTTGCATTGGAATCTCAAGGGCATATTCGTGAGTGAGCCATCAAGGATTTTGGGATTCCTCTCTCCTTTTAGGTGCAAAATCCTAGAAGTGGAAGAGAGTCACGCTATCCCAAAAATCTTCTATTTATTTTTGTGAACCTAACTTTTAAACATTATATTTCTGATTTCAAGTTCTTTTACATCCTAGGAATAGCTTACATTAACATTGCATTGCATTTTGCATTCTTTAAATTGCATTCTAGGGTTTTCAAATTTGCATTAGTGAAAAGCTCATCTAGCTTGTATTTTTGCACTTCCTTTCAATAAAAATCAAAAAAATTCTACATATTCATATTATATCTACATCTGAAAACCTAAAAAGCATAAAAATTAATTTAAAATTCAAAAAAAATTCAAAAAAATCACTACTTCGACTCATTCGCCACCTTGGGAAACTTAGTCCAGTTGCATATTTGTCACTGCATTTTCTGGAATTTAATATTCAATTTTTGAGTTTTTCTTTTTTTTTTTGCATTTCAATTTTTTTTCCATAATTTTAGTTTTAATCATTTTCTTCTTGTTATTTTACAATGCATTTGCAATCACCCTGCATTGCGAAACCTTTGCATGAGTGTTTAGTGTACTATTGCTAATACCTTAGTGAGAGGAATTTTGAGACTCATGTTATCCCATGATAACACACTCATTATGGATCTTGGGTTATCTAAAGCTTCCACTCCTAGTATTGAAAATAGTACACTAGGCATGGATAATACCTTTAGCAACTCTTTGCATTCAAATAGCATGCAAGTAGAAACAAAAAATGATCATATCCTGGAAGAAAAAATAATTCACATTGATGAGGACTTAGCACATCTCGAACATCAAGTAATCCTTGAAAACATTTGAGCCACTACAATTCCTACCATAGAAAACATCCATCGCATGCTTGAAAGTGAAGATGGCCTAGATGTTGTGACACAAATACTTGAGATATATACAAAACATCTTCCTTCAACCATAGCCTCAATACCTACATATACCATTCCTCACATCATAACAACACTGTAACAACTTAGTAATTTTATTCCTTCCTTGAGTATTCCTATTAGCATCCCTAATTCCTATGTGGCATCACATGTTCTATCCTCTTCTAAAATACCATATATAAGCATTCCATTCAGTTTCCCTACAACTACATCCACTCCATCACCACTTTCACCTCCACCACATACCACTTACAATGACCCTCTCATAACACAACTTTTTAAAATTGTTTCATCCATGCAAAAACAAATCTCCACCATAAACCAAAATTAGAATGGCCCACCCACATATTATGTTAGAAGCAATCCATTGTCTTTGGAAATATTGTGAACACCAATGCCACAAGGAGTAGAGATGCCTACATTTGAGAAATATGGAGGAAAGGAAAAACCTTCTAACCATGTTGTGGATATAGAAAAAGTAACCCTTTTAATTTTAACTTTTTTGTCCCTCCTTGTGCTTATTTGGCTTGATTTTTCCTTGATTTAATGTTGCAATGTGACCCACACATTCACATTAGGTCTTGAATCTTTAAAAATCATTAATACTTTATGATGTTCTGTAAAGGTGTTGTGAAGTGTTGTAAGACATTTTAACACTCTTCTATACTCTTTTTATCATAATTCATCTACATTATCACTTACCAAGTCTCATTCTAAAGTGTTGTAAAGTCTTGTAACAAACTTTAACACTTTTCTAGGCTTCTCATCAACAAATACACCTTTCTTATGCTTTATTTGGCCCCTTTATGCACTTACATGCCTTAATTAAGTGCATTTTTTAATATAAACTTGACAAAAAACATTAAAGACAACTTAATTCCTATAACTCACTCATATGCCTTGAGCGGGACCCATTCGCCCAAGGTGGAAAATGAGTCCCTCTTGGCACAAAAATCAAAATAAATTCAAAATACTTGTGGGTTTTTATTCCTAAAAACCTAAGGTTGGCCTATGATGTATTTTTGAGAAATTAAGGTATAATTGTGTATAAATAAGTGTTTTTCTTATCCATTTTAACCCTAATTCATTAAAGCATTCATTCTTACATTCAATCCATCTAAGCATTCAAGCATCATAGCATCATTCAATAAATCAAATATCAAGCATCTCGAAGAAGTCATTGACATATCTTTCAACTTCAAAAAGGGTTTGGTGAGTCTATGACATTTGTATTTTGTTTTTTCATCATTCCTTTCTTATTTCATTTCATTTCACAGGGCTTGATTACCAAAGTGGGGTTTGACCAAGGAAAACCCCTATACTCTACCCTTAACCCTTTTCCCCCTCTTTGCATGTGTGTTTGCAGGTCTTGTAGGAAGATTTTTCAAGGAGAAAGGTGTCAAAAGGTGTTGAAAAGTCATCTAAGTCATAAAATTCAACATAAGCCTAATTATAGCTTGAAGACCCATTTTCAACCCATTTTCTGTAAATTCAGATCCTACAACCCGACAAGTAGAAAAGTGCAGATGAGGACCCAGAGAGTTGACCTTTGACTTTGAATATTTTTTGTAGGTGGATTGATTCACCATCAGTGGTGAATGAACCCCACTTCCAGACTAGATTAATAGTTTTCTTTAGTTCTGAGTTCCTGACATCCAAAAACCTATTCCAATAGTTTTTACTAGAACCTGGTCTAATTCGCCATCCATGGAAAATGATCCCCAGTGGGCATCAACATTGAATTCTACAACATTCTATAACCTTCTCAGATCTACTTCCAATTTCCAGGTGCACTCCATTCACTCTCATTTAATTATGTTTTCATTTGTGCATGCTTCTAGTTCATGTTTGCATACAACACTATGATTTCAAACACTTCATATTTCTTAATTTTGCATATATAATAAAAAGTACTTTTTAGTTCTTTGCAATTAGTTTACCTCATTTAGGAATATTACATGCACATCACATCAATCCTTGAATGTTAAATATTGCATTTTGGCCCAATCTTTCCTACTTTAAGGTGAAAAACCCTAGAGGGAGCATAAAGCATTCAAGCACCAAAATATTTGTTTACATTTTGGTGAAACCATCTTTAGAGAATTTTTACTTCTAATTCTAAGTGCATTTGCATCCTAGGTTTAGCTTGCACCATCATTGCATTAGGTTTTGCATGGTTTTGCATCCTAGGGTTTTCAAAATTTTCATTAGTGAAAACATCATATACCTTTCATTTTTTGCATTTCAAAACATTTAAACACACTGAAATTCTACATTTTCATACTGTAGTTGCATTTTTGCTAAAAAAACATCAAATTGAATTTCAAATTCTGAAAAAACTCAAAACAATTCATCCCTAGACTCATCCGTCACCCTAGGAAATTCAGTCCCATTGCACATTCTAAACTAAATTTTCTGGCATCTTCTGGGCATTTTCTAATTTTACAATTTTATGTTATTATATTATGTCATACTTTCCATATTTGTTGTTTCTTGCATATTAGTTTACTTTCTTTCATTGTCATCATGTATTTTTGCTTTAATAAGTTTTAGATGTCATTAAAATCCTTAGTGGACATGTCAAATTCTGCCTTTGGAACTGATCCTAATGACCTTGAGCTTCCTCATGCTTCTTCAAATCCTCATGAATGTCCTTTGTGTGCTATTGACATTATTGGAGAAGATTTTGATAGCATGAATACATTCTTAAATGAATGTCTTGACAACCTTGAAGCTAATGCATCCTTTTACCCATTCATGATACAATCAGACCTTCCTATTGTCTCACCTCTTGATATTTTTTGTTATTTACACCCTGAAACAAACAAAGGACCTAAGTTCCCTCCAACAGGTGGACCTAGTTCTTCTAAAAAAACCTCCTCCTCAACCATTTTATGATAACAAAGTTATGACCACACGAATCAACCTTATAGAAACCTATGGTAAATATTTTACTATCTTAAGAAAACAAGGATGTGACACAACAGCTAAACATGATATTCATCAACTTTTAGAACAAATACCAATCAATGACAATACAACAAGGTTAGGCAATCAAGAACCTCCTCATGACAACAAGCCTCCTATAGAATATTGGAGACTTCGTGATGATGGCACAATGATCTTTGATTCCCGCCCCCCCTGATTTGAATGTCCTCCTTCCTCATGAACAACCCTTACATGACACCAATTAAAAGGATGATAGGATCCCCATGGGTCCTCTTCCTCCTTCAATCCATGAAAAGGGTGAATCTAGTAAATGAAAATGACCTTACAAGTTGAAAAAACTAAAGTTTCCTCTCCATCCCACACTTGAATGTGAAAGGAAATTTCAAATCCTTCTAAACAAAGAGCTCATTTTATTACCACCTATTAATAGGTTGGTCATCTATTCTAAAGATTATAATGTTCCACATTGTGCATATCATTGTGTTCTTGGACATAGAAGTGATGAGTTCCACCAATTGAAAGAAATATTGAGCAAGTATCATTTTGATGGTGACAATTGCTATATAATAAATTCATAGGAAACTACCAATTCCCCTCATCATGCAATAGTTGTAGAATAATCTCTTCTCACTATTACTTGACCCTTTCGCATCAACTATCTTGGGTCATTCTTACCTTGCACTCAGTAGGGGTAAGAAGTTGTCAACCATGTCATAGTGATGCATTTATCCTTGTCCCCTCATTATATTTTTAACCTTCCACTTATCCCAATTGAGATTGGGAGGTGGATGACTCACTTTATGGTTGAATTTCCTATGCATTACTAGTATTTATCTTTTATTTTATATGTGTGTATCGTGTTCCCCCATGACGTGAATTTTGATGTTCTCTCTCTCTCTCTTTGTACAGTTCCAAGACTATTTGTACCTCCATTCTTCTATACGTCGTACATTGCTTTTCTTTTGAACTTTTGTTTTTTTTTTCCTTTTGGGGAAGATGCAAAGCATAGAGATGACCTATGTCTCTTCCATGTTGATCCAATTGGTCTCTTTACCTTCCTTTTCCTTTTTCACTTTTGTTTTGTGTTTTACTTTTGGAGATGACACAAAGTGTAGAGATGACCTATTTCTCTTCCATGTTGACACCATCAATCCCTTTACCTTCCTTTTATTTTTCGCTTTTGTTTTGTGTTTTCCTTTTGGGGATGACACAAAGCATAGAGATGCCCTATGTCTCTTCCATTTTGGTCCAAATGATCTTCTTTTCTTTTTCCTCTTTTTATTTTATTTTGTTTTTTCCTTTTGGAGATGATGCAAGGCATTGAGACCAAAATGTTTCTTTCATGTTGACCCCTTTTTATTTCTTCCTTTTGTTTTCTTTTCGCTTTTGTTTTATGTTTTCCTTTTGGGGATGATGCAAAGCATTGAGACTGTAATGTCTCTTCCATGTTGACCCAAAATGGATATTTCTTTTTATTTTATTTTTACTCTCTTTATGTCATTATTCTAGTTTTGTGTATTTGGGGAATGATGATAGTTCCACACTCTTTAATAAAAACATTGCAGCAACAAACAAACTGAGCCCAAATCCATAGATCTCTTATGTGTTTGGCGTGTTCCTTTTTAGGGGAAACCTCTCTTTATTGTGTTTCTTTTCATTCAAATGGTGTAGACTTACTCAAAAACCTATGACTTGGCATAAGGGCTTTGCAAGTTGGCTCTCATGTCTTGTTTCTTTTTTTCATTTTCCATTCGCTACTTTAAAGTAATTGTTCATAGAATGGTGTGTAGAAATTCCTTTAAAGTGGGGGCATACATTGGAATTATTTATTTACATTTTTCTTGGTTCTTAGTTTAGCCTTGTTACTTCATACGATGCATTTGTCACTTTTTGGATGACATTGGTTATAGTGTCCTTCATAAGCGTGATCTATCCTAGCATATTACATTCCTCTTAGTAGCCTAATGTGACACATTGCATCCCTTAAGTTGTGAATATTCTATTCTTTGATTGGTCCTCTCTTGGAGACATTAGACACAATATTCCATAATTTATAGACCTCGCATGAACTAAGCAAGACTCATTTGAACATTTCTTTTGCATATTGCATTTTTCATTTACATAGACACCTTGCATAACATAGCTTGCATCCCTGTGGTACCATTGTATTTGTTCATGAGTACTAAGCATACAAAGCTTTTCTTTTCTAATGAAGCATGAAATGATATTGTCTTTTGTGTCGCCTTATTAAAGTTATCAAGAGGTATAACTTTAGTATGGTTGAGCACGAAAGCCCATTTTGAGGCATGAATTTTCCCCATAAGCACCTTATGGATTTCTCACCTTGCGGACAACCAGAAGTTTCATGGAATCAGAGTGAGTATGTTGTGGATTTCTCACCCCACAGACAACCAGAAGTTCCATGGCCCTAGAGTGACTATATTTGGGCTTTCTGACCTAGTGGACAACCATGGCTTCTGTTGCCCTAGAGTGAGTATGCATTTTCTTTCCAAAAAAAAATCCTAGATCTAATTCACAATGAGCTGGATAGATGATCAAAGCTTGATATGACTTTCCTCCATTCTTTTTCGTCACTTTCATGTATGTTCCTTTGTGCTTATGATTGACTTTCCATGTGATCTTGATCCTAGGGACTTGATCATCTATCTTGATCATTTTTGTTCCATCGTACAAATAATTTGTACATTTAGACCCCTCCTGAGATGCATTGCTTTACTTTTGTGTGAGTTTGAAGCAGGTTCATCCTCTGACTAAAGTTGGTGGTAACTATGCACATGAAAAAGGTAACCCTTTTACTTTTTCTTGTTTTGTACTTCCTTGTGCTTATTTGGCTTGGTTTTTCCTTGATTTAATGTTACAATGTGACCAACACATTCACATTAGGTCTTGAATCTTTATAAATCATTAAGAATTTACGATGTCTTGTAAAGGTGTTGTGAAGTGTTGTAAGACATTTTCACACTTTTCTAGACTTTTCTTATCATAATTCATCTGCATTATTACTTACAAAATCTTATTCTAAAGTGTTGTAAAATCTTGTAACAAACTTTCATGCTTTTCTAGGCTTTTCATCAACAAATACACCTTTCTTATACTTTATTTGGCCCCTTTATGCACTTACAAGCCTTAATTTAGTGTATTTTTAAATATAAACCTGACAAACATCATAAAATACAACTTAATTCTCGATACCCACTCATATGCCTTGAGTGGGACCCATTCGCCCAAGGTGGTGAATAAGTCCCTCTTGGCACAAAAATCAAAATAAATTCAAAATACTTGTGGGTTTTTATTCCTATAGACCTAAGGTTGGCCTATGATGTATTTTTGGGAAATTAGAGCATAATTGTCTATAAATAAGTGTTTTTTTAATCCATTTTAACCATAATTCATTCAAAAAATCATTCTTTCATTCAATCCATCTAAGCATTCAAGCATCATAGCATCATTCAATAAAGCAACTATCAAGCATCTTGGAGAAGTCATTGACATATCTTCAGACTTCGACAACAAGGGTTTGTTGAGTCTATGATTTTTTATGTTATTTTTTCATCATTCCTTTCTTATTTCATTTCATTTCATAGGGTTTGATTACCAAAGTGTGGTTTGACCAAGGAAAATCCCTATACTCTAACACTTAACACTTTTCCCCTTCTTTGCATGTGTGTTTGTAGGTCTTGTAGGAATATTTGTGAAGGACAAAGGTGTCAAAATGGTGTTGAAAATTCATCTAATTCATGAAAGTCAAAATAACTATAATTGGAGCTTGAAGACCCCTTTTCAGTGCATTATTTGTAGATTCAGATCTGACAACCCAAATAGAAAAGTATAGACTAGGACCCACAAATTTGACCTTTGACTTTGTAGATTTTTGTAGGTGGAATGATTTTACATTAGTGGTGAATTAGTCACACTACTATGATATAAAATTATTTTTCTTTAGTTTTGAGTTTATGACATCTTGAAACCTATTCTAACAGATTTTACTAGAACCTAGACTAATTTACCATCAATGGTGAATGAGTCCTAGTGGGCATCAACATTAAGTTTTATAACATTCCAAAACCTTCTCAGATCTACTTTCAGTTTCCAAATGCACTCCATTCAATTTCATTTAATTTTGTTTTCATTTGTACATGTTTCTAGTTCATGTTTGCATACAACACTGTGTTTTCAAACACTTCATATTTCTTAATTTTGCATATAAAATTAATAGTATTTTTTAGTTCTTTGCATTCAATTTACCTCATTTGGGTATATTACACCCACATCACATCAATCCTTGAATGTTAAACATTGCATTTTGGCCAAATCTTTCCTCCTTTTAGGTGAAAAACCCTAGGAGCATAAAGCATTTGGGTGCCAAAATATTTGTTTACACATGTTAATGCCTACACCGCCTTATGTAGTGACTTTTTCCTTGATGATAAACTATTAGAAAAATGGTTTCCTAGGACTTTAAAGGATACTTCCTTGGAATGGTTCTCATCTTTACTCAAAAATTTAATTCATTCATTTAGTGAACTTGTTGGTACATTTATAAATCATTTCCAAGTGAATATGACTCCCAAGAATACCTTGGTTGATTTGATGAGATGCAAGAAAAATGAGGAAGAAAAGATAACTTATTTTATCTCACACTATCAATCACTTTATTCCCAAATTGATGTCAAGATTCTTGATCCACACCTTCAAAACATGTTTATAGAAAACATGCAAACTAAACTTTAGGACAAAATCACTATGATAAAATTAATGTCCTTCATGAACTTGTGTACTACTCTTTTTGATTACCACAATTCAATTAGTAGTCAAGATACAAAGTCCACTTCTAGTAAAACTAATAAATCTAAGTCCCTTAACCAAAATAATTCCCCACCATTCAAAAAGAAAAACAAAGGTTTCTTATAGTTCAACCCCCCCTCAACAACTAATTCAAACCCTCAACAACCAAATAGTAGCTATTAAAACCATGGTTTCCTTTAGTTATGGAGATCTGAAAAGACAATTCACACCTTTACCTAACACCTTTCATAACACAATGTCACAACTTTTACAACTTATTACCTTGTCTATGGTTAAAGCACCAGACCCTACTAAGCCTTTACCTCTAAAATTTAAATCTAATGCTTATTGCCATTATCATAGACAAAATGGACATGACACAAAACATTGTAACCTTCTTAAACATCTTGTGCAATACCTCATTGATTTCGACCATCTATCCATTGCAGATGTTAAAGATCAAGGTAATAAGTTTGTTGCCCTTCTAAATCAAAACTTTCAAATTTTCACTGATCCAATGCCCAAACATAATATTTCATTTTTCAAAGCTAATGAAACTACAAAGAATGATGTGATGAATGTTGATACAGATGATGAACAACTTGTTCCCATCCCACATATTACCCATTTTAATCCTATGGATGAAATGGCAGGTGTGATGGATGTTATCCCTCATAAGGGCCAACCTAAGAAATATCTTGATATTACTTTCTCCTCTAAGGTCATACGTGAAAATCTCCTTGATGTTCCTCTCTACATCGTTGGTTGTATCTATGACAAGCCCACTCATGGGATACTAATAGATCCTTCCTATGGAGAGAACATAATCACCAGGGAATTTTTGGTATTTCATGACCTTTATCAAGATGATTATGATAAACTAAAAGCATGGAGGGTATGTGCAGGATCATGATGGGCCAAAAAAGTGGCAATATGATGGGTATGTGGCTGACGACTATTTTTTTACCCAAAATTGATGAAACGAAAAGGGTTTTTAAAGGAGATTCTCAACTTTCCACTAATATAAATTATGCTTTACTTTGAATTTAATAAGTAATTATTATTTATTTTCTATTCAAATTACGACCAAAGTCCTGATTGATAGGTTGATTGAAAAATATCTATAGCTTTCAAACAGTATCACATTTTTTGAATCCAAAACATGTGTCACATTCTATGCTTTGCATACTATAGGATTAAAAAAAATAAAAAAATGAATTTCATGAAGTTTTGACCAAGTTAAGGTGGTCAGACATACAAGTTTTTATAGTTTTTAAAAAGTTGTAATAAAAAATTCATAATTAATTATTTACTTGGAACAAAATTACAAAAATATATGCATCACATTGGGGCATGATTCCTCTACTTATATATAAAATATTATCATTTTATTGTAGTTAGGGTGGTCAGACAAACACCTACTTCTTATTTTTTCTTTGAAATTTAAGTACCACTGCATTGAAATTTCAAATTTTCACCAGATTTTTTTTTTTTAAACAAACCTAGTAGTTTAGAAACTACATTCAATTTGCTACAGATTCTATTCTTACATATTTTTGAAATAATATAGATAAATTATTCAATTTTTTATGTCAAGTTGCCTAACTCTAAGTTTTTTGAAATTTTTGCCACTTAAGGGCCTGTTTTTCCATGATGATCCTGCACATACCCTAGATCAAGACACAAAATGGTTTTTCTTTCCCTATGATAGGATAGATTGTCCTTCCATTAAAAATAGGACCAAAAACTTTGGATGTCACATTCTCCATCATCCTGCAGTTGGACCAGTTTTGTTTGTGGCTAGGCCATCCATGGCTTCATTCAATGATGTTGTCTCTTCAGATATACACAAATGCTTAAAGTTTTTATTTGACTATGAAATATTCATTGTCCACCATAGCTTCTTTAACCCATTTCCTTCCAAAGGAAATTTTTCCTTAGAATCCTTTTGGCCCGAGCCCATGGAACCTATACTGCCTTAACAAGACTTCTTTTTCATAGCTTACCAAAAATTCAAAGAAAAGAAAATAACATAATTGTCTCTCCACAACATTTCCTCATCTCTTTCTGGCACTCCTATCCTAGATGAAACCATGCTTCAACCTGAAAAAGATCAAAACAACCAAGACCAACCAACACCAAAAAATTTCCCGACATCATCCAAGAGACCAAGTGACAATGATAGAAACTTCATCATGCCTCCTCAAATAAAACAAGTTTATAAAGTAAAAGAGAAAGTGTATTACCAACCTTTCGTTCCTCCTCTTGGGGAAGAAAATAAACCTATGATTGATCAACCTTTTCCTTCACAAACATAACTTGACAACAAAACCAAAAGAAATAGATGAGTTAGGGAGCATAAGCATAGACGTCGTGCCCTTGCTCGCAAGTTATAGGAAGAAGTAAATAAAGAAAATAAAAACTACACTCGACAGAAGAAATACATGATGACCCTCCTCCCCAACCACAAAAAAATGATCCAACAAAACAATCACAACAATAGGTACACTCTTCATTTAACATTATCTTTTGTCCTCCTGTTGTGATTAATTTGGATGATGATGACGAGATCACTAAAATTGACAAAGAGTGCATAATGATTTGAGCACATTGTTTTCGTCTTCCATGAGCTGACACAACAAATCTCCTATAAAGAGTGTTTAACCTAGTGCTTTCCCTAGTTCAAAAATTTCTATTCTCCCTCTGGCTAGTTGCTCACCCTTGGCATATAATGAACATGACTGGGAGGTGGATGAATTGCTCAATGGTTGACTCACATTTTCCTTACTAGTCTTTTTATTTTTCTTTTTCTTTTGTGTGTTTGTATGTGTGTACTGTGATACCACGTAATTTTCTATTTGATGTTATCTCTCTTTGTGACATTCCTCTATTTGTACCTTCATTCTTATCTATGTCATACATCGCTTTCACTTTTTTCCTTTGTCTTCTTGTGTTTTCCTTTTGGGGATTATGCAAGGTATTGACACATTCATGTCTCTTTCATGTTGACCCAAAAGGCTTTTTTTTCTTTTTCCTTTTCTTTGTCTTTATCTTTTGTTTTCCTTTTGGGGATGATTTAAGGCATTGAGACATTCATGTCTCCTTCATGCTGACCAAAAATATTTTCCTTTTTCTTTCACCTTTTCTTTTTCATTTGGCTTGTGTTTTCCTTTTGGATATGACACAAAGAGTCAGGACACCTTCTGTCTCTTCTGTGTTGACCCAAAAGTTTCATTCTTTTTTTTTGTTTTCACTCTCTTTTTGTCATTCTTCTAGTTCTATGTATTTTGGGAATGATGATAGTCCTAAGCTCTATAAATAACATTGTAATAATGAACATACTGACCCCAAATCCATAGATCCCTTATGTGTTTTGTGTTTTCATTTTGGGGGAAACCCATTCCTTTTATTTTTCCTTTCCTTCACATGATGCAACCTTACTAGGAAAAATATGACTTGGCACATGGATTTCCAAGTTGGCTCTCATGTCTTTCCTCTTTTTGCATTGTTCTTTTTTTTACTTTAAAGTAATTGCACATAGTACAGTGTGTAGAAATTTGTTTAAAGTGGGGGCATACATTGGCATTATTCTTTTGAATTTATTAGTGTAGCCTTCTTACTTCATACAATGCATTTTTTTGCTCTGTGGATGACATTGGGTATAGTTTCCTTCATGAATTTGATCTATCTTAGCATATTACATTCCTCTTAGTGGCTTGATGTGACACACTACATCCCCTAAGTTGTGAATTTTCTATTCTTTGATTGGTCCTCTCTTAGAGACATTAGACACAATGTTCCCTAAGTTAAAGATCTCGTACGAACTAAGCGAGACTCCTTTGAACATCCTTTGCATGTTGCATTTTTCATTTTTTATATGGCCACCTTGCATAACACAACTTTCATGCCTATGGTGTCATCGCCTATGTTCATGAGTTCCAAGCATACAAAGCTTTTCTTGTCTCATGAAGCTCAAAAAGTCATTTTCTATTGTGGTGCCTTTCTAAAGTTATTAGGAGGTATAGCTTTAGTATGGTTGAGCGAGAAGCCCATTTCAAGGCATGAATTTCCCCATAGCCACCTACATGTGTGTGAATGCATACCATCAATGAGTGTATATTTCTCACCTTTTAGGCCTTATGACCCGACGGACAGCCATGAGTTCCATCGCCTCAAAGTGAGTATGCATTTTTTGAACAAACAACCTGGATCTGATCTACAGTGGGATGGAAAAATTATCGAAGCTTGATCCAACTCTCTTTTCTTTTTTTTCCTTCTCCTTTTCTCCCTTTCATTCTTTTACATCATTTTCTTGTGTGTTCCTTTTTGCTTATGTTTGGTTCGCCATGGGATCTTGATCCTGGGGGCTTGATCAACCCTCTTAATTGTTGTTGTCTCATCTTCCCAACATTGGTGCATTTGGATCCCTCTTGATGTGCATGTTTGGCTAATTTAGTGTGAGTTTGAAGCAAGTTCATCCTCTCACTAAAGTGAGGGCTAAATGTAGTGTAGAAAAATGTATCTTTGGAGACTTTCATGCTCATTTGGGTCTTTCTTATAAATTTTAACCTGTTTTTTCCTAGGTTTAATATTGTAATGTGCTCAACACATTTATGTTAGGTCTTGGACCCTTGTGAATCAATAAGAACTTTATGATGCCTTGCAAAAGTGTTTTTAAGTGTTGTAACACATTTTCACACTTTTTTATGACCTTTTTAATATAATTCACTTAAATAAACTCTTTTTATCACTTAACATGCCTTATTTAAAAGTGTTGTAAAGTTTTGTAACAAAATTTCATGCTTTTATAGGCTTGTCATCAATAATTTGACCCTTTTGTTGCGCTTAATTGACCCCTTTATACACTTACAGGCCTTATTTAAGTGTATTTTTTAGAATAATCCCTTTAAAAATCAAAGACGTAAGGATATCTCACGAATCAGAGGTCACAGATAATTTTCCTTCTCCCTCATCTAATGTAAAGAAGTTGACAAAAAAAATTCTTCAAAGAAATTTTCATAGGAGGACATGGTCACTCTCTCAGGTACACCTGCATAGTCAATAATCATGCTAAATGAATTGATTATAACACTTGTAGATTATATCTTATATAAATTATCTAACTACTCTTGTAGGGGCCCATTTGATTGGGGTTTCTCACTATAATTCATTCACTGGAGATCATCTTTACAAATACAATGGTAGTGGTGGTCAAGACCCTTCCATGGACTCTAACTATGCTCTTCAGCTCAAGGCCAAATTCCCCCCTTCGGCTTCAGCCAACATCATTGTTCCACAGGATCCTCTCACTCCCACTAATTTAGATGTGAAATACTACGTAGACTTGTAGTACAAGTGTGGACTATTGAAATCTGATCAAACATTGACGTCAAAAGATGACACCTTGAGATAGGTGAAGATAAATGCCAAGTATCCCACAATTTGGAGGAAAAACTTTGGAAGGGCAATGGTAAAGATTGGTGCAATTGACGTGTTGATAGGATTGTAGGGAGAGATAAGGAAACAGTGTTGTCTCCCCAACTAGCCAATTCCTCCACCCCTCTTAAAAGATTTGGAGTGTCATGGCTCTATTATTTTATGAAATTCTTTAATTGCAATTCCTTCATGCAATTAAAAAACTAAAATAAAATAAAATAAAAACTAACAATTGTTAGACAAGATATAGTTGTGTCATCGATGTATCATAAGGATGTTTCATTGCATATTTTTCTATCTCAATGATTCCATAAAAAAAATGATAATTTTTCCCATACGTTCTGAATATTTTTTCTTTTTTGTGTGGGGAGAAATATGAGCACCGCTTCTATATTAAAATGTTTAAAAAACATAGTTTTGGCATTCAGTTTCATTCTCCATAGCCACACCACATATAACCTCTAAAATCATATTAGCGGCTCTACCATTCATGTGAGAAAAACATATTAGATAGCTAACAATTCGAAATCATAATGAGGTATTAATATGGTCAATATAATTGTAGAAAATCATGAAAAATTAAATATAATTTACAGTCTAGATGAATCAAGTTTAGTATGATTAATTGTGATTGATTACCAAAATGGGGCTTGACCAAGGCAAACCCCTTTCCACTAACAACACAACATTTTTCCATATCTTTAGTGTGTGGTTTGTAGGTTTAGATTGAAGATATATTGAAGAGAAAGTTTGGAGAAAGTTCTCAAAAGTGTTCAAAGTTTCAAAGTTGTCACCTTGCATTAGAAATACTTGGAAGACTTCTATAGGTTGCAAATCAGGGTTTTGGATCTAGAAATTAATTTGGAAGCACATAGCAGACTTTGAAGACCTAATTTAGACCTTGAAGTTTCAAAAAACCCTAATTGGACTGATTTACCAGTTTTGGCATATCAGTCCCAATTTAGGTCAATTTTTAGGTTTTTACAAATTTGAATACCCATTTTACAAATTCCTATTCCTACACAGAAATCCAAATCTGGGACTGATTCACCCAGTCTGGCGTATGAGTCTTAGTCAATATTAAAGTAATAATTTCCAACATTTCAGAGCCTTATTCAATCTCCTTTAGGTTTCCATGTGTACACATTCCATCTTGCAACCTTCTATTTTATTTTACATACTTTTCTATGTTATTTAGTGAAGCATTGCATCATATTAGGGTTAAGCATTTCATGTTGTATTACATTTGTCTTTTCAAATATTAAATTGGTGGTGAACCCCTCATTAGTTTATAATTAGACTCTAGGACAACACTATTGCAAAATTTCTTTCTCCTTTGCATTGAGATCTCTAGGGTTTCCCTTGAATGGGAGAGAGTGAATATTATTATTCTATCTCCCAAGCATAGAAAGCAACAATTTTTCTCCTTTCATTTTGGTGAACCTATATTTAAAACATCACAATTTTGATTTGGAGTGCATCATTATCCTAGATCTTGCTTGCATTAACATTGCATTAGGGTTTGCATTAGTTAATTAGCATTCTAGGGTTTCCAAATTTTACATTAGTGAAAGTGCATATAGTTTGCATTTTTGCATCTCAAATCATTAAAATTCATATAAAATCTACATTTGCACTTAGGTTACAGATCATACAAAATAAAAATCATAAAAATTAATTGAAATCTTTAAAAAAATTTGAAAGAAATCCTCACTAGGACTCATACACCCCTCTGGGAAAATTAGTCCCAGTGCAGATTCTGCACTGATTTTTTCAGAATTTAAAACACTATTTCTAAGCTTCTATTTGCTACTTATAACTTTATGTTTTAGTTTAAATATTTTTTGTTTCATTCAATTCATTGCATTTATTTTAATTAAGTTCATCTTGTGCATTGCTTAAATTCAAAATTACATCTAGAACATTTCATTTCACATTGTTGCATAGTTTATAGTCTAACATTTGCATTGCATTTCATCATGGATATGTGCTTTGGAAAACTATGGATGTCCTTGAAGTCCTTAGTGGATGTATTAGGTTGTGCTTTTGGAAATGACCCTAATGAAATTTAACTCACTCATGCTCACTCAACTCCTAATGCATTTCCTCCTTTTGATATTGACATCATTGGAGAAGATGATGGCAGCATTCAAAAGTTCCTAATGATTTTCTTAACAAAATTGAAGCTAATGCATTCATTTATCCATCCATGGAACAACCAACACCCCCTACAATACCACCACTTGAGATGTTAGGTTAATTATATCCTGAAGTTGAGACAAATGTTGAACCTAAGTTCCCTACAATAAGTGAACATAGTTTCTCTAAGCAAGAAAATATTCAACCATTCTATGTTAAAAAAGTGACAAAAAATCCCATCAACCTAGAAGAAACATATGGAAAAGGATTCACAATCTTGAATAAAAAAGGATGTGGTACACCAAGTGAAGATGAAATTCATCAACTCTTAAAGCAAATACCAATTGAAAATATAAAAGGGTTGGGATATCAAGATCTTCCTGTTAATATGAGTATATCCTTCCTAAAGAACAACCGATACTTCTCAAGGAAGAAGAGATCATCTCTGGTCCTCCTCCTCAGCATTCAACTTGAGAAGTTGGTGTATCTATCAAGCGCAAAAGAAATTATAAACTAAAGAAAACTTTATTCCCTTATCCACCAACCAACATTGAAAGAAATTTGTAGATACTTTTACATAGAGGATTGATTATATTACCATAAGATAAGATAGAAAACAAAATCCTAAGAACATAAGCACATCACATTATTGATACAATAGAATACTTGGACATAGTACCGATGAGTGTCATGCTTTACAAAAAAAATTCAAAAATCTTGACATCATAGAAATAGTCTCCTAAGGTGGGATCCTTTCACCCCTCATCATGTAGTGGCTGTAAAATCTTCAATTCTCACCATTACATGAGCTTTCCCATCACTTACCTTGGCTCATTCTTGTCTTACACTAAGTGGGGGAAAGAATTAGATAGCCTTGTCCTAGTAGTGCATTTTTCTTTGTCCCTTTACCTAGGTTGACTTGCATGTGCCTTACTACTCTTTTGCATTATTTGTTCATTTTCTTTTGAGCGATTGCATGTGTTTAATGTGATCCCTCGTATTGTTCTATTTGATGTACCTCTCTCTCTCTCTCTTTATCACATTCCTCTATCTGTAGCTTCATTCTTCTCTATGTCATACACCTTTTTACTTTTTCTTTTACCTTTTTCAAATGTCTTATGTTTTCCTTTTGGGGATGATGCAAGGCATTGAGACATTCATGTCTCTTCCATGTTGACCCAAAATCTTTTCATTTATCCTTTTCATTTGTCTTGTGTTTTCCTTTTGGGGATGATGCAAGGCATCGAGATATTCATGTTTCTTCCATGTTGACCCAAAAGGATTTTTTTTTTTTTGGCTCTCTTTCCATGTCATTCATCTAGTTCTATGTGTATTTGGGGAATGATTACAATTTTGAGCTCTCTAAAAATATTGCAGCAAGAACATACTAACCCCAAATCCATTGATACCTTATGTGTTTGGTGTTTTCATTTTGAGGGCAACACCTTTCTTTTCTTTTACATGACGTAGCTTCATTTGGAAAGATATGACTTGGAATAGGGATTTCCAAGTTAGCTTTCATGTCTTCTTTATTGTTAGCATTTATCATTTGTTTTTGAAAGAGGAAAAAAGGGGTTTTACATGGACCCAAAACCACAAAGTCTACAAAAAAGAGATAAAACATCAAAGATCCTAGAAACAGAGAGGCTGTAGAAAGGACATTAAAGTTACAAAGCAACAGCCACCAAAAAATGGCCAGCAAAGGCCACAAAAAAGACCCCAAAAAGACCAGAAAAAACACCAGCAACAACTAAGCATGGGACTTTAAAATTTTCGCTGTCTCAGCTTCCATGTCGTTCATCTCCTAAGCCCCCTTCTTTAAGATCTAGACCATCTGGGAAGTTCGAGGCACTTTCCTCTTAAGGTTGGCATGGGTCCTCTTCGATATTCCTTGGTCCTCACTCTTTCTTTTATCCTTGTCCTCTTCTAGGTCAACAACCAGCGAGCCCTGTTGCGACTTTTCCAACCTTTTAGACATTGCAATAATGATAATGGCATTGTGCCTTGTCATTCTATGGTTTTGTTCCACAACAATTTTCATATTGTTTTTTATTATAACAATTTCAGCTTCTAGAGTCTTGTACTTATCCTCAATTTCATCATCTCCCGTCCCAATTTATTGTTCTTTTTTTGTTTTCCTTCTTCATTGTTTAGAGCTAACTTCAGTTCCAATTCCTCCAACTTTCTATTTAGAACCCTATTTCTAAGATTAAGATCATTGACTTCTTGATAGGCCCATTTCATAACCTTGAAAATATCACCAATGCCACATCTAGCAGAGGCAAGGATATCTCCGGACTGATCCCGATCTAAAATGAGGTTGAAATCACTCGAGTTAAGGGAGCTGGGAAATCTAGTTCTAACATCTCTGACAGAGGAAAGGTAGAAACAAAATATTTACTAGTTTTAGGGTTCTCATTTTTATCCTCCAAAGAATCCGCAAAGTAGGAAACCAACTTTTTGGTAGGGGATCCCTTGAGAACAGTTTTCTTTAAAGGGGCCAGGCAGCTAGGGTAATTCTCAGGGTTAGCATTCATGTGCTAGGGTTTACAAAGCTGGGTTTTCTTTCCAGAAAGGATAGGGGATAGATGGGCTTCAAAAATTCCCTTCGAGTTAGGCTTAGAATGAACCTCCAAGCCACCACTGTCCGTATCATAGTCCTCAGATGCTGTGGAGGCAACCAATTTGGATAAAGCTGATAGGCTTTGAAAATGTTCATAGATCAACCTAATAAGACTAGGATGAAGAATAGGGTATCTCCTTGGGTTTTTCTTATGGTCCTCAAGGCTATTGTTCAATGAGTAGAACAAGTAATAAGGAAAATAAATCTATACCTTATGGTGGAAGTGGTTAAGGAGGAAAAAATGATGACCATAAAATCTAGTGAATCTCCTATCCAAGGTAATACACTCCATAATGACATGGAGAACCTTTCTCCAAAGTGCCTTGATGGAGTCAATTTTGAAATAGTTATTAGAAACTTTCACTAGATTCAGATTCTCCTTTTCTTTCTTTGGGAAATTGATTACTGCCTCATCTGAAAACCTTCTGTCACAATAAAATTTCATGCTCTCAATGGACATGTCAGTCACCTCTCCTATGATTTTCTTGTCTAGTTTCACCTTTCTCCTGAAGAGGATAATTTCTCCATTATTCCAGTTCTTCTCAAAGCAGTCAGTGGTCTGAGGATTAGGCCCATGAAGTTTTTCTAAGAATGGAACCAAACCTACTCGCTCAACCTATTTCCAGACATTAGCATTCCTCATGTTCGTTTCGTAGCTATTTGGCTCAATTATTTTCTTGTCCCCCCTCCATTCTCACATGCACCTCACTACAATCTCTACCAATGCCGAGAACCTATTGCAAATTTACGCAGCCATTCCAATGAACCCACAAAGTGTGTTTCTTTTTCTTACCAGCTAAGTTATTTGACACGGCCCCATCAAATCTCTTGATTTTGATGTACTTATCCCTTTTCCCTATCATCATTAAATATATTTGCTTCTTTCCCATGCATAACATCATAATCTAATAAGGCCCTGACTTTAGCTCTCAAGTCCCTGAAATTCTGCCACATGTTCAAACCTCCTCGCTTAACCCCCTCATTCACAAAGTAATCAACCACGATATTAGCTTCCCTATAGACGTGGGAGATTTTAACTTTTTCAAAACTTATCTAAGATAGATTTAGCGTATTCAATCCAATTATTAATAGACCAGGAGGGTGGGGTACTACCTAAGATACAATCAATGATGATTTTGGAGTCCCCTTCAAGCCATAAATATTTTATATTCAGATTCCAGGTGCTAAATTTAAAACTTGAAAATCTCTTATAGCCTCCACCACATGATTGGTTTTAGAACAAAGGGAAATGGCCACAACCCCCAAAAACTTACTATTTGAGTCCCTTAACACACCTCCACTTCCGACCATCCCCAGATTGCCCTTCGCAGTGCCATCAAAGTTGGCTTTTGTCCAGTCATTTGGAGGAAAGGTCCAACACACACCCTCCCTGTCTTTCTTAGTTGTTGAGCAATTTATTTAAAGTGAGGGCATACATTAGCATTATTCTTTTGTATTTTTTTTATAGGGTTCATGGTGCATTCTTCTTACCTTATGCAACGTGCCTTTTGTTTTGTGGTGAGATTGGGTGTGATGACCTTGAAGAGCATGATCTCCTTAGCATATTATATTCCTCTTAGTGGTGCGATGCGACACATTGCATCCCCTAAGTTGTGAATCTTCTATTCTTTGATTGGTCCTCTCTTGGAGACATTAGGAACAATGTCCCCTAAGTAAAGACCTCATATGAAGTAAGAAAGACTCCCTTAAACATTCCTTATTATTGCATTTGCATTTTCAATTATATGGCCACCTTGGTTAATACATCTTACATGCCTGTAGAGCCATCTTGTTTGTTCATGAGTTCCAAGAATACGAAGTTTTGCTTGCCTGATGAAGCTCAAAGTTCATTGTTCATAAGCTCCAAACATATGCAGTTTTTCTTACCTCATGAAGCTCCAAAATATTTTTTGTGTGGCACCTTATTAAAGTTATTAGGAGGTATAATTTTGGTATGGTTTTTGACAGGAAGCTCGATTGAGGTATGACTTTCCCACAGCCACTTGCGCGTGAGTGTGAGCATATACCAACCATTTGTGTATGTGTCTCACCTTTTTCATATCCTCACCTAGTGGATAGCCTAAAGTTCCATTGCCTCAGAGTGAGCTTGTATTTTTTTAGACAAATAGCCCAAATCTGATCCACATCATGATGGAAAAATGATCCAAGCTTGATCCACCCCCTCTTTTGTTTGGTTTTTCCTTCTCTTTTTCTTTGGAAGTGTATGAATGTTCCTTTATAATGCTAGTTACATCATTCTTCATGTGTGTTCTTTTGTTCCTATGTTGGTTTGTCATGGGATCTTGATCCTGAGGGCTTGACCACCCCTCTTGGTCGTTATCATCCCATCTTACTAGCGTTGGAACACTTGGACCCCTCTTGAAGTGATTTTTTCTACTTTAGTGTGAGTTTGAAGAAAGTTAATCCTCTAATTAAAGTGGGGGCTAAATGTAGTGTCAAAAAATGTTGCCAGTGACATTTTTCACACTTTTTTGGGCCCTCCTTGTAAAATTGAGCTTAATGGTGCCCTAACATAGTGTTGTAATGTGTTTAACACATTCACATTAGGTCTTGGGCCCTTATGAATTCAATAAACTCAATCATGCCTTATTTAGGGTGTTCTAAAGTGTTGTAACCCACTTTCACATATTTCTATGGTTTCCATTAATAATTGGAATTCTTTATGCTTTAATTGGCCTTATTTTACATCCACAAGCCTCATTTAAGGCATCATTTTTAGGATAATCTCGACAAAAATCAACATCCAATCATAATTCATGTTTTTTAAGGTTGTGTGGCCCATATTTAGTGATCTGGGACTCATACGCCACCTTGGGTGTATGGATCCCACCTAGGGTTTTGGGTCCCAATCCTGATTTTACACCTTTCTAAGCATTTTTGAAAATGGTCCAATAATTATGCCTAATGGGACTCATACACCACCTTGGGATTATGAGTCTTGTGAGGCCCAAAATCAAAATTAATTCAAATTTTTGGTTGGATTTTATCCTCCTAGATCTGATTTCAACTTGTAGTGTTGTAATTTTGGGAATTCTTGCATAATTAATTATAAATACAAGTTTCTTTCACTCATTTTACACCTAGCAAGTTGAATGAGCATCCTTGTAGAAAATTTTAGTTCACAAGAGCATTTAAGTGTTTACAAGAGCATTCAAGAGTCTTCAAGAGTAGATTATCAAGCATTTTAGAGCATTATTCAAGCATCAAGCATCATGTCAAATTCTTCACACATCATGTTTGTTTTTGAGATAACAATTGTGATGTAGGGTTTCATGATTCAAATTAGCATTCAATTGAAGATCTATCGTATTCAAGCAAGATTCTAGATATACATCCATTGGAGCCATCTCATACATGTTTGCAATGCTTCGTTGTTAGGGTTTGGCGAGTTGCAACATCATATTTTGTTCATTCATCATTCTCCATTCCTATTTCATTTCATTTCATGGTTTGATTACCAAAATGATGTTTGACCAAGGAAAACCCCTTTCCACTAACAACACAACATTTTCCCTCTCCTTAGTGTATGATTTGTAGGTTTAGATTGATGATACATTGAAGAGCAAGTTTGGAGAAAGTTGTCAAAGTGTTTAAATTGTTCAAAGTTGTCACCATGCATTGGAAATACTTGGAAGACTTCTATAGGTTGTAAATTAGGGTTTGAGATTTAGAAAACAATTAGGAAGCACAGAGTAGACCTTTAAGACTAGATTTAGACCTTGAAGTTTTAGAAAACCCTAACTAGATTGATTCACTAGTTATGGTGTATAAGTCCCAATTTAGGTCAATTTTTTAAGTTTTTAAAAATTTAGAAACCTAGATATGGGACTAATTCTCCCAGTCTAGTGTATGAGTCCCAGTCAGCATTAAAATTAGAATTTCCAACATTTCATAGCCTCATTCAATCTCCTTCAGGTTTCTAGGTGCACACATTATGTCCTCTAGCTTTCTATTTTATTTCACATACTTTTATAGGTCATTTAGTGAAGCATTGCAACATATTAGGTTAATCCTTTTATCTTGTATTGCATTTTCCTTTCCAAGTATTAACTTGGTTTTGAACCCCTCATTATTTTATAATTAGCCCCTAGGACAACCCTATTTCAAGACCTCTTTCTCCTTTGCATTGAGATGTCTAGGGTTTCCCTTCAATGAAATGATTGTGGAATGTGTATGCTATATGTCCTAAACCTTAAGTAGAAAATATCCATTTCCATTTATTTCAGTGCCCATGCCCTTGTCCCTATAATTTAGCCTCATCTTTCAATCACAAGTTCATCTCTACATCTAATTTGTAGATATGTACTTGTGTTATCAATTCAAATTTTCATTTATTTGATAAATTATATTTCTAGATCCAGGGTTTATGTTAAATAGGCTTAGGGAAACACGCATCAAATTTATCTTCTCCACAACTCAAAAATGAAAAAAAACCCTAGGATAATGGCTATCCCTTGTGGTAGCTAGCTAATCTTCAACTCTAGTCGGATGTGTCCAATTGTGGGGTCAAGAGAAAAGATATCAATCCTAGTTGGATCTACAGTCATCTTTCCTACTTCATAGTAAGAAATTTTAGTTGTGATGAATGTGCACATGTTCTAAAGGAGAAGAAAATAAAGTTGGAGGAAAAGACTATGAAATGTATCTTCATTGGGTATAGTTATGGTGTTAAAGGATTCAAAACTTGGGATCCTATTGTGCAAAATTTAATAAAGATTAGAAGTGTTACTTTTAGAGAAAATAAGCCTTCTAATATTACATTACACTAAACTAAACTAAACATAAATATGTCAGTAAACTTCAATGCTTGAGAAAGTTGAATTGAGGCCCATAGAAAGATAAAATTTTGAGGAGAGATAATCTATCTCTAAATCTTCAAAACATGAGGAAGAACCCCCAACTCAGCTTTTTTGAATTTCTACAAAGAATAAATAACCACTTGAAAGATATTCAACTAATGATTGGAGATATATATATATATATATTGAATAATAATGTGGATAAATCTAAATTTATAGAAGAGGAATTAGATATGAATGATATAGAATCCAAAAATATTGCTATGGATGAAGAAATAGAATCTTTGAATAAAAATGATACATGGGATCTAGTACCATTTCCTGAAGGACAAAAACTTGTTGGTTTCAAATGGGTGTTAAAGAAATGTGTTGGTTTAAATGGAGGTATAGATAAATACAAAGAAAAGTTGGTTAGAAAAGGTTATCCTTAGCTTAATGGTCTTGATTATAGTAAGATATTTTCTCCTATTACAAAACATACAACCATTAGATTAATTTTTTCAATTACTACTACTTATGATCTAGTGGTTGAGAAAATAGATGTGAAAATGGCTTTCCTTCATGGTTATTTCAAGGATGATTTTTATGAAAAAAAAAAAAGAACTACATGGTGAAAGGAAAAATTAATTTGGTTTATAAATTGAAGAAATATATGTATGGCCTCAAACAGAGTATGATTATGTGGTACATAAAATTGATACATATATATTGAGTTTGAGATTTAAGAATTCTAAATTAGATCATTTTGTTTATTATATAATTCATGGTGGTTGTTTCTAGTTTAGTACATTATATATTGGTGATAAATTATTTATTGGTAAAGATAAAGTAATAATTTAAGAAATAATGTCTCCACTTTCATCTAAATTTGAAATGAAAGATCTTGGTATAACTAATCACATTCTTTACACATAAATAAGAAAATATAGAGTGAGAAAAAACTTCTAGCTTGTCCAAAGTAAGTATATCAATTTCATTTTATAGAGGTTTAATATGTAAGACTATAGAGAAATATGTATAAATTGTATAGCTGGAAAAAGGTTATCTATTATAGATTGTCTAACATCCCCATCAAAGATGGAAGAAATGAGAAAAATTCTTACTAGAGTGTAGTTTGGTGTTTTATATAAGCTATGGTGTGCACTAGACTAGACATTTCCCAAGTAGTGATAGTTATTTCTAGATATATGTCTAGTCTTGGTAGAGTTCATTAGGATGTCTATGCTAAAATAATCTTCAAATATTTTCAAGGTAACTCAAATTATTTCTTGTGTTGTCATAGTAATTTGATAGAAGAGATGCTTTCCCTTGATGCTAATGGTTATATGGATTCATATTAAATAAGTTGTGTTCATAGAAGATGATTGGCTAGTGATTATGGGTTTAATATATTTGGTGGTATAATCAATTGGATGCGTAAATGATAGGTTGTGGCTTCTTTGTTTTTACTATAGTTGAGTATATAATTGTTTTTTATTTAAAAACTAGGGTTTAGAAAGGGCCATGATCCTTTTTATAAAGAGAAAGATAAAGCAATAAGCACAATGAAGCAACAAGGAAAAATTATGAGAAGGGGTAGAAAAATAAGCACAACCAGCCAACAAACAAAAACCAAGCAGAACTACTACATGAATACCAACAGAGCATGTGAAATACCACCTAACTAGCACTACATCAAGGTTGTTTAAAAAACTATTCCAAAGAATTTTGCTATAATGTAATACAAGGATTCATCTCCGCAAATCTTTTCATCTTAAATTTTCTATAAGAAGAAGACACAAGAACATTAACTAAAGTATCAAAAATAGAGTCTGTGGTTGGAGAAACTTGAACAAATTCAGTGAAGATTCCTTTGGTCAGAGACCGAAGAGGAGATTCAGTTCTCTTTGGTGAATTGAGACATTGTGTGCTTTAGGAAATGTTATATAGTAGCCTAGGATTGAGAAAAACAAAACAGATGAATGTGGCCCTTATAACTAAAATTTATTAGAAACTTTTGAACAATTAGGTGGAATGGATATCCATCCTCAAGTACAAGTATTTATAGGGTTGATATTTCCAATCTCTACTGGATGACAGTGCTCTCCCTCTAGGTTCTATTGTCTAGAATAACCTGTTTAGAGAAAGGAATTTTATTTCTTTGGGATCCTCTTGGCAGGTCAGAACTGGTACTTTGGTCTCTTTTTGTGATGAAAATGTATTTCTTCATTGGCTCTTGGTCTCCATCCGGTTATGTCTACAATGAAGATGGATCTATGTGCTTGGATAGGGTCTAAGGGTTTTCATTACCTTGATAATTCTATAGTTCCACCTAGATGGAAGATAGATCCCAATTGGTTTGATCCCCGATCAGTCTCCAGGCTACTAAAGAGATTCTTAGGATGGTTAAGAATCACAAGCTCTTTAACTCCATTTTTCCAAACTCTTTGGTCTAGGTGGATTATAATGATGGGAGTTACTCTATTATGACTAGCTACAATATGCTTTACAACACCTAGGATCCCCTCTTTCATTATACATGGATTTGGCATAGGAATTACCCCCCTAAGGTCAATTTTTTCTAGTGGATTTTCTATCATAAATGGATTCTCACATTGGATAATTTGTAGAACAAAGGCTTACATCTTGGTAACCATTGTTTCTTGTGTGAGAATGAAGTTGAGTCCATTTCCCACTTGCATTTCCACTATTCTTACTCTTGACAGGTTAGAAAAAAATTCAATCTCTTTTATATGTTTCTTGTGTCTAGAAAAAGGATGTCAAATGTATTTTGGACAGTTGGTTCCTATTAGTCTCCCACCCTATGCTAGTTGAGCTCCTGTGGAAATCTATTTTCTTCACTAGTTGGGCACTCTAGAAGGAGCACAATAATAGGTTTTCAGAGACAAAACGTACCCTTGGCTTGTGGTAGCCAACAATATTATCAACTAGGTTGTTGAGAATATTTCCATAACCCCTTCCAAGCCTAAAAAATAATCCTAGTTTATCGAAGAGGTATTTATTGCATCATCTTGGAATGTTTTAGAGATCTCGAATGCTCTTTTCTTTCACATTTCGTTGAATAAGAGTAGTACTCCTTGGTCCCACTAGAACTTGAATGGCTAAAGATTAACTTTAATGGATCATCCAAACCTAACCTGGGTTGGGCAGGTGGGGTGGGGTCATTCGTGATCACAAGGGTAAATTAATTCTAGCTTATATAGTGGAATTGGGGGTACAATCATCTACTTTTGTTAAGGTGGCATCGAGTTCGTGGCATCTAGATTGCTACACAAGATGGGCTTTCAAATTTGGTCATTAAGGGATATGGTCGCACCCACAAAAGGATATGAAAATCATGGCAAAACCTATCCTGGGAATTGGACATTCCAGTAGGCGACTAATACCTCTTCATGGTCGTTCATTTACTTGTCAAACTAGGGAACGTATACTTTGAATGGAGCGGCACAATATATGCACTAAGAACTAGTTTCAGTCACAACTTAATAGAAATAAATACTTTGAAAGAATTCTACCTACGCTATAGGAAGGAAATGCAAAGTTCTCTTAACTCAACCATAATCTAACCAAAGAAGAAATCATAACAGCTACTACTAAGACACAAACTATGAACTAGCCTTATGCTGCAGGAACAGACACATAGATGGATTCCCAATGCTCTAGGAACAATATAAGACTGAGTTTGCACAGAAACTTCAAAGATGAAATCTAATTGATGATCAACAGAAAAGGAACAGCTAACTAACTAACTACAGATACTTACTAAGTGGGCCCCCTTAGCAAGCATCAACTAATTACGCAAGTGCTGAACTTAGAACCTCATCAAACTTTATTCATAAACTCAAAATGGTATACATTGCTCTATTCATATGAAAGCTAACAACAAACTCTGTCTCTTGTCATACAGATTCAATTTTTATTATCATACTAACTCTTACATGATATCCTTCCTATCTCACTATGCTTCTCTTACTTGTTCACCCATGCAGGAGGAACACATATTTAAATCAGGAAAACAACTAACTAACTAACCCTAATAGAGAAAGATGTGGATGTAAAATGTATCCTAAAATTGAGGAACAGACTTCATAAATAAGTTTATCTGTTCAACCCAATCCAGAGAGAATCTAGCACTCCACTCTTTCCATATTAACCAATATTTAAAATCCTTCCCAACGGTTTCGGTCAAAGAGTCTTTGCCAGAGCTTCCTCGAAGTCGTGCAGGAAATTGGCATTACTGCAAGGCCAAGATTGGATGTGCTTGACTCGATCATACTTTCTTCAATAACCTATGAAACATAAGGTAACAGATGCGAAAGAAAAGGTGCATGGCACATAGCACATACACAATATCCATTCATTAATCACACATTTAAATCTATTTCATCATTCAAAAACTACATGCATTATACTAGTCATTTAGGGAGTCAAACAGGGTAATAAATATAGATAAGTCAACATGATAGGCTGTAGGAACATGAAAGGGAATTGCTATACGATATCCCTAGATAAAAGGTTTCAGAAGAGTTAAAGAACCATGAACAACAAAAGTAAAGGTATTAAAAGTACATCATGATATCCAAACTATGAGCATATTTTGGGCTCATCATTTGCCCCCTACTTAACCCAATGCTGGTCCTCCAGCATTAAACTTTCTGGTGGTCTCTCTGAAATCAGTGGTTGAGGGATGACCCTGAAATGGAGTTCCAAATCTGTAATAAAAAGCTCTGGAACTTTGCCACCTTTCATACCTATGGGTTTCTATATCTTCATTAAGATTTGTAGCCTAGTAAGGATAAAGGGGCCACAATAGCACAGGAGGTCTAAATGTTAAGGGAAACCATAATTCAAACCTATTTTGAAGTCCCAACTGTATATATCTGCTTGATCGTTTAAGAGCTGCTGTAAAATTTAGAGGACTGTGAGGCTCAGACTTTCTTAACCCAACAGTTAATCTTTCCCACCTCTTTTCAATTCTGGAGTATGACAGTCTCCAAAACGAGTATGGCTGTTCTTGGAACTCATCATATACCTATTTTTTGAGATCAAATATTTTCATCCTAGTTGTATCATTATTAAAACCATATGCCAGAGTAAGCCAGGTTTTCAACATTGTGCGGGGGTCTGAACTCTTAGAGCGCAATGGGACAGGCTCATGCCTTTCAACTTCTTCATATGTTTCCCATTGCCTGCCATAATTTGCTTCATTTGCTGCCCAAGACATAAGTGATCTCAAATGGATGTCACCAATATACAGAAGGGGATTCCACTCTATTTCAAATGGAATTAAAAAGCCATGTAAATAGAATTCACACAAAGAATTTCTTAGCCAATTAGGGGCTGCCTGGTATGCATCGTAGAATTCTTTAGCAGTGTGAAGAATAGGATCTTGATTTCTAGAAATTCTCATTAGTTGGAACCACAAGAGTTTTTCTTTGAGGCACAAAGCATAAACTTTGGGTGGTGGTCTGCATTCCATAATCTGACCAGTTACCTTCAGCATTTCATCCATTTTCTCCTTTAACTCCTAAATTTCCTTTTTCTACCTTTCAACTTCCCTTTTCAGTTTCTTCTTTTCTTCCACCCAAAGACTTTGTTGCATTTCAGTCTAGGCTAGGTGGCAGAAAGTCAGGGTTTGCAATGTAATTGGTCTCCATGTAGCTTTGAAATATTCCATAAATTCAATCAAAAATGTCTTTTTATAGACAACAATGGCTTGACAAGTTGCAGGGGGAAATGAGGCTTCATTGGCCACTTCTAATTGTTTAGTCTGTTCCTCCTCTTGCTGTAGGATGAATTCCTGTTGCTGCAGTGGAGAAGACTGTGCTTCCTCTGAAATGTGCATAGCCGTAGCAACCAAGTCATTAATACTTGGTACCCCACTTTCATTATACTCAACTTCCCTTGTCTCAATTTGTTCTTCTTCAGGAATATCAAATGAACTTTGTGCAGCACTCTTAGACACATTCTGAGAAACTTCATATTCAGACTCTACAGATTCTTCTGAAATTATAATAACCTCAAGTTGAGGTGAAGCAGGGGATACTTTACATTGTTTCCTTGTGGAAACTCTTCTTGGAAAAGTTGCAGCTGCAGGAGGTGTTCTCGTGGCTTTCCTCTTTCAGAATTGTCGAGAGGGTTCTACCTTATCAGAGGATGATGGTGAACTGGTGATGGTAAGAAGTGTTGTTGTAGGAGACATTGCTACAGGGGAAGATGCTGCAGGAGCAGAACGTTTCCTTTTTTGAGAATGAGGGTCAGATTCTAGGGTTTGTTCTGCCCCAGATGACTCTTCAGCCTTTGTTTTTCCTCTCTCTCTTCTACTGGCAGCCCTAGTTTGCACCCAGGCAGAGGACTCTTGTGTGAGAGCTGTAGGACTAGGTGTTGCAGGAGCAGATGACCCTTGCCTTGTTCTCCTACTAGTGGACGCTATTTCCGCTTTCTTTTTCCGAGGCCGTGGGGTAAGTGCCCTAGGGGGTTCTATAATTTGCAAGCTCTTTTGGGCAACAAATTCTTGCCAGGAAAGAGGTGATACATCTCTTAAAGAGTGCTCAATCAACAATTTAATAAGGCCATGGTGAGCAATAGAATTATCCTTCCCCTGTTGGGTTCCATGGGCACATTGTTCTAGAAATTTTAACAAAAAGTTTGAAACATTTACAACTAATCCATGCCTCATATGACTTAGCAATTTGAAATGGTAAGAATGCAGGTAAGAGAAATGACCTTCACATGTTAAATACCTGATTATGAAAGCAGCGTATTCTAGATATGGAGGAGGCAACGACACTCGCTTGCATCCCTGCTTAGAAATTTCCAAAGGTCCATCGGTGGGTATTGTAAATTCTACCCTTGTAGAGATAGCATCCGAAGAAAAATTCTCTCCAATGGCTGGAAGCTCGGTTACCTCTACAATTCTTTCTTTATTTATAGCAACTATTAGACCCCAGACTGTAGCCTCCCCTTCAGAAAGGGTTCTCAAAAATTCTCCTGCACCCTCCTCATTGAAAGCATTTAAACTCAAAAAGTAATTCAACCATCCATAGAGGTTGAATGCTTGGGCTGTTTGAGGATTTTTCATTAATAACTCATGATCTATAGGCTCATTCCTTACCAGTTGACCACCCATGTTCACAATTTGCCTTAGCTGAATTCAACTCTTTTCTAAAAATCCAAAAATTTCCCTTTCTTCTCTAGTTCTTTTCTGTCCCGCCGTCAATTTTTCTTCTTTTCCAAAAATGAACTTCTTGAACAAGCAATTTGAATTGATTTACAATGAAAAACATGCAATGAAAAAGACATGCAATCATATTTGGAAAGTACCAGAAAAAAAATAATAAAGAAAGATTATCTGAGCAGTTGTGACAGCGGCGAAAGGACAGGTTTGAAAAATGGATTATCCCAACCCCTACTTAAAGTATGACATGTTTCCTCACATGCACTAAAGAATAGGTGGAGATCGGGTAATAATGACTGATACTGACATAGTAGTAAATGAATAAAATGAAATAAATCAATGATGCGATAACAAAAGATATTGCGTACCTTCATTAAATGCTTGTACATGTTGAGAAAGATGACGGCTTCCGTCATGAGATGACAGTTGGGAATGAGATCATAATTAAGGGTGGTGTGGATGAATGAGGTGGATGGGTGACGTGGGCAGACGAGATGAATGAATGTAATGGATGGGATGGAAGATAAAGAAGTGAAATGTGGCGACAAGTGGGAATGAAGAAAAAGGGGTTTCCTTAAAAAGGAAACCTTTATTATGAGCATGCATTTCAAAATTACGGTGAAGCTGCAGGAGAAAGGCTAAAGCCTTTGGTTGTAGGAGGATTAGTGGCAGGATCCTGAATAAACTGCTACATGAATTCTTCTTTTGAGACTGGTTTATGGTACAACTGGAGGCAGTGTCCATTAACTAACAGCTTGAATCTAACAGGATCAATTGTAACAAGTTGCACTGAACCATTAGCAAATAAATTCTCAATTTCATAAGGGCCCAACCATCTAGTTTGTAATTTGCCTAGACTGTCCTTATATCGTTAGTCAAAAAGTAGAGCCCAATCTCCTACTTTGAATTTCTTTTCCTTAATGTATTTATCATGCCACCTTATTTGTTGATTCTGTATCATCTCAGTGTGTTGCAAGGCATGCTTTCAGAGTTCATCCAGAGCATTGAGTTGCATGATTCTGTCCTTTTGTGCATTTGTTAAATCCATGTCCATCTCCAGTGTTGTTCTAAGAGTTTTATGTTTAAATTCTATTGGCATCACAACTGTTTTACCATACACCATTTCAAAAGGTGTATATCATGTAGTAGTCTTCTAGGTAGTACGGTAGGCCCATATAGCTTCTGGTAACCTTGTGGCCCAGTCCTTCCTATGCGAATCTACAGTTTTAGTCAAAATGGCCTCTATGTCCCTATTGGTGACCTCAACCTGGCCATTGGCCTGGGGGTGATAAGGAGTTGATTTCCTATGTTGTGTATTGTATTCATTGACTAAAGTTGTGATAAGTGTAGAAGTAAATTGTGCAGCTTGTTCTGTCACTATCTCCCTAGAAACACCAAACCTAGTAAATATTTCCTCATAAAGGAATTCAACCACTCTATTATCCCTAGCATGTTTCATAGGTTTAGCCTCTACCCATTTTGTGACATAATCTGTGCATACAAGGATGTAGGACTTACCATTGGAAGGTGGATCAATTGGTCCTACAAAATCTAGTCCCCATTTGTCAAAGGGTGTAACTACAACATGTGGAAATAGAGGCATCTCATCAGAGCGAGTTGGTCTTCCCATCCTTTGGCATCTATCACATCTCCTGGTATACTTGGCTGCATCTCTATGCAATGTTGGCCAATAGTAGCCAGTATTTAAAATTTTCATTATTGTTCTTTTGGCAGCAAAATGTCCACCACACAGCTCATCATGGCTTGCATGCAGTATATCATGAGTGTCCTCCTCTTGTACACATCTCCTCATAACGTGATCTGGCCCTGTATAAAACATGCAATCTGTAATCCAAGAAAAGTTAAAGCTTTTCTCTACCAATAATCTATTTTCCTTAGGGGAGAAGTTACTGTTAATATATATGCGATGTGTATAGAGTTTTGGGTCTAAACCCTTCATATCCCCTTAGTCTCATGCAAAATCTCTGCGGTGGGCTTGCAGCATTGTGGCTAGGGTAGTTTGTTGAGACATAGGCAACTTATTATTAATATGTAGACAGCGACCTATAGATACTTCTATCTATTTGGTGAGATCATTTATTGAGGTTGCTAATAAAGGTGGTGCCTGTATATCACATAATAGCAAATCATGATGGCTCTCAGGGTCCAATTGCTACAGGAAACATTGCTGAGAACTACTATCCAAAACAAATGGGCTATTCAAACTAGAACTATACTGCAAAATGTGTAGAAGCAGGTTATCTTCACTCTGAAGTTGGGAAAATGGATCAGTTTGTAGCATCAGTAACTGAGCTAATGAATTGACTTCTTTAGTTTCCTCTCCTAGATCTGGCCAAATTGGTTGAGACAAATCTGGCAGAGGTTGTGCAGGTGGGTATAAAGCCAATTTATTTCTTGACTGACCATCTGAAATTGTCATGTCTCCTGAACGACATCCTATAAGGGCATCAGCTGTAGCTAACCAGGTTCTGCCTAGGATAACATGATATCCTCCTAAGGTTGCCTTAGTGGACAATATGGTGAAGTCAACAGGGTATTCCCAAGATTCAAGGGTGACAATGACATCTTCTATCACTCCATCAGGTGTAACCGTGGAACTATCAACAAGCTGCAGGACAATCGGTGTAGACCGAATGTTTGGGATATTCAAACACTCCATAGTGTACTTGGTCATCACATTAATGGCTACACCAAGGTCAACCAAAACATTTCTAACTACTTGACCATTGATATTTATTTTTACTACAGGACTTCAAGGATTAGTATATTTTGGAATGACAACCTTCCCCAACATAATATCAACTAACTATCCTAGAACATGGATAGTATGGGGATTCTTTTTCTTTCTTCCTTATTTCTTTATGCATGCCTCTTTAATGGTTTTTCCATAGATTGGAACATCTTTAATAGCTTGAAAAAAATGAATTTGAACTTGTACATTCTTCAACTACTCCAAAATATCAAAGGTAGGTTCTTTAATGGTCTTGGGTGTAGTAATTTGCAATCTCTCAGGAAAAGGTGGTGTAGCCTGAGGCTGGAGGATAGGTTCCTTAGAGGCAGTAGCTGATACAGGTATATCTTTTGTATGATCAGTAGGTTGTTCAGTGACATAGTCTGGAATCTCTATAATTACATGTGGCTATGGAGTAGGGAGAGTAGTTCTAGACCTGAGATGGATATCATTGATATTCAGGGCATAAGCTGGATACTGGTTGGCTTCTACAAAATACATAGGTTGTTGTTGTTGCTGTTGCTTATTATTAGGATTTGGCAATGGTTGAGCAGGCATAGGCGTTTATTTTGGAGGGCTTGTATTTGCTACAGGAGGGGGCATAAGGGCTGGAGGTTGTGGCTGCTGAGACTGGAGGAATCCAGGGGGTTGGTTCTACCATTGCTGAGAACCTTTCCATTAAGGGTTCTACTACCAGTTACCTGGAGGTGGAGTCCATCGTCCTTGTGGTTGTTGCCAACCTCCTTGAGGGGGTTGCCATTGAGGGATCTAGTAGTTAGGCCAGTGAGGTTGAGTAGTATTCCAAGTTTGTGATGGGCCATATGTAGGTTGCAACTGGTTATTGTAATTAGAATAAGGATTACCAAAAGTCAAAGGATCTTGAGGCATACCTTGTCTTGGAGCCCATGGTCTCCTTTGTGCAACAAAGAAGACTTGGTCATCATCACCTTCTATCATCTTAAAATCAGTAGGCAACTGTTTAGCCTCCATGTTGGCCACCATCTTACATCTGCAGTCACGTTTCTTCTGTCTACAATGTGGACAGAACTCAGCCAGCATTGCTTCAGCCTCTGCATGTTTCTTGCGAGCTTGCATAGTATCCAATTGTGTAGCCATGTTGTTTATGATATCCTACTTGAAATCAGACAGCAAATTTGTGATCTCCATCCGGGAAACTCCACTGGAAGAAGACTTTCTCACTATAGCTTGATGACCTCTACCTTTCTTAACAATTGCTTGAGAGTAGTTAAGACATGTTTTCTTGATACCATCCCAAGGCAGTTGGGTTATATCACCTCCTCCCATCAGGTCCAGGGCGTCTATACAGGTATCACTGATTCCCCTTAGAAAAAGTAGTTTTTGAGAATCTTCGTTGAGAGTATGGTTTGAATTATTTTTTAGGGAAAACAAGAATCTTGAGATATAGTCTTCCAGGCTTTCATCCTCCTTTTGTTGAATTCTGAATATATCGTCTCCCTTACTGCCACTCTTACAATATTCCTTATATTTCTCAAGGAATTTGGTTTGCATGGCTGCCCAACTATCAACAACACCTCTTCCCAAACTCATGAACCACCTAAGGGCTCCTTCCTTCAAGGTGGAAGGAAACAACTTTAACTTGTGTAAATCTCAGGTGTAATCATAGCTGGGACAGAGGATATCAAACTCAAACAAGAAAGTTTCAGGGTCCTTCGTAACTAGGCCATAGAACTTGGGAAGTAATGAAGAAGGAATATTTTTAAGGTTATCAGTATCTTGCTGGGCAACAATGGGAAACTCAAAAGCAAGAGGTGGATTAGGTGGATTTTGTGCCATATTTGCTTGCCGAAGTATCAGAGCAAATGGATTTTCCTCAGGTTCTTTGTCAGCTGGGTCAAACAGTAGTTCAACAAATAGGTTTTCAGGGAGGAACCTTCCCAGCGCATCTCTTCTTCTATGCATGCAATAGAATGAATGGTGATTTGAAAGATTTTGAAAATTCTTGACTAACAACTAAACTAATGCTAAAAATGACTTTTGACAGGTTCTTAGCTTGACACCATCCCCGACAACGGTGCCAAAAATGGTCGCGCCCACAAAAGGATATGAAAATCACAATAAAACCTATCCTAGGAATTGGACATTCCAACAGGCGACTAATACCTCTTCATGTTCGTTCATTTACTTGTCAAACTAGGGAACGTATACTTTGAATGGAGCAGCACAATATATGCACTAAGAACTAGTTTTAGTCACAACTTAACGGAAATAAATACTTGGAAAGAATTCTACCTACACTATAGGAAGGAAATGCAAAGTTCTCTTAAATCAACCATAATCTAACCAAAGCAGAAATCATAATAGCTACGACTGAGACACAAACTATGAACTAGCCTTATGCTGTAGGAACAGACATAGGGATGGATTTTCGATGCTAGAGGAACAATATAAGAATAAGTTTGCACAGAAACTTCAAAGATGAAATCTAACTGATGATCAATAGAAAAGGAACAACTAACTAACTAACTACAGATACTTACTAAGTGGGCCCCCTTAGCAAGCATCAACTAATTACCCAAGTGCTAAACTTAGAACCTCATCAAACTTTATTCATAAACTCAGAATGGAATACATTGCTCTATTCATATGAAAACTAACAACAAACTCTGTCTCTTGTCATACATATTCTGTTTTTATTATCATACTAACTCTTACATGATATCCTTCCTATCTCACTATGCTTCTCTTACTTGTTCACCCGCGCAGGAGGAACACTTATTTAAATCATGAAAACAACTAACTAACTAACCCTAATAGAGAAAGACGTGGATGTAAAATGTATCCTAAAATCAAGGAATAGACTTCATAAATGAGTTTAACCATTCAACCCAATCCAGAGAGAATCTAGCACTCCACTCTTTCCAGATTAACTGATATTTAAAATCCTTCCTAATGGTTTCAGTCAAAGAGTCTTCGATAGAGCTTCCTCGAAGTCGTGCAGGAAATGGGCTTTACTGCAAGGCTGAGATCGGTTGCGCTTGACTCGATCATACTTTCTTCAACAACCTGCGAAACACAAGGTAACAGATGCGAAAGAAAAGGTGCATGGTACATAGCACATACACAATATCCATTCATTAATCACACATTTAAATCTATTTCATCATTCAAAATCTACATGCGTTATACCAGTCATTTAGGGAGTCAAATGGGGTAATAAATATAGATAAGTGAACATGATAGGCTGCAGGAACATGAAAGTGAATTGCTATAGGATATCCCCCAATAAAAGGTTTCAAAAGAGTTAAACAACCATGAACAACAAAAGTAAAGGTATTAAAAGTACATCATGATATCCAAACTATGAGAATATTTTGGGCTCATCAGGAGATTCCAAACATACTATTCAAATGCTAATGGGGAAGGATAATGCTTGTTGGGCACTCTGAGACCTCATGTCATCTACTCATAATTTCATGATTGCCCTAAAAAATTGTAGAGCTAATCATGTGTTTAAAAATGACAATAAAGTTGCTGATGCACTTGCTAACATTGGAACCTTCACATCAGATTTAGTAATATATGATAATTTTTTTCATATCCTTGGGCATGTGTGCAAATTAATGAATCATCATACCAAATTACTTCCAAATTGAAATTGAGCTAGTTCCACTGTTAGATCTCTTTGATATTTTCCACAAGTTTGAGGTATGGAAAATTGATCCCTTTAAGCAATCTTTTCATAAATTCATTTACCTGTGATTTTGGTACTCGTATTGGCATTTCTACAAACTATATTTCTTTGCTTCAAGTTTTATGAATTCTACCATGGGAGGTGATTTGGTTCAAGAAGAACCTACTAACTATGAGATGTGGAAACAAGATAAGGATTTTTGGCCCATCATTCAATGGGGCAAGCTGGATTCATATGTGGAAGGCATGCTAGGGCATAACCCAAAGCACTCTATGGCATTCACTAGCTAGTATGTAGATTGCACTACCATTGTTAGTGGGTATTCCTTCATGATGACTACTAAGCTTATTGTGGAGGTGACAAGGATTTTTTTGAAGGGTATTTGCATTCCCCATAAGCCCAAGGCCAACTATTAGAAATACATGTAATTTTTTTGGAAAGAATGTGAAAAAATGAATAGACTCCAAAATGGCTTTAATCGGGTTGACCTCCCTAACGTTTGAAGTAAGTTTGTGGAAGTCTTGATGAGGTATGCTATGCTCAAGGGTTGGTTCCATCACTTTCATTCTCATTTATTTCTTATTCTTAACCATCTACATTATAATATAAAGATGAACTTTTCCTTTTGGATTTTGTACTCTCCCAAACAATCTATAAAAAACATCTAGGGTAAAAGAAATAATTTACCCATTCATCAGGGTCTTATTTTGTGTCTCTTTCAGCACCAAGTTTCCTTGTGACCCTCCACTACCACTATTAAAAATAACACCCTATCCATTTGTGACCCCACTGAACCCCTTGGAGACCCCTGTCCCTCCATTACCCTAGATGAAACCCCTCCCACTTCTTGTCATTTTACTCTTGCCCATGGTAAAATTCCTACTAATGAGGAAACCCCTCTTGACCCCATTAAAGTTACTCCCCTATCCAAGCCCACTCCTATTTCTACTTCTGGGTCTAGTGAGTCAGATAACTTGAATGATGATTCATTGAATGCACCCCTTCCAATTCCCCCATGCACTCCCCTATTCATGCAAAGGCTTTCGATGTCCCCAATAACCCATGTTATTAACCCTACCCTTACAAATTCCCCTAATTTTGGCATCAATTTGGAGAGGAGTCATGTTGAACCTAGGGTGGGTTTTGACAATTATGTTCTTGGTGACCCCCTTTACAAATAAATTATTTAAATTTTTGAGATGGCTAATGTTCAAAATGGTATACTTAAGTGGCTCCTGGGTCAACTAGTTATTGTCAAAGATAGAATCTAGATTCTAGAAAATAAGGTGTTGTAGCAGCTATTTCCATGGCCAAGCGA
Source organism: Sequoia sempervirens (assembly GCA_007258455.2). Classification (NCBI taxonomy): domain Eukaryota; kingdom Viridiplantae; phylum Streptophyta; class Pinopsida; order Cupressales; family Cupressaceae; genus Sequoia; species Sequoia sempervirens. The sequence goes on along the minus strand of VDFB02281492.1, from coordinate 381,765,625 downwards.
GGTGGAGGACAAGGTCCATTGGTATATCATAGCCTCCATGGCTAAGTCATTTGAGCATTGGGTGAAATGGGATAAGGAGATGGAATAGTTGAGATGTATCATTGGCATGGAGTAGGATAAAATTTATTTATGAATGGAGATTGATGCTATCAACAAGGAACTATGAAAAAGCTACATAGTTCCTCTAGGTCATAATTGATTACAATAAGGAAACTATGAAGAATACCACCCTCACCATTCATATATTTTAGCAAGAGATTAGGAAGGGCCAGGGAAAATGGGTGGCTAATGAAGGGCATGATGATGGTCACAAGCAGAAGAAAGGTAAGGCAATGCACAACTCAGCTCTATATGTTATGGTGGATTCACAATATATGCGGAAATCCTTCCTATTTTTTGAGGAGAAGCTCCACTTTCTGGCTCAAGAGTTGTAGGCAATCGATGGTCTCAAGTTGTTGGGAGACATGTAGGTGTTCTTTGGTCCCATGCTGATATTTTTTGGTTTGTTGTTTCTATTTCTTTTTGTTAGTCTGAATATTTAAGTTTTACTAGCCATTTCACTTCTCATGAGCCCCTCAATTTCCTTAATGGCTATTTTGTAAATGGTTACTAGCCCTTCTAGTCTTAATCTAATAAAAAAACAAAGTACATTGGTAAATCTTCCATCTAAGCCTTATGAGTGGGAATGTTATAATCTTCCACAATAGCTAACATCTTTTCCTTCTTCTCCCAAATAAAGTTTTGTTTCTTATTCCTCAAGCAGGTAAAGGGGGCATGGCCCACTCTACCACAAGAATAACAAATAACCAGAGAGTCTCTGTATTCAATTTTCTACTCCCACTTACAAAAATTTGAAGACAAGGTTACCTTACTAGGGCGAATATGGTTATTCTCCACTAACACACAATGTCTACCAAACAATAATTACTTCATATATTTAGTAATCTTATCAGTAGTACAAAATTTTCCAAAAGAGTTAGCAATGCTCATAATTTTTTTTCATTCTAAAACTCCAAAGGAATCCTCTGTAAACAAACCCAAACAGGAAGCATACAAGTGTTTATCATTGGCTTGAAACTAGGAAACAATCTTTAAGGGTAGACACCATTCAATCCTAGAAATTAAGGGCCTTTAAGAAGAACCCTTGAACAGTCTTCCACATAGGGAAAAGAGGAGAAAAAAACATTGAGCATAGCAGTTACCTCAACCTAACCTCTATTCTTTCAAACACATAGGGCCCATCTTCTAACAACATCGATGATGGGGAAAAATACATATAATCTCCAATCCAAGGAGCTCTTAAGCCAATCCAAAGACTCAAAAAAAATATATTTAGGAATATCAATTTGAACTTGACCATCCTTCATAACAATAAAAAAACTTCCATCTATGACATCTCAGTCAATATCAAGCATCTATTTACATGTGACACAAACCTCCATAGCTTGAAGCTCCTCCAAAGTAGGAACAACCATGGGAGAGGTAGATAAATTAGCCTAAAGAGTAGACAAACTCCCATCCCTACAATCCAACCCATCAATGGTTAGCTCTAAAACTATAAGGGTCAAAGGGGGAGGAATAGGAATGGGGACATTAGAAGGTGAATGATTAGCACCCTTATCAACAATAGTATTGAGAAGGAAACCATTTTTGAGACCTGTATAAAGGGGTTTCTCCATAGACCTCACAACTGAACACCTCTAAGCCTCTAGATGGGCTTCAAGAAGGATGTGAAGTAAAAGTTCATCCTCCTCGGAAGACCTAGAATAATCACAAATAACATCCTTAGGAAATCCATCATCAAGGTCAACATTCTTAGAAGAGAAAATATCTTCCTCATTCCAACCATAAGCCCCATAGTCTACCACCGAAGGGATAGGGGAATCCGCAAAATCCACAATAGAGACATCCACATCAAATTCCTCATCAATAGATTCACTGTCCTCATCTCCATTAGATGAGTGTGGCAAGGGATTGAGATATGGAATCCCCACACAAGCTTTCCATAATGAAACAATATTAAGGGATTGAAAAGGAAAATACACATTAAAAAGGATGAAAGGAAGTGAACGGGGAAGAGGGGAAGAAGAGATCCAATGCAAAGGAGAGGCTAACCACAGGGGAGGAGAAGGTAGGGAAAAATAAAAATAAGAAAACATAAATGGGGATGAAAGACAAGGTGGATAGAAAGAAGAAAAGAGAGATCCATAATAGCTACGATAGCCTAGTGTCGAGTCGACAGGGTACAAGGCCTAAGGCTAAGGTGGGCGGGAGTAGGAAAGCTGTTAAATTCCCTGAAGATTATTCCTCATTTGAGGGAGTATATGATTGTTATTCACGCTCATAAAGAATCCATTTTTCATAAGAGACTTTTCAAATATCAGTATAAAACAAGGTATATGACAATTTGTTATGAAAGTCAACATGTGATCTCTCTAACTAAGAACCTGACACTTCACTCTAGGGCCAAGAACATTGATGTATAATATTATTTTTCTAAATATGCAGTTGATGATGGAAAGATGAAGCTAGTTAAGGTAGAGACTCTAATGAATGTTGTATATGCTTTTTAACTAATCATGTGAAAATAAAGAAGTCTAGATGGTTTTAAGAGTCCATTCAGTTTGGTCCCTAATAATTAAATCATGGTGTTGATGCTCTTGTTGATCTTACAGGGTGTTTGATAAGTGGGAGAATGTTATGGAAAATGATATCTCGACCTTGGAATTATAACAGGTTAATATGTTTGAGTACTGGAAGTTACAAATAAATATGTATTTTATCATTGTAAATCAAAGCCTTTCATCATTAAGTCACAAATCATATGGTAGTGATAATGTTGGGTTTTTTTTCCCTAGAAGGTGACTTTGTTTTATAAGCATCTTATATTATGGATATGCATTGCATTGTTGTATTGTGTACGAGAGTCAAGTAGCTATTGTGTTGGCTCAAAATATCTAGCTAGTGATACTCCTATGATAATTTTTTTCTATAAGTATATTGTAATCTTGTTGATTTTAGAATAATATATTGTGCATATGTTGGAGTATGAGGCTTTTCTCTTGAAATGGTTTTCCCACGTTAATCATTATGTTATGATATCAATTATATTTACGTTTATTTCAATTTAGATTTTCTAATTGTTCTAAAGATTAAAATGTTTTTGCATAACCCTCCTCTCAAGATTAATATAGGAAGTTATTCTACTACATAGCTTCCTTACATTAATTCTCTTATTTTACTAAAATATTATAATTTAATTACTTTGAAATGATACTATGTGTTATTAAAAACATGTCTAAATTATAGTTAATTTCAATTAAAAAATTAATAATAATAAAATATGCAACAAAAAAAATTAAAATACTTGTCTTAAATATTAGTATTAGTAAAATCTATAATAAATTGTAAAATAATTTTATCTCTAATTAAATTTATTCATTATAAGAAAATAATACTCATTAAGAATAGTATAAAATACGTGAAAACTATATCAATAAATATATTTAAAATGGAATACACTAATATAATAAATCTATTTAAAATTTTCATAGGAAATATCATAAATCACTAGTTAATACTAAAAGTAAGGTAAATTACTTTCTAGAATAAAATTAAATATTAAAAGTTACAATCTACATAGGAAATATCATAAATCATGAGTTTATATTATCAATTTAAATTCTTAGCGGTTTAGTCATTATGATTGAAAGAAAATATAAAATTAGCTAAAAAGTGAGACACAATTTTATACTTCCATTCATATATAAAATGAATTATATTATCTTGTTTTTATGGAAGTAATTTAGATTTGGTGAAGTCCTTCCTACATAAATTTAAATCAATATTTAAATTAAACACTTAAATGGTGATCATCTACATAATGAATCAATCAATATTCATGATTAATAATCTAAATCTTAAACAATAGTTAATAATAAAAACATGCTAATGAAAATTTTGAATTTTTTCATAATTTTAAAGTGAATGTGCATGATGATTCCATCATGTCTCATAGTTTTGAATCCTAGAGTTTTGTAGTTAATTTTATTAATGTCTACTCTAAAATGACTTAATTGAATCTTGTCCTAAAAAATTAAATATTTTTAAAATATTTTAGTAACAAATAGACATGTTAATTTTAGACAAAACAAATATTGACTTTGAGTAATAAACAAAACATATAATTGAGGGGATCTTATTAACATAACTAGTCCTCTTTTAAAAATCTATATATTTTTCAAATATCAGGGCAAAACAAGCGTTGACTTTTGATAATAAAAATATAACATATAATTGGTTGGATATTATTAATCATAGACAGTTGGTTTAAGATATGAAAAACAAGTATATAGCAAATGTTGACTTTTGATAATAAAAACATAACATGTAATTGGCTGAATATTATTAACAATAACCAGTTGACTTTAAGATATAAAAAACAAGCATATAACAAACATTGACTTTTTATAATAAAAACAGCTGGATAAACAATAACCAGTTGGCTTTAATTGATCGGATATTACTATGAAAAGTAACCAGTTATAAATGTTTTTTGTTTGATTATCCCATAACATAGACTAATAAGGGAACATTTATCAAGAAGGCGTGTTCGACAAATAGATGATACAATTTTGACTGAACCTCCAACGTTCGCAACGTTCACACGCATAAGTAATAAAGAAAATACTTCATCCGATGTTTCCAACGTTCAAAAGAAGCTCTCCAATGAGTAATTTATATTTCACTCAGCTGAGAACATACTTCAATAAATATGGCGATGTATTCTGTTTTGTGCCTTCATTTCCGCTTTGGCGGCGTCGCTCCTTATTTGATGATCTCCCATGGGGAAATAGAGTTCATACGCTTCCTTTGAATTAGTGAACAGTCCAGTTTGCAGAGCAATTAAGAAATATGAGCAAAAGGATTGAGACAAGAGCGCTTGCCCTCGTTGAGTTGTACACTATCACGGCCATGGATGACAGCATTGCACTGCCAAAGAGTGAAAGATTCCAATCTACACACATCAATAATAATGTTATGTGTGGAGTGTTGTCTGAATGGTCTCTTACACAAGAGTTCCCAAACAGTCATCATTTATCAGAACCGGCGAATGACAGTAGTAATGTGCAGTGCTTGTCATCTGAAGAAAATGTGAGACTGGCCGGCACGCAGCGCACGGAAGCCTCTTCTGAACAAGTCTTCAGTCGCGCTTCCTACTTCGCCATTCCAACGCTACCCAGGGAAGAACAGAAAGGGCCGGCCTTGGGACACCTTTTGTTAGCTTCTGCTGAAATGGTCAGCCAGAAACAATATGAGCAAGCCATGGGGCTGTTGTTGCGCTGTAAGCATCTCTCCTCTCAATCTGGGGACCCGATACAGAGGGTTGCCTATTACTTTTCTGAGGCACTACAACAGAGAATCCAACGAGAAACAAACTGTGAGTTAAAGAAAATTAAAATGCCGGAGCTTGATTTCGCCTACAATGTTGACAACAATTCTGATAGAAACGAACTTCAACGTCTCATGGCTTCCTGTACACGAGCGCTTCCCTACGACACAGTGCTGCAATTTACGGCGGTCCAGGCAATCATGGACGTCGTGGGGAATGCAAAGAAGATTCATGTGATTGATCTGGGGATTCGAACTGGGTGCCAATGGACATCACTCATCTATTCCCTTGCTCTGAAGTCTGCTTCTTCTCGATTTAAGAGTCTCAATATCACAGCAGTTGGAATGAATGTGCAAGAGTTAGAAAACAGTGGAAGAAGGCTTCGAGAGTTTGCTAAATCTATGGCGGTTCCGTTTTCCTACATTTCAGTCAAAATCTCAAATGTGGAGGAGATTAAGGAAGGTTTATTCAACCTTAAACCTGGCGAGGTCGTGGTCGTGTATGCTCCCACGGTCTTGAGAAGTTTGTTATATAATCCTGTTCTTCTGGGACATGTTCTAACTGTCATCAAGAAATTAAGACCACGCATTGTGGTGAACGCTGAAATCGAAGGGAAGCACAATTCCCCCTACTTTGTGAATAGATTCAAGGAGGTTCTTTCCTATTACAGCGCTTACTTTGAATCTTTGGAGACTATGGTGCCACAGAGAAATGATTTAAACAGGGTCAAATTTGAAGAAGTATTTTGTGGGAGCCAAATAATAAATATGATAGCCCGCGAGGAGGGTTATAGAAGAGCGAGACATGTTAGAATGGATCGGTGGAGGAGTTTGTTCGGAATGTTAGGACTTAAAGAAATGAGCTTTGGCTATCAGGCATGGTATCAGGCCAGATTATTGATCAAGCAATTTGAACATGCAGAATGTTTTACTCTGGAGGCAAATGGATCTGCCATAGCTTTAGGATGGAAGGGAACGCCATTGCATTCCTTGTCTCTATGGACTTGTAAATGATATTTCTGCATTTAGTTTCTACTTTATTATTATACTCGCAATCAATTATATCTAGTTTTTCATCTATTGATTACAGTAATCTAGATTCTTATCGAGATATAATGATTATACACTTGAACATGAAACTTTGTGCAACTTAACTTATTTTCATAATTGTGGGTTCACCCGTGTAATGCAGACTTGGCTCCTACATTTGTAAATTTCAATTCAAATTTTGGTCAATGACCTTATTCATTTTCTTTTCCAAAGCAATTAAGTATATATGTATTTCAAAATTTGATGTTATATATTAGTGTTGAGAAGCATTCATTTGGCATTTCTTATCTATCAACTATCCTCTATCATCCTAGTAATCAATGGAGAAAAAAAAATTAAAAAAATTCTAATTAAGATTAAAATTTAGAATATAATTTATTTCAAATTTACTTTTATTATATTTTAAAATTTAATTTTAAAGATAAAGAGATAATAATAATGAAATGTGAAATCAAAATTTTAAATAAAAGATATAAAAAATTGATTAAATTAAAAGTTATATATCTCTTCTTTATTTTTATATTCTTTCATATTATTAAAAAATATTAATATATAAATTAAAAATCTCAACTATAAAGTTCTATTAAAAATTCATATTTTTTATCTAAATGATGTTATATTATTTCAAATATTCATTCCAGATAAGAGTGTTAAAAATATATTGAATTAAATATGATAACATGTAAGTTATTTGGTGCAGGAGCACCTAGAAAGGTACTAGGTTTATTGAAGTATTGAATGAAGTTCTAAATTTTGTTGTGATTGTTCATAAGGTCATGTAGACCATTTAGTGGTGATCTAAGGAATGTCTTTGATTTGCTGGAAAGAGGTTGTCAAGAGCTAAGTAGTTTTAGATATTCATTTTGGCTAAGTTGTAAAAATTGCCAAAGTTTTGAAAACACAGTGGGTTTTATATTTTGCATCTTTAGGTCATCTAAAGGCTCGACCCAAGAATATTAACTGTTTGAGAAGCATATTTAAAGGTTGCCTCGACCTTTATGAAGGGTTGGATGTTTCAATGTTTTGATGAAATCTTGAAAATTTGAAGGAAGCAGTGTTCTGTGTAAAAACTCTTGTCTTTTACATTTTGTTTGAGTTCTAATGGATTACTTTTACTACTATCTAGATTGTAGAATGTAGGGTTGGTTGTTTACAAGTATTTTGTAGGATTTTGTAGCTTCTTTTATTTAGTTTTCAAGCATTTATTGTAAATAGTTGAATTATGCCCTATTCTTGGTCTAAAACATATTGTTTTTGTGAAATGGTGTGCTAGAGCACTTTTCCACCATACAAACCATACGGCCTCTTGGAAACAATGCCTAGACACCATGCTTGTACATATGGTAGAAATTAGGAGTTGGGTGGTTTCCGGAGTTGCTAGCAAAATGATGCCCTAGGCGAGCTAGTGCAGGTCTGGTTAGGGAAAGCAGTGAGAAAAGGAATCATAACTTGCAGAGGAGTTGAGCTTTTGAGGAAATTATTTTTTGTGAATTTTTTTGAGGGTCCTAGCAATGCATGGTAGTCAGGAGGAGGTTCTTCCAATTCATTTGGTAGGAAAACTTCTTGACAGTCTGAAAATAGCTTGAAGAGTTTCAAAACCCTAGGTTTCTAACCATTATTGTGTGTGGATAGTGAATGGCCTATGCATGGCTTAAAAACCTAAAAATCCTTGAGGTATAGGCAAGAGAAACACAAACTCTAAACAAATAACCTAAGTCTTTTGGTGGGTTTAGAATGGAAAAGCATTTTACCTTTGTTTAGAGACCTAATTGGGGGCTCAAGGCTTGTAGCCTTTCCTAACCCTAAGAGAAGGATTGTGGAAGCGATGGTAAATGGGAGTCTTGAGAAGATATAAGAACCCTAGGTAGAGTCCCTTGAAGCTATTTAAATGTGTCACACATCTACAAGTTATCAAGTTGAATGTGGAGAGAATTTTGTCTTTAAGGGAGAGTAAGGCCAATGGAGAGTATATGGCGCAACACCAAGGTTGGCTTGGTAGAAGGGAAGCTTTTTGATGGAAGAGGGGTTGGGCAGACAAACCAGTGGCACCTAGTTATGAATAGGGACCTATAGGTTATATTGGTGAAGCAAAACACCAAGGAGGTCTTATAAGGAAAGGCCTAGAGCAAGAATCTGTGATTGATTCCTCCAACCCCACTCCCTATCAGATTGGTATCAGAGCAAGTTAAAGATTTGGGAAGCATCTTATATGTCAGAGGTTGAGTCCAGTGATTCTTTCACCATGGTGACCAATGCAGAACTGGCTAAGATGGTTGAAGGACAAGAAGAAGACAATAGGCTATTGAGGGAAAGAATAGCCCAACATGAGGAAGCAGTGAGGAGTGCACAGTTTGAGGGAAAATTTCCAAAAGAAGAAGAGGTTGCAGAGGAAGATAAGAACCTTGAACCAGACCCTATTTTGAAGGAGAAGCCTTTCTTGAAGGCATTGAAAGCCTTGAGTGGAAAAGCACTTGAAGGCATACACCTATTTAGTGGGAAAATGGAACCTGATTTAGTCATGGACTGGATAGAAGGCATGGAAAATAATTTTGAGTGTGATGGAGTCATTGAAGCTCAGAAGGTGAAGGTTTCTAAGTCAAGATTGAGAGGATCAACCTTGACATGGTGGAAGTTTATTCATACAGACAGGGAAAAAGAAGGCAAACAACCCATATCAACTTGGAAAGGAATGGTTGCTAAGGTAAAGGAAGCCTACATGCCAGATGACTATGAGATTCAATTGCACAAGAAGAGGAAAAGCCTAAGGCACAAAGACCAAGATGTAAACACTTACACTAAGGAGTTTCAAAAACTTTGCATGAGATCTTGAATGTGACAGAGGATGAGAGTCTCAAAGTGGCTAGGTACCTTAATGGCTTGAAATGGAACATTCAAGAAGAGATGGCTCTTTTGAGTCCTAAAACAGTACATCAATGTTATTAGTTGGCTATCAAGATTGAGGAAAGGAACAAGAGGAAGCTAGATCAGACTTCCAAGGGTAGAGGCAAAGGCAGAGATCAAAGAGATCAAAGAGGACAGCCTGGTGGTTACCAAGGTAGAGGCAATGATCAAAGGAATCATGGATAATCAAAGCTCACTGAGCATGGAGGTGAAACATCTTCAAGAGGAGGATTTAATAGAGGAAGAGGACCTCAAGGAGGTTCAAACAGAGGAAGAGGAACAGGCAGGAGTAATTCTTATTTTGCAAGCATGAAGTGTTACCATTGCAATCAAATTGGTCACCCTGCTTATAGATGCCCAGAGAAAGCTTCCTCATCTAGCAATGAAAAGAGAGTGGCTTATGTACCAGAGGACACCATGAGTCCCAAAGCATCTGAGATCAGTCATATAGAATCTAAGGTAGGAGAAAATTTGATGTTCAACAGGGTTTTGATCAGACAACTGGTTAAAGAGGAACCAAAACATAGGAGAGCTCTTTTTAGGGTAAGGTGCAAGATACTTGGTAAAGTATGCAAGGTCATAGTAGACTCAGGTTCAACACATAATATAATCTTAGAGGAGGCAGTAGCAAAACTAAAATTGGAGAAGGTACCTCATAATAACCCCTACAAGCTCACATGGTTGAATAAAGGGCAGAGTGTTTTGGTGAATGAGCAAGTAACGGTGGAGTTCTCCATTGAAGGTTATAAAGAAAAGTTAGTTTGTGATGTATTACCCATGGATGCATGCCATCTACTACTGGGTAGACCATGGCAGTATGACATGTAAGTGTTATGTATGATGGGAAGGAGAATACTATTTCATTCAAAAAGGATGGAAGAACCTTCAAGCTGCAGTCACTTTCAGAAGAAGATGCAGGACAATCCAAGACACCTAACATCATGTTGAGAAGTGGTAAGGAGTTCTTTAAGGACCTACACCAAGGGAATGATGGATATGTGCTTGTGTTGCAACCTAAAGAGGAAGTTAAGGCTGAAAAGATAGTCCTACCGGAAGCAGTCCAAATATTGCTTGATAGGTACAAGAGTATAGTCAGTGATGGTACACCTACAACTCTACCACCAAAGAGAGCCATAAGTCATAAAATTGACTTCATACCTGGAGCCTCATTGCCTAACAAAGCAACATACAAACTTACACCTGAGCAAAACCTAGAGGTAGCTAGGAAAGTGCAAGAATTGCTAGATCAAGGATTGATTCAAAAGAGCATCAGCCCTTATGCAGTGCCAGTGGTTTTAGCAACTAAGAAGGGAGGTAAGTGGAGACTTTGTACTGATTCTAGGGCAATAAATGGGATCACCATTAGGTATAGGTTTTCTATTCCTAGAATTGAAGACTTGATGGATTGTCTTGGAGGTGCTCAGTTCTTCACAAAGTTGGATCTCAAGAGTGGCTACCATCAGATCATGATTAAGGATGGTGATGAGTGGAAGACAACTTTTAAGACAAATGATGGGTTATATGAGTGGAAAGTTATGCCATTTGGCCTTTCAAATGCCCCTAGCATGTTCATGAGACTCATGAATGAAGTGCTTAAGGATTTCACAGGGATCTTTGTGGTAGTATATCTTGATGACATACTGATTTTCAGTAAGACAGCAGAAGAACACTTCAAGCATGTGGATATGGTTCTTAAAAGGTTGCAAGAGGAGAAGTTGGAAATCAATCTTAAGAAATGTGAGTTCTTCAAGCAAGATCTTGTCTACCTGGGTTTTGTAGTGTCCAAAAGCTCATTAAAGATGGATCCAAGCAAGGTGGAAGCCTTCCTAAACTGGCCTACACCAACCACAGCAATAGAGGTAAGAAGTTTTCATGGTTTGGCTCAATTTTATAGAAAATTTATAAGGAACTTTAGTGGTATATGTGCACTAGTCCTAGATACTATCAAAGGTGGTCTGAAAACAAAGTTTAAGTGGACTCAAGAGGTTGATAATGGGTTTGAGAAACTGAAACAAGAAGTGGCAACTCAACCTATTATATTATTGCCTAGTTTTGACAAGTTGTTCACTGTTGAGTGTGATGCAAGTGGAGTAGCAGTAGGAGGAGTACTTAGTCAAGAAGGTAGGCTTGTGGCCTTCTTTAGTGAAAAGCTCAATGAAGCCAAGCAAAAGTACTCTACCTATGATCTAGAATTATATGCTTTAGTGCAGTCCCTTAGGAAGTGGAGGCATTATTTGTTACCCAAAGAGTTTCTGGTCTTTACTGATAACCAAGCACTTAGTTATATCAACACCCAAGAGAAGTTAAGTAATAGGCATTTTAAATGGATGGAATACATCCAAGCTTTTACTTTTACCATCAAGCATAAGAAAGGACAAATGAATAAGGTGGCAGATGCATTAAGCAGAAGGTTGTTGACAGTGTAAGAAATACAACTCAAGAGCATTGGCATAGAGAGTTTCAAGGATCTATATGGAGAGGATGAAGACTTTTCAGAGGCCTATAAGGTATGTTCTAACTTTGAGAACCACTTCCATAGCTCCAATATTCAGAGTATACTTTGCAAAGTGGGTTCTTGTTTAAGGGCAATCAACTATGTGTTCCAAGAGGTTCAATGAGGGAAATTTTGATTTAGGAAAAGCATAATGGCAGTCTTAGTGGACATTTTGGCATCAATAAGACCTTAGAGCTAGTACAAAGGTTCTATTATTGGCCTAAGTTGGCAAGAGATGTTAGAAGGTATGTGGAACAGTGTGTTGTGTGCATGAAAGCTAAGGGAGGAGCTATCAATGTTGGTTTATATCAACCCCTTCCCATTCCTAACAGACCATGGGAGCGTGTGAGCATGGATTTTGTGGTAGGCCTTCCTAAGACCAAGACTAGTTTTGACAATGTTTATGTTGTGTTAGACAGATTTAGCAAGATGAGTCATTTTATTCCCTGCAAAAATACTCATGATGCCAACTACATATCTCACCTTTTCTTCAAGGAGGTTGTAAGGATCCATGGCTTGCCTCTAAGCATTGTTTCATACAGAGATGTGAAGTTCATGAGTCACTTTTGGAAGACTCTATGGAGTAGATTGGGTACAAACCTGTCTTTTGGATCAGCTTACCATCCTCAGACCGATGGTCAAACAGAGGTGGTTAACAGAGTGTTAGGTAATCTCTTAAGGTGTCTAACCAAGGAGTATGGACAAACATGGGATCTAGTTATTTCCCAAGCTGAGTATGCCTATAATAACAGCGTAAACAGAACCACACGGAAGAGTCCATTTGAAGTTGTGTATGGGATGCACCCAAGAGGCATTTGTGAGCTCAGAGACCTTGGATCTATGGAGAATAGGAGTGGAAATGCAGAAGACTTCACTCAAACCATGAAAGAGATTCAGGAGCAGGTCAAGAAAATAATCACAGTAGTAACCCAAAAGTTGAAGGAGAAAGTTGATTTGTCAAGGAAGGATGTACAATTTGTAGTAGGGAACTATGTCATGGTCCACCTTAAAAAATACAGATTGCAGAAGGGGATGTCAACCAAAATCCAGATGAAAAGATTGGGACCATGCAGGGTATTATCCAAGTATGGACATAATGCTTACAGGGTGGAATTACCAGCAGACCTAGGCATATCTGTAGTGTTTAATGTGGCTGATCTGATCAAGTATAAGGGGACAGTCAAGGATTCGGATCAGGATAGTAAGGAGATCTTCTAGGACATCAGCAACATGACCTTACCTACACAAGACAAGCTACAAGCAGAGAAGATCTTGGAGTCAAGAGTGAAGAAGCCTACAAGGCACAAGGTGTACATGGAGCATCTGGTAAAATGGAAGAACAAGCATGAATCTAAAGCTACCTAGGTAGAAGAAGTAGACTTTAAGAATCAAGTCATTGATATGTCTCAAGTCTCTTCTTCCAATCCTTAGTTGTTTGTGCTGAGAGGGGGAGAATGGTGCAGGAGCACTTGGAAAGGTACTAGGTTTATTGAAGTCTTGAATGAAGTTCTAAATTTTTTTGTGATTGTTCATAAGGTCATGTAGACCATTTAGTGGTGATCTAAGGGATGTCTTTGATTTTTTGGAAAGAGGTTGTCAAGAGCTAAGTAGTTTTAGATCTTCATTTTGGCTAAGTTGTAAAAATTGCCAAAGTTTTGAAAACACAGTGGGTTTTATATTTTGCATCTTTAGGTCATCTAAATGCTTGACCCAAGAAACTTAACTGTTTGAGAAGCATATTTAAAGGTTTCCTCAACCTTTATGAAGGGTTGGATGTTTCAACATTTTGATGAAATCTTGAAAAATTGAAGGAAGCAGCGTTCTATGTAAAAACTCCTATCTTTTGCATTTTGTTTGAGTTCTAATGGATTATTTTTACTACTGTCTGGATTGTAGAATGTAGGGTTGGTTGTTTACAAGAATTTTGTAGGATTTTGTAGCTTCTTTTGTTTATTTTTCAAGCATTTATTGTAAATAGCTGAATTATGCCATGTTCTTGGTCTGAAACGGATTGCTTTTGTGAAATGGTGTGCTAGAGCACTTTTCCACTATACAAACCATACGACCTCTTAGAAATAGTTCCTAGACACCATGCTTGTACATATGGTATAAATTAGGAGTTGTGTGGTTGTAGGAGTTGCTAGCAAAATGATGCCCTAGGCGAGCCAGTGCAGTTCCGATTAGGGAAAGCAGTGAGAAAAAGAATCATAACTTGCAGAGGAGTTGAGCTTTTGAGGAAATTATTTTTTGTGAATTTTTTTGATGGTCATGGCAATGCATGGTAGTTATGAGGAGGTTCTTCCAATTCATTTGGTAGGAGAACTTCTTGACAGTCTAAAAATAGCTTGAAGAGCTTCAAAACCCTAGGTTTCTGACCATTATTATGTGTGGATAGTGTATGGCCTTTGCAGGGCTTAAAACCCTAAAAAACCTTGAGGTATAGGCAAGAGAAACACAAAATCTAAACAAAGAACCTAAGTCTTTTGGTGGGTTTAGAAGGGAAAATCATTTTACCTCTGTTTAGAGACCTAATTGGGGGCTCAAGGCTTGTAGCCTTTCCTAACCCTAGGAGAAGGATTGTGGAAGCGATGGTAAATGGGAGTCTTGAGAAGCTATAAGAACCCTAGGTAGAGTCCCCTGAAGCTATTTAAATGTGTTACACCTCTACAATTTATCAAGGTGAATGTGGAGAGAATTTGGTCTTTAAGGGAGAGTAAGGCCAATGGAGAGTATATGGCATAGCACCAAGGTTGTCTTGGTAGAAGGGAAGCTTGTTGATGGAAGAGGGGTTGGGAAGACAAACCAGGGGCACCTAGTCATGAATAGGGACCTATAGGTTAGATTGGTGAAGCAAAACACCAAGGAGGTCTTACAAGGAAAGGCCTAGAGCAGGAATCTGTGATTGATTCCTCCAACCCCACTCCCTATCATTATTCCACTATGTTCCTCCTTTTATTTTGGAAATCTCTCATTTAATGACACAAAACTTAAGTTCAAAATTAAATCTAGTAACACGTAAATTAGCGATCTCCAATTTCTAGAGAAAACAAGTTAAAAGAAAAAGAATCTTCTCTGATAGAAGAATGTAAGAGAATAAGGTTAGATATTAGGTGAATACAACTTGTCTAGTCTATGCTCGCCATGGGAATATTTTTGTAAGCATATATAGAGCTCTACCCATGCTTTTTCAAGCTTATTGTTATTTAACTACCATACCAACTAACGATTCCATTGCATCATTCCCTTGCACTACCTCTATCAATATTTGATTCAGCTGAAAATAATCTACCTCTTTTGCATCCTCCTTATACTCCAGTTTAGCTATAGTTACTTCCTCTAGTGGAGGAGGTACTTCTTTGTCCTCAGGAAGAGATTTTTCCTCATAATCATTCTCAAATGCACCATTAGTAATCTCACATATACAAAAGTAAGGATTCATTCCCATTACAAAATGCAAATCAGGATTCTCCATTTTTTATCATTCTATTCCAAGAATTTAAAACCCTGTGTAATCTCTTGAATGCTCATAATCAAAGATGAAATGTTCAATCACATGAGTTGGTATATCATATCCAATATTTTCTATATCTTCATGTTTTAGAGAATGAAATGCTATTCCTACACACCAGCCCTTGCCATTAAAAGTGGGTCTACCAAAATTTCCAACTTTTATAGCAGCATCAATCTGCACTCCTAGTAGTTTTGTGGATCCATGAACATATGAAAGAACTTCAATACACAAAACAACTCAATTGGTCATAGAAATTATGTCACCATAAATTGGATAACCTACTACAGTGACAACATCTTACAAAGATGAAAGAGCTCCAAATTGTACAAGAGACACTTCTTCCCAAAACTCATCATCATTCACAGTTAACAATGCAATGTCACACTTAGTCCCAAATGCAAGCACAATAGCCAAATATTTAGTGTCTAATCCCCTCTTCTTCAACTTCACCTATGTATGGTGCTCTACAAAGTGAGCATTTCTAAATACTCTATGACCATCAATGATAAATTCATTGCTATTTGATCTAAACTGACGTGTGTGTTGTCATAAACTAATAATTTTATTATCATCTTTGCAAGTGTTGTCATAAACTAATAATTTTATTATCATCTTTGCAAAATAAATCTCAAATTGGGAATTAATATATATTATTCATTTATCAAAACTAAAAGGCCCAAAATATATTTGGACTAGGATGCTAGTGCCCCTATCCAACCTATTTTGGCCCCAATTTAAATATGTCAATGTTGAAATTTTAACATTTCAAAATTTCAATTTACTTTTTGATTTTTGGTAACTAATTTAGCAAGAATTAATCAAATGAATATAAATACAAGTCTTTTTCATCAATTAAAATCTTGGAAAATATATTGACCAATAAAGGATCCTAAACAATAGTGAAGGAAATTCAAGGGTAGAATTAGCAGCATTATTACAATATTTTCATCAATCAAGATTATGCTTACAAGGCATTAGGAAGAAGGAATCAATTATGTGCAAGAAGCTATTATGATCAATTATGAAATTTTTATGAAGATGTACAAGTTATCCTCTACATGTTAGCTACACAAATATAATATCTTTTTTTGGACTAATAGGTATTTCAATTCTTCAAGTAATTCAATAATTCATCAAGCAATTTTTGTGATAACTTTTAGTGTGGTGTCACTTCATCAAGGATTTCATACCAAGGTAAGATTCATTTATCATTTTATTTCAATCAATTATTATTGATATGTGTCCTTTGCTCAACCTAGGGCACACTCTCTTGATCATCATCATTAATTGTACATGGAGGTGGAAGCACAAAAATGGGGTTTAACTTAGATAAGGCCCTATAAAGAACAATAATTTCCTCTATTTTCATGTGTGTAGGTTAGATCTGAAGGTTTAATCAACAAATAGTGACAAGTAACATAGAGTAGACCACAACCTACCTTTTAGAGTTTTGAAATCCTAAAAAAATTAGCATCTTAGGTCTAGGGCACTAGTGCGTCTATCCACTAAATTAAGGCTCCATTTTTAATAGTAGATTCCTCCCTATATTTCATTCTCAGCTACAACTATTCTATTAGTTTCCATCTTGATCTATGTAATAAATTACATTTTTAGATCTAGGATTTATGTCAAGTAGGCTTCTCAAAACACACATCAAATTTATCTTCTTTACAACTCAAAAGATACAAACCCTAGGATATTAGCTCTCTATCATGTTAGCAAGATAAGCATCATCACTCATTGTTTTTGTGTCGAATTGTGTGTTCAAGAGGAAATATGTCAATCCTAGTTTGATTTGAGACCAATTTTTTTATTTCACAATGATTATGCAATGTAATGTTAAAATAAAAATAGAAAAATTTCAATTTAGGCTTAAAATGAATGTAAAAATATTTCCATTATGATTAAAATAAATATAAGGTTCTTTGAGTAGTTGTGGACCTATTATGTTGTCATTCTACTCCTAGGAGTTCATCTCTTAAGTTTGGTGTAATTTAGGCACATGGGAAACCCCTTGTGAGGTCTTGTAAAATATAAAACATTTTATATATCTTGTTTTAGGTGTTTTATTTCTTAGGAAAGGAGTTAGGGGTGTCAGGGAGGTAGTTTCACTCCTTCCTTGGATCTTCTCCTTCATGTGTTGGTAGTGTCCCATGATCAAGGAAATTGAAATCTCCATTTGACCCACAAACATGTTTTGAGGTTTTGGAGTCATTAGGGTGTAATATAGTCATTTAGATTTCATATTAGTATTTGGGGGGTATTGGAGGTCCTTCCCTAGTCCAAGAAACTTGATTTCCCAAGACACTATTGTTCCTATAGGAACACCAACACCTAAGAACTATGATAGGGACAAAAGCACCCTGAAAGGAATCAAGCCTCTAAAAATGGCTCACACATTGAAGGACACATACACGGACTCATATTGGATCTATGTGCTAGTGTCCTTGAATATGACAATCTAGTCCTTCTTGCTAGTAGAAAGTGTTTTGGGGCCTCATATGGGGAAATCGTATAAAAAAATTATTCTTGATAATCTTAGGTGTATAATGGAATTCTAAGCATGTCCTTATGTGTGATCACTAAGGAGTGCATTGTTTTGTGTGCCTTCTTCTAAATTTTCCCAGTTGTTAAACCTAGGGCTAGGGAGGTTGTTTACCTAGTCTCTACTACCATTAAGAATAGAAAAGCAGCCTCAAAATCATTTTGAAGATTGTAATAATTGGTGAGGGCCAAGGTGCCCATATCCACCATGCTTATCTCCACCTGTGGTATGCATAGGATTGTCTTGTTCTTTACCAAATAATGTAGTATGTAGCTTCCCTCACTTTCCCTTGCCCATGCATGTCTACTCACAAAATCCAAGCACACACTCTAATCAATGCCTTAATAATAAAACAAATAGTTTATGTTACTAGGAGGAGTCTAGATAAAACACATAGTAAACATATATTGCAGAAATCAAATCTAATCATTTATAATAACCCAAATTTGAAAACTTAAATTTATAATAAATGTAAGATATCAAGTAAGGATCTGACCCTATTTTTTGGATGTGCTTCATAGCATTTCATGGGAAAAACTACATAAAACCTTGACAAATTCATAAACTGTGAAAGACAAAAATACCCAATATTAAAGACTTATTTTGTGAATGGGGGATTTTAACATGCAATTAGTTGGAATGCCAAATAAAAAATATGTTTGCTACCCACAAGATAGGCACCATGCACATATCCATTATACTTCTGACTGGTATGTTCGCCAGTGAAGAATAATCATGCCTACAAAAATGAATAACGTTTTTATAGAGGCTATGGAGAGCTTGTTACCAAAGAAAGGAAATGAGTAAATGGAAATTCAACATTATAGAGCTGAAAATTTTGTGCAATAGAAAGCATGCTAGCATAAAAGCTCTCCACCCACCACTGGCATGACTTTATTTTGCTACTCAGATTTTTTCACCTTCCGCAGAAAGGTCACAATGTCTACCCAGGCACATCATAATGTGAGCAACCAGAGAGGAAATATGAGGAGATAAATAAAGACATGATTCATTGGGGAAGCAGAGAATGGTTTTACAAATAGAAATGAGGGAAACTACAGAAGAAGAAAAGGAATGGGAGGGTTTAAGGAAATCTAAAATCATATCTACTGCACAACTTGACATGGATAAAAAATCTATCATACAAAAGCTATAGCAACAATCTGTTATTCAATATGTTGCCAAATTTTTGTATCATCCCAGTCTTTTGTTTGTACCTGATAAAGATAGGAATAAATCATTAAAAACCATTGATATAATTTTTTTATAATAGTTAAATAGCAAAAAAATTATTAGCACGGTATATTTTGTAGCCACACTGGTAGACATGCATGTAAAATTTGTAGGTGCAAAGAAGGAAAATAGGGTAGACATAGAATGCAAGATACCTTATTTAAAATGTCGGTTGAGAAACTGAAATGCTTACTCTATTGCAGTACTTCATTTGTAGCTAAAAAGAGATAGGTGAGCACTACATGCCATTTCATTCTCATGCCATACCGACCTTTCACTCTCCACTATTCAACCATTTCACATGCCATTAATTCCACTACCATCCAATAAAGACTATTTTGACTGTCATCTACATGTCAATTTGAATCTCAATCGTTTTTATTGACACAGGTTGATGGTGCCACTATAGACTCCTCTCTACGTAACTAGCATATATATTTTTTTAATAATATATATAAAATATGCTGAGAGATATCCTTCTCGAGGCGTCTATTTTTAATCAATTACTCAGATAAATGTGCAATAGATGCTTCATTTCTGGACATATTTTATATATATATTATTACAAATATATATGCTAGTATACATACATGTATACACATATACATATTTGTATATATTCATTTTTTTCAATTTATGAAAGATTTAATTGTTTGAGTATGTTACTCATTCAAATTATTTAAATTTGAAATAAATGTCAAATTAAATCTATAACAAGAAAGTTAAAACACAATACATTATGTCTAAGATTTAATTTTCACTAATTAGATAATTTTATATGATCTTCACTCAAGCACCAAATCCATTGTTTAGCCAGCACAAATGTTTTGATTACTCATTTACATTCCTCAACACTTATTTTGCCCTGCAATGGATTCCTTTATAAGAAATGAATTAAATTTGCATATTCTAGGGAACGATAATTGGCCTCTAAGAAACCACACCTTCAATGGTGAATAGAGAGCATATTTATAATTACTGGTTTTTTCCGACGCCAACAATGCTTGTTAGTTTTCCTCCATACATTTTAAAATTTAAACTATGGTCATTGTTAGTGTCATCTCAGGTGAGCATTTATAGATTTCAATCGAAGACATTCCATTCTATATATTTGTGCCATGGCTGCAACCATGGCTAAGTTACCTGAACTACTTGATTGCCAAAATTAATGGAAATATTATTAGACAAATCTTCTGATGTTTAAATCTGGTAGAGCTAAAGCATCATGTCCAATTGACACCTTTAATGATTGTAAATTTGAGGTAATTCTTGGAGACTGGGTAGGAAGTTTGTTGTCTCTTTTCATTACAGAGAAAGTAAAACTTTTATTTTTATTTATTATTACATTATGAAATGCTTTATTATAGAGGTCAATTTTAATAAGTATTTGTTTTCTAATGATAATCTAATAAATAATTTCTTCAGTTATGTGAGAGTCTGCAAACATAATAGTTCTTGTTAATCAACCATCTAATAAAAAAATTCAAAGTAAAAACATACACAAATGAACTTGTGAATACCTTCTTATTACCCCCTTTTCCATTGAAAGGGTTGTTTGCTCCTAATTTTCTTTCCACCTGTACAAAAAACAAATGTGATTAGTATATTGAACCATATAGAAACATTAGAAAATATAATTAAATTTTTAGATCCAATGCTTTTAATAAAATTTTACTAAAAAGAATACAAAATTAGTATCATTTAAGTGATGAATATTTTATGTCAAATATATACAAAATAAAATCATTTAAAAATAGTTAGAGAACTAAGATGTAAGAAAAATACAGTACTATACTGTGAATTTTTAGTTGTAAACATTATCATTCGCTAAAAGATGATAGTTTGAGAAGGTGAAAATTTATAGTGAAATGGACAACGAAGTCTACCTTTGGTTAATATTATATTTTATTATTATATACCAGTACTGCTTGTTTCCTTGCAATGGATTAAAATTCCCAGTACTGCTTACTATTATATGCATATTGCTTAATTTTCTCTACACTCCATGAAGTGTTTGATATTGAAATTATAATTGTGGATGCTAAATCTGCAAATGGCTAATATTCTAACATACATCATTAGCAACAAAAAAAATATTCACATCCATATGAGATAATCCAACATGTTTTAAAATGTAAACAAATAACAAGATGACTAAAGAAAAGGTACATAAAAAACATGATGATAACTCTATCTCATATTGGATTGGTGCTTTTGTGAAAAGAATCCCTTTCCCAATCCTTGCTAAGCTCCATGATATGAAAATGCTATGAGAATGGAGTGGAAAAAATTAGTTTTCAATTGAAGAGAGTGACTTTGCATGAGATTGTGGAGGATTTGATGAAGAATGAAGCTTTCATTTATAGATTTTCAAATTGGAAGAGAGCTCAAAATAGAGAAATGTGGGATAATGATTTGACCAATGAGATGAAGCCACTTGTCAACTTGTGATGGGTTGAGGAATGAGCACATTTTGGTCAATGTGCCAAAGAGGGGAAGATTCAAATTTGAATTTGAGATTTAAATGATGAGTTTGACCTTGTGCAAGAGACATGTAAGGCCTCATAAATGCTTTGTTGGATGTACATGTCAAATTGGGGGAGATTCAAACTTGGAGAATATTCTCCCTTTTTATGCGAAGTTGAAAGAAAATGATGAATTTATAAATGAATTAAAATGATTTATTGGTGCAAGTGGGAAAAACTAGAGGATGTGATGGGTGGTTAGATTAGGTTAATCAGGATTAGATTAATTAAGATGATGTTAGATGTTTTTGACCCATTTGACTTAGATTTAGGGATTTAAATTAAATCAAAGGGAGATGAAAGGTGATAAAGATTTAGTTAAATAAATATTTGAATTATTTAGCTAAGCGGGATAATGATAGGATCAAATGAAATAAAGTTAATTTATTTAATTTTAGATGGACGATCCTTAGAGATTAAATCAATTAAACTTGGTTTATTTAATTGATGGGTGAATATGAACTGCATGATGTTAAATTTCACGTGTCTACATTTTTCCCCTCTTTGAAGGAATGTACTTGATGCGTTTGTTCAAAGAATAAACTTGTCATGATCAAAAATATAAAAAAATCAAATTTTTTTTCGAATGCCCTAGCAGAAAGAAGTACACTGGTACATTGCCCCCTTGAGAGATTGAGCGAAAGATGCAATTTGAGGGTTGATCTCACGATAAAGAGGTTCAAAATGGATGGTTATGATGATGATGCAAATGAGATGGATGATACGAGAATGACTATATCATTATGCATTGGATTTTTTATGTAGATGCTTATACTAACAGATCTATATTATGATGATGATGCAAAAATAATGTATGTGAAATGATTGGTGTTTCCTATTATGATATGAATGATATGTGGCATGTTGACGGTTTGTGGATGCAAGATGGATGCATGATGGATGCATTGGTGATGTTATATTAGCACAGAGAGAAGAAATAAGAAATGAGATTATGATAAGAGGATCCGACAAGTCCATGATTTAACGAGACTTTATTAGAGATGATAATGATAGATGATGGTTCACTTATCAATGATTGGGATTGTAAAAGGGCTACTTACCTTATGTTTGATAACACACGTAGGTATGATGCATCAAGGTATAAAGAAATAGGATGGCGTTGTACCTAGTGTGATGGACTTTGACTCGACAAATAGATAGGAGTATTCTTGTTCACACTTGACATAAGGAAACCTTGCTAGGACATACCTAACAAAGTAAGTATTCACCAAGTTATATTACAAGAATGTCCAACAAGCACAATAGACAAAAGATAATGATCATTGCCCCATTCCTATCTCTCTAAATCCTTCGTTCAGATATCATCGAGAGGTCCTTGGAATGAGTGCAATAAGATAAATCAAAAGACAAGATCAAGTACACCAAAAATCCAATGTTCTTCATACCTTCAGCCAAAGGGATGTGTTTTGATAGGATAAGAATCCAAGGTGATATCCAAAATGATGCCCATTGTCGGAACGATATATCCAAGGACATGCATTGTATAGGATGATGATGGTTTGATAAGTTGATTGATAGGCTATTGATATAAGGTTGACTGACATGTTTGAAAGTGATCAAGAGTTTGATTTTGTGCTTATGGTTTGTTGCTTCGATTTTTATTTTGTGTTTGCTTCTACTGATTCCTATGATTATTTCTGTTTATGTTGCCAAAGGATGAAGGTGATGATCAGCTTATTATGGATGATTGATTATTTTGAGTGAAAGAGAGATGAGACGGATGGATTTCTTCAAATATTTGGATGTTTTGACATTTTTTGGAATGTTTTGAGGCTATTTTTGGTATTTTTTGAGATTTTTACAAATGTTTTGAGTTTTGATTTTTTCAAATGTTTTTGGATTTTGATGTTTTTTGGATGTTTTTGGATTTTTTTCTTGGGAGCTAATCAAAGATTAGCCTTGCCTACGTTTAAGCTCAGAGACGATGTAGTTCGGATTCCAATTGTTTTTTATGTTTTTCTGATTTTTAAGTGTTTTTGGATTTTTTGCATGATTTGGATGTTTTTGGATTTTTCGATATTTTGGATGTTTTTGGATTTTTTGCATGATTTTGACATTTTGGATATGGACATGTGTGACGATATCAGTTCTCTGTTTGGGATTTTGCTGAATACCAAGCTAAGGTTGACTGATCGAATCGATGGATTGATGATGATGATAACATTGTTGACGATACACAACAATGCAAGGATTTGATTGATTAGGATTGATGACGATAACATTGTTGAGGATGCACAACAATGCAAGGATAGTGTTAAGCAACACAAGGATTGAGATTTCGATCGGATTGACGATGATAACATTGTTGAGGATACACAACAATGCAAGGATAGTGTTAAGAAACACAATGATCAGGAAGGATATCCCAAGATTATGGATTGATTGGATTCGATTGATCAGGATTTTGAAGCTTGGTTTGAAACAAGATATGTTTTGAATGATTTGATGTGACATTGACATGCAAATTAGATGTGAATGATATGGATTGTTTGGACTGATGTTCGATGAAAGATGAAGCTTGATAAGGAAAATTTTCTTGCCAAAATATGCCATGGGCTAGCGATTTGGAAATTTTCTCACAAATTCTTTGACCAATTTGATTTTATGTTTTTCCAATGTTCGGATCACCACCTAATTTGGAGGATATAGATCAAGATTTATTCCTGAAGCAAGATGTAGATATTTTCCCCCAGTGTCAAGCAATGTATGGAATGCCATGGATGGATGCTCAGATAGGTGTATGGATGGATGTGTATGGTAAGCACACAAAGGATGCCAAGGATTATCTTGCGATAAGATAAGGTTTTTGAATAGAGGAATGCTTCATTTGGATCATGCCTCATAGCTCAAATAATGCTGCATAGGATAAGATCAATGAAAACGGTCCATGTCAAGATGTTTACTATAAGCAAGTGCAAAGTGTGCCCCAAAATTTCATCAAGATTAAGATAACTCAGACTATGGATGTAGATGGATGAAAATGGATTAGATAAATGTTTCTTCAATGAATGGATTTATTATTGATAGGAAGGATGAAACATTGGATTTATTACGGATGGGATGAGATGCTTTCACATGAAATAGCGCACATAGATGCTCAATTCTACACATGACACCTGTTTGTGAGGTTTTCATCATGGTCCTACCCAAAGTGCCGCCCACGTGGTTTTCACAAGAGGACAATTTTATTTTCTTTACTGTTTTCAATCCTTTTTCTATTTTTTTTTTGGATTTTCTTAATTTTTGGTTTTTTTGGTTTTTCTCAAAATCTTTTAAGCTCATGTTGAACCACCTTATGGTGTTGATGTAGATGCCCCTATCATAATGTGCCATCGATATCTTGCTTGAAGGAGCTTCTTTACTAAGATATGTGCACTTGAATGCAACTTTTGGTATTCTTGATCTGCTTTATTGATATCGGGGTTAACTCTATCTTTGTGCTCGCATTGCAATAGAGTGCCTTTGAAATCCTTATGATGAAGGGTCGTTGCCAATACATTGTCAATTTGAGAATTGGATATCATGCGTGGAGGCGTGGATGGAGTGTGTTTAGGGATAGGAGATGGATTGGTTGATAGTTTGGAACCTTTGACTCTCTAATCTTGGGAAGATGAGCGATGATGGGTGGATATGAAAGTGTGCATGGAATTAGGACCAACTTCTTGATATACTTTGTACGTCACTTGAAAAGCCTGCTTTTTCTTTTGTGGGCATCTTTGATGGATACTTTTCCCTTTTTTATTTTGCCCCATAGTTTCTTTGACTAATAGAGTTTGATAGGGATAATATTTCTTTGTATTTTTTGGTATCCATTTGTATTTAATTTTTCCTTCATTCTTTTCTTCTTTTGCTTTGATAGTGTTCTTTCTACTTTGATTCAAACCTTTCTTTTGAAGTTGGTCCCAATTCGTGGATGGGGTGATGGGTGGAAGAAGATTCATGATTTGACTGGTTGTAGTATTGGCATCAGTTTCATCATAAGGATTCTTCATGCTCCCTATGTTGAAATTTTCTTGAGACGAAGTTGCCCCCAGTGTGGTGGTAATCATACCTTCATGCTTTGATTTTGTCTATTCTGAGATGTCTTGTTCAATAAGCATTCTCTGATAGATAGCCATTGTAGATGACGTTAGT
This sequence comes from Sequoia sempervirens, assembly GCA_007258455.2. NCBI lineage: Eukaryota > Viridiplantae > Streptophyta > Pinopsida > Cupressales > Cupressaceae > Sequoia > Sequoia sempervirens. Next base: position 381,739,820 of record VDFB02281492.1, on the reverse strand, counting down.
TCAACTTGCTGCTCTGCTAACTCTAGATTATATTGTTCTATCTGACTTGTTTCCTTGAGTGGATAATGTTGGATATCCTCATACCTGATGTCTCCAGTCTGAATTTGGGATATATCTGATCCTGATGTTGCCTGCTTTGTTTGATTGTATGAATCAATAACCTTCTATTTTTGTGTAACAATGTAAGGAATAAAGGGATCCTGTTCTAAATGAAGATCATCTATGTGTCCATCCATAGAAATCATCTCATGGGTAGATGGAGGAGTATGTGCTATGTGGATATGATCATCTTGAATAGATAGGAGGGTGTCCATTAGATCATTGTAGTATCTTGTAGATATGAATTCTTGATCCTGAATAATTTTGGAATCACCTTTGACATGCTTTGGATCAAGTTCTTGACATGGGTCAATTTCAAAGGATGGATTGCTTATAAGGGGTTCTTGGATGTCGTCATTAGACATGGTAAGTGGTTTAGTATCTTCAAGTGTCAATTTCAGGGTTCCTTTAGTATTTGTAACCATGAGGTCAAAAGATGTCAATATGTCTTGGAAAGGACCATTGCTACACTTTGGTGAAAGATGTTGATCATGCTTTGGAATAAAATTTTCAGATATGTCCTCTAACTCATAAGGCAATGTAGAGATATTTTCAATATGATCATTGGTCGATGGATTGTAGATTATGTCAATGGGATCAAATAATTCTAACACTCCTTGAAATAGATCACTAAAAAGTGGCTCTTGATGTATGGTGAGTTGATCATCAGATGGGGTGGAAACATCTTCAAGGTGCTCATCGATTGAGAGATCTTGATCATTGTTTTCAATAATTGTGGTGAAGGGATTTCCAATGTTTTCAACCATAAGGTCAAATGATGTTGACATTTCTTGGATTGGATCATTGTTGGTTGGATTTTGATCATGATTGAAAATTGACTCTTGATATATGTTGATTTGACCTTTGGATGAGATAGAAACATCTTCAATGTGTTCTTTGATGCATAGATCTTGATCATTGCTTTCAACAATTGTGGTGGGGAGATTGTCAATTCTATCACCAATGATTGAATGCTCATTGTTATCCCCAATAGTTATCAGTTTTCATGTTTGTGCTTATGTTTGTTGGGTAGCTTGAGAGGCTTGGACAACTTGAGAGGCTTGTTGCACTTGTTGAGCTTGTGTTGCTTGTTGCATGGCTAGATATTGTTGGATGGCCTTTTGGTAGGCCTGGTGAGCTTTTAGCGCAATGTTATATTATCTTGCTACATTTGGTTTTGGTGGTAGTGGCGGCGGATTCAGAATTGTGTTGGATTTAGTGACAAGTGGTTGAGATATGCTTGAAGTGATCATGGTAGTGAGGGGTTGAGATATGATGGGTGTGATAGGGGTGGTTGGAGTGATCGAGGTGATAGGAATGGTCAGAATAACAGAGGTGATAGGTCCTTGGGAGACCATATTTTGATTTTTTGAGATTGATGTTGTCATTTGATTAGATACCATCTGTTGGTGTGATGTCGATGGTATATTCAAAGGATTTGATGTGATGGCTTGATTGGTGTTAGGTGGATTGATTTGGATGGAGTGATTGGTGCTAGGTAAGGGGGGAAGCCCTAAACCAAGGAATGATGTTGATATGGGTAATGGTGGTGGAGATGTCTCTTGGTGCAATGACTCAACTATTTTGGTAAGTGTAGCAATTTTATCTCAACAAATTTGATCTTGATTTCGATCTTGACTCGCTTGATATAGTTGATTTGGTTTTTGTTCAAGCAGATTTGGGATGCATACTTGTGGTTTTTGCATGGGATCATGGACAAATTGATTTTGTAAAATGTTCTGATTTTGGATGATGTTCAAATTTGGCATGATAGGTTGAAATTGAACATTTTTTGATGTTGGGAATCACATTGCCTTGATTTAGGTAACTTTGATTTTGCATGGTGTTACCTTGACTTGGATTAATACACGGAGTTGTTAACATCTTGTTTGCACTTTGAACAATATTCGTATGATTTGAAAAAATATCCATCCCAAAGTTTACCAAGTTTGGATTCAAAATGTTCATGTTTGGTATAGTTGTACTTGGTACATTCACATTTAGCATATATGGATTTGATGAGATGACATTGTTCATTTGAAGGCTCATGCATTGATTGTTTGGTTGATAGATTTTTAGTTTTGGATTTAGATCTACCATTGGGAAAGGTGTTCCAATCTTTTGACTAGGCATACTCACATTTGTTGTACCATTGAGGTTGGTGGGAGATAATGATCCCATGTACAGATTGTATAGATGTGAGTTTTGAAAATCAATTGGCATCGTAAGGATTTGATAGTTTGGTTGACTTGGATTACTCATGATGTATGGATCAAGTTTATATTCCATGTTCTTCTTGTGTTTTTCCCTTGTTGAACTCTAAGGGATTTAGGACCAATGATGAGATTAATGATGAAAGGGGTGAATTATATGGGTGATGAACATTTAGGAACTTTGGATCAATGCTAGACTTAGGGTTTGATTTTGATTGGTTGGATTGGATTTGGATAACGAAATTGTAAACCCTAAGATGTTAGATGTTATCTTAGGATGAACTTTTTCAAATGGGTCCTAATTTAACTAGAGGTATGAGAAAAGATGCATTCCCATACTCGTAACTAAACAATGTGATTTTGATTTTGATGATTTACCCAAGTCTAGAATGATGTTTCCAAAGTTCTAAAGTTGTTTGGTGGGATGGGTTTTGTTATATGTTTGGAATTTGGATGAAGTGTTTGATTTGGTCCTAAATGAACCTAAGAAGGACTTGTTTACTAGGCCAAGATAGTGAAGAACATGCTTTTCTCTAAGAGTAGTTCAAAACCAAAAGACCAACGTTTGCTCAAAAGACGATAAAAAGATAAACAAGCACATGTGTGGGGTTCAATTTGAGTTAATCTTGGTTAATGAATTTCTTTTACCACAAACACACTCTTGATTAGATTTTGAATCTAGATGTCTAATGTCTCAACTTTCATCTTATCCCGCAAAGTGTATTATGCAGAAACCAAGGAAATTTGATGAAAGAGTTACCTATTGTTGACCTTAGTAGGAGGAAATTGAGATGAAATCCAAATGCTTAGAAGCTTTTAAGGATAAAATCCAAGGGAAAGCAATATCATGTGAATTTGTTCAAGGATATTTGCTTCTCCTAAAGGGTTTGATATTTGATGCTCATGTTGAATGTTGGTTTTCCAATGTTTTCAATCAAAGCACTATGTTTTCAAACTGACTCACAAGCAATATAACATCCTAGTCAATTGGTACATTTTTCTTGGTGGGCTTGCCTCATGCCCTTCATAGTAGAAGAGATGATTTTACATGCAACCAAAGAAAAAATATAAAGGTATGTGAAGAATGAAGTCTTAACCTCTATATTTTAACCAAGATCAAACATGGAAAGTAACTTCTTGGAATCTAAGTTCCAATGCACCACTTTGATAAACTCGTTGGATGGATTGGATGGCTACTAAAATTAAGGGTTTTAGTTTGGAATTTCCATTTGTGGAGGTTGACCCATATGGCGAGAGTCCCTTTTCAGATCCATCTCATAGGAGCCAACTGCGTGATACTGACGTTTACTCCAATACCCACATTTATATCCCGGTTGGAAATACTCTTGGCTTTAGAGTGTTACTAGTTGTGTCATTCCCTTGGGTGAGTAATTTTTCCCCAAGGTAGGCCCTCTAAGATAAACAAAAATGAGCAAACATATTCATAGTTCAATCAACCTTCATTTAGAATCAAAGGGAGAACACATGCCATAGGTTTAGTCACACTCGCACAATGTTTTGTTCAATTTTTAAACCCAAAATGAAGTGTGAAGGGAAATATTTTATGCAACTTAATGTCATCAAAAAGACTTTTGATTCTCAAGATCGTCGTGAAGTGGGAGAGAAGTGCATACACTTGTTTAGATGAGATTAATTTGCACAAGAGATTACGAAACATGAAAAATACATGTTCATTTTAAGCCTCAAGGAAATGATGAATTCGTTTTAAGCATCAAAAAATGAAGTGTGAAGTTGCTTGTTCAATTTTAACCAAATCCAAAAGCTAGTGAGTTTCTAGGGTTTAGGTTTAGACCAACTTTGAAAAGATCAAACAATGATTTTTTTTAATCCAAATCTAAAGTGAGTTGTCCTAAGATAATAATTAAAAATGGGAAATGGACACTCTAAGAATATAAAAATGCTTTGTCGATTTCATGTTTTTAATGCCCAATTGTTTTCAACTCAAATCTGCTTGTTGTTTGATTCTCACGTGAGAGCCAACCTCCATTGATGTCAACCTGCAATCATTCCAAACAATCACTAATAAGATTTATGCATTCATTGCAAAACTATAAAAGTATGCACAAGGCACATCAACTATGTGATGAAACTTCTTAAATGATAATAAAAGAATAAAATAAAAAAATAAAATGAGTAAGTTTCTGCAATATTTCAACTATTGTTTAGCTAAAATCTTTTTTAAAATTTTCAACCGAATAATATGCAAACAAAGCTCTGATTTAGCAGCAAGAAAAAAATTCAAATTTTTTGATTGTAAGGAGAATGTTTAATCCAAAGCATGGTAAACATAAATCCCAAGTGCATCCTCCTAGATCCACTCAACCTACAATGAAAACAAAAGACAAAGTATTGCACTACTTAGAACAAATCAAGCGATAAAAATTTGTAGATTTAATAGATTGAATTGAGAGTTCAAAAATTAATGATAAACCAATTGTCTTCAACAATGAGAACACTCCCCAATAGTTACCACATTAAATATTTTAAAACTACAGCCTCCCCCTATCGGTCACACTATTTTGGATGTGACAGAGTTGTTAGAGAAGATTGAAATAAGATATGTTGGATATGCTATCCATACACAATGGATGGCGTTGGGGTCTTGTTAGCACTTTATCATCTTGAAGACATATTAAGCACCTATGAGAGGCATTTAAAATTTGAAAGAATAAGTAACGCGCTAATGATAATTGTCTACAGATCGATCAATGCAAAAACATGATTTGAAAGGGAATCCTTAAATGATATTAATGACTCTGCGTGGGAAAACAAGGAATTCAGGTGACAAACCAAATTGGGAATGAATGCAATGCAAATTTTCAACAAGTCATTAAACTCATCATAAGTGCATGAGACAACTACGCTGACCAAGAAGTAAATACGGCGACCCATCATTTAGTGGAGACAAATTTCCCATCATTTAGTGGAGATAGATTTCAGACAATCTGTAAAACCTCTTAAAATTTGTACAACCATCCAAAGGTATATATGTAAATATATGACTTTATGGGCATGGTTTGACAACTCACAAGGCAGATTGTAGTTACTTCCTGCTTCTAAACAGGTCTGGTCAAACTAAAATAACATGACCGTACAATCATCTGCATTTAATGACTGAAAGACTCTTAAAGAAAATAGAAATAAAATCGGATTTGCAAATTGATGGAGATGTCCTAATGTTGGTGCACAACCATCTAGACCATCATTTTCTCAAGAGGCTCAGAAGGAGGATAAATCACCATTACTAAACAATTTAATGTGTGGAAAGCTTGTGTCAAGAAAACTATACAAGCCAAACTCCCATTTGTATACAAAATGCAGGATACCCAAAATGTGCATGCACTATTTTTTCTTAATAGCATAGAGAATAGCCACTCATAAAAAAAATAGACCACTATTTTCTTTATCTCACCGTTGCCACCTGTAATTATTTTTCCTGTAGATGAGTTGAATGATAAATTGTAGAATACTTTGAATGGCAATCTTGTTTTAGCAGCCAATCGCTCTGTGAGTTTCTTCTGCGTCTAAAAGGTACATAACAGAAAAAAAGAAATCAATACATGGGTATGTGCAGGATTATGATGGGCCAAAAAGTGGCAATATTATGGAGTCATCCCATAATAATGGGTTACACTTTTTGGCTAAACTTGACATTGAAATCAACATTTTTAGAGAAAACTTCACTTTCTGACACTTATAGTAGGTAAACTATTAGGAATTTGAAAATGATGTAAACTAGTGATTTGTGAGATTTTTTCTGTAGATTTTAAATGTATTTTTTTTGAAAAAAATTGAAATTAAATTGTAATTTTTTTGTGTCTCCCTTGATAACTAGTTTTTAATAGTAAACAACATTTTTAAAAAGTAGTGTGTACTTCGGCAAGCATAACTTTTTTTCTACAAAGGATAAAACTATAATTCTTTTGAATTTAGGTTGGTAACACAAGTATCTAGGGCTTTCATTTTGTTTCATAGCATTTTGTTCAATAATTTTCTCTTAATTAAGTTTTGAAGTCAAAACATTTATAATTTACACATAGGTGCACTTTGGCACGCATAACTTTTTTGGTATGTATTGAAATTCAATTTTTCTTTTTTTGTTACAATAAGGACATCAATACCTAGTGGATATATATTTTTAAAAAAAAAATTCCTCAAATTTACTATTTTTCCACAATGATTTTTCATCAAACTTGACATTCGGTGAAAAACCTATGTACAGTAAAACTAAAAAATAAAATATAAAATAAAAACAAAATATATTAAATTTATAGTTGCTGGAAAGCACGTTTTGATCACTACAATCATCCAATTTGGTTTATTAAGTTGACTCCATTTGCACCTCCTTCCCAAGCTTCGATAATAAAAAAAATGCATAAATTTTGAAATGGTGGAGGGGAAGGTAAAAAAAGGGGGTTCATTAGAACCCCCCTTCTAATGAAGGGGGTTCATTCAAACCCCCTTCATTAGAAGGGGGGTTCATTGAACCCCCTTATATGGTGCAAAAGGGGGTTCATTAGAAGGGAGGGGGGTTCATTAGAAAGGGGTGGTTCATTCAACCCCCTTCATTAGAAGGGGTAAACCATTTCAATTTTTTTTATGAGCATTTCTAATTATTCTTAGTTTGAAAAATTGTAACCCACTATTGTGGATTTACCCTATGGGTATTTGTAGGGTATGCGGTGACAACTTTTTTAATCCAAAATTGATGAAGCGAAAAGGGTTTTTAGAGGAGATTCTCAGCTTTCCACCAATATAAATTATGCTTTAATTTGAATTTAATAAATAATTATTATTTATTTTCTATTAAATTCTGACTAAAGTCCTAATCAATAGGCTGATTGAAAAACATCTATAACTTTCAAACGGTATCACATTTTTGAATCTGAAACATGTGTCACATACTATGCTTCACATACTATAGGATTAAAAAAGAAAAATTAAATTTCATGAAGTTTTGACCAAGTTAAGGTGGTCAGACATACAAGTTTTTTATATTTTTTAAAAGTTGTAATAAAAAATTCATAATTAATTATTTACTAGGAAAAAAATTACAAAAAAGTATGCATCACATCCGAACATGAGTCCTCTACTTAAATATAAAATCTTATAAAAAATTATTATCATTTTATTATGGTTAGAGTGGTCAGACATACACCTATTTCTTATTTTTTCTCTGAAATTTAAGTACTACTGCATTGAAATTTCAAATTTTCACCAAATAGATTTTATTTATTTTTAAATAAACCTAGTAGTTTAGAAACTATATTCAATTTTATACAGATTCTATTCTTACATATTCTTGAAATAATATAGATAACTTATTCAAATTTTTATGTCAAGTTGCCTAACACTGATTTTTTTGAATTTATTGCCACTTAAGGGCCTATTTTTTCCATTATAATTCTGCACATACCCACATTCACGATGAATTATTTGACATAATGATTTAGATAAATGCTTTCTCATGGTCTTCCAGGCATGTGAATTGTTTGACAGAATGCTTTAGAGAAAATTTGCATGCAAGAAACCTTTAAGCAATGGCTGGGCGTAAAACAAAGGTGGCAAGCAGTTTAAGTATTTTCAAGCTAATGCATTTGGTAGGTGTAAAGTGAACTAATGTGCCCTTTGACTAGCATATATTTGACGGGGCGTGGTCATCCATGAAACGCATAAGGACAAGGCATAGGTATGCATGCAAAAGGACAATGCAAAAGAACAACCTAAGTGTCTTAACTGCAATCAACTACAAATCAATCGACCAGACAACAACCACCAGCTAGACTCAAAAAACTTGGACACATATGCGGCCATGATGGTAAATGTGTGCTATTTGACACAAACGTGAACTCGCACTCCACCACAAAAATTAGTAGCTCTGGTTGGCTTTAGGCAATGCAGAGAACATTAAACAAGTGGCATTTAAAGATTTCCTTAGCCTGCAATCTTTTTTTTTTGGGCGAACTGTATCTTTTTCCCTTTCCAACGTGTATCTCAGACTGACATCATCCTCTCTATGCATGAACATTTATCAAAGAATAAAGGGCACATTAACTCAGATGCTTCCACAAATGAAAACACTTTTCTTTAGTCAGAACTTGAATAGGTAGACTTGGATTTGGATATTAATTGCTGGTTGGGGTCAAAATGTGTTCAGTGGTACCCACACCATATTGCGAAAGTAGGGAGAGAACAAATACTCAGAAGTGATAGATGTTTTTCATGGCAATACGTGAGGCAATGGATTTCTATGGTGACTAAACTTTCAGAGATGGTGGATCAGTGATAAGAAGAAAATTTTGGTCTTGAAGAGAGTTGACATGATATCTACCATGGGTAAAAATCAGTGGACTATGCATTTTGCTTTAATATGCAACAACATAGTAAGCTGCCATTCCATTGTAGAGCATTTAAAGTCAAAGCATCAAATTCTACTACCTTCAAAATGTAGAAAACCAAACGCATTGAGCTAGGCAATAATGACAAAATTTCTAAAAATACGCATGACATTATTTTGAATAACCATGGTGCGCAACATCTATAGAGAGTAGCAATATTTGATCAACAATATCGATCAGGAAAACTTAGCTTTCCTTCAAAGATAACATCGATGGGAGATTCCATACAACATAAAGACGTGTTTAATATTGTAACAATCAATATGTGAGCAAGTAACGAGGATGAATGTCATTTTCTATCATCTTCATACAAGATATTTTGGAAGCAAAGTCATTCTACATTAATGCTTACCTCTAACTGATGATTCATTAATGGACTCTTCTTACCCTTCACCATTATTAGCTAGTAACTGTGAAGCAGACTTCCCTCGATAAATGTAGATTTCTTTGTCCATTTCTTTAAGTTGTTGATGAAAGCATTAAATGACAATGCTTGCATTGCATTTAGAACGCCTTCATGGATTCTTAAACTTCCAATATCTTTATGTTTGCATAGGTTTAAGTAGCTATGTCATACAATTGATTCAATGTTATGTTGTAATTCTACAAAACTCACTGTTAACTACCTATCCCATGGTAAATCATCAGATTTATGAGTAAGCACATGAAGAAAAGACTACATAATCCATTTGAATTCTCTTATCTTAGCAAACTCTGACTTATCATTTTAGTTCATGAATATCAAAGAGAAATATCAGAATGATTAAAATAGATCAAAAGAACTGACAAAAAGGAAATGTTTTATATTAGAATGAATAAAATACAGCCAAAAGAACAAAGTTCTAGAATCCAAATAGCCATTATTTAAAATAGGAAGTGCATTATGAGTGCTTGATTCAATAGATTGTATTGGTTCTTGATTATCAAGACAACCATGGTCATGCCACTGCAATAATAAATTTTAGCTCAAAATAAACAGTGCAGCAAATTAGTGTAATAGCCCTTGGACCTCCTTCTAGCGCCATTATGTGGATGCTAAATCTACAAATGGCTAATATTCTAACATACATCATTAGCAACAAAGCAAATAATCACATCCATATGAGATAATCCAACATGTTTCAAAATGCAAACAAATAACAATATGACTAAAGCAAAAGCACATAAAAAACATGATGTTAACTCTATCTCATATTGGATTGGTGCTTCCGTGGAAAGAAGCCCTTTCCCAATCCTTGCTAAGCTTCATGATATGAAAATGATATGAAAATGCTATGAGAATGGAGTGGACAAAATCAGTTCTCAATTGAAGAGAGTGACTTTGCATGAGATTGTGGAGGATTTGATGAAGAATGAAGCTTTCATTTATAGATTTTCAAATTGGAAGAGAGCTCAAAATAGAGCAATGCGGGATAATGATTTGACCAATGAGATGAAGCCACTTGTCAACTTGTGATGGGTTGAGGAATGAGCACATTTTGGTTAATGTGCCAAAGAGGGGGAGATTCAAATTTGAATTTGAGAGTTAAATGTTGAGTTTGACCTTGTGCAAGAGACATGTAAGGCCTCATAAATGCTTTGTTGGATGTACATGTCAAATTGGGGGAGATTCAAACTTGGAGAATATTCTCCCTTTTTATGCGAAGTTGAAAGAAAATGATGAATTTATAAATGAATTAAAATGATTTATTGGTGCAAGTGGGAAAAGCTAGAGGATGTGATGGGTGGTTAGATTAGGTTAATCAAGATTAGATTAATTAAGATGATGTTAGACATTTTTGACCCATTTAACTTAGATTTAGGGATTTAAACTAAATGAAAGGGAGATGAAAGGTGATAAAGATTTAGTTAAATAAATATTTGATTTATTTAGCTAAGGGGGATAATGATAGGATCAAATTAAATAAAGTTAATTTATTTAATTTTAGATGGATGATCCTTAGAGATTAAATCAATTAAACTTGGTTTATTTAATTGATGGGCGAATATGAATTGCATGATGTCAATTTCACGTGTCTACACTAATAAAACTTGAAATTTCAATTATTCAATTAAAACTGTATTCTAATACTTATATGACACCTATATTAATTCTCTCCCCTACTACAACCCTATTAACTAAACGTAGATATATAACTAATCTTGCCCGCTATCACTTACTTTTAAGTGATACCATTTTTTCACTAGTTTAAAACCCCCAATACACACCCCTCTAGACAGAATGCCAATTTTATGTTATATTTACTATTTAATTCTATTTCCAATTTTTAGATTCTAATCAACTAAAGGTTTACATAATAATAATCATAATAACAATTCTATGGCCAGAGCATGAATAAGATATATAAACCATAGCAAGACTTCACACGAAGAGAGCTTAATATTATTGCATGGGCCTTTCATTACAATAACCATTCATTGGTTACAAACATCCAACCTGAATGAGGTTTTCAGCTAAATATAAAGAAAAGCAATAGCAGTTACATCATACAAGTCTCGGAGCTTTGGTTAGTGGGCACATTACTACTGTCTAGTTTAGAAGTATTACTGTTGATATCATTACTGACACAATTTTCGCAGCTCTTTGAATTCCTCTTAACTTTAGTAATGGCATTAAAGGGAGCTGCAAGTGGAAGCGAATTACATCTAAAACTACGCTTCCCTGGCAGGTGAGACGCTGCAACTGCTGGTGCTATGCACTGGATTCCATTGCATGGTGGTGAGAATTTAACCGACGAATATTCTTCCGTGTTGCATGGAAACGTGGAGTTGAGGAAATGCTCTTCCAGATCTTCCTTCCCCTACGGAAAAGAAGAAAGAGATCAAGTTCAAGTCCATCTACTATATAAAAATGAAAACCTAAAACATGAAGTATCACAATCATTTTAACGTACCTGCAGGCAAGCAAAACTTATCTCCCAAATCTTGCTTGAATTGAAGCGTTCCCACATTTTTAAATGGCGAGCCATTGAATTTTGAGCAATAGAAATGGAAATAAGTTTTAGAAACCTAAATTAACTTTTCCATCAATGATGATATAATGATTTAACATGTCGTGTATTTGATGGAACCACTGGCTTTAGGGAAACATATATTCATCAAAGAGTGGTTCATGTAATATTTATCTACAAGCAATGTTTGATGATCTGAGATTTAGTGTATCATTATATTAAAATTGAATAAAATGTAGAAATCTAAGATTTGATACTCCAGAGTGGGATTTCAATTTGTTGTGCTTATAATGTTACTTCCAATAACTTCAGTCAAAGTTCTGCATATGTTTGTGCCGATTGGATATGGATATTTGTTGATGAATGTGGATTTCTGCAAGCAACTGTTCAGTCCAGTTTCTTGTGCCCGTAGCTTTCAAAAGTTACTTAGCATCATAATAGCAGAGAAAAATCATACTAACCTTCCCATCCTTTATCTCTTGTATTTTTTCCCTCTGGGCACACTTTTATTGACGAACTGTTGTACGTAAGAGTATCCTTGACCTTTGCCTTAAACCCTTTTGCAATCCACAGACTATATAAAGTATCTCATATGCATGCATTCAACTCAAAGAAAAGGTGAAGGCTACAAAAGCATACGTTAATGGTCCTCGATTTAAGGGATATCTGATCCTTTTATTTTACACATAGTACGTTGTCTCCATTGTCATTCTAAACTCAAAACAATACCTTCACCATCATCTGTAGCCATCGCATGAACGGTTCTGCAAATTCTGATCATCTTCAGAGTGATCTGTGAACAAATTATTGTTAATATACCTGCAAGATCACAGAAAATACAGGTGTCGATACCTTCCCACTCAGTACACGGAGATCCTCTCAAGCTCGTTTTGCTCAGAATGCTTTAGCAGGCCAAAACTGTCAGCATAATGCACAAATGAGAAATATAATGTGCAAAGAACAGTTACGAGATGATGCATCCATGTAACGTCCACCTAAATGTATTCCACTTTCGTTAATTACTCTAGCCACATTTCGTATTCCAGCCACATCTGTCGGTTATACATCTGACATGTAACAGTAGGTCAAAATAAATGCAGGTTGAAAAAATGTAACATTCTGAGGACCGTTCATTTCAGAGCTCGACCACTTGCACGTCTTCCATTACAAACCAAACGCTACTCACCAGTACCGTCACTGCACGTCAATTTTTGCATGAGAAGTTTTTGTTGACACAGATTGTTGGCTGTCAATGTAGAACGCCTCTCGGCATAATTATTAAAAATACCCATTTCAAAAAACAATTTAGATGATTTCAAGGAAAAAGGACCAACATATTATTAATATTTTTTAAGATGATATTTGATGCAGACTTAACCCATGTGTACCCAAAGTCAAATCTTAGAAACAATAGAAGTGAAGAGAGGTCTATTTCAGACTTCTGTCATATTAAAAGGTTTTAATGGGTACACTTGCCACGTCAACCAATACAAAACAATTACTATTCATAGACAGCTCACAACTTTAAGGCGTTAAGCGTTACTGATAACGTAGCTTCCACGGAGCTGCAAATAAAAAAATCTTAGCCACTCTATCAAAAGACAGATATCTGTTATTTATTTATTTATTATGTATATTAAGTTATAAGAATATCTATTTTATTAAGGTCATTCCAAACAGAATTTTGACATCATTTTTTATGATGCAAGAATGTTGTATTCAATAAGACTTAATTCAGAACTATTCAACGAAAATTATCAATATCTGTCTAATTCCATTAAAGACTTGTTCAAATATTTACATAAAATTTGTCAGAATTATTCAAATATTTACTCATTATTCACGGAGTCGATTTATGGAAGAAAACTTCAAAGTGTGTACTAGTCTCTTTGAATAAATCTAAAGGAGCACAGTAAACTCATAGTTAATCCAGCATTTTCTTGTTTTGTTATGATTGATTTCATCTAATACGTTATTCATGTAAATCAAAACCCAGATGAACCGAGACTGTAGATAAGTCTGAGGTGCCCAGTCTAAGCTGCAATGTGTTGCTTCAACCGTTGGTGATATATCAAGCGAACCTAAAGTTAAAATGCTAATATCATATATTATACATGTTCAGAATAGGAGGATAGACATAAGGAGACTTGGTCACATTCTGTAGTCAATGTTGACTTGATCAAGTCAATCCGCAGATTATGGTATTAAATACCACATCCTAGGTACTCTCCTATACAGCATAGCCAAAAGCGTTTTTTCTAACTCTCTCCTCTCATCTAACACAATCCCGACTACTGTTTAGCTACTCTGAACTGAAATGGAATCGAGTCTGCTGGTTATTCCCTTGGTCATATTATTGTTGTCTTCTACAGTTAATGGAGATGGGTTGAAGGTGGGTTATTATCGCCATACATGCCCTGAGGCGGAGGATATTATCAGTGAAACTGTTGCCAAAGCTGTTAAAGCTAATTCTGGTGTAGCAGCTGGACTCATAAGGATGCATTTTCATGATTGCTTTGTAAGAGTAAGTATTCTGCAATAGGCTCACCTTGAATTCCATCCCTTATTTCATTGTAATCATGATTGATTATGTAAGAATATATATTAAAAACAGTGATGGGTGATGAATTTCAGGGTTGCGATGGATCGATTCTTCTTGATTCCATAGGAGACAACAAAGCGGAGAAGGATTCGCCGGTAAACAGCCCAAGCCTAAGGGGCTACGACATAATTGATGAAGCCAAGTCCAAACTGGAAGCCAAATGTGCCGGTGTCGTTTCTTGTGCCGACATAGTGGCTTTCGCTGCAAGAGATAGTGCTTACCAAGGTATTATTTCGATTAAAAATAAAGTTAGGGTTATGTAACACTAATAATAGAGCAATAATAGCTTACCATATATCACAATGAATGCAAATTCAGGCTGGTGGATTATTTTGGGCGGTTGAAGGCGGACGAAGAGACGGAAGGATATCTCGCGAATCAGAGGTCGCAGAAAATGTTCCTTCTCCCTCATCTGACGTAATGCAGTTGACACAAAGTTTTGCTTCAAAGAAATTGTCGCAGGAGGACATGGTTACTCTCTCAGGTACACCTTCATCGTCTCTAATCACGCTAAATGAATTGATTATATCGCCTGTAGATTATATCTTATATAAATTATCTGACTGCTCTTGCAGGGGCCCATTCGATTGGGGTTTCTCACTGTGATTCATTCGCCGGAGATCGTCTGTACAACTTCAGCGGCAGGGGTGGTCAAGACCCTTCCATGGACTCTAACTATGCTCTTCAGCTCAAGGCCAAATGCCCCCTTTCGGCTTCAACCAACATCGTTGTTCCACTGGATCCTCTTACTCCCACTAATTTGGATGTGAAATACTACGTAGACTTGCAATACAAGCGTGGACTGTTGAAATCTGATCAAACGTTGATGTCAAAAGATGCCACCTCCAGACAGGTGAAGATAAAAGCCAAGTATCCCACAATTTGGAGGAAAAACTTTGGAAGGGCAATGGTAAAGATGGGTGCAATTGACGTGTTGACAGGATCGCAGGGAGAGATAAGGCAGCAGTGCCGTGTCTCCAACTAGCCAATTCCTCAGCCCTCTTAAAACAGTTGGAGTGTCATGGCTCTATTGTTTTATACCATTCTTTAATTGCAATTCCTTCATACCATTCAAAAGAAAATTACAGTTATTAGTTAAGCTATAACTGCATCGTCCATGTATACCAAGGATGTTTCCTTGCATATTTTTCTCTGCCTCAATGATTTGACAAACACAATGATAATTTTGCCCATACAGTTTGAATAATATGTGTTTTCCTTTTTGTGTGTGGAGACATACTAGCACGCCTTCTCCATATTAAAATGTTAATAAACATCCTTTTGACTTTTAGTTCTGTTGTCCAGAACCACACCGCATATAGCCTCTAAATTCATATTAGAGGCTCTACTGTTCATGTGAGGAAAACACGTTAGAGAGCTAACCATTCGAGATCCTGATGAGGTATTAATATAGTCAAAATATTGTAGACAACCATTAAAAACTAAATATAATTGAAAGTTTGATAAATGAAGTGGTCGAGTATGATTAGTTGTGATTGAAAATAAATGTATTCAAAATAAAACTAGCAGTTCTGCGTAGAAACACACAATAGGCAGTGATACTGAGGGGAGATTGGATTAAAATATATGCAATATAGCTTAAGGCAGACAACAATAATCAATAATACCTAATGTAACCAAACATAGAATCAATAGTATTAATTATTTTATTGTGCTCCAACCATAACCAGAATACGGAAGCCATAAATCAAACAACATTACTTTCAACGGCCACCCACATGCACAAAGCCACAATATAGCCCAAGCTATACAATAAGAATCGACCAAAACTCCATAACCTTAACAATTTTACTGTTACATATATATATTGCTACTAAAATATACCCAATATAGCCTAAGTTCATGGTGTGAGTTGTGGAGAAGAGGAATAATGTAGGATGCAACAATGCGAAGAACAAAAGTCAATAATACTTGATGTAATGAAACATGGAATAAATAGCATAAATTATTTTATTATGTTGCAACCATAACCAGAAAATGGAATCCATAATTCAAAAACTTCAAGCCATAAATCAAACAAGATTAGTTTTAGCAGCCACTTAGATGTAGAAGCACAAAATACAGGTTGAGCTATACAACAATAATTGACAAAAACACCATAATCTAGACGATTTAATTCTTACATATATATATTGCTATTAAAATGGACCCAATATAGCGTAAGGAAAATAACAACAATTAATAATACATAATGTAACTAAGCATAGAATGAACAACATGTATTATTTTATTCTATTGCAACCATAAGCAAAAAATGAAACCCATTAAATAGACCCTTTTCAACAGTACCTTCTGCAGAATATGACAATATAAATTCCATAGCAAGCATAGCCTGAAACATATGAATTCTATTTGTATCTTAAGTCAGAAATGTACATATGTCTACATTATATATATAAAATAGAACACAACAAGATGAGTTGTGGTTTCCAGCCTTCCATATTGGACGATGAAGAGTCATGGACTGCCATGAAACCGTTGAGCATGGATATACGGTCTTGACAAGTGTGATCAAGGCATGTATGAATTTTGATTATCACAATCAACATCGAGTATAGTGGGATGTAGTTGTCATTTGACCATTGCAACTAATTTTGCAATTAGTTAATGAACATCACCATTATAGGTGGAGTATGGTTTGCGAAAATAACGAAAAAATATAAAGCTTATTGTGGTGAAGGTCTGAATTTGAGAGAGAATATGTAAATCACCAGATTTAAAAACCTGTATAATGTATACTACAAAATATACAATAGATATGTAATGCAAGGTATGATATAAATAAATTTAACCATACTTGTGTGTGTGTTAGATTCTAGCAAGCGAGGAAGAGAAGGGGGGTGGTCTACACTCTATCACTTTGATGAATGATAGAAGGAATGTTTTGGCTACTAATGAGTGAAAATGAAATCATTGGAATCCAAATTATGGCTTTAGTATGATCTAGAAGAATAAAAGCAAAGTGCAAATATTAGTCCAGTGGTCATTTGTAATTCATACAAAAAATGTAAACCAAGAGATGTGTAAGTTGATTATTTTATAATATACAATTTGCTATGAAGTTGCAATGTGAGCAATGAAGTAAATAAAACTTACACATACATGGTGTATGTTGCAGAATCGACTGTCAACATAAGAAAGTAGCACTTGATGTCCACCCTAGCATATTGGCTTATGGAGTGTCATGCACTGCCACCAAACCCCCAAGCAAGGAGAAATAAATCACCAACCATTGGCATCAATGGTGAAAGCAATATCTAGGCTGATGCTTACTTAACACAAGCTCTAAATTGAAATAGCATAGCGTGTACAAGAGAACCATATGCAAAATAAATGAATCCAGGGTAAGATAGAGAACAATAACCAGTAAATTTTCTAACCTTATATGAATAGTATGGCTTTCAAAAGGGAAAAGACACAACGTTTTGAAGAGCACTCCATCGAAAGCAATGTCCAATGGACATGAAGAGAAAGTGGATTAACATTAACTATGTTACTTAATCACAACCATAGCTTGTAGCATATGAATTCCAATTGAATCCTATCTCAGAAATAAACAGATGTGTACATAAAATATATAAAATAAAACAAAAAAAAAATGACTGTATTGTGGTGAACATCTGTATTCGAGATAGAATATGTAAATCAACAGATTTTAAGAGCTCTATAATGTACAATAGAAGATATACAATACACATGTGACATAAGCTTTGAAATAAGTAAAATTTAAGCATACATGTGCATGCGGTACCTTCCAACATCCAAAGAAGGAAACAAGGGTTGGTGTGCACCCTGCCACTTTGATCAATGATAGAAGGAAAATTTTGGCTACTAATGAGTTCAAATTAAATCATTGGAATCCACATTATGGCTTGAGTATCATATAGAAGAATACTAGGAAAGTCCAAATATTAGTGTAGTTGTCATCTCTAATTGATAGACAACATGTAAAGCAAGAGATGTGAAAGTTGATTATTTTATAACATACAACTTGCTATGGAGTTGTAATGCAAGGAATGAAGTAAACAAAAATTAGACATACCTGGTGTATGTAATAGAATGGACGATCAATATAAGAAAGAAACACCCGATGCCCACCCTACCATATTGGGTCATGGAGCGTCATGCGCTCTCACCAAAGCCCCAAGTAAGGAAAAATAAACTGCCCACCATTGGGATCAATGGTGAAAGCAATGTCTAGGCCAGTGCTTACTTAATTCAAGCTCTAAAGGTATCAAAAGTTGCACATAGGATGATTGTTTGTGTTGAGTATGGTTGCAAACATAAAAGAAAAATTAAAAATTTAGTACACTAAACACATACCATTGGTAGACAATAAATCAATCAAAAAATGCGAAGAATTATAGAATCCATAGCAAATTGTATGCAATGAAGGCGGAGTAGAAGAGTAGAAGGAAATAAAATTTAGGCATACCTTGTGTAGGGTATGAAATGGATTATTGAGAGAGTAAGGGAGGCCTGGTTTGCACCCTTCCACATTATGGCATCAAGCG
The DNA here is from genome assembly GCA_007258455.2 of Sequoia sempervirens. Taxonomy (NCBI): domain Eukaryota; kingdom Viridiplantae; phylum Streptophyta; class Pinopsida; order Cupressales; family Cupressaceae; genus Sequoia; species Sequoia sempervirens. The sequence goes on along the minus strand of VDFB02281492.1, from coordinate 381,721,001 downwards.
TCATGGATTGTGATGAAACCTCTAAGCAGAGTAGTTTTTCCTCTGGGAATTTAAACTATACGTCAGTGCATGTATTTGGAATGTAAAATGCTATCAAGGGAATATCATTTGGAATAAGGGAGATTAGAAGTTTCGCACAACAAACATGTACCATCACTACAAAGTATTTAGATAGGAAATTATAAAAAGTTGTATAATTTGCAAAGAATAATATCCAATATGTGTCAAATAAAATAAATGTTATAAAGAGGATGTAGGTATACCTTTTGCAAAGTGTAGCAAATAATATGTGGACAAATGAATATAATTGCCTTCTGCAACCTACCAATGTTATTAACATGAGATCACTATTATCTTGTTAGGAGAATATATAGACTTACAACATTTGTCACAAAGAACTTTGAATGTAATTAGAAAAGAACAGATGGAAAGAATGGCATACAACCTTACCTTGTATAAAAATACAATACAGTTTCAAGTCGAACAACACGGGGCACTTGCAAGAATATAGGTATTAACAATTATAAACCTCTGCAGTAACACCTGGAAATGTTCCCAATCTAAATTTGTTAGAATTTGAAATTGTTAGTGTAGACATGAGAAATATCCTAATCAACTAACTTCGATTATTCTTTAATCACCCCTCTATTAACCATTTAATTAAATCATATTAATACCTCTGTTAATCAAATAAATCAAATTTATTTGATTAAATCATTATCCTCTTTTGATTATATAAATCACTTTATTTATTTAATCCTAAAGTTCATCTTTAATTAAATAAACCAATCTTATTTAATTAATCTCTTATGTCCTCCATTTAAATTAAATAAATTCATCTTTAACACTAACAAAATCCCCTTTAGCTAAATAAATCAAAATATTTATTTAACTAAGTCTAAATCATTTTCCATCTCCTTTTGATTTATTTTAATCCATAAATCTAAACCAAATAGGTCAAATCACCTAATCTTCACTTAAGTTAATCAAGTTATGATTAAGGCTAAATCTAATCCATGTCACATCCTCTAGCTTTTCCCACTTACACAAATAAATCAATTTAATTCATTTATTAAATCTTCATTTTTTCTCAACAAGGCATAAAAGTGGAATATTCCTCCATTTCAAATATCCCTCCAAGTAGGATGAGTCCTTCCAACAAGGAATTTATTTCACCTTACAAGTCCTTTTGCATTGAGCCAAGTGGCCATTACTCCATTTACTTTCCCTCCACCTTGTCATTTCAACATTTTCAAATTTCAAATTTATGCATTTATGGGCACATTCATCAAAATGTGCACATCCTTGGCCCATTCACATGGTGACAAGTAGTTTCTTCCTATTGGTTTGGTTTTTTTTCCCACATTCATCCCTTTTGCCTCTTCTCTCATCAAATTCTTCTATAAATTGAGAGGTTATCCTTCATTCTTATCATCCACAATCTAGAGCAAACTTACTCTCTTCACATTTGCGAGCTAATTTTGTCCACTTCATAGCATAGCATCTTCAAGGAATTTTATCATTGAGCTTGTCAAGGGTTGGGAAAGGGCCACTTTTCATATCAAAGTGGCACCAATCCACTGTGGAATAGGTATCCACTATGTTTTTCATGCTCTTAATTAGTTTACTTTGTTATTTTTGTTTGCAATATTAGACATATTGGATTATTTCATAGGAATACCACTTTAATTGCTTGTTTCAAATTTATCTCATGCTAATGGATGTGGGATAGTTTAAGCTTGCAGATTTTGTGTTATTCATTCTAGCGCTAGAAGGATCTTTTCTTTCTCTTAAGGCATTGAAATCTTAGTATATTTTTTGATGATTACTATATGGTTTGTTAATAAAGCATTCAAAGGCATATATATGCAGATGTCATTGCAAAGAAAGAAATTTTAAGTCATGCACACTGACTTGGGCACATGAATCTTGCCTTGCAGTCATTACACTCCTATGATATATTGTGTGCTTCATGCTGGCTTTTGCATTTTAAATAATAACTGAGCTACTTGTCCTCTATTGCCTAGATTTTGTTAAATTTTTGTTGCAGGGAAATTTTACATGATCGGCGGATAGATTTTCCTCAAAACTATTAAATGTGGAAAACTATAAAGGCATGTTTTTCTTTCCAATGACTATATTTGGACGAGAAAATGGAATTTGTTGAATAATGATGAAAATTGTTGTAGTGCATTGTGGAAAACATCCTCCTTGATATAAATTACTACTAACATGCTGCGTTGCTATCATTTTTTTGAAAATTTGTATTCTATTGCTTCCATCCTACTTGTTTATGAATTCTACTATGGTATCTGGGTTCTGACTTAGATTTCTATTGTGCTTGTGAATCTTGTTGTAACATTTCTGATGCAAAAAAGGTAAAGAAAGAGTTTTATTAAACACAAATTTGTCTTCTAAAACAAGCACTAAAACCTCCAAAAATAGCAACGAGCTATTGATTTTATCTGGTAATAAAAGGCTTCCCTTTGTTTAGGTGCTGCTCAGATATTCATAGAAGGATCTGATTTTTCTTTGAAAGGTTAATGCCTTTTGAATAAGCAACACCTTTTCATATTAATAAAAATGAGCTTTTGGTTGATAGCTGGTAGGCCAATTTTTTCCCATTTTCCCCTACATTATGCCATCTGCATTCAACATCAAAACACTATTGTGCGCTATATAGATGTGATCATTGATCTGGACAATGGAAAGCACGAGTCATTTGCTTCTTTCTCATATCATCTTCAACTTATTCTTTTTTTTGGTTCCTTAATGAGAATCAAACCCAAACTCATGGAGACGCTACTGGTGGTTTAACTTTGATGTAAGATGGAGGCCAAAATGGTGGAGGGCATAAAATCTAGCCTTTGTCTATACATGTATCGCAACACTACTTTTCTTTGCAAGCGTCTTTGTGCGGAATATCCTTCAGAGGCTACAACTCACCAAATTGGAGAAGTGAAAGGTCAATAAACATTCATAGTTCACACATCTTTCTCTTTTGCTGCTTATACATATCTCTAGACACGTGTATGACGAGTTTCTTCCTGAGCATAGATGACTATAGATCCTATCTTCCATAATAGAGATTGTTGTTTTTAAGAAACCAATATTTTTGGTATTTATGAGTACAGGAGCCAAGAATATTTTTTATGCTTTATTTTCAATATCGGTTCTTGTTCTAAACTCCCATTGTGTTTTATTTCCATTCTAATATGAGAGCGACACTCATCTTTTAGTGCTTGAGTCAATGTAAGGCTCACACCAAATTCCAAGAAAGGATTCACATTTATGCTATCTGTCAGAATTTATTCATGATGTTATTAAAGTCATTGTCGTGGCTGCTTTCTTTTCAATTCATCATAACTATCTACAATAGCATGTTCCTTTTATAAAATCTATCAAAAAATATTGCTTTATTCCTTTTGTAAGTATTGTCAGTAAATTACTTTTGTCAACAATTTGATTCAAAGAAACATGCAAAGCAACTTAAGAGGTGACAAAGAAAGTTGTTCCATAGAAGAGCATCACTTGATTCCTAGTGCAAATAAGTGCAATTTTTTTTCAAATCTCTTGCTGGCACTTGGAAATTAGTAGAAATTTGTTTGGCAGAGATTTACAATTGCATTTTATTTATTCAAAAGTGCTTGATAGAAAGTTGTATCACATGATTTATGTTTTTTGTATGTGTCTTCTAAACTGCTAAAACATTTGTATGCTCAAAAACTTCCTTTTGTACAATCTTTGAAACAACAAGTGAGCCACATTTTGGCAATTCTGAAGTGAATGGTAGGAGCAACATTTATGAGGAACGTAATCAAGTCTTCTTGAAGTTGAAGCAACAGAAAATACATGAGTTGGTGATTATAATATTTCAAGGCATATGAACTATTGAATAGAATGTCCCAAAGGAAAGCTAAAATATTATTTATTTTTGCAGGGTGAAGTGAGTATTTAAATTTGTTTGATCTATGAATTCAAATGATTACAATATATGCTAAAGATGTCATTTGGGTTTTATACAAGGTTTTGAAATCAATTGTTCCTTTATGAAAGTGGGGGTAAATTAACAATTTATTGACATTTATTATTGAGTTAAATCCATCATAAAGAACTCATGTGCCTTTTCAATGTAATTTTATTTTATTCCTCAAATAGGTCGACATGTCTTGTGTACAGTTTTTTTATCATTTTGCAATACATGTGTAACTGTTATTTGTGATGTTTATAGTGTTGTGCCCCTGGCACACACGCCCCGTTCAGAACGGGGACCCTCTTTTCTTTCGCCTCGTCAGGTTGTTTTTGTTGTCGCCTAATTTTTCGTGCCTTATTTTTGATGTCTTAGATGGTCGATGTTGCTCCAAAGTCCCATCATAAATCGACCATGCCTCCCCTTTTTGGTTTTGTTGCATTTCGGTGCCTCGCGGGGTCCCTCTAGTAATTTGGTCCTGCCAACGGCCCCGGGCCCTGCTGGGCCCGGGCGTTCGGAATTTTGTCTTTGGGTTTCCCTGCTGGATCTACCGTTCCCGCCGACGATGTCTTTGTGTCTTTCCGGACCACGGGGTTCGAGCCTCGCTCCACTGTCTGCAAACTTGTTGAAATTGTTGGAGCAACGCCCCACTCTTCGGGCCCTAGACCTCGGAGGTCCACCTCCGGGGTTTCGTCTATGTTTGGTCGTCTGCCATGGTGGACTCCCTACGACGCCCCGCCCTCCTGGTCCCGCCGACCTTTTCGCCATCCGAATTCTTTAACCTGCTTGCCGTCGGTCGCTCCGGGCCCGACCGTCCAAAATTCTGAGGTTGGGATTCCATGACGATCCCGCCATCCCTAACAACGGATCTCTGGAGGCTTCCCGCCTGCCGGGCCTTGGCTTTCCCACCGCCATCGCCGACCTATTTTCAAATCCACCCACTTTTTTCACCATCGTACCTGCAATAAATGCAGACATTCATGGTGGTTGGGGTATAAAATGCCCAATCCGGCCGGTCATTTTCATCAAACAGGATTGCAGAGCGAATTGGACCAACTTGCATTTGGAGCCCACCGTCTTCGGCATCGTCTCGATCATCACCCTCAATGTCATTCTGACGACCGTTGGTGGATCCCACATCTCCCCGCTTGGCGTGTTGGAGGTAGGCCATCCGTTTGCCATTCTCGAGTGTCGTTTTCATGATTTTGAAAGATTTAAATTAATGAACAAACATTAGGAAGGCATAAAATGGTAGAACATGTAATTGTGCACTAAACCCATGAGCTCGAAAAATTGACAAACTCCTAGAAAGCCCTTCCTCGCCGATCCGGAGTTTCTCCCTGTCGCGGCTATTCTTCGTGTAGGGAAAATGTCCACCTCGGGCCCGAGACCCACCTTCACCGTCTGATTTCCAAACTTCGATCACCTGCCGACATCGATGCTGCTCTTCGGGCCCATGTCATCGGACTTCTCCGTTCAGAGTTCCGCCTACATTTCGCCATGAGAAACTTCAAAATCCTCCCTGCCTCCCGGCTGCGGGACCCTGACCATCCCCTCGCCGAAGAACTTCAAAACTCAGCATGTGTCCTTTGGTCCTCTCTGGCCCTAGACCCTGGAGCTCCATCTCCAGAATTCCGTGGGTGATTTGTCATTCCCCACAGTGAAATTTGTCTAGCGTTCCGTCCTGCGGACTCCATCTCTCTGTTCGCTGCTAATCTCAGGATTTAACTTGCGTTGTCATTATCACCTACAGGCTCTGGGCGTCGGGTTTCCTGGCTCCATTTTCCGCTGTCCCCCACGACGAAGTCTTTTGGCCCCTCTGCGCTTCAGACCCCGTCATCTCCCCCGCTATTGGCTTATCTTTCCGTGTCGGCGTCCGCCGGTCCTCTCAGGCCCGGAACCCTGGAGTTCCACCTCCGAGTTTCCTGGGGAAATTTGCCATCCTCAGCGACGAAGCTTGTGCGGCGTCCCGGTCACCAGGCTCCGCATTCCCATTTTCTTTTGGTGTTCGGGCGGTTTAACTCGCGGCGTCCTTTTGATCTTTGGCCTCCTGACATCGGGTGTCCTTGCTCGCTTTTCTGCTGTCCTCATGGCAATGTCCTCCTGTCCCTCTGGCCTCTAGGTTCTGACCTTCCATCTGCTACTGAGGCAAAAATTAACATCAATGGTGGACCATTCTCCTGGGCCCGGTCTTGCCCCTCGCTGTCCTACGTCCGTCCAACCACTAGACCCGGGACCGCCGTTCGACGTAGAATCACGTTCAACTCTGAATGACCGTCTACTCGCCGGGCCCCGTGTCCCGGGAGTCCCGTCCTCACCCGCCGCTCCAAGCAGAAAATCCCTCCCATCGTCCCGACCTCCGAACTCCGTGCTACCTTTCGCCATTGGACTCAAAAGTAAAACCCTACCACCAGGCTCATGCTTGTGGACTTCCCCTCTCGAACTTCCGTCCGGTGTTTTCCTTCTCAAATGACGAAGTCTAGGTGCCTTCCTGGTGCCGCTGGATCAAGCCCTCGAAAATGAGATAACATACCGGTCGCCTTTTGGCCTTCTGGGCCCCAAACCCTCGACTTCCGTCCTCAGATTTCCGTCAGCTGTTTGCCTCTCTAAATTGCTATCTCCTAACAGCTTTTCTGCTTGGGACTTCCAAGCTACCTTAAATCGATCATAACGAGCCTAAATTCGAGATCTAACTTCGACCCACATCTTGAATTTTGGTCCTCTTCATCATGAACTTCTTAACATATTAAAATGTGACCAAAGAAAGTCTCTGGGAGTTTTTCGTTGCGTTTTCCCTTCCAGACAACATTCTTGCAAGGGAACTCTGGCCCTCCGGGTCCGGATTGTCCAAATGCCCTTAATGAAAGGTCAATAGTACCTAGAGATGAAGGTTCATGATATGCTTAGTTGATTATTTGAAATAGATGTTGTTTTCGAGATATGGACTAACATGAATGCTTTCGTGACCCATTGTGCTAACTTTGCCCTTGCTTGCAGAATATATGGAATCGGGTGTAGGAATTTCAGGGGCATCCGCCGAAGGGGACAAGGGAAAGAAATCAGGATGGACCCCTCAAGGGAAAGAGGACAAGCACCAGATGAAGTACCAGTTCCAGGGCGAGCCGCTCCACTCAAAGGTCACTACAGATTGGAAGGTAATCACTGACACTAACATTAGCCAGGTGGATATAGATGAATTCACTCAGAGGGTCAAGGTCAACCCAACAACAAAGAATGCCAGATTGATAAGGAAGAGTGGGATAGCTAAGGCTGTCGGGTTCCCTCCATCCTTCGTGGAGCCTGAATTGGTCATGGATTGTCGAGAAGCATATCAGACAGATACCAGAACCATTGTTGATAAGGAGGAAAACATTCTCGCGGACATGTCTCTGGAAGGGATCACCAAGACCTTTCATATTCCCACATTCCAATGGATGGAGGTCCCCACATTAGAAGAATGGCAGGTGGCATGGGATGATAATCTGATAGGGTGCAAGAAGTCAATAAACCTACATTGGCTTAAGGAAAGACGAGGCAGTGCTGCAAAAGTTCCTCAGGGGCTTTTCCGTAGCAATTTCCATGAGGATTACCACGACCTGGTAACCATGTTGAGCAGGGTCATGGGTCTTCCAACAACCGCCTACTTCTAGGAATGGATGGCCTATTTCATCGAACAGATCCTACATGGGAACGAGGACGTCACAACGAAGGTTTCATTCTACTAGGGCAGAATCATAAGCAACGGCTTCCATGAGCAGTTTGTCAATGTGAAAAAGAGTTCCAAGTTCTATATGACCTCCTACCTTGTATATTCCCTGGAAGATCAAAGGAAATACAGCGGATTGTTTGTAGCACCCGATCATGGGCAGAATCAAGGACTCAAACCATTTGATAAGTATATGTAGCTCCAGTACCGAAATTTCAAGAGAGATTATTACAGGGTTAACAACGCCTTCATTGGCCATATCATTAGGTTAATCGCTGGAGATTTCAAGAGGAGGGTCTCCCACAATGCCAGAGCGCTTCTAAAGCAATATGCTTTTCTTTCCATCCAGTATCCAAAATTCACATATATCCGGGCCTAAGGCTTCACCGAAAGGCCAAATAGGTTGCCCCGATACCCAAATGACATAATCATCCTCCTGGAGCTTTCTCGGCAGCTCCAACACCTGCAGGCCATCTTCAACACCAAGCACATGGCAGGGATCTCCTATCCCATGACCCTTGGCTAGGGCATGTACCGACTGCAGATGTCACAATGTGTTGGTAACTCTGAGAAAGAGTTGAAGGAGTACCATTTCGACTGGCACACCGCTCGCCTACGGATGGACCCGCACTACCATGTTAGGAAGGCACTGGGGCCAGCCTATGCCCATCAATATCACATTGAGGATTTCTGGGCTGACTGCCAAGATGACAAAGAAGTGCACGCAAGGCACTATATGTGCATGACGATACTATTCCTAAGAAGGGTGCAACCATTCCCGGTGCCAGACCAAGTCGAGGAGGATGAGTCCACAATCATGCATCCAAGGTACCATGTGGTTGCCAACCTGCCAATACCATCAATTGACTGGGATGAACAAGAGGTCGATGACCTGGACACCATAACCCAGCCAATCCTAACTCGCACCAAGGAGTGGATCGATGGGCAGGTGGCTCATTTAAAGCGGCAAGGGGTGGTCTTGACCTATGAGGGGCTCAAAAGTGAGCTGAGTGCCATGGAGGATGTTGCTGCCACCACGTCAACTTGTGGGACCTCCAAGTCTCCTCCCATCACCAGATCCCAAAAAAGAAAAGAAACAGAGACTGCGTAGTCTCCAGACCCCAAGGCCCCTGCAAAGAAAGAAACAGGAGGCTCATCCCCCAAAAGGCTTAAACAGGCAGAAGGTGTGGAAGAATTGCGGCCTCCTTTGGCTCTCCTTGCCCCTCCTGTTGCACCGCCCACCTCCCTAGCTGCAGTCGCTGCTTCCCCGCCAGCAGTGGACATTTCTGTCCATCTTGCCCCTTCGCCTCCGACTGAATTGATAATAATCATTGACTCCTCTTTCGGCATGACTACTCCCCCTTCCTTTGCTGCCATGTCGCCAATCACATCACTCCCTCTGGCAACCATAACATCACCTATTCTCGTTGCCACTATGCCCGAGGCTCTTACAAGGCATATTCAAAACCTTCCCCTGAGCTCTCCCAGATCTTGATGGATCCAACTCTCCAAGCAGCCCTCGCCCAAGTCCTTGCAATTGCTCAACCGTCACAACCACCGACAGGGCCACCAACTATGGAAGCCACGATGCTAATCTTGAAGGAGTTGGAGGAACGAGAACAAGAAGCCTCGAAGCTTGTTGAGGAGGAGGCTGTTGATGAGTACTATGAACACCCTAAGTACGAGCATCGAACCATCAACAGGGTGGTTTATGAGGAGGAGGAGATAGGATCTTCTGAGAGTGGGGACGGGGAGGGTGGCTCGGGTGCTAAGGAAATCATTCAGACCTTTGATGATGACCTTAAGGAAGAAATGGCACAACAATTGAAGAACGTTGGGACAGAGGTGGAAGGGTCACCACATGATGAAGAGGGGTAGCCATCAGAAGAGCAACAGATAAAGGATTTAACTGAAGCTGAGGGTACTGAGGAGAAGAAAGAAGAAGAAATAGCAAGAGAAGAAAGCCTCATCCAACAACCATCCACCGGGTTACCTATCAGACGCCTTGTGTTCGTTGATGACTCCAATGAGGAGGAGGATGCTGCCAAAGAGAAAGGGAAATTCCCAACGAGAAAAAAAGCAGAAATCTTGCCCTTGACTAAGAAGGGCGAGGGTGACCGTGATTCGCCCACAGGGAAGTCTGCTATGCCCGAATTGTTGGAGAAGTAGGTCGAAGAAAAGACCCCTGTGCTAAAGGACCCAAGGGCGAAGCTAGAGGCCATCTTGGCTCAAGCCCATATCACAACGAAGAAAGAGAAGAAGCCCAAGGTCTGATCCAAAGTAACCATGGATGCTTCCGGCTCCCGAGCGGCACAAATCACAATGCCCACCATCGGCCAAGCCGGGGTAACCTACGACATCTCTACCATTGACTTGGGAACCGCAACCAAAGAGTAGAAGGTCGAGCACCTTGAGGAGTCGGTGGCCATAGTAGTGCACCTGATAAAGTAAGATAAAATCTCCAAGGATGAGCTCAAGGCACAGGTTGCAGCATTAACAGATTATATACAACAATGGTCCTCGGTGGATGACTTGCTCACCACCTCCACGGCTGCACCTTAGCTGCTCTCCAAAGAGTAGATCGACAGAATGGAAAGAAGAAAGAACTTGGAGAAAACCACCGAGGACTTGTTCCGACAAATCTCATACGTCGAAAACATGGGAATCAGCAGGGTTGTGCGGACAACCAACAAGTTCTTGGACTTGATACAATCTCTGGAGAGCACAAAGAAGCTCTGCACCAATTTCCCCACAACTTACGACTCCACCTTCCCAAGGATCGAAGCTATCCTTCAATTGCCTGAAGCCACATGGGAGAAGAAGCTTGCATTTAAGAAATAAGATCACTGGCTGATGGATATATGGCGCTGAGACTTTGATAACCGGAAGGAGAGGTTGGAGCAAATCTTGGGTGGGGTGGATCCTGATATTGAGTGGATCAAGGAAATCCAGGCGGAATGTGCCCGATATCTTAAGCTGATGACGGGTTATGATATGCCCACTGTGCAAATGGATCCTAAAAAGATCAAACCCTACTTCCAGGAAAAGATGAAGGATGGGATGGCTAGAGAAATCACAACGAAGTTCCTGAGTTTTGCTGTCTGCGCCTTCGACCAATCAGAACTATTCAGAGACCAAGGCTCAAAATATAATGAAGATTGGAAAAGGCTGGAAGAAAATGCGAAGGAGTGGAGCTACCAGGCATTGCGATGCGAAGTCATTGAAATAGACAAACTCCAGGAGGTCATCCTCAGGTTCATCGAATACACAGCTTCCGGGGAACAAGAAGACAGCCCTGCCAAAGATGAAGAGCTTTCTGAAGAGTAGCTACAGCAAAAAATAACAATTTGCTAAAATACAAAAGAGCTATAGTGCCATCAACTAGAGGATGAAATAGGGTAAAAACAAAATATAATTTTAAATTTTGATATATTTGGGGGTAGGTGAAACCCTATTTTGTAATGAATCTTGGCCACACAATAAGAATGAATCTTGGCCATTCATTTAACATTTGGAAAACTATAAATAGGGCTCCACTCTCATTTGCAAAGGGAGAGTTGAGTTGTTGTAAAGGCATGCTGAAGAAATTTATAAGAAAAGGGCATTGACTTGGTGTATTTTCTTAGTTTCTCTCATGTTACTTGATTCAGTCTCCAATGTTAGATGTTTGACTTAGATTTTATTGTTGTTTATTTAGTTATCTTATTTCTTTGGATAGATCTTAGGAATGTTGTTGTGTGATTATAAAATTTCTTGCCATGTTGATGATTTATTTGTCCATATTTTTTGTTGTTTGCTGACGGTAGATAGCTATGCAAAGTTAGCCTGTACTTGATTTCAAAGCTGCTCCAAATATTTATCTTTGATTCATGCATGTATGTGGTGGATGAAGGATAAAATATCTGTAGACCTTATAAGATAGCACAATTTTTATGATACTGTAAAATCTCTGGTTAAGTGGGATATTATTTTAAGAAATTGTCCATTGCAGGAACTCCATTGTCACTATTCATAGCTAGTTGTAGACTTAGGAACTTTTCCTCTCCCTCGCCTTTTTCCCCTTTTTTAATGACTGAACTATGCTAAGGTTCATTGCACATTGTAAAGCCAAATCAAACAACTAAATGGACTCCAAGATTGCTGTTTGAACCTACAGCCAATGCATAATAGATTTTATCCGAAGAACTCTATTTTAAGATCCAACTTCCATGCTTTGTGTCCTTGCTTTATATTTCTTGTAAGACCATCTTGTGCTTCTAGAAAATCACATCAAACTACTGAGGTATCTAAGCACTGTCATGACATGACATTTGAGAGATCTTGGGATAGTGTTCTACAATTCGATTGTGGGATATTGTCTTTTAAGAGAGGTAGTGCACCCAGGCACTACCTGTGTTGAGAGGTGCATAAAAAACACATCAACAGAACTGACGCTAGAAGGAGGGCCATGGTGGAAATATCAAGTTAAGGGATAAAATGAAGCTGGATTGAATTAGATCATTCTCCCCAGAAAGATTTTAAAGAGTTCTATGGTCAACGCCAAACAAGGGAGAATTAGAAGAATTGTAGACTCCTACGAGGGCAAAAGAAGCACAGGGAAGTGGCGTTGCCTCTTCCTCTTCCTCCATTCCATCTACCTCTATTCCACCCTCACCTTCATTTGACTGGCCTTCATCTTCCACCCAACCATCTCAAACTGCATTTGCACCTCCTATCTCCGGTAGCCAGGGGTTTGCTCCTCTCACGGCCCTTCCGGTCCAAAGCACAGTCCAGTCAGCCATAGCTCAAATGCAGCCCCAAATTGCTGTTGTGTTGCAAATACAGCCCCAAATTCCCATCTTCCAACAACAAGCACCACATCCACCACCCTCCATGGCTTGGTTAGCACATAACCCTTTGCCGATACATTTCGCTGCGTATAATGATATGCCCAAGAATTCGGAGGGCTTTTGTTCGAAGTTTCATCCACACGATCTGTAAAGAACAGCTAAGGAGCATATCAAAATATTCAAGACAATGATCACTGAAATGCAAGTTGACCACGAGGACGTTGCTGTCGCCTTTTCCGCATTCTTCGGGGGAAGAGGCCTTCTACTGGTACATCAACCTGCAAAAGGGGTCCATCACCTCATGGAACCTGATGAAGAATGCCTTCCTGCAGAAATACAAGATTCCCATCAGTCCTTCAGAGCTTTACCAACAGTTCATGTCTGTCAGGAGGGAAGTCAACGAACCCATCGGGCCTACACTAACCTTCATGACCTGTACCTCCATAATGACGCGGCGGCTCTCCCGGTCTATTATGCAGCGCTGGACAACCTCACATCGGCCTTGGTGAAAAGGATGCGCCCACCGCTCACTACTCTGGTAACCGCCTATGCAGAGGCCATTGTCGCCAGTGCGAACTTGGGACAAAATATCTCCGGCCCACTGCCTTCTTTGGGACCGGTAGCCCACCCAATACAGATTCAGGGGCTTAATCAGGCGTTTGCTCATCAAACCCCTCTTATGAACCAAGTACCTCAGTTGCCTATGGTACCACATCTAGGACAACCATTGAAATATGCGCCCCCCACGCCTTCCTATTTACAGCCTCAACAGCAGTATAACTATTTTCAAGCTGCTCCACAATAGTAGGTGTATTCCCAGTAGCCCCAGGTGCCATTGTACCTATCAGGACTGGAGTTTCCTCTAGCCTATCAAAATTAGCCGGCAGCCCCGCCTGCTTTTCTCCAAAATCCGGCACCGTCGCTTGGAAGTGCGACTGAGAAAGACAAGTTAGAGGAGCTAACTGAGATGATAAGGAAGATGTCCACGGAAATGATGCACCTAAAGAACTAGAATAATTAGTTGCAGGCCTCCCAGCGTAATTTCCAGGCCAATCTCAACCGGGATAACTGAGACAATAGGGACAGTAGGGATAATCGAGAAGCAGACACTTCTTCCGGGCAGAATTATGATAGGGGGCAGAACACCAATCAAAATGCAGAAAGGAGACCCTCTCAGAGGCAGAATCGCACATGGAACACTAGGCCCAACAATGGTGGTGTCCCTACGCCTTTCGATCAACCAACAAGCAACGACAAAATGACCAGTAGTGTATACCTTGCCGAGGCAGCCTTATCCGGATGGTGTCGAATTCACAAAACCAGCAGACATTCTGAGTTGGATTGTTCTGAGTTTTAGACAGCTGCTGAAATCTTCCAGGTGGAGGTGCAGAATGTGGTAGATAGTGCGGGCTGCAGGGACATTGTCCCATGCGAGCAATATGACTCCTCCTATCTCGTGTTTAATCAAGCGCCATTCTCGCGAAGTGACCGAAATGAGCTCGAAGTCGAGCCTACTCCTATTGAGGATGAAGAAGCGTAAGAGGTAAGTAATGAACAAATTTTGGCTCAGCTCTTTGATTCAGTAGATAATGGTCTGGTAGATGAAGAAGAGTCATTTGTAGATGAGGTCCATATGTTCCATCAACGGTCAACTCCCTACTTGCTTAGGAATAGACAAACGGGCGGACCCTTCACAACTTCTACCCCACCAAACAATTTCACCACTCCACCTGATCCAAATGCCAGTAATAATCCTAGGCTTCCTCATATACCCACCCAATACCTCAACAAGAACGAATCTCAAAACTAGTCACAAAATCAGCCTAAAGGCGAATCCCATAATCCATCTGGACAAACGAAGGCCCAACTTCCCAGTTCTGCTTTAGGCCAAGCTTTTAGTTCAAAAATTAAACAAATGGGTGAATATGTGGCAGAAGAGTTCAAGAAGGTAAAAATCAGCTTATCAACCTTCGAATTACTCAAAGTCCTTACTATAAGGCATGCCTTCTTTAGGGTTCTTAACGTGACTCTGTCTTCTAGTACAACAAAAGAAACACCAGCTAAGAGGGTTACCTTTGAAGAACCTAGGAAAGAACTAGAGATACAGGATAATACCAGGAAAAGGAAGGATGTTCCCGTGAATAAGTCGGCAAGTAGACAAATTGAAAAAGAGTTGGAAAGAGCTAATAGGCAGCTTTCCAAGGACCAGCTATTTAGGAAAACCAGGGATATGGACAATGATAAGAATAAAGGTCATATAGCTCACATGGACACGCCTATAGGCATCTTCCAAGGGAAACCCGAAACTCCCCCTTTCCTAACCACCATTAGGGTCTTCGAGAAGAACCTACACAACTGTCTGCTCAATTCAAGAGCATCCGCCAATGTCATGCCCTTGGTAGTATGCAAGGCTCTTGGCATCACCCCCACGTCTTCAAAGAGGAAGGTGACTCAGCTAGACAAAACAGAGATCAACATCATGGGTGAAATAAACCGTATCCTAATGCAAATTGCTATAGACCCGCAGATACAATGGGTCATTGATATTCAAGTGGCCGACATTCCCGATGCATATGGAATCATTTTGGGAAGGGAATTCACCAAGGCACTGAATGGATATACCGCCACATATTTTTCTCATATGTGGCTACTGTGGAAGGGGCTGCCAAATCAAATCTGTATCGACCGCAAACCCCGTATGAAGTACATGATTATAGAGTATAATAATCTCAGTGAGGTGTTGTTTGTCAAGACTGACTTGAGGAATTATTGCCCTTTCACCTACCACAATGAGGTTGGGCTTCAGGACTAATGTGCAGATGAAGTGTTACTGGTGTTGTGTAGCCCTTCGACTGATTCTACACGGATGCCCCCAGACGCAAAAATATTGATAAAAGCCGATGATGAGCCTGATAAAGATGATGACTAGGGACTACTCAGTGGCTTCCAGGAATTCATAGAAAAATGCGCAAGGGATCAGCTCAGCCTAGGGGCTCGAATGAATTTATAGGATCTTTTGTTGCCCAACTGGTGTAGGGTTCACAATGCTGCACACTCTGAGTTTGATTGTTGCTTGTGTCAAGCAGCAGTGACGCATGCTAGAAAATCAGCTGCTCCTCAGATAGAAATGCCAAAGGAGGAACTAGTAGAACCACTTGTTGATCAATGCATCAAACCAGAAAGTTCCCCTAAGGTCACAAGGCCAACCGTCTAGCTGAACGGGAACAGAAGCTCAATCAGACCCGAAGACAAAGAATCCTCCTCGTGCTGGATGCTCTGATTTGATGGATCAAAGTCCAGGAAAGAAGTCGGGGCTAGTTTCAAACTCATCAGCCTAACAGGTAAGACATTTCTCGCTGCCCACAGATTGTATTTCTATTGCACTAATAACGAAGAGGAATACGAGGCCTTAGTCCTTGGCCTTCTCATGGCCTTGAAGAAAAATGTAAAAATGTTGCAAGTTTTCAGAGATTATGAGCTCGTAGTTAAAAAGGTCAAGAAGTTGTATTCCTGTCATGATCGAAGGCTTACAAATTATAGGCATAGGGTCTGGGATCTCTTGGAAGTTTTAGATGCATTCAATATACAATTGATCCCTCGTGCTTAGAATCGTATAGCTGATGCCTTGGCTCAAGCCGTTAGCACTCTACAACCCCTCTCTTTGTCTGGGCTCAAGAAATTCATTATTGAGCTAATGTCCATGCCATCGGTCCAAGATAATCTTACCCATTTGCAAGTCTTCAATGATGACAAGCATATCCTTCAATTCATAACAAGTTTCGATGTCTTCGCAGCCCAGATAATTGATGAAGCTGATCCACAGGAAGCTAAACTAGACATAGAGGGGGTTATTAACCTCAAAACCAACACAATCCCCAGAGGCATGGTTCAGCTATAACACATATTTGATTTGGACTAGATCAGAGATTAGGATCAGTAAACAAAAAAGGAGGCCATAAACAACCAGTGCAATGCTCACATCCTTAGGATAGCCGAGGAGATCAAGAATATTTTTATCGGCAAGGTGTGCACGCTAGAGGAAAGGAGAGGAATCACAGATGCATTGCAAAGGTACCATGATGTGGTGGCATGGAGCTATGAAGATTTAAAAAATATGACACTTCTGTCATTACTCACACCATCCCTCTTAAGATGGAAGTGAGGCCATTCCGCCAGCGGCAGCGCCCTATCAATGCCTTGCTGGAACCTGTTGTTTATAAGGAGGTACAAAAATTACTCTCAACAAGAATCATTTTTCCAGTTAGGCACTCCACGTGGGTGGCCAACTTGGTCCCGGTCAGGAAAAAGAATGGGGAGATTAGATTGTGTGTGGATTTTCGCAATCTGAACTGTGCCTCAGAGAAAGACAACTATCCAGTACCTTCATTAGATGAGGTGTTGCAGATCATCAACGACTCCCAAATGATGTCTTTCCTTGATGGATACTCCAGATATAACCAGGTAATGGTGCAGTATGAGGATCGTCACAAGATGACATTCACCACGAAATGGGAAACATTCACATACAAAAGAATGCCTTTTGGGCTCATCAACGTTGGTGCCACGTTCCAACGCGCCATGGATATCGCCTTCAAGGACCTAATTGGCAAGTGCATAATCATCTACATGGATGATTTGACCGTATTCTCTAAAAGGCAGGGCGATCATGTCTCTGACTTATGCAAGGTATTTCAGAGGTGCATGGAGTTTGGGGTTTTCCTCAACCCCAAGAACTGCATTTTCAGAGTGACTAAAGGTAGATTGCTTGGGCATATCATTTTAGAGTAGGGAATCTCCATAGATCCTAAGCGCATTAAGTCCTTACTCAAAATTCAGCCCCCGGGCAACAAGAAAAAATTATAATCCTCCTTTGGAAAGATCAACTTTGTCAGGAAATTTATCACAGGTTTCATGAAAATCATTAAACCTCTCAATGCCATGTTGAAACAAGATGCCAAAGTTGAATGGACGCCCGATGCCAAACAATCCTTTGAGGAAATCAAATAGGCCATCGCTGAGGTGCCCGTGTTAGTTAGCCCAGACTATCTGAAGCCATTCTACATCTACTCATTTGCTTCAGAGCATTCCTGTGATAGCATGTTGACCCAGAAGGATGATGAAGGAAATGAGCATCTGATCACCTTTATGAGTGCCCCCCCTCAAGGATGCTGAATTGTGATATCACAACATTGAAAAATGGGCATATGCTCTCATCAGAGGAGTGAAGAAATTTAGACACTACATTCTATGCAATAAGGTGTTTGCCATCATCCCCAACCCGGCAGTGAAAACACTGCTCATGCAAAATGAATTGGACGAACGAAGAGCTAAGTGGGTCACCCTACTCCAAGAGTATGACATGGAGATCCAATCGATGAAGCTAGTGAGAGGGCAGACACTCACCCGCACAATTGTTGAAACAATAGCAGAAGCTGGACCCAAACTCACTGTGCAGCAGTACCAGCTTGAGAATGTATCCCTCGGAGAGTGGTACCAGAATGTCGTCTACTATCTACTGAACCATAAATGTCTGCCGCACCTACAAGGGGTCGAAAAGCAGGCCCTGAGATTGAAAAGCAATGGCTACATGCTGCAAGGTTCCATTCTCTACAAGAAGAATCATGAAGGCATTTATTTGAGATGCCTTGGCAAGGAAGAAGCAGATCGAGTCTTGAAAGAGTTTCACAACAAATTTGGGATGGGCCACGGTTCGGGTTCCTCCACAACACATCAGATATTGAGGGTAGGGTAGTATTGGCCAACTGTCTTCAATGATGCCCATTGCCATGTTCGTTCATGTCACACATGTCAAACCACTGCCACCAGGGAGAAGAATGCTGCTATTCCACTGCAACCTGTGCTGGAGGTAAGGCCATTTGCACAATAGGGTCTCAACTTCATCGGTCTGGTAAGCCCTCCATCATCTGCGAGACACAGGTACATTCTTACCGCTACTGATTACTGTACTAGGTGGACCGAAGCAATAGTATGTAAGCAATGCACAACTGGAGTAGTTACTAATTTCCTAGAAAGTTTTATTTTAAATCACTTTGGTTGTCTGTATGCTTTGGTATGTGATAATGGACCTGCATTTGCTTCATTAAAATTTGCTAGTTGGGCATTTGATTATGGGATTGCCCTTAAATTTTCATCTAATTACTACCCTCAGGGCAATGGCCTTGCCGAGTCCATGAATAAAAACTTGATTATTGTGATAAAAAAACTGCTAGATAGGAATCCCAAGGATTGGCATACCCAGCTCCGTTTTTCCTTTTGGGCTGATCGCACTCACCACAAGGCTTCCCTTGGTGATTCCCCATTCCACCTTGTCTATGGCCTCAAACCTATATTCCCCATCCATTTGAAGATTCCTACTCTCTAGGTCATCAACGATTTTTATGAGGGAGGAGATCGTAGGGAAGCTCGGTTAGCTAAGCTCTTGCACTTAGAGGAAGTCTAAAACCATGCAATAGAAAATTTTGCCAAACATCAGGGCGTAGTTAAGAGATGGTTCGACTGTTGAGCCAAGATCAAAGCCTTTAGAATTGCAAATTTGGTCCTGTATTGGGATAAGGCCCATGAAAAGAAAGGGGGACACAACAAATTTGACAAGCTTTGGCTTGGCCCCTTTCAAATATCTAAAATTTTGGGAGATAATGCCTTCCGCCTAAAAACCTTAACTGGTGAGAACGTCCCGTTGCTAGTCAATGTGAAGCACTTGAAGCATTACTTCCAGGCTTGAGCTCGTTCGAGCTCATCATTGTAAATAACTTGTACATAGGTTAGGGTAGTTTGCTTTCTGGCTTGCTTGTGTTTTGTTTGTGTCGCTCTTTTGTTTTCCCCCTCCCGGTAGTTTTGTTTAGAAAGTTATTTCCTTCTCCTTAGTGGTGGCTATGCTTGCTCGACGAGCGATTCACTTTGCTGTTTGTTCTTTGTGTTCTTGGGCTAAACATTCTCTTCATTATCGGTCTTTGAAAGTTGCCCGTGAATGATTTCCTTACTTGAATTCTGCTTAGAACTTGACCTTTGGCTAGATCTTCTTGCACACATCTCGGATCTCGCACAAAGTACATAATAATAATTTTTAAAGGACTATACCATGGTTGTCATGACACCTCAGCGAGTGAAAAATCTTAAGTATGATCCAGTGACTACTGTAGTCTAAAACCCATTGTAGGCTTCAATGCTTACCTCACCGAACTAAACGATAAAAGAGAAGTAAAATATCAGAGCAAAAGAGAAAAAAAGAATTCTAAAAAAAGGAAATAAATGACCATATGGGTGTTTGGATAACTCTACCGGGGCTATGGATGCCCGACCGACAGTAAAGCAATATCTGTGAGATTGTAGCGACAATTCCGTCGGGGCTATGGATGCCTGACTAGCAGTGGGGCAATGTCTAGGTTACTTTTGGTGTTAGACGATTCATGTAGCTCGCTTGGTTGAATTGGTAACCCTGGTCACTATCCCTAGGAAATGAATGAACTCACTACACACACACTTCTGAGATGTCCTATAAGCTGACCTAATTAAGGATCTCGTCCTCCCATATTCATCTTTGGAAGCCACTCCTAGTCTGCGAAACCAAAGATTCTGGGTCCTAAATGAATATTTATCCTTAGAACGCTTGGGAGCGTTCTCCAGCAGAGTCGCCATTTGTTGTGCCCCTGGCACACATGCCCCGTTGGGAATGGAGACCCTCTTTTCTTTCACCTCATCGGGTTGTTTTTGTCGCTACCTCATTTTGCGTGCCTTCTTTTTGATGTCTCAGATGGTCGATGTTGCTCCAAAGTCTCATCATAAATCGGCCATGCCTCCCCTTTTTGGTTTTGTTACATTCTAGCGCCTCACGGGGTCCCTCTGGTAATTTGGTCCTGCCAACGGCCCATGGCCCTACTAGGCCCGGGCGTTTAAAATTCTATCTCCAGGTTTCCCTGCTGGATCTGCTGTTCCCGTCGGTGATGTCTCTGTGTCTTTCCAGACCATGGGGTCCAAGCCTGCCTCCGCCATTTGCAAACTTGTTGAAATTGTTGGAGCGACACCCTGGTCTCCAGGGCCCTGGACCTCGGAGGTCCGCCTCTAGGGTTCCATCTATGTTTGGTCGTCCGCCACGATGGACTCCCTATGCCGCCCCGCCCTCTAGGTCCCGCTGACCTTTTCGCCGTCTAAATTTTGTAACCTGCCTGCCGTCGGTCGCTCTGGGCCCAGCCGTCCAGAATTCTGAGGCTGGGATTCCGTGATGATCCTGCCGTCCCTGACGGTGAATCTCTGGAGGCTTCCTGCCCGCCGGGCCCCAACTTTCCCCCCGTCGTCGCTGACCTATTTTTAAATCCACCCACCTTTTTTGCCACCGTACCTACAATAAATGCGGACATTCATGGCAGTTGGGGTATAAATGCCCAATCCAGCCGATCATTTTCATCAAATAGGATTACAGAGTGAATTGGACCAACTGGCATTTGGAGCCCATCGTCTTCAACATCGTCTCGATCATCACCCTCAGCGTCATTCCGTCGACCGTTGGTGGATCCCACATCTCCCTGCTTGGCGTGTTGGAGGTAGGCCATCTGTCTGCCATTCTCGAGCGTCATTTTCATGATTTTGAAAGATTTAAAGCAATGAACAAACATTAGGAAGGCATAAAATGGTAGAACATGTAATTGTGCACCAAACCCATGAGCTCAAAAAATTGACAAACTCCTAGAAAGCCCTTCCTCGCCGATCCGGAGTTTCTCCCTATCATGACTATTCTTCGCATAGGGAAAACTTCCGCCTCGGGCCCGAGACCCGCCTTCGCCATTTGATTTCAAAACTTCGATCACCACTGACAGCGACGCTGCTCTCCGGGCCCGTGTCATCAGACTTCTCCGTCCGGAGTTCTACCTACATTTCGCCGTGAGAAACTGCAAAATCCTCCCCGCCTCTCGGCTACCGGACCTTGACCATCCCCTCGTCGAAGAACTTGAAAACTCAGCGTGCATCCTTTGGTCCTCTCGAGCCCCGGACCCCAAAGCTCCGTCTCCAGAATTCTGCAGGTGATTTGCTATTCCCCACGGCGAAATTTGTCTAGTGTTCCGCCTTGAGGACTCCGTCTCTCTATTCACTGTTGATCTCGAGATTTAACTTGCACCATTGTTATCACCTACAAGCTCCGGGCATTGGGTTTCCTAGCTCCATTTTTCGCTGTCCCCCACGGCGAAGTCTTTCAGCCACTCCGTGCTCCAGACCCCGTCATCTCCCCCGCTGTTGGCATATCCTTCTGCATCGGCATCTGCCTGTCCTCTTGGGCCCGAGACCCCAGAGTTCCGCCTCCAGGTTTCCTGGGGTGATTTTCCATCCTCTGCGGCGAAGCTCGTGCAGCGTCCTGGTCGCCAGGCTCTGCATTCCCGTTTGCTTTTGGTGTTCGGGTGGTTTAACTCGCGGCGTCCTTTTGATCTTCAGCCTCTGGACATAGGGTGTCCTTGCTCGCTTTTCTGCCATCCTCACGGCAATGTCCCTTCATCCCTCCGGCCTCTGGGTTCCAACCTTCCATCTGCTACCGAGGCAAAAATCAAGATCAATGGCAGATCCCTCTCCTAGGCCCGGTCTTGCTCCTTGCTGTCCGACATCCGTCCAACCACCGAACCTCAGACCGCCATTTGCCATAGAATCATGTTCAACTCTGAACGACCATCTACTCACGGGGCCCCATGTCTTGGGAGTCCCATCCTCACCCGCCGCTCCAAGCAGAAAACCCCTCCCGTCATCCCGACCTCTGGACTCCGTGCTGCCTTTCGCCATTGGACTGAAAAGTAAAACCCTGCCGCCGGGCTCTTGCTCCCAGACTTCCCCTCCTGGACTTCCATCCGGTGTTTTCCTTCTCAAACGGTGAAGTCCAGGTGCCTTCCCGGTGCCGCCGGCCTGAGCCCTCAAAAATGAAATAACATACCAGCCACCTTTTTACCTTCCGGGCCTCGGACCTCAGACTTTCATCTTCAGATTTCGATCAGTTGTCTGCCTCTCGAAACTGCTATCTCCTGACAGCTTTCCGGCTTGGGACTTCCGAGCTCCCTTAAATCAATCATAACGAGCCTAAATCCGAGATCTAACTTCGACCCACATCTTGAATTTTGGTCCTCTTCATCATGAACTTCTTAGCATATTAAAATATGACCAAAGAAAGTCTCCGGGAGCTTTTCATTGTGTTTTCCCTTCCAGATAGCATTCCTGCCAGGGAAGTCTGGCCCTCTGAGCCCGGATTGTCCAAATTCCCTTAATGAAAGGTCAATAGCACCTAGAAATGAAGGTTCATGATATGCTTAGTTGATTATTTGAAATAGATGTTTTCGAGATATGGACTAACATGAATGCTTTCGTGACCCATTGTGTTAACTTTGCCCTTGCTTGAAGAATATATGGAATCGGGTGCAGGAACTTCAAGGGCATCTGCCAAAGGGGACAAGGGAAAGAAATCAAGAAGGACCCCTCGAGGGAAAGAGGATAAGCACCAGATGAAGTACCAGTTCCAGGGAAAACCACTCCACTCAAAGGTCACTACAGATTGGAAGGAAATCACTAACACTAACATTGGCCAGGTGGATATAGATGAATTCACTCAGAGGGTCAGGGTCAACCCAATAACAAAGAATGCCAGATTGATAAGGTAGAGTGGGATAGCTAAGGCTGTCGGGTTCCCTCCATCCCTCGTGGAGCTTGAATCGGTCATGGCTTGCCGAGAAGCATATTAGACAGATACTATAACCATTGTTGATAAGGAGGGAAACATTCTCCCAGACATTTCTCCAGAAGGGATCACCAAGACCTTTCATATTCCCACATTAGAAGAATGCCAGGTGGTGTGGGATGATAATCCGATAGGGTGCAAGAAGTCAATAAACCTACATTGGCTTAAGGAAAGATGAGGCAGCGCTACGAAAGTTCCTTAGGAGATTTTTCGTAGCGATTTCCATGAGGATTACCACTACCTGGTAACCATTTTGAGCAGGGTCATGGGTCTTCCAACGGCCACCTACTTCGAGCAATAGATGGCCTATTTCATTGAACAGATCCTGCGTGGGAACGAGGACGTCACAATGAAGGTTTCATTCTACTGGGGCGGAATCATAAACAACTGCTTCCATGAGCAATTTGTCAACATAAAAAAGAGTTCCAAGTTCTATATGACGTCCTACCTTGTATATTCCCTAGCAGATGAAAAGCAGTACATCAGATTGTTTGTAGCACCTGATCAGGGGAAAAAGCGAGGACTCAAACTATTTGATAAGTATTCACAGCTCTAGTACCGAAATTTCAAGAGAGATTACTGCAGGGTTAACGACGCCTTCATTGGCCATATGATTAGGTTGATCACTGGATATTTCAAGAGGAGGGTCTCCCACAGTGCTAGAGCACTTCTAAAGCAATATGCTTTTCTTTTCATCCAGTATCTGAAGTTCACATATATCCAGGCCCAAGGCTTCACCGAAAGGCCAAATAGGCTGCCCCGATACCCAAACGATAGAATTATCCTCCTGGAGCTTTCTCGGTAGCTCCAACATCTGTAGGCCATCTTCAGCAACAAGCACATAGCAGGGATCTCCTATCCCATGACCCTTGGTCAGGGCATGTACTAATTGTAGACGTCACAATGTACTGGTAACTTTGAGAAGGAGTTGAAGGAGTACCATTTCGACTAGCACACCACTCGCCGACGGATGGACCCACATGGCCATGTTAGGAAGGCACTGGGGCTAGCTTATGCCCATCAATATCACATTGAGGATTTTTGGGCCAACTACCAAGATGACAAAGAAGTGCGCGCAAGGCACTATATGCGTATGATGGTACTATTCCTAAGAAGGGTGCAACTATTCCCAGTGCCGGACCAAGTCGAGGAGGATGAGTCTACAATCATGCATCCAAGGTACCCTGCGGTTGCCAACTTGCCAATACTGTCGATTGACTGGGATGAACAGGAGGTCGATGACCTGGACACCATAACCCAGTGAATCCTAACTTGCACCAAGGAGTGGATCGATGGGCAGGTGGCTCATTTAAAGTGGCAAGGGGTGGTCTTGACCTATGAGGGGCTCAAAAGTGAGTCGAGTGCCACAGAGGATGTTGCTGCCACCATGTCGACTGGCGAGACCTCCAAGTCTCCTCCTGTCTCGAGGTCCCAGAAAAGAAAAGGAACAGAGACTGCGCAGTCTCCAGACCTAAAGGCCCTTGCAAAGAAAGAAACGGGAGGCTCATCCCCCAAAAGGATTAAACAGGTAGAAGGTGAGGAAGAATTGCAGCCTCCCTTGGCTCTCCTTGCCCCTCCTGTTGCACAGTCCACCTCCCTGGCTGTGGTCATCGTTTCCCTGCCGACAGTAGACATTTATGTCCATCTTTTCCCTTCGCCTCCGACCGAATCGGTAATAATCATTGACTCCTCTTCTAGCGTGATTACTCCCCCTTCCTTTGCTGCCATGTCGCCAATCACATCACTCCCTCTGGCAACCATAACATCGCCTATTCCCATTTCCACTATGCCCAAGGCTCTTACAAGGAATATGCAAAACCTTCCCCCTAAGCTCTCCTAGATCTTGATGGATCCAACTCTCCAAGCAGCCCTCGCCCAAGTCCTTGCAATGGCTCAACTGTCACAACCACCGACAAGGCCACCGGCTATGGAAGCCACAATGCTAATCTTGAAGGAGTTGGACGAACAAGAACAAGAAGCCTCGAAGCATGTTGAGGAGGAGGCTGATGAGTATCATGAACACCTTGAGTACAAGCACCGAACCATCGACAGGGTGGTTTATGAGGAGGAGACGGGCTCTTCCGAGAGTGGGGATGAGGAGGGTGGCTCGGGTGCTAAGGAAATCATTCAGACCTTTGATGATGACATTGAAGAAGAAATGGCACAACAATTGAAGAACGTTGGGACAGAGGCAGAAGGGTCACCACATGACGAAGAGGGGCAGCCACCAGAAGAGCAACAAATAAAGGATTTGACTGAGGCTGAGACCCAGGTTGCCAAAAGCCCCGAGGCTGAGGGTACTGAGGAGAAGAAAGAAGAAGAAACAACAAGAGAAGAAAGCCCCATCCAACAACCATCCACCGGGCTATCTGTTAGACGCCTTGTGTTCGTTCATGACTCTGATGAGGAGGAGGAGGATTCTGCCAAAGAGAAAGGGAAATCCCCAGAGAGAAAAGAAGCGAAAATATTTCCCTTGACTGAGAAGGGCGAGGGTGACCATGATTTTCCTGGAGGGAAGTTTTATGTGCCCGAATGGTTGGAGAAGCAGCTCGAAGAAAAGACCCCTGTGCTAAAGGACCCAAGGGCGAGGCTAGAGTCCATCTTGGCTCAAGCCTAGATCACAACAAAGAAAGAGAAGAAGCCCAAGGTCTGATCCAAAGTAACCATGGATGCTTTCGGCTCCTGAGCGGCACAAATCGCAACGCCCACCATGGGCCAAGCCGGGGTAAGCTACAACATCTCTACCATTGACTTGGGAACTGCAACCAGAGAGCAGAAGGTCGAGGACCTTGAGGAGTAAATGGCCACAGTGGTGCACCTAATAAAGTAGGATAAAATATACAGCAAGGCACATGTTGTAGCATTAACAAATTATATACAGCAATGGTCCTCGGTGGACGACCTGCCCACCACCTCCACGGTTGCACCTCAACTGCTCTCCAAAGAGTAGATCGAGAAAATGGAAAGAAGAAAGAACTTGGAGAAAACCACCGAGGACTGGTTCCAACAAGTCTCATACATCAGAAAAATGGGAATCAGTAGGGTTGTGCGGATAGCCAACAAGTTCTTGGACTTGATACAATCTCTGGAGAGTACAAAGAAGCTCTGCACCAATTTCCCCGCAACTTACAACTCCACCTTCCCAAGGATCAAAGCTATCTTTCAATTTCTTAAAGCCACATGGGAGAAGAATTTCGCATTTAAGAAAGAAGATCACTGGTTGATGGATATATGGCACCGAGACTTTGACAACCGAAAGGAAAGGTTGGAGCAAATCTTGGGCAGGGTGGATCCTGATATTGAGTGGATCAAGGAAATCTGGGCGGAATGTGCTCGATATCTTAAGCTGATGATGGGTTATGATATGCCCACTGTGCAAATGGATCCAGAAAAGATCAAACCCTACTTCCAAGAAAAGATGAAGGACGGGATGGCTGGAGAAATCACAATGAAGTTCCTAAGTTTTTCTGCCCGCGCCTTCAACCAATCAGAACTATTCAGAGACCAAGGCTCAAAATATGATGAAGATTGGAAAAGGCTGGAAGAAAATGCAGAGTGGAGCTACCAGGCATTGCGATGCGAAGTCATTGAAATAGACAAACTACAGGAGGTCATCCTCAGGTTCATTGAATACACAGCTTCCAGGGAACAATAAGATAGCCCTGCCAAAGATGAAGAGCTTTCTAAAGAGTAGCTACAACAAAAAACAACAATTTCCTAAAAGACAAAAGAGCTACAGTGCCATCAGCTAGAGGACGAAATAGGGTAAAAATGAAATGTAATTTTAAATTGTGATCTATTTGGGGGTAGGTGAAACCCTATTTTGTAATGAATCTTGGCCACACAATAAGAATGAATCTTGGCCATTCATTTAACTTTTGGAAAACTATAAATAGGGCTCCACTCTCATTTGCAAAGGGAGAGTTGAGTTGTTGTAAAGGCATGCTGAAGAAATTTATAAGAAAAGGGCATTGACTTGGTGTATTTTCTTGGTTTCTCTCATGTTACTTGATTCAGTCTCCAATGTTAGATGTTTGACTTAGATTTTATTGTTGTTTAGTTAGCTGTCTTATTTCTTTGGATAGATCTTAGGAATGTTGTTGGGTGATTATGAAATTTCTTTCCATGTTGATGATTTATTTGTCCATACTTTTTGCTATTTTTTGATGGTAGATAGTTATGCAAAGTTAGCCTGGATTTGATTTCAAAGCTGCTCCAAATATTTATCTTTGATTCATGCATGTATGTGGTGGATGAAGGATAAAATATCTACAGACCTTAGAAGATAGCACAATTTCCATGATACTGTGAAATCCCTGGTTAAGTGGGATATTGTCTTTAGAAATTGTCCATTGCAGGAACTCCATTGTCACTATTCATAGCTAGTTGCAGACTTTGGAACTTTTCCTCTCCCTCGCCTTTTTCCCCTTTTTTAATGATTGACCTATGCTAAGGTTCATTGCACATTATAAAGCCAAATCCAACAACTAAATGGACTCCAAGATTGCTGTTTGAACCTACAGCCAATGCATAATAGCTTTTATCCAAAGAACTCCATTTCAAGATCCAACTTCCATGCTTTGTGTCCTTGCTTTATATTTCCTGTATGACCGCCTTGTGATTCCAGCAAATCACATCAAACTACTGAGGTATCTAAGCACTGTCATGACCTGACATATGAGAGATCTTGGGATAGTGTTCTACAATCTGATTGTGGGATATTGTCTTTCAAGAGAGGTAGTGCTCCCACGCACTGCCTATGTTGAGAGGTGCATAAAAAAATATCAACATATAGGAAAATGAAAGTAAATGAAGGAAGGAAGGAAAAGCAAGGAGGAAGAATTTTAGTTTGCACCAAAGACTTGCAATGTTGAAACATTGGAAATAATCTTTCAATGAATCTTGGAGTTGAAGAAAATTAGGCATTGCAACTTGAAGTTGACAAAGTGTTGTTAAATGATTTAAAGGGCTCCATTTTATGCTTTAGTTTTCTATTTTAGATCAACTCACATCCTTTTGGGCTCTTAAAAGAAAATTTCAATCTTTTCTATGAAGGGCTTAAAATGAATCTTAGGACAAACTAACTAGCTTTCATTTGAGCCTAACAAATTGAACAAGAAAAATTCCACATTTGATTTGGTGCTATAAAAATAAGTCATTATTGCTTTGTGGACTTAAAATGAACAAGTGCTACTTTGTCTTGTAATTGCTTACTCAAAGTAATACCATCAAAAGGATGTATGCACTTCTCTCATGCCTCACGTCGATCTTGAGAATCAAAATTCCTTTTGGTGATCTTAAGTTGGGTAGAGTAATTGCCTCCACATTTCATTTTGGAATTAAAATTGAACAAAACATCTTGCGAGTGTGAGTGGAGGGTATTGCATAATTCTCTCTTTTTGTGATGCAACAAATATTGATCGAGTTATGGATATTAATTTCTTGCTTTTGTTTATCTTATAGGGTCTGCCTTGTGGGAAAATGTACTCACCCAAGGGAATGACTCAACTGGTAACACACTAAATCCAAGTGTATTTCCAGCTGGGATATAAAAGTGGATATTGGAACAAAATCCAATATCACACGGTTGATTCTTATGAGAAGGGAAGCAATGGTGTCTTACTACATGGATCAATCCCTATGAACAAAAGTATGAATTAAAACCATTGTGTACAAAGGTCAAAATCCCTATTTATTTTTTGGTGCAAGAACGATTGTTTTGAAGCCGCCCCACACTTTTATGGGTTTTAGTAGAAATGGAAATTATTCCATGGGAGTTTCATGGGTGTTGATGCTTTGATGCCCTATATAAGTGAGTGTCATGGAGGGGATCCAGTGGGGTCAAGAATCTAACCATTCACTAAAAATAAGTGTATTTGGACTTGTCCAAGTGGGGACTCAACAAATATAGTCTTTCATATCTATAGGATTGTGCTTGTTCTTGGTTACAAAATAGTTTTCTTGTTCGTAAACATTTGGAAACAAACATTTAACATTATCATCAAAACTTCAAACCCTTTAGGAAGCAAATAGAATTGACCAAATCCATGTGTTATTGCTTGCCCTTGGGATTTATCCTTAGTGGTTTCTAAGCACTTGGGTTTATATCTCAATTTTCTTACTAAAGTTAACAATAGGTAACCCTTTCCTTGATTTCATCAAAGTTCCACATGATATACTTTGTGGGATGAGAAGAAGTTAAGACATTGGACATCTAGTTTCAAAGCTTAATCAAGAAATGTTTGTGGTAGAACGAAGTCATTAATCAAAGACTAAAGATAATTGAAATCCAAACATGTGTCCCAAATGATTTCATGCAAGATCAAGATCAATAAACTAAAGGTAAAAGCTCTTAGTCTGAAAGATCACCAAAAGCTTGTTTGTACAGAAAAGCTTCAAGAAACAATCCTGGTTTGTACTTGTTCTATTATTATCAAAACCCAAATCTTTTTAGGGAGTTTGAGCATCTTGTTTAGAGAAAAACATGTTCTTCAAAATTGAGGTCTAGTAAGCAAGTGTCTTTTTAGGTAAATATAGGATCAAAATCAAACCTTCATACATCTTTGAACATCAAACCAAAATCATTTCATCATCAACTCTTGAAAATCTTGGAAAAATCCTTCATGTTAAACTTTGGGAGAATCATTTGAAACAAATCCAAAATCATGTTGTTTGATTAGATGTGTGCAGATGAATCCTTCTCCACACATATAAATCAAATTATCAAACCGTGTGAACAAGTTTATCCCTTGATAACAACCAACATCTTGGGGTTTAGGAGTTCATTATCCAAAATCAAAATCCAATCAAAATAAAAAAACCATCTTGTTTGGTTAGGTGTGTTTAGATGAATCCTTCTTGTCACACTTAGTCAAATTAGCATCTTGAGGACAATTTTACTCTAGGACAACATCTAACCTATTAGAGTTTATGAGTTCCAAATCCAAATGAAATAAAATTTAATCCCAAATCAAAATCAAACTTCAAATCTATGTCCTAAATTTTAACATCTCCTTCAAGATTTCTCAAGAGTTCTAATCATCCATATCATCCATCTTTCACACATTTCACCATCATATCTTTGATCCTTAAAACATCCTATATTTTCTCTTTTGTACCTAAAAGTTAGATCAATCCAAAGAATTAGAGATTCATCTCTTATATTCTTGAAAATTGATCCCTATTTTATGGTTCAGACCAGATCGAAACACAAGAGGAACATGGAAGCCAACAAAGAAACATCTACTTCAAGTGACTTGAGTCAGACCGCTCCCAAAATGAATCCTATTGGGTCTGCCAGTCTCATGATTAACCTTCCTCTATTTTTGCAAGACCATCAAGAGGAAGGTGTCCAAGTAGAGGATCTTACCAATAATCCCTTTGGAATGTCACAAGAGGAAATCATTGAAATGGTTCAAAATCTAGAGAATCATAAGATTATCAACATCATGATGAGACTCAATCCCTCACTATACATGCCCAAATTAATAAAGCAAGGGGATAAACTCCCTTTCAATTTTGATGTGAGCACTATTATGGAACCACCTTTTGGGGTCATGCCTCCAATTTCATCCATGCCCCCAATCTCATCTACACCTCTATTTCAAAACATCACTCAAAACATCCCACAAATCACATCATCCATTGCTCCAACTCAACCCATTGTTAATAAGGGAAGTGCATTTCTCAATGCTTTAAAAACACACCCCCTTGTCAATAGTCAATATTTGGACGCAAACACCATCTTGGGGAAAACCGTACCCCAAAATCCATTACATACATACGTTCCCCTCACTTTTCATGATCCCAATGACCCATCATCATCATCGTTTCACACAACACCTCAAACTTCTCTCCCCATAACCTCACAAGGAGAAAGTGATTTATTTGGACCAAGGGGCATCTTTGACACTACATTTTCATCATTCCCCCAAGGGAGTATGCCACTCACATTTCCACCACTTCCACCATTGCCATCCATATCCACACCACTTCTTGGTTTAGGGATTCCCCCTCTACCAAACATTAATCAAAAAAATCAAATCAACCCACCGATCATCAATCAAAACATCATACCAAATCCCCAAATCTTACGATTGATATTGCATCAACAAATGGAAACCACACAGGAAATCATCACATCATCAACCATCCCCCAAATGTCTCAAAACATGGTCTCACAAGGACCAAGCATATCGATCACACCATCCACCACTGAAAACCCACTCATCAATATGACGATGCCTCTCATCACCACAACAAGCACCATTCCAAACCCACCTCCACCACTACCACCACCAAGTTCAAACATAAAAAACAAATGCAACATTACATTGAAAGCCACTCAACAAGTTGCCTATCAAAAGGAACTCTAGCAAATCCAAAATTGACAAGCTGCACAACTAGCTGCACAACACACCACTCAAGCAGTGTAAGTCGCTCAAGTAGTGCAAGCCACTCAAGCTACCCAACAAGCACAACAAGCATAATAGGCTGCACAAGCCCAAGCCTTATTGCAACAACAACAACAACAAGCCACTCAAGCCGCTCAAGCTGCTCAGTCTGCACAAATTGCATAAGATTCCCAAGCCCAAGTGCAAGCTCAAGATCAAGCACAAGCCCAATACCAAGCTCAACAAGCACAAGCGCATGCACAGGCACACGCATAGTATCTTGCACAACAACAAGCATATTAGCAAGTGCTAAAACAATATCAAGAGCAACAAGAAGCAGCTTGATTAGCAGCCCAACAACAAGCATTTTTGGTGCAACAATAGCAACAACAAGCTCAACAACAAGCATTATTCATGCAACAACAACATGACCAACAAAAACAATTGTTGGTAAAACAACAATTGCAAGCATACTTGGCGTAACAAAATGTGCAAACACCATCCATTAATATACCAACCAATCCACCCATCCTACCAACAATTGAACCACCTCAGAACACTTTCATCCCACCCCCTGATCTGCAAAATGATGTCACAATACAAATCAAGTTGCTTTCGCAATAAGTGCTCGACCTTCAATCAGAGTGAACCATGAAAACACCCAGAAACTTGTGTCCCTATCCATTCAACATGAACCTTGTAATGAAACAATTTCCAAAAGGATTTGAGATCCCCAAATTTAAAATATACCATGGGACGGGAAACCTTAAAGATCACATCAGGGAATTCTAGGTTCATTGCATGGAAGCTAGGTATGATGATACTTATCTGATGTGGTTGTTTCCTAGAAGCTTGGCTAGCCATGCCATGGAATGGTTCTCTTGCCTTCCTCTAGGCATCAAGAATTTCCAAGAAATAGTCAATGCATTCATCAAAAACTACATATTCAACATTGGCATGGATGTTAGTCTAGAGCAACTCTTGGCTCTGAAACAAGGTAAGAACGAATCATTTGATTCTTTCTTACAATGATGGTGATCCAAGGCTAATTAGAGAAAATGGGTCATTCCAGAAGAAAAAAAAGTGTGCACCATCATATCCAATCTTGACGGAGCCTTGGAATTCCATCTCAAAGTCCAATGTATCACTACATATGACCAATTGATCTCCAAGGTGCTCAACATCGAATGAGCCCTTATGACACAACTTGGAGGATCACCTACATATCCCAAACAATAGAAAAATTGCCCATCCACCAGTTACAATGACAAACTACACACATGGGAAAATAACTGAAACATTACCAATGATGGTGTTTTTGATGCCAAAGTTGTCATCAATGCCCCTTGGCAAAACACACCCGCACCATAACAACAACCCCAAAACCATCATCAAAACAACCATCAAGCTAACACAACAAAATAGTAGCCGAACAATCAAGGGATCAACAACATCAACGATCAAAGGGGAACACCCCAATGAAACAAGAACTCCCCCAAGTGGAAATACATTTCCCTTGGGGAGCCACTCAAGGTCATCATGAAGAAACTAATAAACAAAAAACTCATCAAGGCTCCCACCTATGAGAATTACTAGGAACCAGATGCCAAACCACCCCAGTACAATGAAAATCAGCTCTGTCACTTCCAAAAAATCAAAGGGCACACCACTAATAGTTGCATGAGGTTGAAAAACCTAATCCAAGACATCATTGATAAAAAAATCATAAATGTGGAGCAATCGGGAAGAAACCAGAACCTCAAAATATACACAAATCTGATGCCAAACCATAACAATAAAGGGAAAAATAAAACTGATAAGGGGAAAGGTACCTTCAAGAGTGTGAATCATGTGTATGACCATGTCGTCACATCCCTAGATGAATACTATGCTACCATCACCATCAAAGGAGCCCATGCCAATTGTGGAGTCACCACAAGAGGCGGGAAAATCACCATTGTAGGATCATCTCAACCAAACAGAGCATCCACTCCCAACCCAAGATCTATTCCCAGTGGTTACAATGTCCTTGATTAGCTGAAAAGAACCCCAACACAAATATCCATCATGGAGTTACTAAAAATTTCATCCACCGACATGAAAATTCTTGAGGAAGCACTGGCTTCATCAACCGTCCTTGTCGATCTTGATGTGGAACAATTCCAAACTATGGTTGAAAAAATCATCACTATGAATCTCCTTATATTGTCCGATTAGGACTTTCCCAATCAACCATCTCACAACCGTGCACTCCATTTAGAGGTCCTAGTGCATAAAAATAAAGTCAAGCGAGTCTTGGTGGATGGTTGTGGAGGTTTGAACATTTGTTCCCTGAAGCTCATTAAGAACCTAAAAATGTCAGAGGATTCCATCGACAAAGGCAAAGGCATCACAATTAGGGTGTATGATGATTAGGAAAGAGTGTCCCAGGGCACAATCCAAATCCCTATTCAAGTAGGGCCAGTTATCATGGAAACCACCTTTCAAGTCCTAGACCTTGACTTGCCTTATAACATTCTCCTGGGACATCCATGAATCCATGCAATGCAAGCAATAGCATCAACCTTCCATCAATGTGTCAAATTTAAATATGAAGGCCAAGAGGTTACCATCCATGGGGATCCCAAACCATTCTCCTACTACAAGAACCTAGAGGCAAAATACTATAAAATCCCTCAAGTGCCTAAAAATGACAAAGGCCCATCAACACCATACATTGATCTAGCCACTCTTGTTTCCACTTCTGTGACAGAGACACCTGCCACTCCCACCATCCCCAAAATCTTTGATATCAAAGTAATCATCTAGGACAATGGATGCAAAAACTACACAATTCCCAAAAATGCTTTGTGGTAGGAGAGTTACCACAATATCCCACATAACAAGGACGATTGCAATCAAATGAAGCCTCTACATCCCACACATCCCCTAAAGGATATTCCAACTTCAAAAGTTGGGGAGACCTCAGCTGAGAAGTAATAGACGAGGAACCATCCCATCTACTATAAAAAGAAAACAGACCAACATCTGATCTACCAATGGATGATAACAACAAAGTTTTGCAAATGATGCTTGCAATGGGCTATGACAAAAACTAGACACTGGGGTAAAATAACAATGGGCTTCTAATACCTATCATTCTGGAGACATGAATGAGAAATCTTGGCCTTGGATGTACCCCTCTGAGTATAACCATACGTGGCTGAAATCCCCCAATTAGGAAAGTCAAAACTCCTTAGCAATTATCAGCCAAACTTCGCTTACCCGTATCTACAAGTCGATTCATAGACAACTTCACATTTGACATAACTGACATCTGTAGTAGTAGTGATGATGAAGATCCCATAGCCAACCTACTCATGCTCTTCGAGGACACCACCCTTATCATGATTAGTACTATGTCATTTGAGTCCATTGACCATCACAACCATGTGAAGTACCCTAAATCTGCAAGTAAGACCAACTTCAAATACTCATTAGAAGGGTTAGTCTAAACATACAAATCTTCAAATACCTCTATGAAATAACATATCTATGGTAAAGAAATGCCACAAGTAACAAAAACAACATCAAGAAGACATTTCAAAAAACAAGATAATCACCTATTCCATATTGGATTGGTGTTACATGTGTTAGTAACCCTTTCCCAACCCTTGATCAAAGCTCAAGATGATGTAAATGCAATCGAGATGATGGGCAAGATGAGTTCTCAAATTAAGAGAGTAACCTTGCATAAAATTTGTTGATCCATGAATGAGAATGAAGGCCTTCTTTTATAGATTTTCTTGATGAGAGATTGGCCAAGATGGTGAATGTGGGACTAAAGATCCTCCAATGAGAAGAGGCCACTTGTCAAGTGGTGATAGGCCAATGGTTGTGAAAGATTTGGCAAGAGTGCCCACGAGAGGGAGAATTTGAATTCAAATTTTGCAATAAATTTTGAGAGGGGGACAAGAAAAACAACAATAAATGCTATGTCGGAGGGACAAATCAACTTGTCATGTTTTTCAAACTTGAGGGCTATGTTGAGTGAAAATGAGAGTTTAAATAAATCAATAAAATTGATTTATTTGTGCAAGTGGAGATATCCAGAGAATGCAAGTGGGTGAGATTAGCATTTAATCAGGATTAGATTAAATTAATGATGATTATGTTAGTTTAATGATGATTAGGTGAGTTTGACTTTTAGGACTTTGATATTTGATTTTTTTAAATCAGAAAATGATGGAATATGATTTAGGATTTGATTTAAATGCATGTTTGATTTATTAAAAGGTTGATGATAATGTTTACTTGATTTTAAATAATTGACCTTGGAAAATGAGATTATTTAATGAATGGATGAAAGTGAACCTGATTAATTGAATAAGTGGATGCATGTGAAGCCTGATTTACTTGATGAATGCATAATGCTAATTTTGCATGTCTACATTTTTCCCCTCTTTGAAGCAATGTACTTGTTGCATTGGTTCAAAGAATAATCTTACCGCGATCAAAATTTAAAAATTTTCTGATTTTTTGGATGCCCCAGCGGAAAGAAGTACACTAGTACATTGCCCCCTTGAGAGATCAAGCGAAAAGATTTGATTTGAGGGTCGATCTCGCGATAAAGAGGTTCAAAATGGATGGTTATGGATGATGATGCAAATGAGATGATTTTAAGATGCTTAGAATAACAAATCTATAATATCCTAAACAACTTAAATGATGATATGATATGAGATGGATGAGATGGGTGATGTGATATGCTGTGATTATGCAATGGATGATTTATGAGATGCTTAGACTAACAGATCTATATTATGATGATGATGCAAATGCAATGCAAGTGAAATGATTGATGTTTCCTATTATGTATGATATGAATGATATGTGATATGTGACAGTTTTTTGGATGCAGGATGGATGGATGCATGATGTTAGTGTGGAAATGAGATGATGACAAGAGGATCCCACAAGTTCATGATCTGACGAGACTTTATGATGATGATGATGATGATGATGATAGATGATAGATGATGATGATTTTGATTTATCAAGGATTGGGATTTTCAAAGGGTCACTTACTTTATGTTTGATAACATGCATAAGTACGATGCATCAAGGTATAAAGGACCAGGATGGCGTTGTACTTAGTGTGATGGACTTTGACTCAAAAAATAGATAGGAGTATTCATGTTCACACCTGACATACAGAAACCTTGCTAGGATGCACTTTAGAAGTTTTAAACATCTCAGACCAAAACATGGATAGGTATAACCAATTAATGCAATAGTCAACAAGCCATCCAAAACATCCTCTATACATATCTAACAAATAAAGTATTCGCCAAGTTATTTTACAAGAATGTCCAACAAGCACAGCAGACAAAAGAATAATGATCGTTGCCCCATTCATATCTCTCTAAATCCTTCGTTCGGATATCATCGAGAGGTCCTTGGACTGAGCGCAATAAGATAAGTCAAAAGAAAAAGACCAAGTACGCAAACAAGTCAATGTTCTTCAATACCGCTAACCAAAAGGGAATGTGTTTTTAAGGATAAGAACCGAAACTTATTGCCAAAAGATAATGCCCATTGTAGGAAGGATACATCCTAGGACATGTTAGTGGATGGCGACACGTCATTTCGTTTATCCAAAGTGTTCTTTCTGATAAATAATGCCCCTTGTAGGAAGGATTCATCCTAGGACATGATGTTATCAGATGATTGATATGGGACTGTTTGGATGATGGACTATAACAAATACTTGACCAACTTGTTTACATACTAACTTAGACTTGAGGCTTGACGCTTTTGAGATTTACTTTTAATCTACTAGACTTGTTTCTAACTGTTTCACCAAAGGTTGAGGATGACGATCACTTTATTATGAATGGTGTTTATTGCGGGTGCAAGCGAGATGAGGCAGATGGATTTTTTTTCAAATATTTGGATGTTTTTGATGTTTTGCAATGTTTTGAGGCTATTTTTGGTATTTTTCGAAGTTTTACAAATGTTTTGATTTTTGATTATTTAATGTTTTGGGGATTTTCTGAAATTTTGACCAAGAGACTAACCTAAAGACCTATCCTAGGGGCCTCGGGGGCTGATCGACAGATTAGCCTTGCCTACGTTATAACCGCAAAGACCACGTAGTTCGACTGACGACTTGAATGATTTATAGATGACGATATACATGATGAGATGTCAGCTTATTATAACAGACTCCTATAGGACTAACCTAAATGTCTCGGGGGATGATCAAAGATCAACCTTGCCTATGTTCAAGCTCAAAGACGACGTAGTTCGACAAGACGACCTTGTTTTTGGCTTTTTTGAATAACTTTTTGATATATTTTTTGATTTTTCGATGTTTTTTTTTGGATTTTTGGATTTTCTGATGTTTTTGGATTTTTGAATTTTTTGATGTTTTTGGATTTTTGGATTTTCTGATGTTTTTGGATTTTTGGATTTTGAGGATTTTAAGACCATACACGAATCTGATCCGATGAGAATGTGCCCCCAGCATGATGCAATAGACTACCCCGATAAAGGCAGGACAAACTGACCTTGACGATGGGCCGAGTAGTACTAGGAGGGATCATGATACGAACACAGAACCAAGCTATGGTGCAGATGTGAGTGAATGAGTGATGAATGGAGATATGGATGAGATGGATGATGGAAGCAAAATGGAGGGACGATGCAGATCAAGTCATAAAGGTCCTGG
This sequence comes from Sequoia sempervirens, assembly GCA_007258455.2. Lineage (NCBI taxonomy): Eukaryota > Viridiplantae > Streptophyta > Pinopsida > Cupressales > Cupressaceae > Sequoia > Sequoia sempervirens. The sequence goes on along the minus strand of VDFB02281492.1, from coordinate 381,682,668 downwards.
TGGATGGAAAGTGCTTATTTACACACAACACCTATTTTCTAGGTTTTTACCGAGGTACTTGCCCAAAGTGCCACCGAAGTGGTTTTCACTAGAGGACGATTTTTCTCTTTACTATTTTTTATCCTTTTTTTGATTTTTTTGGATTTTTTGCTTTTTTGCTTTTTTTGTTATTACCAAGATGCCTGTTTGCCAAGTTTTCGACAAAATAACCATTTTTTCAAGACTTTTTCTGATTTTTTTGGATTTTTGGTTTTATACCTAAA
>VDFB02281492.1:381465817-381682305 GCA_007258455.2 Sequoia sempervirens | reverse complement strand
TATGATCTTGGTATGCAGTCCCCCTATGGGGTGATGAAGAAGACACTAGCTCCTGATCCATGTTGTGTATATGACCCATCGAAGTATAGTTTCCAGTGATCAGCAATGTTGAGGTTAAAAATAGACTAATCTGGAAACTCTGACACAAGGGGATTCTCATAATACATAGGTGCTTCTACTAATTGGTCCGCAATAACTTGACCCTTGATGGCTTTTCTTTCAACATACTCAATGTCATATTCTAATAATATCATGACCCATTTTTCCATTCTACAAGTTAACATTGCCTTTGATAAGAGATATTTAAGGGGGTCAATTTTGGCAATAAGCTTGATCTTGTGTGCCAACATGTAGTGTCTAAATTTTTGGGATGCAAATACTACTACAAGGCATGCTTTCTCAATGAATGAGTAATTTAGCTCATGACCCACCATTGTCTTGCTAATATAGTAGATGGCCCTCTCCATTCTGTTTTCATCATGCTGGGCTAGAAGAGCTCCAAGGGCTGCTGCTATTATTGACACATATAAGATCAATGGCTTTCTCGGGATAGGTGGCATTAACACTGGCGGTGTCAGTAAGTATTCCTTGATTTTGTTGAATGCTTCTTCACATTTTATGTCCCATTTGTACGCTACCCCCTTGTGGAGTAGGTGAGAGTATGGGTTCTACTTGTCTGCCAGTTGTGCTATGAACCATCGGATGGATTGAAGTCGACCCTGGAGGCCTCTCAGTTGTTTTAGTGTCTTTGGTGCTTCCATCTCAAGGATTGCTTTTACTTTTTCTAGATCCACCTCAATACCTCTCATGGAGACTATGTATCCTAGCAGTTTACCTGATTGTACATTGAAGACACACTTCTTGGGATTTAGTCTGACTTTGTATTCCTCCAGCCTGTCAAAGATAGCACTTAAGGTTGCTATATGATCTTGTCTTTTTCTTGACTTTGCTAAGATGTCGTCGACATAGTCTTCAACTGTCTTGTGAATCATGTCATGGAAGATTAATGTCATGGCTCATTGATATGTTGCTCCTGCATTCTTTAGGCCGAATGGCATCATGTTCCAGCAATAGGTCCCCCACGGACAAGTAAAAGTTGTCTTGTGTTGATCCTCTTTTGCTATCATAATTTGGTTGTATCCTGAAAATCCGTCCATTAGTGATAGCATCTCATGCCCTACTATCATGTCCACTATCATATTGATATTGGGAAGCGGAAAGTCATCCTTGGGACATGCTTTGTTCAAATCTCTAAAATCTGTACATATTCTGATAGCTCCATCAGGTTTTGAAAAAGGTACCAAGTTCGATACCCATTCTGGATAATCAATTGGTCAGATGAATCCAACATCTAATAGCTTTTTGAGCTCCATTTTGACTAACAAAGCAATTTGAGGATGCATTTTTCAAAGCTTTTTTTGTCTAATAAGGTTTGCATCTAGATACAACATTGGGTGGTGGGCCGATATTTGGATCAAAGTCACGGCACTTCGACGCAACTCCGCACAAAGTTTATTTGTCTTTCCACTTAGGAATGCGCACAGGAGTTCTTGCTCTTCGATAATAGTGATTCCGCATAGAATGTGATATGCGGGGTCTCCTCTGTTCCTAGGTTGAGTAGGTTGCATTTTTCGGCCAAGACTGCTAACTTCTCTTGATGAATAGCTCTTAGGGGAAAATTGAATCCTTCATCCTCAGGCACCTCAGAGAGGTTTTCACCATTGGATACGTCCTTTCTTTTTACTATTTTCTTGTCAGAGAGTGCCATAGTGTGGTTTTCACTCAAGGACTTGGATATGATTCTTAGTTTCTCACTTTTGCGACTGAAGGATTCAATCATTTCCCCGTAATAGGTGTGTGTGTCCAACTCCATTATGAATCCTACCTTGTGATCTCCATCTAGAATGTTATCCCTCAACCCCATGAATTCTGAGAGCACTTCATCATTTTCAAATGTATCGAGAACTAGTGGTCCTCGTTGGTCATAGTCAATCAATTAGGGGTAGACTAAGCGGATCTCATGATTTTGACTATCTGGTTCAAAGGATATGGTACTAATCATACACAGGGTGGTATCTTCAAATAACCTAGGTAGGTTGGATAAGGTATCTTCGTCATCGCTACTAATGCAGGGCTCAGTTATAAAATTATGCGTGTCTCTACCTGTGACTATTGGTGAGTGTAGTTGTACTATTACTGGCTAAGGAGATATGTTAGCCATTCTAATTGGAGGACTTCAACCACGTATGGTTATTATCAGAGTGGCACATCCAAGACCAAGATTGTCTCTGGCATGATAGGTGTTATGAGCCCATTGTCATTTTGTCCCAATCTCTAGTTTCTGTCGTAACCCATTGCAAACATCATTTGTAGGCCCCTGCTTCTTTCATCCATTGGTAATTCAGGTGTCGGTCTTTCATCTTGATAAAACATGTTTGATGGATTTTCCTCAATTACCGCATGCCCAAGGTCTCCCCATCTTGTGAATTCAGGATAATTTTGAGGATAGGTGTGTGATGTGGGAGCTTGATTTTCTTGTGGGCATCCTCGTGATCTTGGAGATTGTGGTAACTCTCCTATCACAAAAGCATTGTTAGGGAGCCTATAATCTCCACAACCATCCTCTTGGATGATGAGCTTGATATTGGATATGGTGGGAATGGCGGGTGTCTCTGTCGCAGAAGTGAGAATGGCGAGATCAATGTATGATGTGGATGGGCCCTCATCATTTTTTGGCACTTGGGGGATTTTGTAATATTTGGCTTCAAGGTTCTTGAAGTATGAAAATGGCTCAGGATCTCCATGGAAAGTAACCTCTTGTCCATTATGTGTGAATTTCACACATTGGTGGAAGGTTGATGCTATGGCTTTCATCGCATGAATCCATGGGCATCCTGAGAGGATATTGTATGTCAATTCAAGGTCCAAGACCTGACATGTGGTTTCCATGAGTGTTGGCCCTACTTGGATAGGGAGCTTAATTGTGCCTTGAGACACTCTTTGTTGGTCATCATATGCTCTAATTGTGATACCCTTGCCTTTGTCGATGGAATCTTCTGATATTTTCAACTGTTTGATGAGGCTAAGAGAATAGATGTTCAAACCTGCACCTCCATCCACCAAGACCCTTTTTATTTTGCTCTTGTTCACAATGATCTCCAAGTGAAGTGCGTGATTGTGAGATGGTTGGGTGGGAAAATCTTGGTCAAAAAATGTAAGGAGATTAGGTGTTATTATGTTTCTGACCATAGCTTGGAATTGTTCTGCATCGAGGTCTGCGGGGACAGTGGATGAGGCTAATGCTTCCTCAAGGATCTTTTTATGCATTGATGAGATTTTTAACAACTCCATGATGGAGATGTGTGTTGGAGTTCTTTTGAGTTGGTCTACAACATTGTAGCTATATGGAATGACTCTTGATGTAGGGACTCTATTGGGTTGGGATGATCCTGGGATGGTGACTTTTCCACCTCTTGTGGTGACTCCACAGTCTTCAGCATGAGCTCCCTTGATGGTGATGACCATGCAGTATTCATTTAGGGAGGCAACGATTGTTTCGTAGACATGATTTACACTGTCTTTTCCTTTATCCTTGTTATTTCCTTTGTTGCCATGATTCGACATCGGATTCGTGTAGATTTTAAGATCCTGATTCCCAGTAGGTGCTTCCACATTTATGATTCTTTTGTTGATGAGATCTTGGATGATGTTCTTGAGTCTCATACAATTGTTTGTGGTGTGGCCTTTGATTTTGTGGAATTCACATAGTTTATTTTCATTGTACCAAGGAGGTTTGACATTAGGTTCTTGATAATTCTCAAATGTAGGAGGTTGGATGAATTTTTCGTCGATTAGCTTTTTCATGATGTCCTCAAGTGGTTCCCACAAAGTAGTGTATTTTCGTTTGGGGTATGTTTTGCATTGAGGTGGTCCTCTTTGGTCATTGAGGTTATTGATGGTGGGATTATTGGGTTGGTATGTTGTGTGATGAGTGTTTTGGCATTGTGGTTGGATTTGCGGTGTGGGTGTATTTTGGTGTGGACCACTAATGACCACCTTGGCATCGATGATGCCATCATTAGTGATGTTTTTTTTCTTGCCCATGTACGATGTTTATCATTGTAATTTGATGGTGGGTGATTTTTTTGCTATTCATGATATGGTGTTGATTCGACGGGTTGGGTTGGAAGGGCTCTTTCGATGCTAAGCACCTTGGAGATCAGTTGATCATATGTAGTGATACCCTGAACCTTGAGATGAAATGACATGTGGCTTTCAAGTTTGGCGATGATTGTGCAGACTTGTTGCTCTTCTGGCATGGTCCACTTGCTCCGATTGGCCTTGGATCACCATCATTGAAGAAATGAAGCAAAAGATTTATTTCTTCCTTGTTTCAGAGTGTATAGTTCTTCGAGACTAACATCCATTGTAATGCTACATGTATAGTTTCTAATGAATTCATCTCTGATTTCCTGGAATGTTCTGATGCCTGAGGGTAAGTGAGAGAACCATTCTATAGTGTTGCCTACCAAGCTCATAGGGAATAGCTGCATCAGATAAGTATCATCATATGCAACCTCCATACAATGAACCTGGAATTCCCTGATGTAATCTTCAGGGTTTCCCATCCCTCAAAATTTGTCAAATTTGGGGATTTCAAATCCCTTAGGGAATGGTTTCATGTCTAGGCTCCTATCAAATGGATAGGGACACAAGTTGCTCTGCGTTTTGGTTGTTCACCCTGATTGAAGGTCGAGCACTTGTTGTGAGAGCAACTTGAGTTGTGTCATCACATCACTTTGCAGATCAGGGGGTGGGATGAATGTGTTTTGAAGTGTTGCAATTGTGGTTTGGATGGATGGATTGGTTGGTGCATTGTTCAATGGTATTAGTATGTTTTGGCAAGTGAAGTAGGCTTCTACTTGCTTTTGTATGAACCATGCTTGTTGTTGCTCTTGTTGTTGTTGCGCTAGCATTTGTGCTTGTTGTTGTGCTTGCTATTGTTCCAACAACGCTTGTTGTTGTGCTTGTTGTTCTAACAATGCTTGTTCTGCTTGTTCTTGTTCCCACAACGCTTGTTGTTGGGTTGCTAATTCTGCTACTTCTTGCTGCTCTTGGTATTGCTTTAGTGCTTGCTGATATGCTTGCATTTACGCTGCTTGTGCAAGAAGTTGTGCTTGATCTTTTGTTTGCGCTTATGCTGCTTGTTGTTGTCATAAAAGTTGTGCTTGAGTGACCCTTTGTGCTTGTAATGCTTGTGCGGCTTGGGCGGCTTGTTGTTGTTTCCATTGAAATAAAGCTTGGGCTTGTTGTGCTTGTTGCGCTTGTAATGCGGCTTGTGCAGCTTTGGCAGCTTGAGCGGCTTGTTGCACGGCTTTTTGTTTCTGCACTTGTTGGTATCCTCTTTGAAAAGTAGCTTGTAATGCTGCATCAAATTGGTTTGATGTGGTGAACGTTGGTGGTGGTGGGTTTGGTATGGTGGTAGATGATGATGTTGTGTTGATTATTTGGTTGGTGGATGGTGTTGTCATGTTGATTATGTGATTGGTGGATGGTGTTGTTGATGTGGTAAGTGGCGTCATTGATGTGATTGGCCCTTGAGAGACCATGCTTTGCAATGTTGTGGGGGTGTTTGATGATGTTTCCATTGCTTGTGTGTTGTCGTTTATTATTGTGATGTCAACAATAAGTTTTGAGCATTTGGCAAAATGTTTTGATTGATGGTTGGGATGTATGTTTGATTGATACTTGGTAGGGGAGGAAGCCCTAGACCAAGGAGTGGTGTTGATGACAATGGTGATGGTGGGAGAGGTGGAAATGTAAGGGGGGTGAATCCTTGCAAGAGTGTTGTGGTGTTGAAAATTCCCCCTGGTCTGAACATGTCTCCCTCCTCTTGTGAATTTGTGAGGAGGGGGATTTGAGGTGCTCCATGAAAAGATGTTGATGATGGGTCATAATGTAAAGTGAGAGGAACATTTTTTTGTAATGGATTATGGGGGATTTTTTGTTCCAATATGGTGTTTATGTCCAAGCTTTGATTATTAACAAGGGGATGTGATTGAAGAGCATTGAGAAATTTGTTTCCCTTGTTAACGTTGGGTTGAGTTGGAGCAAATGATGTTGTGATTTGTGGGATATTTTTTGTGATGTTTTGAGATGGGGGTCTAGATGAAATGGGGATGGTGGATGAGATTGGTGGAAAAGATGTCTCTACTATAGTGCTCACATCAAAATCCGAAGGCAACTTGGCCCCTTGTTCTGCTAGTTCAAGCATGTACAATGAAGGGTTAAGTCTCATCATGATGTTGATGATTCTATGGTTGTCTGGATTTTGGAGCATTTCCGTCATTTCTTCACGAGACATTCCAAAAGTGAGGTCCTTTCCTTAGTTTTCTTCTTGTGTGTTTTGCGATGATGTTGGAAGGATAATTGTGAGATTTCCATCCCCAATGGGGTTCATTTCAGGAGTGGTTTGGCTAAGATCACTTGGAGTGGGTGTTTCTTTGTTGGCTTCCATACTCTTCTTGTATTGAGATATAGTTAGAACCATAAAATGGGGATCAATCTTCGAGAATATGGGAGATGAATCTCTTAATTCTTTGGATTAATCTCTATTTTATGTCCTAAAGTGAAATTTTTTAGGATGCTTTTTAGGATCATATGTGATGATGATATGATGGTGATGTTTAAAGATGGATGTTATGGATGTTTTTGGCTTTTGATAAATCTTGAATGAAATATTAGGCTTTTAGGATTTAGGATTTTGAGATTCTGAGGTTTTCAGGTTTTTTCCTTGATCTTGATTTGGATTTGGATTTTGATTTTGAACAAAAAGACCCTAAGATGTTTGATAATGATCTAAAGGATAGTTTTGTTCAAAGGATGATGATTTGGATATGTGTGAGGAGAAGGATGCATCTACCCACACCTACCCAGACAAGATGATTGTTCACTAAGTATATGAAGAAGGATTCATCTACATACACTAAGCTAGACAAGATGATTTTTGATAATTTTGACTAAGTATATGCAGAAGGATGCATCTACACATGCCTAGCCAAAAGGTGTTTTGATAAATGTTTCAAGGACTTGGTCTCAATGATTTTGGTGTTTGCTTGATTTTGTCATAAAGCCTAGCACTTCAAGGATGATTTCAAGGTTTTTAAAAAGATGATTTATGAGATGATGTTGTTTTGGAGGATGGATGAAAAGTTTTTGATATGTTTTGATCCCTAGATGAACCTAAAAAGACCACTTTGTTTCCCTAGACCTAGGTATTGAAGAGCATGCATATGCTTCCTAAAGACCTTTGTAACCAAGAAATGATTTCATTTGAACATTCATTTTCGGATTTTCAATGATTTTTGCTTTGGGATTTGTGAGTCTCCAATCACACATGAAAATTCATTTTGCTTATCTTTGCTTAATGGCTTTATTTTACCAAAAACACTTTCTTTGATTAGATTTCAAACTGAATGTTCAATGTCTCAACTTCGTCTCATTTCACAAGGTATATTATGCAAAATTTTGATGAATTTAAGGAAAAGATTACCTATTGTTTAACTTTAGGGGGCAAATTGAGATGTAAATTCAAGTGCTTAGGAACCTCTAAGGATGTAATCCCAAGTGCAAGCAACAACACAAGAATTTTTTCAATGATATTTTCCTCCTAAAGGGTTTGAAATTTTGAAAATCATGTTGAATGTTTGTTTTGCAAATGTTTTTGAATACAACACTGTGTTTTCAAACCAAGACAAGTACAAGCCCTATGGATGTGTAAGACAATATTTGTTGAATCCCCACTTGGACAAGTCTAGCTATGCTTATCTTTAGTAAATGGTTAGATGCTTGACCCCACTGGCTCCCTTCCATGGTACTCACTTATACGGGGCAGCCAAGCATCAACACCCATGAAACTCCCATGGCATGTTTTCCATTTCTACTAAAGACCGTAAAAGTGTGGGGCAGCTTCAGAACGACCGTTCTTGCACCAACAAATAGATTAAGGATTTTGAAAAATTCTAGCATATGGGTTCTAGTAAGGACTTTTCGTTCATAGGAGTTGACCCAACGTGGCAAGAGTTCCCTTTCGGATCCATCTTGTTGGAGTCAACCGCGTGATATTGGCATTTCTTCCAATATCCACATTTATATCCCAGCTGGAAATAATCTTTGCTTTAGAGTGTTAGCGGTTGAGTCGTTCCCTTGGGTGAGTACTTTTTCCCCGAGGGAGGCCCTCTAAGATAAACAAAAGCAAGCAAAGACACAATCCGTAACTTGATCAATCTTTGACGGCACAAAGAAAGATAATATATGCAAAAATGCCCCTACTCACACTCGCACAAGATATTGCTCAATTTTAAGCCCAAATCGAAGTGTGGAGGTGATCACTTTATCTTACGCCAAAATCACCAAAAAGGCCTTTTGATTCTCAAGATCGCTTGGAAGTGCGAGAGAAGTGCATACGTCCTTTTCAATGACTTTAGTTTAAGTAAGTAACCATAAAACAAAGCAAACACACATTCATTTTATCCTTCCAAAGCAATTGTGAGTTCGTTTTAAGCACTAAATGAAATATGAAGATTGCTTGTCCAATTTTTAGCCCAAAAATGAAATCTAGTAAGTGTCTAAGCCTGAATTTTAACCCTTTGCGAATGGAAAAAATCAAATTGTTCTTTTTAGACCCAACTGAAAGTTAGTGTCCTAAAACAAAAAAGAAAAACAATTTCGTGGAAAAGTGTTGAACAAACATTTAAAGCGCTTAAAAACACTTTGGTTTTTCAAAATATCCTCCTCCTTTTGTTTTCATTTGCTAGCCTTCTCCTTGCTTTCCTTCGTTTTCACGTTGTACCAAAATATTTAGTCACTAGAAATGCTAAATGTTGATGTTGACCAACATACTTCGAAAGTTTCAGTTCAAATGCTCATGCCAAGGTATTAGCCTTTTCTTCTTATGCTACCACCATTTATCATTTAAAATCTACTACATTATATGGCTGCTCAACTCTATTTCACTTTTTCGGTTGTCTCTGAAATGAGATAACAAAAAGCCTCTCAATGTTAGAATGATGAGAAACCGGTGAGGAATCTATGCATCAAATCTTGCAAACATGAAAGAAATGTATATTAGAGAAAATATTAAAAACCACCCTCCTTCTAGCACCACAATGAAGTACCCTAAATCTACAAGTAAGACCAACTTCAAATACTCATTAGAAGGGTTAGTCTAAACATACAAATTTGCAAATACCTCTATGAAATAACATATCTATGCTAAAGAAATGCCACAAGTAACAAAAACAACATCAAGAAGACATTTCAAAAACAAGATAATCACCTATTCCATATTGGATTGGTGTTACATGTGCTAGTAACCCTTTCCCAACCCTTGATCAAAGCTCAAGATGATGTAAATGCAATGGAGATGATGGGCAAGATGAGTTCTCAAATTAAGAGAGTAACCTTGCATAAAAGTTGTTGATCCATGAATGAGAATGAAGGCCTTCTTTTATAGATTTTCTTGATGAGAGATTGGCCAAGATGGTGAATGTGGGACTAAAGATCCTCCAATGAGAAGAGACCACTTGTCAAGTGGTGATAGGCCAATGGTTGTGCAAGATTTGGGAAGAGTGCCCATGAGAGGGAGAATTTGAATTCAAATTTTGCAATAAATTTTGAGAGGGGGACAAGAAAAACAACAATAAATGCTATGTTGGAGGGACAAATCAACTTGTCATGTTTTTCAAACTTGAGGGTTATGTTGAGTGAAAATGAGAGTTTAAATAAATCAATAAAATTGATTTATTTGTGCAAGTGGAGATATCTAGAGAATGCAAGTGGGTGAGATTAGCATTTAATCAAGATTAGATTAAATTAATGATGATTATGTTAGTTTAATGATGATTAGGTGAGTTTGACTTTTAGGACTTTGATATTTGATTTTTTTAAATCAGAAAATGATGGAATATGATTTAGGATTTGATTTAAATGGATGTTTGATTTATTAAAAGGTTGATGATAATGTTTACTTGATTTTAAATAACTGACCTTGGGAAATGAGATTATTTAATGAATGGATGAAAGTGAACCTGATTAGTTGAATAAGCAGATGCATGTGAAGCCTGATTTGCTTGACGAATACATAATGCTAATGTTTCATGTCTACACCATGAAAACTGCCTAGTTTACCCCCAACTCATCGATTACGACCAATAAGGACAGGCAATTCTTGACACATTAAAAACAAATGAGCCACTCTCATAATTAATGGGATTGCGGGATAATATTACATGTGGGGATCACAAAGTAGGATTCATCATCAAGCTGGATACACATGCATATTATGGAGAAATGATTGAATCCCACAATCACAAAAGTGAAAAACTAAGAATAATCTCCAGGTCCTTAAGTGAAAACCACACTATGGCACTCTCTAACCTGAAAAATAGTATAAAGAAAAGATGTAGCCAACGGTGAAAACCTCTCTGAGGTGCCTGATAATGGGGGATTCAATCTTCCTCTCAGAGCTCTAAACTAGGAAAAATCAGTGGTCCTAGCTGAAAAATGCAATCCGGTTAACTTGGGAACAAAGGAGACCCCGTACATCAGATTCTATATAGAGTCATTATTTTTAGAAGACCAAGAGCTCCTAGCTGCCTTCTTAAGAGAATGTAAAGTTAACTTTGCATGGAGCTATGCAAACATGCTTGAGCTTGGTCCAGAGATTGTGGTCCATCATCTAGTAGTGTATCCTAAAGCAAAGCCTGTCTGACAAAAAATGAGAAAAATGCATCCTCAAATTTCCCTGCTAGTCAAAATGGAATTAAAAAAACTACTTGATGCAAGATTCATACGACTAATTGATTACCCTGAGTGGGTATCAATTCTGGTTCCTATTTCAAAACTAGATGGGGGCATCCAAATTTGCATGAATTTTAGAGACCTAAACAAAGCATGTCTAAAAGATGATTTATCATTGCTTAACATTGACATGATTGTAGACATAATGGTGGGACACGAAATGATTTCTCTGATGGACAGTTTCTCTGGGTACAACCAAATAATGATTGCCAAAGAAGACTAACACAAAATGACCTTCACTTGTCCATGGGGGACCTATTGCTAGAACATGATGCCATTTGGCTTGAAGAATTCCAGGGCTACCTACCAAAGAGCCATGAAATTAATCTTTCATGACATGATCCAAAAAAATGTCAAAGATTATGTTGATGACATACTAGCAAAATCCAGGAAGAGGAGAGATCACATAGCAACCTTGAGTGCTATTTTTGACAGGTTGGAGGAGCACAAGGTCTATTTAAATCCAAAGAAGTGTGTCTTTAGCGTACAATCAGGAAAGCTATGGGGCTACATAGTGTCAATGAGGGGTATTGAAATATATCTTGCAAAGGTAAAATCAATCCTTGATATGGAAGCACCCAAAACATTGAAACAATTGAGAGGCCTCCAAGGTAGAATTCAGTCCATCCACAGATTCCTAGCACAACTGGAAGACAAGAAAATCCCTTATTCTCACCTACTCCACAAGGGGGTATGTACAAATGGAATGACAAGTGTGAGGAAGCCTTCAAAAAAATTAAATAAGATCTACTCAGACCTCCAGTCATCATGCCACCTATCCCAAGAAAGCCATTAATCCTCTATGTGTTAGCAATAGCAGTAGCCCTTGGAGCTCTCCTAGCTCAGCATGATGAAAATGGGATAGAAAGGGCCATCTACTATATCAATAGTACAATGGTCAGGCATGAGTTAAACTACTCATTCATTGAAAAAGAGTGTCTAGCAATAGTGTTTGCTTCACAAAAATTTAGAAATTACATGTTGGCACACAAAATCAAACCCATCGCCAAAATAGATCCCCTAAAGTACCTACTATCAAAAGCAATGATCATAGGAAGGATGACTAAGTGGGTCATGATTCTATCTAAATACAACATCGAGTACATGGAACGAAAACCAATCAAAGGCCAGGTGATCACATATCAGCTTGCAGAAGCACCCATGTATTCAGAGAATCCATTCATATCAAAGTTTCCAGATGAATCCATCTTCAACCTTAGCATAGCCGACCATTGGAAACTCTACTTTGATGGCTCCTATACACAACATGGATCAGGAGCCAATTTTTTCTTCATCACCCCATAGGGGGATTGTATACCTAGATCCTACATATTGGCATTCCCCTACACTAATAACATTGCAGAATACGAAGCTTTAACCATAGGTCTTCAAATAATAGTGCAATGGAACATCATGGCCCTTAGAGTATATGGAGACTTCCAACTAATAATAAATCAAGTGAATGACGAGTACCAAACAAAGGATGATAAGCTAACTCCATACAAAATTTTGGTAGAGAGCCTCAAAGAATCATTCATTGATATCACATTTGAGAAAATTCTCAGAGAAAACAACAAAGCAACAAATTCCATGAAAATGATTGGTACCCTACTGGACATCCCTCACAATGTCCCAAAACATGAGTTCTTGGTAGAGAAGCTTCTCATGCCCGCATTCAAGGTAACACAGTCAAAAGTTGTGTGTGAAATCATTGGTACCAGTGACCCCTAGTACCATGAAATTTATACCTACCTGTCAATAGGGGTCCTACTTGCTGACTTACCCTCAAGGCTAAAAATAAAATTTCTTAAGAAAGCATCCCAGTTTGTCATCCTAGGAAACACCCTGTACCGTAGGAGCATAGAAGGAGCTTTCTTACACTACCTAAATTTTGAGGTGGCATTGGCTACCTTAATTGAGGTGCATAATAGTATTTGTCGTTCACACTCAAGTGGAATGACCTTGGCCAATAAATTATTGAGGACAGGGTATTGTTGGCCTACAATGGAAAGAGAAGCACATGACTATGTTAAAAGGTTCCTACAATGTCAGCAGCATGGGGACCTCATTCATGCCCCAACTCAAGAAATTCATCCCATCATCACAACATGGCCCTTTTCACAATGGGGACTCGAGCTCATTGGAAAGATAACCCCCACCTCATTTAATGGCCACAAGTTCATCATAATCGCCACTCAGTACTTTACAAAGTGGGTGGAAGCCATCCCCATGACATACATCACCGAAAAGCAGATATCAAAGTTCATCCTGAACTACCTCATATGTTGATACAATGTTCCCCAAACTATTATCTTAGATAATGGGACACCTTTCAAGAATTAGGAGGTTTGTGACCTATGTGAAAAATTCAAAATCCAACATCACTTTTCCACTCCATAGTATCCCCAAGGTAATGGCCAAGTAGAAGCTACCAATAAAACCATTCTAAAAATCCTCAAAAAGACAGCCAATGACGTAGGTCGTGACTGGCATCTGTAGCTAAATCCCATTCTCTAGGCCTATCAAACTAGCATCCACACACCCATAGGTGCCACCCCATTCTCCCTAGTCTACGGATTAGAGGTTGTATTACCCATTGAGATTGAGCTCCTGTCATTGAGAATATCACTACAAAACCTCATCACAGATGAAGAATACCGAGTATCAAGATTGAATTAGCTGGAGCTACTTGATGAGTAGCATATGGATGCTTTAAATCATTTGCAATTCTATCATAACAGACTCAAGGGGAGCTATAACAAGAAGATCAGAAGTAGAACTTTCTAGATCATAGAACTAGTGCTAAAAGACAATCAGAAGAACATCCCAAATCCAGATAGCAAAGGAAAATTTGAACCTAACTGGTTAGGACCATTTGTCATCATAGAAAATTACATGTTAGGGGAATATCAGTTATCAACACCTGAAGGTGATCCTCTATAGGAGCCCATGAACAACTCCCATCTCAAAAAAAATTATGCCTAAATCTTTCAAGGTATAGAACCAAAAATCCAATTAAAAAAAAAGGATTAAAAATAGTAAAGAAAAAAAAAATCGTCCTCTGGTGAAAACCACTTCGGTGGCACTTTGGGCAAGTACTTTGGTGAACACCTAGCAAACAAGCGCCTTGTGTAAATAAGAACTCTCCATCCACTAGGATCTTCATGGCTTGTTCTGCATCATCCATCCATCACGCTTCCATCATCCATCACTCATCCATTCGCATCCACATCATAACTTGGTCATGTGTTCGTGTCATGATCCCTCCTAGTACTACTTGGCCCATTCTCAAGGTCAGTTTGTCTTGCCTTTATTGAAGTAGTCTATTGCATCACATTGAGGGAATTTTCTCATCAGATTGGATTCATCTATATATTCTTGAGGTCCCTAAATCAAAAAATCAAAAAAATCAAAAAATCAAAAAATCAAAAAACATTAGAAAATTAAAAATTCCAAAAATATTAGAAAATCAAAAAATCTAAAAACCATCAAAAAAATCAGAAAATTGAAAAACAACAGAAAATCCAAAAATCCAAAAACATCAGAAAACCAAAAAAAATCCGAAAACATTCAAAACACATCAAAATCCCAAAACAGGTCAAAAAGTCAGTCAGAAAAGTAAAAAAAAAGAGTCTTCTTGTCAAACAATGGGTCTGTGAGCCTTGAATGTAGGAAAGGTTGATCTTTGATCATCCCCCGAGACACTTAAGTCAGTCCTTTAGGAGTCCATCATAATAAATTGGCAATCCATTTGTTCATATCTCATCAAATAATTGAGTTTTTGTCAGTCGAACTACATGGTCTCTACGTGTATAACGTAGGAAAGGCTAATTTTTTGATCAACCCTCAAGACCCCTAGGATAGATCTTTAGGTTAGGTCTTGGTCAAAATCTCAGAAAACCCCAAAACAAAAACAAAAAAATTCAAAAATCAAAACATTTGTAAAATCTTGGAGAAATACCAAAAAGCAGCCTCAAAACATTTCAAAAACTCCAAAAAAATCCAAATATTTGAAAAATCCATCTGTTTCATCTCGCTTTCACCCGCAATAAACATCACTCACAATAAACAATCATCATCCCCAACCATTGGTGAAATAGTCGGAAAGAAGTCTAGCAAGTTAAAAGTGAAAACTAAAAAATGTCAAAGTCTCAAGTCTAGGTCATTACATAAACAAGTTGGTCAACTCTTTGTGGCAATAGCCTATCATCCAATCAGTCCCATATCAAATCATCTAATATCGTCATGTCCAAGGTTGCATCGTTTCGACAATGGACATTAATATCAGGCATCACCATAGTTTAGTCTTGGCTAGCAGTAGTGAAGAACATTAGCTTGTTTGTTTACTTCATCTTTCTCTTTTGATTTATCTTATTGCACTCATTCCAAAGACCTCTCAATTATTTCTAAACAAAAGGATTTAGAGAGATAAGAATGGGGAAATTATCATTATCTTTTATCTTATTTGCTTGTTGGATGTTCTTGTATTATAACCTTGGTCATGCGCGATTTATTTGGGCATAGGGAGGGTGTTTTAGGTGTCTTATTGACCACATAGGAAGGCTTTCTTTTATATTTTTTGGTCCAAGATGTTTGAAATATCTGAACTACATTTTAAATTATGTTTTGTATATCAGGTGTGAACATGAGTACTCCTATCTGATTGTCGAGTCAAATTCCATCACACTGAGTGCAACGCCATTCTATTTCTTTATACCTTGATGCATCGTGCTTATGTGTGTTATCAAACATAAGGTAAGTGGCCCTTTTAAAATCCCAATTCCTGATAAGAAAATCATCCAGCTCTCATCATGATTTTCTCATGTCTTGTTGGAATCTCTTGCTTTCTTCTATCTCCTTTCCGCACTAACATCGTGTCATGATCAAGTAATCATCATCACCAATGCATCCATCTTGCATCCACAAAATAGATCATTATACTGTATATCATATCATATCATATAAGAAACACTAATAATCTCACATGCATGTTCATCACCATAATATAGATCTATTAGTCTAAGAATCTCATAAAACCATACATTTGCATAAAACATCCATTGCATAATCATATAGGCATCATCACATCATATCATCATTTAAGTTGTTTAGGATATTGTAGATTTGTTATTCTAAGCATCTTAAAACCATCTCATTTTCATCATCATCATAACCATCCGTATGTCCATCTTGAACCTTTTTATCATGAGATCAACCCTCAAATCGAATCTTTTCACTCGATCTCTTGAGGGGGCAATGTACCAGTGTACTTTCCACTGGGGCATTCAAAAAAGTCAATTTTTTTTTTGAATTTTGATCGTGGAAAGTTTATTCTTTGAACCAACGAAGCAAGTACATTGCTTCAAAGAGGGGGAAAATGTAGACATGAAAAATATCTGATCAACTAACTTTGATTCTTCTTTAATCACCCCTCTATTAACCATTTAATTAACTCATCTTAATTCCTCTGTTAATCAAATAAATCAAATTTATTTGATTAATCCATTATCCTCTTTTTATTAAATAAATCACTTTATTTATTTAATCCTAAGGTTCATATTTAATTAAATAAACCAATCTTATTTATTTAATCTCTAAATTCCTCCATTTAAATTAAATAAATTCATCTTTAACACTAACAAAATCCCCATTAGCTAAATAAATCAAAATATTTAATTAACTAATTCTAAATCATTTTCCATCTCCTTTTGATTTATTTTAATCATTAAATCTAAATCAAATAGATCAAATCACCTAATCTTCACTTAAGTTAATCAAATCATGATTAAGGCTAAATATAATCCATGTCACATCCTCTAGCTTTTCCCACTTGCACAAATAAATCAATTTAATTCATTTATTAAATCTTCATTTTCTCTCAACAAGGCATAAAAGTGGAATATTCCTCCATTTCAAATCTCCCTCCAAGTGGGATGAGTCCTTCCAACAAGAAATTCATTTCACCTTACAAGTCCTTTTGCATTGAGCCAAGTGGCCATTACTCCATTTGACTCTCCCTCCACCTTGTCATTTCAATATTTTCAAATTTCAAATATATGCATTTATGGGAACATTAATCAAAATGTGCACATCATTGGCCCATTCACATGGTGACAAGTGGCTTCTTCCTATTGGTTGGGTTTTTGTCCCACATTCATCCCTGATGCCTCTTCTCTAATCAAATTATTCTATAAATGGAGAGGTTATCCTTCATTCTTATCATCCACAATCTAGAGCAAAGTTACTCTCTTCACATTTGAGAGCTAATTTTTTGCACTTCATAGCATAGCATCTTCAAGGAATTTTATCATTGAGCTTGTCCAGGGTTGGGAAAGGGCCACTTTTCATATCAAAGTGGCACCATTCCACTATGGAATAGGTATCCACTATGTTTTCCATTCTCTTAATTAGTTTACTTTGCTATTTTTGTTTGCAATATTAGACATATTGGATTATTTCATAGGAATACCACTTTATTTGCTTGTTTCAAATTTATCTCCTGCTAATGGATGTGGGATAGTTTAAGCTTGTAGATTTTTTGTTATTCAATTAGAAATAAATAATTCAAGTGTGATAGTTATGGAGGCGGGACTATTTCAGTCAAGCACAGTAAGGAATTGAGAACAAGTTGAAGTTTAGATAATGGATGTTTGTTGCTAGCAAGAAGGGGAAAGAGAAAGCAACAGTTGAATAGGAACTTCTTGTAGTAATTTGTATATAACTTAATCTTTTGAAATGTTGGGTAAACTAAACAGGGCTGGGAATTGAGGGTCTTGCGAAAGAATTGAGAGAAAGAGGAAAATAAGAAGTGGTGTAGGTACCATGGAGAACAAAAACATTTCATGATGGTGGTAGTGCAGACAATTGTTGGAGGCATTCCTCTTCTTTGATTTGAATTGCATTGTATTTGTTGGAGTGAAGCCTAAAATATCTGTCAAAAGAGAAAGGTGGATCTATGTGTATGCCTTCTAGTTATTCAACACACAAGAAAGTTGTGAATGTTAGTCCTTTCCTTTCTTTAGCTCCAATATCTATTGTTGCTTTCTCTAGTGTTAGGCCTTGAAATTTATGGAATGTGATATCCTAGGCCATTGTCAACGGGAGTTGTCTTCAACAACCTCGTGTAATTGGGATAATGGGGATGAATGTTGGATTCTCATGATCCCATGCTGGTCCAATCTAGTTTTGGAAGTTAACAACAACATATTTAGGCAGTTGAGGTAGTTTAGCACCCACGACATATACAATAGCCTTCACTAAACCCAAGGATCCATTTACCAAGCCAGCCACCACCCAAATATTTGTTGTCAACATTACTTGTTGACCAATTGCAAGCAATAGTTCAACTTGAAGCTGCTCATCATCGACATAATCAAGTGTATTTTGGTGGGAACACTCAACAACACTAATTGCAATTGGAAAATTTAATTGCTGTAGCATTTTCCTATTGTGTAAAGCAACCAAGCTATTAGTTGGGAATAAGTGGATAGCTTGATCAAAGTCTTCGTTCTGCGTAGATGCACACATGGATTTTGTCTGATTCATAAGAAGTTGTGAATCAGGCAAGGATGCCTGGTAGTTTCTAATATTCAGAAGGAGCATACAGAACTATTGTTATGATTTAGATTGCCCATGCTGGTGGAAGATAGTGTCAAGCGTAACAACAATATTGAAAGTGTGCCAAAGCGCCAATGCTATGAACCGAGAACTATAGATAGGTCTATCCATAACAGGGGGTAGTTGTGCGAAGTCACCCATGAGTATAATAGAAACACCACCGAATGGCTACAAATGTCTTGAAGGGAATGCTTGTCACAGTTGGCTATCTATTTTTAGCAGCAACTTGGCACCCAAGAAACTCATTTCATGAATTAGTATGTACTTAATATTTTTGAAGTCCTCTTGAAATATGGTCAATGCTTGTTATTTCAATGGATTCATATCTTTTATTGGTATGCGAAGAGCAATATGCACTGTGGAGGCATGAACATTGTAAGCAACAACACCTGTCGGTGCCAAAACAAGCAAAGGGTTCAATTTTTGACTCAATGATCGATTTAGTGCTCTTCATATCTTGTCAATCAAGAATGACTTTCATGTTCCTCCAGTTCCTTGAATGATCATCTGAAGCAGAGGTAATGAAGGTGGACCAAGGTGATGTTGTTCAATGATTCTCAAAGAAAGCTCCTGTCTAGGAGATAGTTGATGAGAAAGGGTTGGCATTGCAAAGGAGGAAAGTGTTTCTTAAGGTGTATGCAATTTCCTTGTTGCAACAAACTATTCAGTAATACTATGAAGATTCTCTGGAACATTGTGGCTATCCCACCTATGGTGCATGTCAAAGTCCCATTGACCCAAGAGCTATAGCTAGTCAAAGAAAACATTGTTTATTGCACCAAGTCGAGAGAGCAACTCCCATTCATATTGTTTTGTATGTGGCGGAGACTATGGGCTATCAATATCGCTATCACTACCCTCCTCAACTACAAGGTGGTCAGTAAGTCTATTCACATGCCAAGAAAAATAGCTAGCAGCATTGAGTAGCCTCCAATTTTTCATTATGGTTTGTCTTGTAAGCCCTATGTTAGCCTCCACATTTCATAAAGGTTTGTATAGCAATAATTCTGACCAACAAAATGTTTCATAGGCATCACTTTGTTCAAGGGGGATGGTCTTGAAAAGTGGGTAAACAATGATGATTGTAGGTTGCAAGTGAGCACACTAGGCCAAGCCTTTGCAATTTTTGCAATATGTATAGAGTTGTGCAAAATGAATAAGGAATATTGTCTCCATTTCAGGTGATCTCTGCATGTAGGAATGAATATAAGCACTGGCAAGGTAATCACTGATGAGCCCAAAATGTGCTCATAGTTTGGATATTATGATGAACTTTTAATACCTTTACTTTTGTTATTCATGGTTGTTTAAGGTCTTTTGAAACCTTTTATGGGGATATCCTGTAGCAAAACACTTTCATGTTCCTGCAGCCTATTGTGTTGTCTTGTCTACATTTATTACCCCGTTGACTCCCTAAATGACTGGTATATCGCATGTAGTGTTTGAATGATGAAATAGATTTAAATATGTGATTAATGAATGGATATTATGTATGTGCCATGTTCCTTTTCTTTCGCATCTGTTACCTTGTGTTTCACAGGTTGTTGAAGAAAGTATGATTGAGTCAAGCACAGTCGATCTCGGCCTTGTAGTACAGTCTATTTCCTGCACGACTTCGAGGAAGCTCTGGTGAAGACTCTTTGACCGAAACCGTTGGAATGATTTTTAATGATAGTCAATCTAGAAAGAGTGGAGTGCTAGATTCTCTCTGGATTGGGTTGAACAGATAAATTCATTTATGAAGATTGTTCCTTGATTTTGGGATACACTTTACTTCCACGTCTTTCTTTGTTAGGGGTAGTTAGCTAGTTGTTCTCCTGATTTTAATTAAGTGCTCCTCCTACGCGAGTGAGCAAGAAGATGGTTAGAAGTTAGATAGAAGCATAGTGATAGGGAGATAGCAGATATCATGTAAGATTCAGTATGATAGTAATAAAAAGCAGAATCTGTATGACACGAGACAGAGTTTGTTGCTAGTTTTCATATCAACAAAGTGATGTATACCATTCTGAGTTTATGAGTAAAGTTTGATGAAGTTCTAAGTTCAGCACTTGCGTAATTAGTAGATGCTTGCTAAGGGGGCCCACTTAGTAAGTATCTATAGCTAGTTAGTTAGCTGTTCTTTTTCTGTTGATCATCAGTTAGATTTCATCTTTAAAGTTTTCATACAAACTCAGTCTTATATTGCTCCTGCAGCATCGGCAATCCATCCCTGTGCCTGTTTCCTACAGCATAAGGCTAGTTCATAGTTTGAGTCTCAGTCGTAGCTGTTATGATTCCTGTTTTGGGTAAATCATGGTTGAGTTAAAAGAACTTTGCATTGCTTTCCTGTAGCGTAGATAGAATTTTTTCCAAGTATTTATTTCTATTAAGTTGTGACCGAAACTAGTTCTTAGTGCACATATTGTGCTGTGCCACTCAAAGTATACGTTCCCTGGTTTGACAAGTAAATGAACGTCCATAAAGAGATATTGGTCACTTGCTAGAATGCCCAATTCCCAAGATAGGTTTTACTATGATTTTCATATCCTTTTGTGGGCACGACCATTTTTGGTCCCATTGTCGGGGATGGTGTCAAGCTAAGAATTTGTCAAAAGTCATTTTTAGCATTAGTTTAGTTTGTTAATAAAAATTTTCAAAATCCTTCAAATCACCATTCCTTCTGTTACATGCATAGAAGAAGAGACACGTTCGGAAAGTTTCTCCCTGAAAACCTGTTTGTTGAACTGCCATTTGACCCAGCTGATGAAGAACTTGAGGAAAATCCATTCGCTCTGATATTCCAGCAAGCCAATATGGAAAATAATCCACCTAATCCACCTCCTACTTTTGAGTTTCCCATTGTTCCCTAGTGAGATACTGACAATCTTAAAAATATTCCTTCTTCACTACTTCCCAAGTTCTATGGCCTAGTTACAGAGGACCCTGAAACTTTCCTGTTTGAGTTTGATAGCCTCTGTCGTAGTTATGACTATACTTCAGATGCTCACAAGCTAAATTTGTTTCCTTCCACCTTGAAGGAAGGAGCTCTCATATGGTTCATGAGTTTGGGAAGAGGTGTTTTTGATAGTTGGGCAGCCATGCAAACAAAATTCCTTGAGAAATATAAGGAATATTGTAAAAGTGTCAGTAAGGGAGATGATATATTCAGGATTCAGCAGAAGGAGGATGAAAGTTCAGAGGATTATATTTCAAGATTCTTGTTTTCTCTAAAAAAGAACTCAAACCATACTCTCAATGAAGATTCTCATAAACTACTTTTTCTAAGAGGGATCAGTGATGCCTATATAGACGCTCTGGACTTGATGGGAGGAGGTGATATAACCTAACTGCCTTGGGATGATATTAAGAAAATATGTCTTAATTACTCCCGAGTAAATGTGAAGAAGGGTAGAGGTCATCAAGCTACAGTGGGTAAATATTCTTCCAGTGGAGTTTCCTGGATGGAGATCACAAATTTGCCGTCTGATTTCAAGTAGGAAATCATTAACAATATGGCTACACAGTTGGACACTATGCAAGCTCGGAAGAAACATGATGAAGTTGAAGCAATCTTGGCTGAGTTCTATCCACATTGTAGACAGAAGAAGCATGACTGCCGATGCAAGATGGTGGCCAACATGGAGGCTAAACAGTTTCCTACTGATTTTAAGATGATAGAAGGTGATGATGATCAAGTCTTCTTTGTTGCACAAAGGAGGCTATGGGCCCCAAGACAAGGTATGCCTTAGGACCCTTTGCAAAATTTTGGTTCATATAATAGTCAATGGAAAATTTAGTAACCTCTAAACTATGGGCCATACTCCCAACCTCAGTGGCATAACCCTTGGCCAAATACCCAACAACACCATTGGCAAGCCTCACAAGGGAACTAGCAACCACCTTAGCAAAATCAGTGGCAGCCTCCACAAGGGAATTGGCAGCAGCCTAACCAATGGAGAGGAGGCTAGTAATGGTCAAATCCAACTGCAGGTTTCCTGTAGCAACCCTAGCAACAATCCATTATGCCTTCTCCTGCACCTAATCAAGGTCAGAATCCAGAATCAACCCAACTACCAGCTCAGGCAGCACCTAATCCAAATAACCAGCAACTGCAGTAGCAACAAGTTTATTTTGCTGATCCTAATCATCAGCCTACCTATGCTCTTAACCTAAATAATATTAATTTACGTTCAGGAACCGTGCTGCCCACACCATCTCCTCCCATAATCTCAGAATTACCATCTGAGGAGACTGACCAAGAAGAAGAAGATATCAATGACCAAGCCCAACTAAATCAGCCAGTTCAGATTCCATCATTACCTAAGTCATCTGATAAGGTGCCCCCTCCTTTCCCACAAAGATTGGAAGGTGTAAATGTGAAGAAATAAGAGGAACCCACCTTTGATATTCTTGACCAGCTAAAGCATATATGTGTGAAAATTCCCTTGTTCCAAGCAATCAAAGAAGTACCTATCTATGGCAAGGCCATCAAGGAGGCATGTTTGAAGAAACCAGGGAGGAAAAAGAAAGACCCTCAAACTGTCCATGTAATAGGCCAACTCCCTGACTTAATGCTAGGGAAGCTTAGCATACCAAAATATTTAGATCCAGGAAGTCCTGCCATGGAGATAAATGTTAATGGGTTGCAAATTAAGAATGCCTTAGTAGATCTTGGTGCAGCTATCAATGTCATGACAAAGGACCTGGTTGTAAAACTTAATATGCTAGAAATAAGGACTACACCTACAATATTACAACTTGTTGATAGCTCAACTATCAAACCTGATGGGGTAGTCGAAGACTTGGTAGTCACTTTGGATTCCTGGGAATACCCTGCTGATTTCATGGTCTTATCTCCAAAAGCATCATTGGGGGGATACCCTGTCATACTAGGAAGGCCTTGGTTGGCTACCACTGATGCTTGCATTGGTTGTAGGTCGGGTGACATGACAATATCTGATGGATATAGCATAAAGAAACTTACCCTCTATTCTCCAGCACTGCCCCAACTTGAGTCTAGAGATGTTGCTTGGCCAAATTTGGGAGAAGAGGAAGAAGTGAACTCTGTGGCCAATTTAATGATGATTACCAGAGAGTCTTTCATTGCATAGTAGGAAGAAGAAGATATACTGTCCAATATCTTGCTGAAAAACTATGGTACTGAATACTTTCATTGTGAGAGAAATCCATGTTCCTTGCAGACTATTCTTTCTCCGTCCACATCAGCTCATTATCCTGCAGCAACTGATTGCTTGCACACCACTACCCCATGAGGTAGACATGCCATTTCTGTCTGAAGTATCTATGATAGACTTAACCTCCCAAATTGAGGTAGCTGCAAGAAAAACCTTGTGCATTAATAAAAACCTCACACGTGAGCAACAAGAATCTATGATCAAAATGCTTACTAGTCATAAGTCAGATTTTGCATGGGACTATGGAGATATGAAGGGCCTCGACCCAAAAATCTATACACATCGCATATATATTAACAGTGACTTCAAACCTGTTAGGCAGCCTCAAAGAAGAATCAATCCAGCTTTGAGAGAGATTGTTAAAGAAGAATTGCAGAAAATGTTGACAATTGGCTTTATCTACCCAATCTATGATAGTCACTAGGTTTCCCCATTGGTCATTATTCCTAAGAAAGGAGGAAAATGGAGGGTATGTGTAGATTATAGAGAACTTAACTTAGCAACAAAGAAGATTACTTTCCTCTTCCATTTATTGATCAAGTTCTGAATAATTTAGCTAGAAAGAAGTACTTCTCATTCTTGGATGGCTTTAGTGGATACAATTAGATCAAGATTGCTCCTGAGGATCAAGAAAAGACTACTTTTACATGCCCTTGGGGAATGTTTGCCTATTCAGTTTTGCCTTTTGGTCTCTATAATGCTCCTGCAACTTTCCAGAGGGCAGTCATAAGCATCTTCTCAGACATCTCATATGATTGCATGGAATTATACATGGATGACTTTACTGTTTATGGTACAACATTTGAGGAAGCTCAAGCTAACTTGGAAAAATTACTACAGAGATGTGAAGATCACAACCTATCGCTGAATAGTAAAAAATGCTTCATGATGATGCAGGAGGGAATAGTGCTCGGTCACTATATTTCTGCTGCAGGAATTCAGGTTGATCCTGCTAAAATTGAGATCATCTCTAAATTACCCTCTCCTACTAAGCAGAAGGAGGTACAAAATTTTTTAGGCTATGCAGGATACTACAGAAGATTCATTAAGGACTTCAGCCAAATAGCAGGTCCCTTATACAATCTGCTGAAGAAAGATGCAAAATTTTCTTGGACAGAGGAATGTGAAAAAGCATTTCTTGACTTGAAAGTCACCCTCACACAGGTTCCGAAAGGACCTGATTGGTCACTCCCATTTCATATTCATACTGATGCCTCGGATTATGCAATTGGGGCAGTGCTAGGGCAGAAGGATGGATCAACTGAACATGCACTCTACTACATAAGCAAAAATCTGCAAGGGGCTGAATTCAACTACACTATTATAGAAAAAGAAATGTTGGCAATCATCTACGCCCTTAATAAATTCAGGAATTATATCACTGGTTATCAGATATTTGTCCACACTGATCATGCATCAATTTGGTATCTCATGAACAAAAGCTCAATAATTGGAAGAATGGCAAGATGGTTATTGCTGATGCAGGAATTTGACATTACAATTGTGGACAAGCCAGGTAAAGCCAACGTAGTTGCTGATTTCCTTTCTAGAATTCAAAGGCAAGATGTCTTTGCACTCATTGAAGACTCCTTTCCTGATGAGCAACTATTTGCAATCAAGGTTATTCATCCATGGTATGCTGATATAGCAAATTATCTGGCAACAGGAAGAACTCTTCCTCAATTCTCTCCTAAGGAAAAAAAATTATTGGTAGAGAAAAATTTTAACTTTTCTTGGATTGCAGATTGCATGTTTTATACAGGGCCAGATCATGTTATGAGGAGATGTGTACCAGAGGAGGACACTCATGATATACTGCATGCCAGCCATGATGAGCCGTGTGGCAAACATTTTGCTGCCAAAAGGACATCAATGAAAATTTTAAATACTGGTTACTATTGGCCAACCTTACATAGAGATGCAGCCAAGTATATAAGGAGATGTGACAGATGCCAAAGGATGGGAAGACCAACTCGCTTTGATGAAATGCCTTTATTTCCACAAATTGTAGTTACACCATTCGACAAATGGGGACTGGATTTTGTGGGACCAATTGACCCACCTTCCAATGGTAAGTCCTACATTCTTGTGTGCACATATTATGTCACAAAATGGGTAGAAGCTAAACCTATTAAACATGCTAGGGATAATAAAGTGGTTGAATTCCTATATGAGGAAATATTTACTAGGTTTGGTGTTCCTAGGGAGATAGTGATAGATCAGGGAGCACAATTTACTTCTACACTTATCACAGCTTTAGTCAATGAATACAATATACGGCACAAGAAATCAACTCCTTATCACCCCTAGGCCAATGGCCAAGTTGAGGTCACCAATAGGGACATAGAGGCCATTTTGACTAAAACTGTCGATTTGCATAAGAAGGACTAGGCTGCCAGGTTACCTGAAGCTATATGGGCCTACCATACTACCTGGAAGACTGCTATAGGATTTACACCTTTTGAAATGGTGTATGGTAAAACAACTATGATGCTAATAGAATTTGAACATAAGACTCTTCGAACAACACTAGAGCTGGACATGGATTTAACAAATGCACAAAAGGACAATCATGTAGCTCAATGCTCTGGATGAACTCTGAAAGCATGCCCTGCAGTACATTGAGATGATACAGAATCAACAAATAAGGTGGCATGATGAATACATTAAGGAGAAGAAGTTCAAAGTAGGAGATTGGGCTCTGCTTTACGACTCACGGTATAAGGACAGTCCAAGAAAATTACAGACTAGATGGCTGGGGCTGTATGAAATTGAGAATGTATTTGCCAATGGTACAGTTCAACTTGTTACAATTGATCCTGTTCGATTCAAGTTGTTGGTTAATGGACACCACCTCTGATTGTACCATAAACTAGTCTCAAAAGAAGAATTCACGCAACAGTTTGTTTGGGATCTTGCTGCTACTCTTCCTGCAGCCGAAGGCTTTAGCCTTTCTCTTGTAGCTTCACCATAATTTTGAAAAGCATGCTCATAATAAAGGTTTTCCTTTTAAGGAAACCCCTTTTTCTTCATTTTCACTTATCACCACATCTCACTTCTTTATCTTCCATCCATCCATCCCATCCATTCCATCCATCCCATCCATTCCATCCATTCATCTCGACTGCCCACTTCACCCATCCACCTCATTCATCTACATCACCCTTAATTATGATACCATTCCCAAATGTCAATTCATACCGAAGACGTCATGTTTCTTCACATGTACATGCATTTATCAAAGGTACGCCATATCTTTTGTTATCGCATATTTGATTTATTTTATTCTATTCATTTACTGCTATGACTGTACTAGTCATTATTACCTGATCTTTTCCTATTCTTTAGTACATGTGAGGACACATGTCATACTCTAAGTAGGGTGCGAGGTAATCCACTTTTAAAACCTATCTTTTTGTCGCTGCCACAATTGCTCAGATAACCTTTCTTTATTATTTTTCTGGTACTTTCCAAATATGATCGCATGTCTTTTTCATTGCATGTTTTTCTTGTAAATTACAATTAAATTTTTTTGTTCAAAAAGTTTATTTTTGGAAAAAAGAGAAATGTGATGGCATGACAGAGAAGAAACCAAAACATAAAGGGAAACAGAGAGGAAATTTTTGTCTGGAAAGGGAGACAGTGAGGAAATTTTTGAATTTTCAGCAGGGAGTTGAATTCAGCTAGGGAAAACCTGTGAACATGGGTGGTCAGCTGGTGCGACATGAGCCTGTAGCTCATGAGTTATTATTGCAAAATTCTCAAACAGTCCAGGCATTCAGCCTCTGTAGGTGGTTAAACTACTTCTTGAGTTTAAATGCTTTTGATGAGGAGGTTGCTGGAAAATTTTTGAGAACTTTTTCTGAAGGGGAGGCTACTATATGGGGTCTAACGGTTGTTGTAACTGAAGACAGAATTGTTGAAGTAACCGGGCTTCCAGCTGTTGGAGAAAATTTTTCTTCGGATGTTGCCTCTACAAGGGCTGAATTTTCAATACCCACTGATGGACCTTTGGAAGTCTCCAAGCAGGGATGCAAGCGAGTATCATTGCCTCCTCCTTATTCAGAATACACTGCTTACATAATTAGGTATTTAACCTATGAAGGTCATTTCTCTTACCTACATTCTTACCATTTTAAATTATTAAGTCATATGAGGCATGAGTTAGTTGTAAATGTTCCGAAATTCTTGTTAAAATTTCTGGAACAAAGTGCCCATGGAACCCAACAGGGGAAAGATAATTCTATTGCTCACCATGGCCTTATCAAATTATTGATTGAACGCTCTTTGAGAGATGTCTCACCTCTTTCCTGGCAATAATTCGTTGCCCAAAAGAGCTTGCAAATTCTAGAACCCCCTAGGGTACATACCCCACGGTCTCAGAAAAAGAAAGAAAAAATTGCGTCTACCAGTAGAAGAATAGGGCAAGGGTCATCTGCTCTTGTAGCACCTGGTCCTGCAGCTCTCACACCTGAATCATCTGCTAGGGTACAAACTAGGTCTGCCACTAGGAGAGAGAAGGGAAAAACAAAGGCAAAAGAGTCCCTAGAATCTGACCCTCGTTCTCAGAAAAGGCAATGCCCTTCTCCTGTAACATCTTTCCCTACAACTGTCTCTCCTACATCAACACCTATTGCTATTACCAGTTCACCATCATCCTCTGGCAGGGCAGAACCCTCTAGTCAGACCAGAAAGAGGAAGGCTACAAGAACACCTCCTGCAGCTGCACCAGTGCCAAGAAGAGTTTCCACAAGGAAACAATGTAAGACCTCTGCTGCTTCACCTCAACCAGAGGTTATTGTAATTTTAGAAGGGTCCATAGAGTCTAAATTTGATGTTTCTCAGAATGTGTCTGAGAATGCTGCACATAGTTTATTCATTCCTGAAGAGGAACAAATTGAGACAAGGGAAATTAAGCATAATGAAAAAGGGGTACCGAGTCTTGATGACTTGGCTGCTGCTGCTATGCAGATTTCAGAGGAAGCACAGTCTTCTCCACTGCAACAACCAGAATTCATCCTGCAGCAAGAGCAGGAACAGACCGAACAATTGGATGTGGCTAGTGAAGCTACATTTTCCCCCGCCACTTGTCAAGCCATTGTTGTTTATAAGAAGACATTTTTGATTGAGTTTCTAGAATATGTCAAAGATAATTAGGAACTAGTTACGTTGCAAACCCTGACTTTCTGGCATCTAGCCCAGACTGACATGCAACAAAGTCTATGGGAGGTAGAAAGGAAGAAACTGAAAAAGGAAATTGAAAGTCAGAAACAAGAAATTCTTAAGTTGTAAGGTAAAATGGATGAAATGTTAAAAGTAACTGGTCAGATTATGGAATGCAGACCACCACCTAGAGTTTATGCTCTGTGCCTTAAGGAATAATTCTTATGGTTCCAACTAATGAGAATTTTCAGAAATCAAGATCCTCTACTTCACACTGGTAAAGAATTCTACGACGCATACCAGGCAGCCCCTAATTGGTTAAGAAATTCTCTGTGTGAATTTTATTTGCATGACTTTTTAATTCCATTTGAAACAGAATGGAACCACCTTCTGTATATTGGCAATATCCATTTGAGATCATTTATGTCATGGGCAGAAAATGAAGCAAATTATGGCAGACAATGGGAAACATATGAGGAAGCCAAAAGGAATGAGCTTGTTCCATTGCGCCCTCAAAGTTCAAACCCCCATGCAATGTTAAAAACCTAGTTTACTCTGACATATGGTATTCACAATAATACAACTAGGAAAAAAATATTTGATCTTAGGAGATAGGTATATGATGAATTTCAGGAATAGTCATATTCATTTTGGAGACTGCCATACACCAGAAGTGAGAAAAGGTGGGAAAGATTAACTGTTGGGCTAAGAAGGTCTGAGCCTCACAGTCCCCTAAATTTCACAGTAGCTCTTAAATGATCAAGAAGATATATATACAGTTGGGACTTCAAAAGAGATTTGAACTATGGTTGCCATTGACATTCAGACCTCCTGTGCTAATGTGGCCCCTTTATCCTTACAAGACTACAAATCTTAATGATGATTCAGAAGCCCGTAGGTATGAAAGGTGGCATACTTTTAGAGGATTTTATTACAGGTTTGGAGCTCCATTTCAGAGTCATGCCGCAACCACTGATTTCAGAGAAACTACCAGGAAAGTTAATGTTGGAGGACCAGCATTGGGCTAAGTAGGGGGCAGATGATGAGCCCAAAATGTGCTCATAGTTTGGATATTATGATGAACTTTTAATACCTTTAATTTTGTTATTCATGGTTGTTTAAACTCTTTTGAAACCTTTTATGGGGATATCTTGTAGCAAAACACTTTCATGTTCTTGCAGCCTATTGTGTTGTCTTGTCTACATTTATTACCCCGTTGACTCCCTAAATGACTGGTATATCGCATGTAGTTTTTGAATGATGAAATAGATTTAAATATGTGATTAATGAATGGATATTATGTATGTGCCATGCGCCTTTTCTTTTGCATCTGTTACCTTGTGTTTCGTAGGTTGTTGAAGAAAGTATGATCAAGTCAAATGCAACCGATCTCGGCCTTGTAGTAAAGTCTATTTCCTGCACGACTTCGAGGAAGCTATGGCGAAGACTCTTTGACCGAAACTGTTGGGAAGGATATTTAATGACAGTCAATCTAGAAAGAGTGGAGTGCTAGATTCTCTCTGGATCGGGTTGAATGGATAAATTCATTTATGAAGTCTATTCCTTGATTTTGGCATACACTTTACTTCCACGTCTTTCTTTGTTAGGGGTAGTTAGCTAGTTGTTCTCCTGATTTTAAATAAGTGCTCCTCCTATGCAAGTGAGCAAGACGATGGTTAGAAGTTAGATAGAAGCATAGTGATAGGGAGATAGCAGATATCATGTAAGAGTCAGTATGATAGTAATAAAAAGTAGAATCTGTATGACATGGGATAGAGTTTGTTGCTAGTTTTCATATCAACAAAGCAATGTATACCATTCTGAGTTTATGAATAAAGTTTGATGAAGTTCTGAGTTCAGCACTTGCGTAATTAGTAGATGCTTGCTAAGGGGGCCCACTTAGTAGGTATCTATAGCTAGTTAGTTAGGTGTTCTTTTTTCTGTTGATCATCAGTTAGATTTCATCTTTAAAGTTTTCGTACAAACTTAGTCTTATATTGCTCCTGCAGCACCAGGAATCCATCCATGTGCCTGTTCCTGCAGCATAAGGCCAGTTCATAGTTTGAGTCTCAATCGTAGCTGTTATGATTCCTATTTTCGTTAAATCATGGTTGAGTTAAAAGAACTTTGCATTTCCTTCCTGTAGCGTAGATATAATTCTTTCCAAGTATTTATTTATGTTAAGTTGTGACTGAAACTAGTTCTTAGTGCACATATTGTGCTACACCATTCAAAGTATACGTTCCCTGGTTTGACAAGTAAATGAACGTCCATAAAGAGATATTGGTCACCTGTTGGAATGTCCAATTCCTAGGATAGGTTTTACTGTGATTTTCATATCCTTTTGTGGGTGCAACCAATCACCATTATCAACCAGTTTTTAGCCGATGGAACGCTTGCCTACTAACATTCAAAGACAAGAAATGTCAACTTGAGATGACAATGGGAAACTTTTGCAACATATGACATGTTTCTTGTGCGCCAATGTCATGATCAACAACCAAATTCATCATGATTTTTTGGCATGCAAGCAATGCTTTATCCCCAGATGAATTTGTATTTGCAAGCCTTTCCAAGATATTAATGTAGCTTTTATATTTTCTCTCAGACTTTGATGCATATTTTGAAATGTAGTTTAGGACAATTTGTCTAGACAATACTGGCTTGCAATCAACATTTTCTCACCAAATTGCAAGCATCTTAGGGTTGTGGATATTAACACAGTCATCATTTCTTGCTGGTTTGTATGATTTGTTCAATTCACTATCAATTGTTAATGTGGAAGATGGTTGTGTATTCCATGGAGCTTTGTAGCGACATTGAAATTGTTGGCCTTTTTTCCTCAGGAAAGTGTATTGAGTGCACTTGGTATGCCTTTGAATTGTGTTTAACAACTATTCATAGTCCACCATTAGATCCATAGAAGAAATTTGTGTAGTATTAAGCAAGCATGGGTCATCCAAGGATGAGCGGTGGATCCTTGACATTACTTTTTTTTGGGCACAAGGGTTCCATGCTGAAACATAATGATCAAATAATTTTTTTTCCTGATGAAGCTCATGAGAGTTGGAAAAATTGAGCATGTCCATATTTGGGGTAGGTAGGAGCCACAAGAAACCATGTACATGTGTTGAACCATGATGCTGCCACTCATACCTATACAAATAGTCCTTTTTGTGGAAAAGTCTCTCAATAACCTCTTCGCAGAAAATAGTGAACCACAGGTGCATGTACAAGATTGTTATGTGTGGATTTCACACAATGTTTTCTATGAAGTGTGCTCGGGAGTATGATGAATCAAATTGGATTTTGGGTTCAATCACCTTATGCAGATTAAGCCATTTTGTATCTACAAAACTTAAAGTGAAAAAAATGGTCGGTGTACCAAGCTGGTGGATCATTGTTGTAAGGGCACGTGGAAGATCATCATGGAAAAAATAGGCCCTTTAAGTGGCAAAAAATTTAGAAAAATCAGAGTTAGGCAACTTGAGGTAAAAATTTGAATAAGTTATCTATATTATTTCAAAATTATGTAATAATAGAATCTGTAGTAAATTGAATGTAGTTTCTAAACTACTAGGTTTATTTTTTTAAAAATAAGTCTATTTGGTGAAAATTTAATATTTCAATGCAATAGTACTTAAATTTTAGGGAAAAAATAAGAAGTAGGTGTCTATCTGACCACCTTAACCACAATAAAATGATAATATTTTTTATAAGATTTTAGATATAAGTAGAGGACTCATGTCCCAATGTGATGCATATTTTTTGTAATTTTTTTCCAAGTAAATAATTAATTATTAAGTTTTTATTACAACTTTTAAAAAATATAAAAACTTGTATGTCTGACCACCTTAACTTGGTCAAAACTTCATCAAATTCATTTTTATTTTTTAATCCTATAGTATGAGAAACATAGAATGTGACACATGTTTTGGATTCAAAAAATGTGATACCATTTGAAAGCTATAGATTTTTTTCAATCAGCCTATCAATTAGGACTTTACTCGTAATTCAAATAGAAAATGAATAATAATTATTTATTAAATTCAAGTAAAGCATAATTCATATTGGTGGAAATTTGAGAATCTCCTTTAAAAACCCTTTTCGTTTCATCAATTTTGGGTTTTAAAAAAGTTGCCAGCTACATACCCTATAAATACCCATCATATCGCCACTTTTTAGCCCATCATGATCCTGCACATACCTGTAAGCTCTTGTCGACTCTTGGCCCAATATGAGCAAGTTCCTCATAAGGATGCACCAAAGCGGACAAGCTGGTTTTCTATGTGTATCTGGTGTGTTTCAAAGCAACTGTCGTAGAGCTAGAACCGACATTGGGATTCTTTCCTCCAAGTTTGTTTTCATAAAAAAAAATGTTGATTTCTGGCTTCAATGTCTCATTATTAAATTATAAATGTACTATCTAAGTTTGACATGGCTCCCAAATCTATTATCATAATATATCATCAAGTGCAAAGCATATTCATGTAAGTGAACATGTACTGTTCTTAATTTTATTGGCATTACCATGCCAGTTGGGAACAATGTTGGAAAAGCCATACTTAATTACACTTCTATATTATATTCATTGATAGGGCTAGAATCTATTTCAGGCCAAGGCAAGGTTTTTTGAGTAGTGTCTTTAATTTGTAAGGCATCTCTAATTGCCGAAAATTTTCAAGGAGGCTTGGGCATCAACCGAATAAATGATGAGAAGTCTTGAAGGTCAGCGTCCCCATCAAGAACACTTTCTATAGCTGCCATTGGTTGATTTGGGCCATGCCTCAATTCTTCCATTATGTGCAAGAGATCAGAGATGTTAGTACTTGTAAGAGGCAACAAATTTAAAGCATCACAATCTATTGCAACATCAGTATAGTACGGGTCATTCTCAATTTTATAAATTAATGCAGCCATGACATTATGTTTGTCAACATAGCAATCATAGTTTGTCCCTCGCATGCCAGTTCTTCGCACAATGATAACTTCAAGATCATGCAGCCGACACGAAAACAAAGTTGCAATGCAAGTGATGTCTTGTGGGAAGCTTATAGTGTGCCCACTATATTTATATTGGCCTCCTCTGGCATGGGTTACTTGCAAAATGGGAGCAACTCTGGCTATAAGCATTTCTTCAACTTGAGTATGCTTTGCAAGCATAGCTGGTTGTGGACCTGGATCCATTTTGTTTGCTAGGCTATATCTATGCACACCCTTTTTAGAAGCACAATGCAAGAAAATAATGCTAGAATTGGATGGCCGAACTCTCATGCCAGCATAGCTCTCATTACAAACAGAACAAGTTTTCAAGTCAGAAAAATCATCAATATGCCAACAGAAGGATTGCATTGCTATGTGGAAATATTCACCAAATATGTTGCTTGAGGGAGGGGTTGTTGAAGATGTGGCTAGGAAGGCATGCCCAAGAATGGGTTGGGGAAGTGTACAACCAGGTATTGTGGGGGCAGTCTCATAAGGATGGTTGCGGCTCATTGGCAAACAAGAGGAAGTTGAGGGGGAGAAATAGTCTACAAATGCTACTAGTGAGCTTCCCTGCAATGGCAGTATCCCTAGTCTGGCATGGCTTGCCAAGCCAACTGGGTTCATGGAACTTTTCTTTTCGAAGTACTTGGATCGCCGATCTGCACAAATCTGCTCTTTGTGGTGTGCATAATAAAGCTGGTTTCTCTCATGCTTCTCTATTACGGTCTACACTTGATGTCACGTTGAAACCTAAAGAAGTCTACAATTCCTACAACAATAACATTAACAACACAATAAAATGGTTGCAAAAACTAGGTTAAAGGGAAATGGCATAACTATAGCGGTTAACATATTTGAATATGCAAGAAAGTAGTGAAAGGCACAATAAGACCAATATGTATACATAATTGTACATATTCATATGCATCGCATTTAAGAGTCCTTACAAACTTGAAATAAAAAAACAAGAATGCAAGGACTCAATCTGATTGGGGCAGTGGCTAACTAAAAAGGAAATGGATCGATTTCATTACTAAATTTCTACCAGTACAAGAAATACTGGCACCACCATGCATTGAGAAGACTTATTTTTAGGACAATATTAATAATGTTAAACCATGTCGCATATACTAGTAATTTGTAAAGTATAATATGATACGTGGGTATGTGCAAGATCATGATGGGCCAAAAAGTGGCGATATGATGGGTATGTGTAGGGTATGTGGCTGACGACTTTTTTAACCCAAAATTAATGAAATGAAAAGGGTTTTTAAAGGAGATTCTTAGCTTTCCACCAATATAAATTATGCTTTACTTTGAATTTAATAAATAATTATTATTCATTTTCTATTTGAATTACGACTAAATTTCTAATTGATCGGCTTATTGAAAAACATCTATAGCTTTCAAACGGTATCAAATTTTTTGAATCTGAAACATGCGTCACATTCTATGTTTCGCATACTATAAGATTTAAAAAAAATGAATTTCATGAAGTTTTGACCAAGTTAAGGTGGTCAGACATATGAGTTTTTATATTTTTTAAAAAAATTAATAAAAAATCATAATTAATTAATTACTTGGAAAAAAATAACAAAAAAGTATGCATCACATCGAGACATAAGTCCTCTACTTATATCTAAAATCTTATAAAAAAATATTATCATTTTACTATGGTTAGGGTGGTCAGACAGATACCTACTTTTTTTTTCCCTAAAATTTAAGTACTACTACATGGAAATTTCAAATTTTCACCAAATAGCTTTTATTAAAATAAACCTA
This sequence comes from Sequoia sempervirens, assembly GCA_007258455.2. Classification (NCBI taxonomy): domain Eukaryota; kingdom Viridiplantae; phylum Streptophyta; class Pinopsida; order Cupressales; family Cupressaceae; genus Sequoia; species Sequoia sempervirens. Next base: position 381,646,720 of record VDFB02281492.1, on the reverse strand, counting down.
GTAGTTTAGAAACTACATTCAATTTTCTACAGATTCTATTCTTACATATTTTTAAAATAATATAAATAACTTATTTAAATTTTTACATTAAGTTTCCTAACTCTAATTTTTCTTAATTTTTTGCCACTTACGGGTCTGTTTTTTCCATGATGATCTTGCACATACCGACATAGTTTAGTACTTAAATACTATTTTAAAAAAGAAGTCCCCTCAATGCTATTAGGTCAAGTATCTCCACAAATTTGTGTCATGCGATCAAACATGGAATAATTGTTACTTATTATTGGAAATATACCAGCTTGCATTCTAACAGTTACTTTTAAAGCCTACAAGGAATAATAATCAAGGCATGAGTATTGAAATTATGCATTAGAGGAACATATGGATTTTTTTTTATTGTAGATGCAAAACCATCATGTAAGGGAGGGGGAATTTAGAAAATTAAAAATTTGCATGTAGAGAATAAATGTTTACTATGTCACTTATTTACAGTCACCAAGATAAACATTTATGGTAACGTGTCTACAAATGTATATATGCATATCCAATCTCTGTTCAATGCAAAGGGTCATGAATGGAAAGTACGATGCACTATTCAAGCAAGAGTGTACTTCTACAGTTACCTATTGTTTTGCATCGTCCCTTCCTTCATGACACTCTCCATTGAAAAGAAGTTGAAATTTTTTGTTGAACATGCATATGGAAATATAAATATAAATATATATATATATACACACACACACACATATTAGAATGAATCCAAGCAACAATGAAATTAATCAATAGTCAGGCAATGCAAAATGAGACAGGCCAAAGAAATACTCACTCTCCACTTTACAGTTACTACTAAGACATCACAATCAACAATATAAATCAGATGCATATCTAGTAATCTGCTAGCTATAAAATATTGAGAATTTTAAACAAGTAAAAAAATTGAAAATTACAAACCTGTACATTCACAAATACTTTTTGCAATAGTGATCCATCGAGAAGAACCCAAGCATGTGCATATGTAAATGCATTTGAAAATGTACCTATACATATGAAATATTTTCAATGGAGAGTGAAACCAATGGAAAGTGCAATGAACACTTTAAGCGGCACTGTAACCTAGCTGCTTCCATGATTCTGGATAAGGCCACATGTAGGATCATGATGGGCCAAAAAGTGGCGATATGATGGGTATGTGGCTGATGACCTCTTTTTTACCCAAAATTGATGAAATGAAAAGGTTTTTAAAAGAGATTCTTAGCTTTCCACCAATATAAATTATGCTTTACTTTAAATTTAATAAATAATTATTATTCATTTTCTATTTGAATTATGACTAAAGTCCTAATTGATGGGCTAATTGAAAAACATCTATAGCTTTCAAATGATATCACATTTTTGAATCAAAAACATGTGTCACTTTCTATGCTTCGCATACTATAGGATTAAAAATAAAAAAATTAAATTTCATGAAGTTTTGACCAAGTTAAAAGGTGGTCAAACATACGAGTTTTTATATTTTTAAAAAGTTGTAATAAAAAATTCATAATTGAATATTTACTTGGAAAAAAATTACAAAAAAATATGCATCACATTGGGACATGGGTCCTCTACTTATATCTAAAATCTTATAAAAAAATGTTATCATTTTATTGTGGTTAGGGTGGTCAGACAGACACCTACTTATTTTTTCCTTGAAATTTAAGTACTACTACATTGAAATTTCAAATTTTCACCAAGGGTATGTGCAGGATCATGATGAGCCGAAAACTAGCAATATGATGGGTATGTGGCTGACGACTTTTTTTTTACCCAAAATTGATGAAATGAAAAGGGTTTTTAAATGATATTATCAACTTTCCACCAATATAAATTATGCTTTAATTTGAATTTAATAAGTAATTATTATTCATTTTCTATTCAAATTATGACTAAATTTATGATTGATAGGCTAATTGAAAAACATCTATAGCTTTCAAACAGTATAATATTTTTTTAATCCAAAACATGTGTCACATTCTATGCTTCATATAATATAGGATTAAAAAAATAAAAATTGAATTTCATGAATTTTTGACGAGGTTAAGGTGGTCAGACATACAATTTTTTTATATTTTTAAAAAGTTGTAATAAAAAATTCATAATTAATTGTTTACTTGGAAAAAAATTACAAAAAATTTGCATCACATCGAGACATGATTGCTCTACTTATATCTAAAATCTTATAGAAAAATATTATCATTTTATTATGGCTAGGGTGGTCAGACAGACACCTACTACTTATTTTTTCCCTGAAATTTAAGTACTACTTCATTGAAATTTTAAATTTTCACCAAATAATATATATTTTTTAAAGGGTATGTGCAGGATCATGATGGGCCAAAAAGTTGCAATATGATGGGTATATGGCTAACGAATTTTTTTTACCCAAAATTGATGAAATGAAAAATGGTTTTTAAAGGAGATTCTGAGCTTTCCATCAATATAAATTATGCTTTACTTTGAATTTAATAAGTAATTATTATTCATTTTCTATTCAAATTATGACTAAAGTCTTGATTGAGAGACTGCTTGAAAAACATCTATAGCTTTCAAACTGTATCACATTTTTTGAATCCAAAACATGCGTCACATTCTATGTTTCGCATACTATAGGATTAAAAAAAGAAAAATTGAATTTCATGAAGTTTTGACCAAGTTAGGGTGGTTAGACATACGAGTTTTTTATATTTTTTAAAATTTGTAATAAAAAATACATAATTAATTATTTACTTGGAAAAATATTAGAAAAAATATGCATCACATTAGGACATGAGTCATTTACTTATATCTAAAATCTTATCAAAAATAATTATCATTTTATTGTGGTAAGGGTCGTCAGACGACACCTACTTATTTTTTCTTTGAAATTTAAGTACTACTACATTGAAATTTCAAATTTTCACCAAATAGATTTTTTTTATTTTTTTTAAAACCTAGTAGTTTAGAAACTAAATTCAATTTGCTACAGATTCTACTCTTATATATTTTTAAAATAATATAGATAACTTATTCAAATTTTTATGTCAAGTTGCACTAACTCTGATTTTTCTGATTTTTTTGCCACTTAAGGGCCTATTTTTTCCATGATGATCCTGCACATACCCTAAACAAGCCTAGTAGTTTACAAACTACATTAAATTTGCTACAAATTCTATTCTTATATATTTTTGAAATAATATAGATAACTTAATCAAGTTTTTACCTCAAGGTTCCTAACGCTGATTTTTCTGAATTTTTTGCCACTTAAGGGCTTGTTTTTTCCATGATGATCCTACACATACCCCCAAATAGATTTTTATTCTTTTTAAATAAACCTATTAGTTTATAAAATACATTCAATTTGCTACATATTGTATTCATACATATTTTTGAAATAATATAGATAACCTATTCAAATTTTTACGTCAAGTTTCCTAACTCTAATTTTTCTAATTTTTTTGCCACTTAAGGGCCTATTTTTTCCATGATGATCCTGCACATACCCATAATACCTTCATTCATTCCAATGACCATCCATAAAATTTTGACGTTTTCCATTGCACATGCATATATACATACTTATGTACATATACAAGTATTACAATGAACATAAAACATGCTTGGAAGCACCAAAGCAAAACAAAAGAGGATCTACTATCCATCCTACCATATTGGGAATACAATCTTATCAGTGAACATTTCTATGTAGAAATAGATATACATATGGAATGCAAAAGAAGAAAACAAGTCATGCTCTCCACCCTACCATATTGGGTCATGAAGCCCCACGGGCTCTCACCAAACCCTCAATCAAGAATATAGATTGTCCATCGCTTTCATCAATGGTGGAAAAAATCCTTCTATTCACACATACTGGGCATCTAATGGTTACAATAATTATGTTTGAGAGAATTTAAGAAATAATGAACAGTGAATAGAAAATTTGAAATGAAAAAGAAGAAAAGAAGGCATGCTCTCCACCTTGCCATATTGGGTCATGAAGCTCCATCGACTCTCACAGAACCCTCGAGTAAGAATATAGATTTTCCATTAGTTCTATCTATGGTGGAAGCTATCTCTCTCATGAGACAATGAGCAACTGATTTTGTGAGCCTCTAACAAACAAGAACCTAAAAGGTATGCTTGACAACAATGCAAACAAATACAATGCAACTTCATTGATTGGATGCATATAGAGGGACTTGCTGTTTGGAAATATACATACTAAATAAGTACATGTAGAAATGCACGTGGATGGCATTAGTTCTGGACAATATAGATATATAGTTGGCTGAGAACTTATAGATATAGACATACAATGTTAGAATTTTTGGAAAGGGTGGATGGACTTCAACCTTTAAAGAAGCTCGTAATCTTGGCTCACAACTATTGAAGAGGCTAAAATCATAGAAGAACACCCAACAATGCCTTGTTGAAATTTGCAAACTCTTTTGGTATCTCTGCTCATATTTTTGAATAGCAGATATTGTCACAACCATTACCACTACACAAATACCATACAACAATAAGTGTGCATGCAAAGAGGATGAGCTTCTGTGAGGGTGCAAGTCCAACCACATACTATGAAGTTTTTTATGAAGCCGACATCAACATATTTTCTATCTTTTACATGGGGAAATGACTCCAAGAGGAATAGAAAAGTGTTGGAAATGGCACTAATAATCAAAGTGATGCACAATGTATGTGCCATATGTACAGATATCTATCTATGCAAAGGAAGCACAAACACGTGGATTCGAGCATAACTCTTTTGAATATTATTTCACTTGTGGTTTGTAGGTTGTTGTAAGCTGTATTGCTTGATCTTTGTTAAGAAACTATTGATTATTGCAAACTTTGCTAGGTTGTTGTTGACAGAAGACTATATTTTTTTTTTTTAAAGAAAAAATATTGTTTTATCTATTGTCAACATCTTATGCCTATCATTTTGTAAGGATATGTTATTGTTCTTGTTTATCTTTAATGTTTCTCTCTGCCTCGCTTTGTGCTGAAACAAATATTGTTTGATTTATGCCATCCATTTTGTTGGTATGTCTGCAATGTAGAAAAATACTTAATATTATATAGGTTACATCTCATTGCATCAGGTATTGTTGATTACTGTTCTTTGCATTGGAACAAAATACTCAATCTTATATGCTTTCTGTTAGCTGTCATTTGGGATTGTCGATTATAGTTTTATTGCTTAAGCTATATTGTTTCATTTTGCAGAAGGTGTTGCTTGGCAGGCCGTATTCTTTCAATTTTTGAGGAGCTTGTGTTCAGAAAGGAGTGTTTTTTGTACAGGTTTGTTACTGTCAATTTTTGATGAGTTTATCTTTAATATTTGCATTTTTGTGGGTATGTTTGCAACATAATAGAATATATATATACACATAAATATATGTACACACACACATATATATATGTATACATAGACATATATATACATTATTTGAATTTCTATCAAGACATTGTATGCAAAAGGTCGTATTGTTTATTATAAACAATATTATTTCACTAATTCTTAACATCTTTTTGCTATTCTAATTTTGAGAAGGTGTTGTACATAAAATACTATATTGTGTGTGAGAATGACTATTATTTGGTTTAAGGTTCACACTTTGTGTCTATGGTTTTGCATGCATTTGCTAGCTGCCATTTTTGTTGTGTTCTATGGCTTTCTCCATTTTAGGTGGTCTCGCAACTAAAAATATACTACTTTTTGAATAACTGGTTTATGAACAAAAGCTCATGCAAAATTCATTCTCAACCTAAAGCCATCACAAATAGAAACAATATAACCCTCAAAAGAGCACTCTATTCAAAATTAACATTGGAAAACGCATATAGAAATATGCTCATTTGTGATCGAAAGCTTTTAGAAAATTGAAACAATACAATTGTGTGAACAACACTTTCTAGAAAATAACACAATTTGGCAATCACATTCACAAAAATTTCACAGCCGATGAACACACTTGAACCTTCACACAAGATTTCCCTCTTCACTCACAACCACCTTGAAAAACAATATAAACATAGACAATGACACCTAACAATGCATTTTTTCAAAATTACACACCCGTGCATGCAATATACAATATCTTGACAGAGTTTTGTGTACATATATATGTGTATCTTGTATTTGTGTATCTAAGTATCTATGTCTAGGGATCGATGTAATATTTTCCAAGTATTTTTTGCTACTGCTTTGCAATATCTAGTGTTACTACCATGCTGGATATGGATATCATATGGTACTTGGCTATAATGTTTGTTATGTATGTCATGGAGCTCAATCCAGAAACAACCGCTCAATAATACTTTATTAAGAATACCCTAAACTGCTCTAGTAGTTTGGTGAGTTTTAAATGCAAAGTATTATTGCAATCATTTCCAATTTTGGCAACACATATAGGAGACCTCTATAAGATTGTTTCATTTACAGTGTGCAGTGTGTGACACACTAATCCGCATAGTAGGTGGTAGATGTATTATAACTCTGGCCAACATATTTTGTCAGCATCCCATACATACACTCAACAATTTTCAGCAAGGCATTCTTTCATGTCATTTTGTTACTATACCTGATATGAGAGTCATGACTGATAAGGGTAAGCTTCTATGAGGATGCAAGCTGGATTAAGGTCTATGCAGCTTCTACGAGGGTGGTTGCAAGCTATTTTATGTTTTTTGAGTGGACAAATGGATGCAAAATGCAAAAGGAAACTGTCACCTCTAACAATATTTTTCTCATTTTTTTTCAAAAAACTTAGTGAGAAGATGTGTCTTTGAACCAACTAGGAAGGGCTCCATGTTGAAGGAATCCTTCACAAGTGTGCTTGATTTGTGGTTCATGCACTGTAGCATGCTAAATTGCTTGATTTTCCACAATGTATTGTTCACTATTTCAAATATCTTGCCTCATCTATCATTTTATTTTTGTCTACATAACTCTGCATGGATTTGATAATGTGATTTTTCATCGGTTTCATATATATGTGTGTGTGTGTATATATATATACACATATATATATGTGTGTATATATATATGTACATAACCTTAACAATGCTATCCCATTGCACACACAACCAGGAAATGCAAAGAGGCGGGCGAGTTATAGCCTGGTCAGAATCTCCACTTGACCCATCGGTCTAGGCTAGCGGGCATGGGCATGCATTGCCATGTAAAAGGTGGCAGGCATTTGTCGTGACAATACAGGAGTTTGGCCAAATGACAGAAGATTAGAGGAGGCCAATGAAATGTCATTAGCATTTATTGTTGTATGGTTTTCATGTAGTGGTGATGGTACAAGAAACATCAATTTTAATGTTCATATATATATGTGTATATATATATCCACATATATATACGTGTGCATATATATCCACATATATACGTGTGTATATATATACACACATATATGTCACCACTACATGGGTATCATAAATTAGTGAGAAGGATATACTGTTGTGAAGGTACAACTGTGTTAATTGGTGGTGGAATTTTTGTGAAGCTGGTACTCTATGTTAGATTGCATTGACAATTGTTCATAATTGATCTCTTGCTTAAGCTATATTGTTCCATAGAGGACACCAGGAAAATAGAGTGGTTGTACAAGAGGCTAGTGAAATGTCATCAACATTCATTGTTGTATGTTGTCCACGTTGTGGAGAGTGTGCAAGTAACATTTGTTTTAAAGTCCCCAGGGAACAAAACAAATGTCTGTGCAACTATCGATAACATATTTTTCGGTCTCAATCATTGGGTCTATGGGTTCCATGTTCTAGCTATGTTTTTAAGCTTGGGGGAAGAATGCATACTAGAGACAGCCAACAAGTAGAGGTATGTCTGAAACAAGCGGGAGAAGTTGCATGCTAGCAATACCATTTGCCACATTGTTTCATTTGTGTTCTGCAGTTCTTTGAACCCTATATTGGCTAATCTGCAATAAGGCACTGTCAATTGCTTCAAATTTTGATAAGTTGAACAAACAAGTATAAATTTTTCTGGTGTTCTTGTCATTGTTAACTTTCGCCAACCTGCTATTGAGAACCCTACATTGTATGAATTTTTTGATAGGGTTTTGTTGAGGCATAATAAAATATCAAGTCGAGTTTATTTCCATGACTCTTTCTGGGTTTTTGTTTATGACTTCCATTTGTTGGCTATGTTTCAAATCCAATATAATTACCCATGTTATGTAGTGTTTTTTCATTTCTCTTCTATATCTTTGGGATACCAAGAATTAATAAAATAACATTATTTATAACAAACAATACAACATTTTGCATATAATGTCTTGAGAGAAATTCAAATTATGTATATATATGTGTGTGTGTCTGTGTGTCTAATGACTAACATAGAAGATGGGTGGATATCCCCTATTTGTGTAAACTTTGGTCATAATTTTCATCAGCCTTTCCATCTATTAAAGCTAGTTGATTCAACATATATGCACTTTCAAAAAAGTAGCACTCTAAAGTCAGGAAAGCAACTATACAGTCTATGCCATTTAGAAAAAGGCATTGTTGACTGCAGGTCTGTAACCCCAAATTATAACAAAAAATAGAGGATGATAGACAACAACACCTTGCAGAGTACAACAAGACCAACATCATCTTGGCCAGCCATCAGTCCTTCTATATTACAACTTTTCAGTGGCCGAGGGAAAGGTTGCAAAGATGTGTGGCGCATGCTAGGAAGCTATAGAACAACTGTCAACAATTCCTTGTAGAAAACAACATAAACAATATAGCGGTGCAAGCATGAACAGAAAGCAACAGACTTCAACCACACAATCATGATTTCAACAAATACACATAAAGTAATATTGCAATCCATCACCATTCAATAGATACAATGGCAATCAACAAGTCTATAATTACCATTGGACAGTGCATAGGAAATATTGCAACAAAAAGAAAGCTATATGCAACTCCAGTAAAAAGAAACACACGTAAATACCTAAACAATGGATACTCGGAAATACCCAACAAAGATAGACATGAAAGCCACATAAATACATCAAATATAAACAAGCCACACTATACACCAGCAAGGCTCCAAATGCAAGTAAAGCATGTCTGTAGTTTGTTCCATGCACATGGGAAAAAACTAATATAGGTGACAAGAACAAAGAATAAACAAGGAACAAACTTACAGGATTCAGACCTAATAGTTGTTGGGAAACCTCACAAGAGCTAGAGCCAATTGACATTACTGGAGCCACTATTTGCAAAAGATAGAGCTCCAACACCAGTAGCTAGCCACAAATTCTATTGTGACAAGAATACAACAACTAAAGATTCAATTAAACCATCAAAAGATAACAAGCTCCATTCTCAATTTTTAAGTACCAAACCTTTCTATATTCCTATTTTTTTCTTCACACATCTACAATATAATTAAAACAAATAATATAAGAAATTCACATTTACAGATGTATCCATAAATAATTATAAAAATAATCTATATTCCTCCAACACAACCAACCTAGAACATACACTCTCGACCAATGCGATCAATATTGGCATCAATCTTCCATGTATCAAGGAAAATAAAAATTATCATTTGAAGGATGAACCAAACGAAAATAACATACAAATCACTATATACCAATATTGTTTGTATCCACTGTGACATTAATACATATCTACACAAAGGGGAGGAACTAATATTTGATTCATGCCATATGTTTTGTGGCCATCATTCCAATATGGAATTCTTCATCGTTATACTCTAGCCTAGGCCACATTGTATCATTTCAAACAACACACCATAAGATCATGGTCTGGCATTTGCAATAAATTTTTTACATAAGGCAGAAGGTGTGAGTTTTAGCTTTTTGTTGCAATGGCTGTAGTGCAATAAAATACCTAATGCTATGCAATTTATTCCATTTTTACATAATCACCACACTAAACTCAACACATTTTTGTTATTCTTCCAAGCCATAACCCAACCATAATGCGACAATTCATAAAAAAAATTGTTATAAACAAGCTTTTAGAATAATGATAGTGACTACAAATCCAGTAACAATGGTCAAATCAACAATGAGATCCCAATGCACTTAATTTTTGATAGCATCTTCTTCTAAACGCTAGGGTCTATCAATCTTTCCCAATGCTGCATCCAAAGTACACTACATTTCAAATACACATATACATATATACACATACATATATACATCTACATATATATACACACACATATATATATACATACATACATACATACAAAAATCCACATACATACACACATATATACGTATACACATATAGATATACATATATATAGATACATACACACACACACAAACACACACACACACACACACACACACACACACACACATATATATATATATATATATATATATATATATATATATATATATATATATATATATATATACATGTATATACACATATATAGATATCTATAGAGATATACATATACATATATACATATATACGTATAGTTACACACATTGTATGTTTTGCATGTATTGGGGGTAATCATAATAACAATTACCCTTTTAATGCCTCAGGGAACAAAACAAATGTTTGGGTAATTTTCAATAAGGCATTGTTTGGTGTCGTTATGTTGCTATACCTGGTATGAGGGCCAAGAGGGACAACAACAAGCTTTTGTGGAGCTACAAGATGGATCATGCTTTCCATAACATCTGTGAAGGTCGGTGGAGGGTATTTTGTCTTTTTTTGCAGAGGCAGATGGTTGGAAATGGAAAAGAAAAGTGTCCCCTGTGATAATATTTTGCCCTTTTTTTTGCAGGAAAGTCAGTGACAAGATGGGCTATAAGTCTAGATAAAATTTTCATTAGCCTCCTAGATTTTTCGTCTTCGAATGGCTATGGGAAGTTGGCAGTCGTAGTTACTGGTTGCTTTCAGAAATAGGGTTGTACGGTTCAATGTTAATTGTTATATGCTTTGTATCTATCACTGATCGTGATAATAAAAGCAAGCATTCAATGACTAACAAAACTTTTTTTTTTTTTTGGTAATGCATTCTTTCAAATTTTTACAAAGCTACATTGAGAAATCAACATATTTTAACTTTCGTTTGCCACTCCCAATCTTTATGGCTTCCTTTTTTATTAATTCATCAATATATATATATATATATATATATATATGTATTTATATATATACATATACACATATACATATATATATATGTATATGTACTATACACACACACACACACACACATATATATATACACACACACCACAAGAATGCGAACCCTAAATAAATCAATAGTGGTTTCAATGGTAACCTAGATGGGGAAATTCACCAAAAAAAAAGCAGATTAACTATTTTCCAACCATTCACACAAAATAGAAGCCATAAATGAAACAATATTGCCAACACTTGTTAGCTCTCAAAAACCCAAGTTTGAACCACAAGAGATTGCCAAGCTCTCACAACATTTCAGTGTAACAGACAAGGCCGAATGATTTGAACCTTCTTGTCTTTAGGTACTGCTAGACCTAGGCAGCTATACCTATTTGAATAAAGAATACTTGACCTTTGTTCATTTCCTAAAGCAATTTACCCACACTGACAAATGGGAGTGGATAAATGAGTTTTATTTTGGTATAAATTGTATAAGCAATATCAAGGAAAAATCTAATTTGTTCATATGTAAAAATGAATGAAACTAAATAGTTGAATAGTAGAGACAAGTGCCTTATTGGGTGTACGAAGTGAAATGAAAATCTAAAATGAGTAACTTCTTTTTGGCAGAAACTCAAATTGTTTGGCATATAGGTTTAAGTTTATAACTTGTATAAACATGTAGGAATGTGATTACCAAGCTCTTATTAATGATCCAAATGAGATTCCCTAATTACTATGATTGAATAAAAGGATTTAATCTCTCCTTGAAAGAACCAATTAATCCAACCATACAAATACAACAAGTGTGCACTGATAAACTAAAAAATATCCTTGATATATCTATTTAAATAATTAGACATCAACCTTGGAGACAACTTCAACAATACATTCAATTAACACAACAAATAATTGTTACCAGAAAATGTCACCACATCAAATGAATTCAATTAAAATCTCCATTGTTTCAAACATGCATCATAGTCTCAAAAATGTAAACATTATGTATCCTACTGTCTTTTACTTGCTCTCTGCTCTCTCTTTTATTCGCTGTAAAAAATATGTATTTATATATCAATATTCGAAAGGATGCGTCCTTTAGTATTCAAAACTCGGCGATCCATTTGTTCAGGCCTTTACCAACATTCACAAAACACCTACTAAGACATCCTGCAATCATACCGATGTTCAATATCTCTCCATCTACCATAGATCACATATCGCTTTGAAGTCATGCAGTTTGACCGACGTTCTGAGTCTCACTGATAGCCTATTTGTATCTTCGCTTATATCACCAAGTTGTCTTGTAGTTATACCAATGTTATGAGTCTCCCCGACACTCTGTGCCTTCAGTCTTGAGTATCATTGTGACTTTAGGGATTGGAAAAACATTCCTCCGACAACTCAAGTCTTACCGAGATCTTTCCTTTATTTTTCTTTCTAGTCACCGACACATAATAGTTTTTTGCCGATGGAACTTTATTCGACATGACTCTCCTAGCTCTTGCTGATGAAGCAAGTCTCACCAATGATTATTTCTTCCACATGCATCGCCAAGTCTGAATCCTGTAAAACTCTATCGGTGTGACATAGGGGGTCGGTAAGACTCCCTGACTTCATCCCGATGATAATGATTGAACCCACCCTACCTTATCAATAAGACCAAATGAACGCTGCAGGACGTTACTCCCATTGCTCTTATCTAGACGATATAGTTCTTTGTGCCTCATCGGTATGACACATAGGCTTGATATGACTTATCCCGATGCATACTGTATTACTGATAGGATCTTTCTTTCACTGAGACTCCAAATTGTGTCTACCCGATGTGTATTACCAAATGAAATTTTATCGGTAAGACAATCTTGATCTCTTGCCGATATGCTGAAAAAATACAGATGTTAGTATAAAATGATTTATGGATTGGGGAGACCTACAATATGTTAAGCTGATATGGTTTACATATTCAAATGCATACGGCCAGGTGAATTCTATGGGACCAAATGATGAAAACCAACTAATGCATGCGCAAACACATTATGCAAAGTGGATTTTTATGCTCATGGTATGGTCATTTTTGGGAACTAACAGGTATGTGAAGCCATTAAATTTTCAAAATTTTATAGCTCTAACACTGGCTCCATCTAGGGATGAATGATTTTGAGATCATTGCAAGGATCCAAATATCTGGGTGAGCAGACCAAACTTTCAAGGTTATGGACCAATGAGCAAGATAGAATGAATGGAAATGGAGATGAACATGATCCTATACTACTGTATATGGAAAGATTTATTTTGAAAGAAGAAATTTCAAGATTGTCCATGTACTGGAAACTCCTATTCCTTTTATTTCCTTGACTACTATACATGGAGAATAATTTTTAACAGGATTTTCAAGAGTTGTCCATGCACTAGAAACCCTTAATCCTCTATATTCCTTTGGCAACAAAATCAAACTTCATTTTGGTAAATCATGGCTCAAGGCCACCCAAAAGAAATTCCCATAATTTCCTCTATCATAAATTTTATTCTGATTTGAACTTAGTGAACTTCTCTTGAAAGTATTCATGTAATCCTCCTTGCTACTCTTGTTGTCATAAAGATACTTGCAACTCTTTCCCCCATTCTGATCTAGGTCCTGCATCATGAAATGATATCCCTACTGATTTGAAAACTGAAAACATTCTTTATTCATCATATAACTAAGATTAATCTGCATAGGAAATTTGCAATCATAATGCAACCAAGGAATACAACTTTCATGTACATGAGGAAGGAAAAAATAATGATCATTTGTGTCACTCATCTCAAGATCCGAATGCTTCTCACACAAATCTAAATGCTCTGTCATATCAATACTGTTTGAGATAAATAAATTTGAAACATTTTACACATCTTCCATATCACCATTTGACACTGAAATATGATTCATATCCTCAATATCATGCATATCTGAAACAATCAAAGCTAGACTCCTTTCATCCTTGCTATGCAAATAAATGTCTTATCCACATGAGTTAGAAATTTCTAAATCACATACCTCTTCTTGAATGGATATATATTTTTGATCAACTTCAAAGGTTTCTCCATCATTTTGAGAAATGCACAAGGAGTCACATGAATCATCACACAAAGTACTTTCACTATCAAAGCAGATGTAGGCTAGACATAAGACTTCATAATCACCCTTGTGTGCACATCTTTGGTATTCAAGAGTTAGCATATCTAAAATTTTCTCACTGTCGAGTGAACATGTTTCTTCTTCCATATCTTCCATTATTTCTGCCTCTTCTTGATCTTCATAAGAGCTGAAAATATATCCTTGTTGTAGATCATGAGTCACATGATTGTCCTTAAACTCTTCTTCATTGTGGCATGATACATCCTCATCATGGAGTGGATTCAAAAACATAGAGAAATTATTCTCTTTATTATCAACTGTGTCCCTATAGTTCTCAGCTACAGCTGGAAGTGTTATTTGTTCACTATCAAATGGACCCGCATTTTCCATTGCTTCTTCTTGATCACCACAAGAACTGCAAGAATCACCCCGTTGTAAGTCAATCCATAGGTTCATCTTCACAATCTGAATATTCATTGGATCCCTCATAACATGTACTACTTTCCCTATCATAATCTTTTATGCAAGAGAGATCTCTTGTATCTTCATCTTCATCATGTGGGCTATCATAGGAATCATTCTAACTTGCACATGTCTCATCTTCTATTGGCTGCATCATCTAATCAATGTCTCCATCTTCACCAATGATGTCACCATTGTCTTCATCCCTTTTCTTATCTATCATATCAATCAACACATTCACTTGGTCAAAAGTGACTGGTTTTAATGACTTAGGCTAATGAATTGAATTGGGCCAATATACTTTTATGAACTGCTTAATAAACATGGATCTGTTGAGCATATAATTCATAGGTATTTTCCTACAAATTTCTAGCATTCTGTAAATCAAAGAATGCCCAGATTATCCTCTATTTCTTCTTATGTCAAGAAGGGCCTCGAAAATATTTTTGAAACATTCATCATTTTTAGATTGTTGGTTCGAATATGTACCTTGTTGTAGATTCTGACTAACATTTCCAAGTGGGCTGGAATTGTATTGCACTTGACATTGATCATATTGATAATCTTGATAGCTTACCAATCTTTGTTTAGGAGGGGCTGGATAAATATTTACTTGCTTTGATGGCTATGATGAATAAATATCTTGTTATGAATAAAGTGCATTACCTTCATTGTGAAAATTCCCAATTGTATTATGAGGCACTTGAGGGGTCCAATGCCTACCTACATTTGTGTATTCATTCTTATTGCATAATTCTCTTGATCGTAACAGTTGCTAGTTCAATTGTAGTGTTTCTTTCTTCAATTGTAGTGTTTCTTTCTCCAATTGCAGTCGTTGCTTTTTCAATTCTTTAATTTCTCTTATCGACTATTGCCTTCTAAAATATTCTTTTGTTCCATACACAAATTTTCTATCCATTGTTCATCAAGTTTTTACCAGAGTCGCCACCTACTTTTCCAAAAGTAGGAAAATGATTCTTTTAAAATTATTTTTGATTTCTCCAACGGAATCTCCTCACTCCAAATGTGAAATTTATATCACTTTGACTATTTACATGGAAAGGCTAGAACCAAATTTTATGATGTTATTCCCCAGTAGAGTCGTCAATTTGTTAGCTCTCAAAAACGTAGGTTTGAACTATGAGAGGTTGCCAAGCTGTCACAATGTTTCAAGGTAATAGACAAGGCCAAATAATTTGAACCTTTTTCTCTTTAGGTGCTGCTAGACCTAGGTGGGTATACCTCTTTGAATAAAGTAGACTTGACCTCTATTCTTTTCCTAAAGCAATTTACCCACACTGGAAAATGGGAGTGGATAAGTGAGTTTTATTTTGGTATAAATTGTATAAGCAATATCAAGGAAAAATCTAATGTGTTCATACGTAAAAATGAATGAAACTAAATAGTGGAATAGTAGAGACTAGTGCCTTATTGGGTGTACAGAGTCAAATGAGAATCTAAAATGAGTAACTTCTTTCTAGAAGAAACTCAATTTTTTTGGCATATAGGTTTAAGTTTATAACTTGTATAAACATGTAGGAATGTGATTACCAAGCTCTTCTTAATGATCCAAATGAGATTCCCTAATTACTATGATTAACTAAAAGGATTTAATCTCTCCTTGAAAGAACCAATTAATCCAACCATACAAATACAACAAGTGTGCACTGATAAACTGAAAAATATCCTTGATATATCAGTTTAAATAATTAGAAAAAATTAACCTTGGAGATAACTTCAACAATACCTTCAATTAACATAGCAAACAATTGATAGTAGAAAAATGTCACCACATCAAATGAATTCAATTGAAATCTCCATTGTTTCAAACATGCATCATAGTCTCAAAAATGTAAACATTATGTATCCTACTATCTTTTACTTGCTCTCTACTCTCTCTTTTATTCGCTGTCAAAAATGGGTATTTATATATCAGTATTTGAAAGGACGTGTCCTTTCATATTCAAAACTCGGTGATCCATTTGTTCGAGCCTTTACCAACATTCGCAAAACACCCGCTGAGACGTTCTATAGTCATACCGATATTCAATGTCTCTCTGACTACCACATATCACATATCACTTTGAAGTCATGTAGTTTGACCGACATTCTGAGTCTCACTAATAGCCTATATGTATCTTCACTTCTATCACTAAGTTGTCTTGTAGTTATACCAATGTTATGAGTCTCCTTGACACTCTGTGTCTTCAGTCTTGAGTATCGTTGTGAATTTAGGGGTTGGAAAAACATTCCTTCGACTACTTAAGACTTACCGAGATGTTTCCTTTAGTTTTCTTTTTGATCACCAAGACATAATAGTTTCTTGCCAATGGAACTTCATTCGGCATGACTCTCCTAGTTCTCGCCGATGAAGCAAGTCTCACCAATGATTATTTCTTCCACATGCATCACCAAGTATGAATCCTATACAACTCTGTTGGTGTGACATAGGGGGTCGATAAGACTCCCTGACTTCATCTCGATGACAATGATGGAACCCACTCTCCCTTATTAGTAAGACCAAATGAATGTTGCAGGATGTTACTCCGATTGCTCTTGTCCCGCCGATATAGTTATTTTTGCTTCATTGGTATGACACATAGGCTCGATATGACTTATCCCAATGCATACTGTCTTGCCGATAGGATCTTTCTTTCGCTGAGACTCTGAATTGTGTCTCTCGATGTGTATTACTAAATGAAATTTTATCGGTAAGACAATCCTGATCTCTTGCTGATATGCTAAAAAAAGACATATATTTATATAAAATTCTTTATGGATTGGGGAGACCTAGAACATGTTACACCGATATGGTTTACACATTCAAATGCTCAGGGCTAGGTGAATTCTATGGGACCAAATGATGAAAACCAACTAATGCATGGGAAAACATGTTATGCAAAGCAGATTCTTATGCTTATGGTATGGGAATTTTTGGAAACTAACGGGTATGTGCAACCATGAAATTTTCAAAATTTTACAGTTTTAACAACACTCACACACATGGGATTAAGTATTAAGTTTTGTGCAGCTTTTGCGAAGCTTGGCAAAGTTTGTTTTGTGTTTTTAGCAAGGGAGGGCAGTTGGAAATGAAAAAGAAATGTCTCGCTTGGGATAATATTCTGCCTATTTTTTGTAGGCAAGTTGGCAAGAAGATGTTTGTTTGAAGGAAGCAAGAAGAGGTGCATGTGGAAGAAACCCTCGACGATATTCTTAGATTTGTGGTTGGCGGTTATATTGTTTGATTTTCCATAAGGCACTGTTGGTTGTTTCAAATACCTTGTTTGATTTATGGTTCATGTTTTTCGTGTGTGGTTTTGCATGGATTTGATACTGTGATTTTTTTGTAGGTTTGTGTTTATCATTTTCGTTCAAAGAACACCACATAAATATCACAACCCACACCTTTCAGAACCATCGACACATGCAAAAAAATAGAAGATAACATTCAACCACCTTCATAAAAATTGCAGAGCATTCAACGTACTTGCACCTTCACAAAAGCTTTCCCTCCACACTCATAGCTATCTTCAACAACAACATAAACCTCATAATGACACCGAACAATACAGTATTGATAACTGCACCTATAGAAATTTCTTTTTTTTTTCCGAGGACTTTAAAATATATGTTACTTGCACCATCACCACTACACAAGAACTATACAACAATCAATGCTAATTTCATTTTGCTGGCCTCCTCTACACTTCCGTCAGTTTGCTAGGCTCACCTATCGTCATGCCAAACGCCTACCACCTTTTTGACATAGCAACGAAGACCCAAGTTCGGCAACTTGAGCCGCAAGATTGAAGGGAAATCTCGGCCAAACTATAACCCATCTGCCAAGTTCTCCCCGGTGTCAGGGAAGTTGGGAAATAGTGAGGCAGCCAAAAATTCTAGGAAAAGTTGACACAAATAGGCATATATACATATATATACACACACATATATATACGTACACATTTATTCATATACATACACATATACGTATATACATATATACATGGATGAAGCCACAATAGTGGTTTACAATTGAAGTGAGGAAGGAAAACTCACAAAAAATGAATGCATGGAAAAAAACTTGATTTTAGGGGCTCGTACGAACCTATTGGTTCGACTGAACCAATTAGGGGTTCGGTAGAACATAGGTTCGACCGAACACTCTTAATACTTTCCCACCAAAAAATTCGTCAAAACCCCTTATAGAAGGGGGTTGGAATGAACAAGGGTTCAAATGAACTCTGGTTAGAGCGAACCCCTGGTGGTTCGCTTGAACCCATAGGGGTTCGTTCGAACCCCCTTTATTCATCATCTCCCCTGAGACAAAAAAAACTTGAATTTTGGCACTTCAAAGCTCGGTTTGAGGATGAAAGTGGAGGAATATTCACAAACCCAACTAGAATCAAGTAGTACTCAGAACGAGCTATCTAACGAATATAATTTTAATATGTTTTGGTTTTATTATGTATTTGATATTTCAGTTTTATTAAACATAGGTTTTTCATCGAAAATGAATGTCTCTGTTCTGCAGATGTGGAAAAATAGCAGATTATCAAAAAAAAATAAAAAAATATGAGTGCACCAGATATTGAAGTCCTTGATCCAATAGAAAAAATAAATTGAATTTTGATATATACACAAAAAGTTAGGCGTTATATGGTTGTGTTATATTTGAATTGTAATTGGTTTGACTTTGAAACTTAATTAAAGAAAAAATGTTCAATAAAAAACTATCTAACCAAGTGGAAGCACTAGATATCGGAGTTACGAATCTAAATTCAAAAGAATTAGAATTTTATCCTTCATGAAAAAGAAGTTATACGCTATACCGTGTGCGTCACTTTTTAAAAATGTTGTTTTTTGAAAAAAAACCAGTTTTTGTGGGAGATGGAAAAAAAGTGGAATCTGATTCCAAAATTTTTGAATTTTTTTTTTTAGAATCTACACACAAAATTTGACGAGACTCTAGTTTGCATCATCTTCAAATTCTTCATGGTTTATCCGCTATAGGTTCCCAAATGTGAAGATTTAGTTTAAAAAAATAATTTCAATGTCTAGTTTGGCCAAAAATTGTAAACCACTATTGTGGGATCACCCACATATATATACACATATATACATATATATATATAGATACACAAACACACACATATATATACATACACATATATACATATAAATACACATTTACGTATATACATATATACATACATATACACATATATACACACACACACATGTATATATATACATATATATATCTGTACACATATATATGTATATATAAATCATTTTCACATAGAGATATATACACATATATACACATATACATATATACATACTCATACACAGAAAAATGCACATACACACATATATATATAAATGTGTATATATATGTATATGTATATATGCATGTTTATACATATACATACACACACACACACATATATATATGTATATATACATATATATACATATACATATATATATATATATACATATATATACATATACATATATATATAGATCATTTCTCTACCTAGGTTGTTGTTGAAACCAATATTGTTTAATTTATTGCATCCATTTTGTAGCTATGGTTGGAACAAAAGAAAAAATAGTTAATACCCTACCTCACAATATATATGTATATTTTTTAAAATAGAATAAAACAATTAATTATGTTCATTCAATGTTTTCTTAACAAATGGCTTCCGCCTTGTGGCTTTGGCTAGAACAAGAGGAAAAATAGTTAATTTTATGCCTAAGGTTATATCGTTTCATTTTGGAACACTATATAACAATTAATGTTGTTGATTCAACATTTGGTTACACTATTTATTATTAAGGTTACATTAGGTATTATTAATTATTGTTCTTTGATTTAGACTATACTAGGTGTATTTTAATATCAGCATATATATATATATATATAGATATAAATATATATATATATATACGTAGACATATATTTATATGTACATATATATATTTATATATATGTGTATGTCTGTGTGTGTGTACATATACAGATACATTTATATATATTTCAATTTCCCATAGGACTGTCTTTTTGGCTTGCATTTAGTTGATATGGTGGGAAAAGGAATATATATACATATATATATAAACACACATATATATACATACACATATATACATATATATACACATATAAATACACACATATGGGTATGTGCAGGATCATGATGGGCCAAAAAGTGGCAATATAATGGGTATGTATAGGGTATCTGGTTGACGATTTTTTTTTTACCTAAAATTGATGAAACAAAAAGGGTTTTTAAAGGAGATTCTCAAATTTCCACCAATATAAATTATGCTATACTTTGAATTTAATAAATAATTGTTATTCATTTTCTATTTGAACTACTACTAAAGTCCTAATTGATAGGCTGATTGAAAAACATCTATAGCTTTCAAATGGTATCACAGTTTTTGAATGAAACATGTGTCACATTCTATGCTTAAGTATACTATAGGATTAAAAAAGAAAAAAAAATTTCATGAAGTTTTGACCAAGTTAAGGTTGTCAAACATACGACTTTTTATATTTTTTAAAAGTTGTAATAAAAAATTCATAATTAATTATTTACTTGGAAATAAATTACAAAAAAATATTCATCATATCGAGATATGAGTCTTCTACTTATATATAAAATATTATAAAAAATATTATCATTTTATTGTGGTTAGGGTGGTCAGGATAGACACCTACTTCTTATTTTTTCCCTAAAATATAAATTACTCTGCATTGAAATTTCAAATTTTTCACCAAATAGATTTTTTTAAAATAAACCTAATAGTTTAGAAACTACATTCAATTTGCTATAGATTATATTCTTACATATTTTTAAAATAATATAGATAGCTTATTCAAATTTTTATGTCAAGTTGCCTAAATCTGATTTTTCTGAATTTTTTTCCACTTAAGGGCCTATTTTTTCCATGATGATCTTGCACATACCCATATATATATACTTATATATTTTCACAAGGTTTGTGTTTAATGTTTTCCCTTTGTGGGGTTGTTCGCAACGAAATAAAATTGTAGAGGTTGTGGAGTTTTTGTCGATTTTTATAGTATAGGTCAGGCTATATTTTGGATTGCTACATACACGTGGTTGTTGAAAGTAATGTTGTCTGATTTATGGCTTTCATTTTTTGGTTATGCTTGAAACACAATAAAATAGTTAATTCTATTGATTCTATGTTTGGTTAAAGTAGGTATCATTGATTACTATTATTTGCCTTAGGCTATACACAGTATATTTTAATATCAATATGTATATGTAACATTAAAATTGTTAACGTTATGAAGTTTTGATCGATTCTTATTGTATAGCCCAGACTATATTGTGGCTTTCTGCATCTGGTTGGGTATTAAAAACATTATTGTCTGATTCATGGCTTTCTTTTTCTAGTTTTTGCTTGAACATAGTAAAATAATTATATATGTGTACATATATACTTATATTTATATATATTTCAATTTCCTGTCGGTCTCTCTCTATGGCTATATACATATAAACATGTATATGTCTATATATACATATATATACACACACATATATATGTATATTTATACATATATATTCTTTTACAGTTTGTGTTTGATATTTGCGCTTTGTGGCTATGTTTGCAACTAGATAAAATTGTATAGACTATGGAGTTCTTGTCGATTGTTATTGCATAGCTCAGGCTATATTGTGGCTTACTCCTTGTGGGTGGCCACTGAAAGCACTGTTGTTTCATTTATGCCTTTCTTTTTTTCTTATGGTTGTAACAAAATAAAACAATTAATGTTGTTCATTCTATGTTTGGTTACATTAGGTATTATTGATTATTGTTCTCTCCCTCAGACTACATAGGATATATTTTAATATCAATATATATATGTAAGATTAAAATTATTAAGGTTATGGAGTTTTGGTCAATTATTATATTTCTACATCTTAGTGGCTATTGAAAACATTTTTGTTTGATTCATGGCTTTCATTTTCTGGCTATGGCTGGAAAAAAATAAAATAATTATATATGTGTGTGCATTTATACATATATTTATATATATTTCAATTTCTCGTCGACCTCTCTCTATGGCTTGCATTTAGTTGATAAGGTGGCAAAAGGGATATATATACATATACACACACATATTTACATATATATACACATATACATATATACATATATATACACATACATATATACATATATACATATATATACACATACATATATACATATATACATATATATACACATATATATATCTATATATATATACATATACATATATATTCTTGTACGGTCTGTGTTTGATACTTGTGCTTTGTGGCTATGTTTGCAATGGGATAAAATTGTAGAGGTTATGGTGTTCTTGTCCATTGCTAGTGTATAGCTTGAGCTATATTATGACTTACTCCTTGCGGGTGGCCTATAATTTCATTTATACCTTTCATTTTCTGTTTATGGTTGGAACAAAATTAAACAATTAATGTTGTTGATTCTATGTCTGGTTGCACTAGGTATTATTGATTATTTTTCTCTCCCTTAGGCTATATAGGATGTATTTTAATATCAATATATATATATATAAGATTAAAATTGTGAAGGTTATGTAGTTTTGGCATATTCTTATTGTGCAACTCGCATTGTATTGTGGCTTTTTGCATCTGTATGGCTATTGAAACCAACCTTGTTTAATTTATGGATTTCGTTATCTGCTTATGGTTGGAATAGAATAAAGTAATTAATGTTGTCCATTCTATGTTTGCTTACATTAGCTATTATTCATTATTGTTCTCTAGCTTAGGATATACTTCTCTCAACTTTGTTCAGGATTTGTATTATTAAAATATATATGTAATATTAAAATTATTAAGGCTATGGAGCTTTGGTCGATCCTTATTGTATAGCTCAGGCTATATTGTGCCTTTCTTCATCTGGGTGGCTATTGAAACCAACGTTCCTTGATTTATGGCTTTCGTTATCTGGCCAAAAATATTAATTATTTCATTATTTTTATTCTCTTCCACTAATAACCAGAAAATGAAACTTGCAGTGTTTTTTGCTGAATTTCCCCATCTAGGTTACCATTGAAACCGATATTGATTCATTCAGGGTTAGCATTCTCATGGTGTTGTTTTGCATAAGGGATTGTTCATTGTTGTTGTCTGCATCAGGCTAACATTGTTTGATTTATGCCTTTTGTTATCTGGCTATGGTTGGAACAGAATAAAATAATTAATGTTGCCCATTCTATGTTTGGTTACATTAGGTATTAGTGATTATTGTTCCCTAGCTTAGGCTGTGCTTGTGTCAACTTTGCTACGAATTTTTGTCAGCCCTACTAGTATATATATATATATATATATATATATATATATATATATATATATATATATATATATATATATATATATATATACACACACACACACACATTTGTATACATATACACATACACACACACACAAATATATATATATATATACACACATATATAGATATAGTTGCCGATAACTTATAAGTTCACTCAGAATTTTGCTCAGCCTCCTAGTTTTTTAGCATTTCAATTCCCATGAAAAAGGTGGCAGAGTTAGATGTTGGCTACTTTGGGAATAGGGCGGCATTTTTCGGACCACGTGGATAGAGAAGGTTGTAGAAATTAAATGCTAGTTCGCATCAACATTAATTAATGTATGTTGGGCATTTACTTGCGATGGTCCTAATAAGATCAATGATAAATGGAAGCCATAAATGTAACAATATAGCCTAACGCAAACAACAATAGTGAACAACCCCTTATGCAAAAAAACATGGAATACATAACATTAACTATTTTACTACATTCCAACCATCGCCACAAAACAAAAGACATGAAGGAAACAATATTGTTATCCACATTCACCCAAATGGACAAACCTGCAAAACACTAAAAATGATAGTGCCAAATGTATAGACAAACATGCACGCAAAAGCTGAACCATAAATCAAACAATATCGCGTATGAATAAAGTATTGCTATCTACACCTGCTCATATATCTACCTGAGGAAATAGTTGTATGTATCTCTCCATTTACATATGCATATACATAAATGTACATGCATGGATTTGAAATTTACCTATCTTATACAAATTCCTGGTACAAATGTGTGTAGATATTGGGTCACTTGTTGGATATCTATGCATATATGCATACAGAATTCAAAATTTACAACTATATATGATTTATTCTAAAGAGAATGTTCTTTTTTTCTTCTTTACAATCTTCTTAGTAAATAGAACCCTATCAAACATGCAACAATATAACCTAGAATAATGCAGGATGTATAAGATTAACTATTTCATTAGGTTGAAACCATCGTGCATAAAAACATGGCTTCCAACAGTGCCTCACATACAAAACCCAAAAAACACAAAAAGCTCCGAGTAATAGACCAACTCAAAAAATCACAATGAAAACATGAACCCTAAATCAATCAATATTAGTTTTGAACAATGATAACCCAGATGGGGAAATTCACCAAAAACACCACAAATTAACTATTTTCCAGCCATTCACACAAGATGGAAGCCATAAATCAATCAATATTGTCAACACTCACCCACATGTAGAAACCCACAAAACATAAGAGATCTCAATTTCAACATT
This sequence comes from Sequoia sempervirens, assembly GCA_007258455.2. NCBI lineage: Eukaryota > Viridiplantae > Streptophyta > Pinopsida > Cupressales > Cupressaceae > Sequoia > Sequoia sempervirens. Next base: position 381,621,300 of record VDFB02281492.1, on the reverse strand, counting down.
CACCAAAAATACAACAGTTTAACTATTTTCCAACCATTCACATAGAACCCAAGCCATAAATGGAACAATATAACCAACAATCAGCGACATGCCAAAACCCACAAAACTATACACAATGAAACAATATTTATTTCAAGAATAACCCAAATGACATGCACCTCTACCTACTTCCTTCAATAACACCCCTTCCCACTTGCTTCCTCTTTCCTATGTTCTTTCTCGACAACCTGCCAAAGAACACCGCAAAATTATCTCAACCCACACCATTTGCAACCATCGACGCGTGCAAAAAAACTGAACATAACCTTCAACCACCTTCATAGAAATTGCATAGTTGTTCAACACACTTGGACCTTCACAGAAACTTTCCCTCCGCACTCACAGCTACCTTCAATAATAACATAAACCCTCAGAATGACACCAAGGAATACGTTATCGATAACTGCATAGACATTCATTTTGTTTTTCGAGGACTTTAAAATAAGTGTTACTTGCACCATCACCATTGCACCGAAACCATACAACAATTAATGCTAATGAAATTTCCCTAGCCTCCTCTACACTTTCATCATTTCATCAAACTCCTCTATCCTTGTGCCAAATGCCCGCTACCTTTTACATGGCAACAGAGACCCAAGTTTGACACCTTAAATTGGTAGGCCTGACAAAAGATTCGACCACACTATAACCCATCCGCCAAGTTTTCCCTGGCACTGAAGAAGTCAGAAAACAATGAGGCTGATGAAAATTCTAGGAAAATTTGACACAAATAGCCTATCATCTAATAAAATAAATAGCGTAAGAAAATTCTAATTTAAGAATTTTATGATATAGAGATATAAACTATAATATTGAATTAGGTCTAATATCAAAGACTTGAGATGATTGAGATCTAAGAGTTTGAATATCTAAGGTGCACCACATTAGCATAATTTAGTTTTTCGCATATGACTCTAATGCAACGATATCAAAATCATAGATTTAAGAATGCCCCAACAAATTCTATAAAAATCAAATGTATTCTACAAAAGTACATTTTTTTTATAGAGAATCTTTCATATTTAAAACAAAAAATATTAAATTTTCTATATAGTTTATGCATATTATTACAAATTTGTATTAAACATTAGTGAATACTAGTTAAGGGAATTAATTACCATGGTGAATTTCCTCTAAAATATGGTTTATTTTGTTACAATAGACTCTAAATATATTCTTTTTTCTTTGATATTAGTAAAAAAAGACATAGGGGTGGTAGCTACTAGCAAGATCAAGGAGTAGTGTCGATTGCATGGGTTGAAGAAGTTAGAAAAAAATGATATTTTATTATCCTCATTCCATAAAAATGTAGCTCTAAATTATAGATGAATTAACCATCAATCAATATCTAATCGTGTACAAAAAATTAACTCTGCAAGGAGTAAACAATTTTAATAATATTAGATTACAAACTTATTGAATCAAATCACAACCATCCATTAATATTTAATTGCATGACCCAAATTAAATTCTAGGTAGTAATTTTATTTTCATATTAACTAATAAATGTGAAAAGTTGAATCATAACCATCCTTTAATATAATATTAAAATTTAAATTAAATTCTACCTACAGTTAACAGTTTTCATATCACGTGCTTATAAACCTATCAAATAAAATTGTAAGAACCAAAATATGTTTGAATTCAAATATGAAAATAAAATAACTTACTCTTTTTGACATTTAAATTGTAGGAATACCCTACTATCTATAGGGGCCTCATTAATTTATGACAACTATAGACACATGGGGGTTACTAAGAACTCTACTTGGTATATTATTAGTAGAATATCAGTTACATTCATCACAAGAGATTTAGATGCTTCTACATAATATTTGCATAGAACAAGAGTTGAAAGCTTAATATCATATTGTCTTGAGGGAAATTTACCAAATAGAATATCCTTTCAAGAGTTATATAAAGTGAATACACATCATTGATTGCAAATAAGATCTAAATTTCTTATCTATGTAAACCTTAAGAAATATTAGAAGTACATGAACCCTAAATTGACTCTATTCATTATAATCATTAGATTTGAGGTCTTTAGAGGCCATGATAGTAAATGAAAAAATGTCCATGCTTATTTTTTGGTGGCATTATTTTAATCAAGTACAAAGGGGTTACAAGAGGCCCCAACTAACAAAAAATATTGGAAGTATAGCAAAACTAGGTTGTATATGATATAGAACCTACATATTTTGGCTATGTGCAAGATCATCATGAAAAAAACATGCCTTTAAGTGGCAAAAAATTCAGAAAAATCAGAGTTACGAAAATTGACGTAAAAATTTGAACAATTTATCTATATTATTTCAAAAAATATGTAAGAATAGAATCTGTATCAAATTGAATGTGGTTTATAAACTACTAGGTTTATTTTATTTTAAAAAAAAATCTATTTGGTGAAAATTTGAAATTTCAATGCAATAGTACTTAAATTTTAGGGAAAAAATAAGAAGTAGGTGTCTGTCTGACCACCCTAACCACAATAAAATGATAAAAAAAATTTACAAGATTTTAGATATAAGTAGAGGACTCATGTCTCGATGTGATGCATTTTTTTAAATAAAAATTTCCAAGTAAATAATTAATTATGATTTTTTTATTACAACTTTAAAAAAATATAATAAACTCATATGTCGACCACCTTAACTTGGTCAAAACTTCATGAAATTCAATTTTTCTTTTTGTAATCCTATAGTATACTGAAGCATGGAATGTGATGCATATTTTGGATTCAAAAAATGTGATCTGTTTGAATGCTATAGATGTTTTTCAATTAGCCTATCAATAAGGACTTTAGTCGTAATTTGAATAGAAAATGAATAATAATTACTTATTAAATTCAAAGTAAAGCATAATTTATATTGGTGGAAATATGAGAATCTTTTTTAAAAACCATTTTTGGTTCATCAAATTTGGGTAAAAAAAAAGTCGTCAGCCACATACCCATCATATTACCACTTTTTGGCCCATCATGATCCTGCACATACCCTTCTTAGAAATAAGAAAAAAAAATTAAGACAAGAGAAGGGGAAATTAATTACCACATTGCATAGTACTAAAGTTCTTGATACTTCTAATAGCCTCCATTATTTCCATCATTAATTTCATCTTTTATAAAATGGAATTAGTGTCTATAATTATTTGTATTTATGGTTGAACGTAAGTAATTTTTTATTTTTGGTTTTCATGAGGTGTGGAAGATTGGATCTATTTCTAGATATTTTTATTTCTAAGTGAAATAAAATAATATTTTTTTGATTAAATTAAGACCGGAAGGGCTAGTACCCATTAAAAAACAACCATTAAGGAAAATGAGGGGATCACAAGAAGTGAAACAACCAAAAAACTGAAGTAAAAACATAAAAAATTAAACTTAAACAATTCAACTATAAAATAGGAGCAAAGACAACACCAGAAAAGACCAGTACAAGACAAATGAACACCTATAGGTCTCCCAACAACTTGAGACCATTGATCACCCTCCACTCCTAAGATAGGAAGTGGTGCTTCTCCTCAAAAGATAGTGGACCTTTTCGCATAGTTTGAGTATCCACCATAGCATCCAAAGCCAATATATCCACCGGTTTCCCTTTCTTCTACTTGTGACCATCATCACACCATTCCTTAGCCACCGATTTTCCTCGGCCCTTCCTAATTTCTTGTTGGAAGAGTTGAATGGTGAGGAAATTTTTATTCATGATAGCCTTACTATAATCTATTATGACCTAGAGGCACTGAGTTGTTTTTTCGTGGTTCCTGTGTATGGCTTCAATATTCTTCTATCAGTTCCTTTTTTCTTCCTTCGCGCCAATAATATCATGAAACTCTTTCAGCTCCTTATCCCATTTGGTCCAATGCTCAAATGACTTAGTGAAATAGGCTATAATTTCCCAATGGTATTTGTCCTCCACCTCCCTTGGCCAAGGAACCTACTACAATAAAAATTTATTATCCATAATAAGAATTCTCTCTTTAGTAGTAACAAATTAACCTAGGATCCATTTAAGGATGTTATTTTGGACATTAATCATCTCAAAATTTTCATTAATTTTTGTACAGAGGGGGTCGCTAGGAACATGAGTGTCAAAATTAGCCCGAGGTTCAACATGGGTCCCGTCCAAATTGATGCAAAAATTTGGGGAATTTTGATGGATAGAGTTAATAACAAAGGGGTGTTGGGGATGTTAGACACCTCGACATGAGCAGGGGAGTGCATGTAGGGGTGAGATTCCATGACTTTTCGTCTAACTCACTAGAACCAAAAGTAGAAACAGGCATGGACTCTGTCAGGGGAACAAATTTTATGGGGTCTGAAGGGGTTTCCTCATTAGCAGGAGTTTTGTTGCGGGCCCAAGTGAAATGACAAGTAGTAGGAGAGGTTTCATTTGGAGTAATAGAGGGACTGGGGTCTATCGTGGGTTCATGAATAGTTAGGGTATTCTTTTTGAAAGTAACAAGGGAGGGTACCACAATAGCCTAGTACTAGAAAAGACAAAATATGAGGCCTTAGTGAATGGGTAGATTTCTACTTTTACCCTGTAATTTTTAACAGTTTGTTCGAGAGAGTAAAAAATTCAAAATAGAAAATTCATTTTGTATTATACTAAAAGTGGTTAAACATAGGAAAAATGTGAGCATGACGTAAATGGAACCGACCGTTGAGTGTACCATACCTCATGAGGACTTAAGCCACCTTATTGCAAATGCTAGGAAAATCTACACAGTTGAAACCATTCTAGAGTTTATTCACTTTTTCATCTTCTTTCAAAAAATGTTCCATATCTTTCTGATAGTTGGCGTTGGGTTTACAGGGGATGAAAACACCCTCTAGTGAGAGCCTTGTCACTTCCACAATAAGTTCAGTTGTCACCATGAAGGAATACCCATTAATAGTCATGGTACCATCTGTTCGAGAGGTAGTGAATTCCACAGAGATCTTGGGGTCATGCCCCAACATTCCTTCCATATGAGAGGCCAACTTGCTCCATTATAAGATAGGAAAAAACTCCTTGTATTATTTCCACATTTCATAGCTGTAGGTTCTTCCTGCACCAACTCACCTCCTATAGTATAGTTTGAAAAATACAGAGGTAGAGAATATAGTCTATAGAACTACCAATACAAATACCAGAGCCACATGTTAATGAGTTTATCAAAAGAAAAGGGATTAATTTTCCATAAGTGAAACTCGTAGAAAATCTCTGAGAGATGAAAATGAATCTAACTCGAACTCAATTTGGTACTACTTTGGCATCATGAATCATTAATTCACACAAATTCCTAGGATTTATAAAATATTATCCCATATTACTAGATTTGGTGTGAAGGTGCCAATGTTAGCAAGCATATCAACAACTTTATTGTTGTTTCTAAACACGTGAATAGCCCTACTATTTCTAAGGGCCATCATTATATTTCAAGCTTATGACACAGGGGTCCTAAAGAGTCCAACAATGATTAGAATTACCTCTCAACATCATGATAGTATTTTTGGAATCTCCTTGATAATCAAATTGGAAAGTCTAGATTTTGTGGCAATCTAAATCTCATGAAAGGTCATTGCCACCTTAGCAAAATTGGATGATTGGACCTCCAAATTCACCACATAAGAAAAAAATAAATTACCCTTATGGTCATGAATGACCCCACCCACACCCGCCCGAATTGGGTTAGGTTTGGCTGAACTGTCAAAGTTAAGCTTCAGCCAGCTAGGTAAAAAATTCATATTGTTTGTAGAGCTTATAATAACCTATTTTCTAAGATTTATAATAGAAGAGAGAGAAGTAATAATGATGTAATCATTGCTAATAATATTCATTGTGCTAGATTATATCTTATCAATTATCCATGATGTTGTGGGTGAACAAGGTACAATTTTCGAGAGCTTCAAATTGGGGGGTATCTTGCTAAATAGGATTAACAATATTAAAAATATTGGTAGTGGGGCTTTAGGTTAGACATGATAAGAAAAATTGAGGTCAAAAGGTGGATAATTTTTTCAATCATCTTCCAAATAATAGGTAGGGTTTGATTAGATTTTGATTGTAGTGAGATGAATGTCATGGAACACAAGGTGTTGGACATGGGATTGGATTTTCTAATGGACCAAAGGAATCAATGGGGAGCAACTAAGGATTGGGTTTTCTTAGCTAGGGTTTTATTTATAGTTTTAGATGGTGCAGGGAAAATGATAGTGTATTGTAATGATAGAAAATATATCCCTGTACATATTCGCACTTGATTTGGGAATGATTAACATTAAAATGGACCTAATGTCACCTTGATGTAGTGTTTTAATGTGAATACACATTCAAATTAGATTTAGGACCCTTTTAAGCTAAATTCACCTAATTTTTCCTTAATTTAATGTTGTAAAGTGTATTTATTTACACCTTCATATCGAGTTTTTGGACCTCTTCCATTTATGACCTTCATATCATCGTTAATAGGCCCTTAAGACCCTATATTATGCATCCGAAGGCTTATTTCAATTGAAATCCTGGCAAGATCAACAAATATACTTAATTTTCCAACTCCCTGATATTTCCTCCACCTGAAAAGGCTTGGTGGGACCCATACGCCACCTTGATCATATGAGTCCCATCTAGATGGAACCTTTATGCCACAAGTGGCATATGAGTCCCATTTAGCCCCTTTTTAAGGTTTTGAGAAAGAAATCAATGTTTTAAGTTTAAATTTCATGAATGTCAGCCTATGGAATCTAATAAACAATAAGTTGGATGGAGTGCCTATATAAACAAGGTCTAAAATCATTATTTAACTAAGCCTTCATGATATCAACATATTCTATCAAGAGTTAAGCATTTCAAGACTTCACAAGAGTGTCAAGAGAATTTCTAAGGCATTCAAGGGAAGAATTCTTCATTATTTGTTGCAGAAATTAAAGATCCATCATCGTGTCAAGATAATAATGCATCAAGCATGTTGTTGAGCTAGTGTTGTGATGTAGCATTGAAGATCCATTTGCAAGTGTTATTTCATATCCAATTCAAGATCAAGATCTACATTATACATGGCTACTTCATGTTATATTTTTGAATTACATCTCAAGAAATCATTCAAGGTATCATTGTTCATGTTTCATATTTCATGTTTCATGTTCAAATTTCCTTTTTTCATCACAAGGTTAAATTAACTAAATGTGGTTTGACCAAGGAAAAACCCCTATTTCATAACAATCAAAAAGTTTTTCTCTCTCCCTACATATGTGATTGTAGATCTAGGTGTCTTAGAGCTTGAAGATCCTTTGAATATTTAGTTTCAAGATTGAGGAAAGTTTTCAAGTTGTCACCTTGTTTGTGAGATCATAAAAATCATCTACAAGTCTCGATTCAAGGTTTTAGATCAAGAAACAAAGTGTGGAAGGAAGAACAGAGATAGGAGAGAATATTTAGGTCTTAACCCTCCAAAAAAGTAGAGTGGTACTGATACACCACTTGTGGCATATGAGTCCTATTATAACACATTTTTTAGATTTCAGCGAATCCAGATCAACCACTATGAGATTCTTGTTTTGGCATAGAAACCCTAGTATAGAACTAAATCACCTAGGTTGGCGTATGATTTCTAGTGGTCATTTCTAGTTAATTTACATCTAGGGTTTCTAAATATTGCATTAGTGAAAATGCATATTGCTTGCACTTTTGCATCTTACATCATTAAATTCCATCTAAAGTGTACATTTGCACTTACTCTAGACATCTTACAAACCAGAAAACATAAAATTCATACAGAATTTGCTAAAATTAGTGCAAAATCCCTAATTTGGGACTCATATGCCCCTCTAGGTGATTTAGTCCCAATACAGGTTGCTTTTCCTAGTTTCTGGGTATCTATGGTGATTTTTAATCACTGTTTGAACCCCTGAAAAACCTTCACTAAGACTCATACGGCCCTCTAGGCGAATTAGTCCCAAATCAGACCTAAAACTACCTTTTACAACATTGAAATCCTTGTTTCTACACTTTTGTTTGCTATCATTAGTTATTGTTTCTAGTTGATTGAGTTTTTGTTACATGCATTTCACTAGATCTAGCCTAAATCAGTTCATTTCATGCATTTCTTAATTTCAAAAGAGCATTTACAACATTTCATTTTCAGATTGTTGCATTACCTTGTTTGGAATCTAAAAAATTTCATTTACACATTTCATTCTAGTTGATTACATTGCATTTTAAGTCTCTTTCCATTTTGAATTTGTATAGAGTACTTTGCACAAATGTTAGTATCTATCTTTCCCAAGTTTGTAAAGAAAAAGTTAATCAATAAGCATGTTAGTCATTTGTTTAATACATTTCCTAGTTATGAAAGTCTCTTAGTATAAGAAAGTGAAAATGATGACACCCTCCTTAACTCTACAACCCTCCCTATATATCCTATTTGTGGGAATGATGTGCTAGAAGAGGATACAAGTATAGATAACCATGACGATCATAATTGGACCCTTCTTCTGATACCTCTACTATTAGTGACAAAGGTTTCTTGGTGAAAGAAGATGCAATCATTGAGAATCATGAGAGTCTTGTTTATCCTTCTCTTCCTCCCTCTTGGGAAGAAATTTTGGCACAAGAGAATGAGATCATAGGAACCTTTCTAAACATCACCCTACCTAATTTTCATTTAGATTTTGCTGATGAGAATTGGAACCTCTAAAAATGGTTTATGGGATGAAAGATGTGTCTATGTGAGGAAGGTTCCACCCAAGGATAAGCCTCGAGATTTCAATGCAAAGGAGATTGAAATCTAACAATAGAGTTGACGTAGGGATTGAATATACCAAAAATGCGTTCACCACCAAGTGTAAACTTGGAAAAGACAATATGTTGGAAAACACATTGTGATATGAAAAATGACATAAAAAATGTAAGCAAAATGTAATAGAAAACTGGAAAAATGGAAATGTGCACCTGGGAAACAAAAGAAGGAAAATTAGAGGTCAAGAATCTTGTAAAATCAACTGTTGGTGCTAACTTGGACTTATACACCAAGCTAGACGAATTAGTCTAGTTTTGAGTAAACTATTCTGGAATAGGTTTCAAACAAATGGGTACTTAGATTTGCAAGAATCCCCAATAGATAGGTATAGTGGGACTTATTCACCAATAGTGGCGAATCAATCCACTTCTAGATTTCTAGAAATTCAAAGCTTGATTATGTAGCTCTCAGTCTGCTTTTTTGTTCTTGATTTAGATCCAGGTCTGAAACTATAAAATTCAGCCTATAGACCTTCTCTAAGCTTCTCCAAGGCTTGCTTGCAACTTTGACAACTTTGAATTTCTTTGACAACTTGATGAAAAAATTTCCAATCTTGCTCCTCGATAAATCTACAACCTAGACCTTCAAATCACATGCAAAGAGAGGGGAAAATATTGTGGGGTTAGTGAATAGGGGTTTTCCTTGGTCAAACCCCTTGTTGGTAATTAAACTCTTGAAATGAAATGAAATAGAATAGAGAATTATGAATGAAAAAAATTGATGTTGCAACTCACCAAAACCTTGTAATAAAGTGTTGCAAACATGTAAGTGATGGACCCAATGAATGAGGACTTGGAATCTTTCTTGATGTTGATGCAATGCTTAATTGAATCACACAATCCTACACCACAATTGGTAGCTCTAAAACAACATGAAGCAAAAAATATTTGACATGATGAAAGACACTTGAAGAATGCTCTTGATTGCTTGATAATATTCCCTTGAAATGCCTTGAATGCTTTTGTGAACTATATGCATGAATACTTGAATGCTTGATAGGATGAAATGAGAGAAAAAACCTTGTATTTATACTCAATTATGCAATAATTCCTAAAATTACAACACTATAGGCCGAACTTAGATCTTGGAGAATAAAAACCTGCCATAAATTTAAATTAAATTTGAATTTTGAGTTAAGGGGGAGTCATTCGCCACCCTGGGAAAATGGGTACCACCTAAGGGGACTCATCCTCCCATAATTGTGAATGAGTTCCACCTTAGAAATTTGAGATGAGTTTCAGGATTTTGATGTTTTATATGATATTTGTTGGGATTATTCTCAAAAATACACATAAATAAGCACTATGGTTACAAAAACGGGCCAATTGAAGCATAATAAAGCCCAATTATTAATGAAAAGCCTAGGAAAGTGTGGAAGTGTGTTACAAAATTTTGAAATAAGGCTTGGTAAATGATGAAAAGAGGTTATTTTGTTAACAAGACCCTAGAAAAGTGTGAAAGTATGTTACAATACTTTACAACACTTAAGTAAGGTACCATTTCAATAATTTTAGTTCCCAAGGGCCCAAGACCTAATTTGAATGTGTTATTCACATTGCAACATTAAGTCAAGGCAATATTAAGCCAAAATCACAAGGGGGGCCTGAACAAGTCAAAAAGATTAGAAGGGTTACTTTTTTGGTGACTCCATATAGCGCCCACTTTAGTGAGAGTATGAACCTGCTTCAAAATCACACTAAAGTAGACAAACAAACACATCAAGAGGGTTCCAATTAACCAATGTTGGCAAGATGAGACAACAACAATCAAGAGGGGTGATCAAGCCCCTAGGATCAAGATCCCATGAAAAACCAACATAAGCACAAAGGAACAAACATAAAAATGACATTAAGAACAACAACAAGGCCAATCATACACTTCCAAAGATGAAAAAGAGAAAAATATATAGAAAGAAAGAATCAGATAAAGGTTCGACCATTTGTCCAACACGATGTGGATCAAGCCTAGGTTGTTTATTGAAAAAATACATACTCACTCTGAGGCGACAGAACTCATGGTTGTCTAATGGTTGAGAAGACCTAAAAGGTGAGAAATATACACTCATGGATAGTATGTACTCACACACAAGCAAGTGGCTATGGGGAAATTCATGCCTTGGATCGAGCTTCCCGTTCAACCATACCAAAGTTATACCTCTTGATAAATTTAATAAGGTGCCACACAAAAATGATTTTTCAAGCTTCATGAGACAAGAAACACTTGGTACACTTGTAGCTCATGAAAAAATGCAATGGCACAACAAGCATGTAGGCTATGTTATGCAAGGTGGCCATATAATAACAAATGCAACAAGGAACATTCAAAGTAGTCTTGCTTACTTCATGCAAGGTATTTAACTTAGGGAACATTGTGCCTAATTTCTCCAAGAGAGGACCAATCAAAGAATAGAAAATTCACAGCTTAGGGGATGTAGTGCATCACATCAAGCCACTAAGAAAAATATAATATTCTAAGAGAGATCACATTCATTAAGGACACCATACCTGATGTCATCCACAAAGCGAAAAAAACATAGTATGAAGTAAGAAGACTGCATTAAGAACCATGAAAATGAAAAATAATAATGCATATGTATGCCCCCATTTTAAGGAAATTACAAACACCATAATGTGAGCAATTACTTTAAAGTATCAGATGAAAAATGCAAGAAAGAAATTGTTTACTTCACTGTGTGTGATCATCGTACTATGTACTTTGAAAGTAAACTAGACTATATGCACAACATGGAATAGAACAATAGATTGGAAAACATAGTATGCTTGAAATGAGAGATGCTTCTATTCATTTACATAAATTCATCACCATGTACAATCATAGAAATATCAACAACACTATCAACCAAAATCACCATAATCTCCCAACTACAAAAATTGAGTACATATATTGCTCAGTGGTGGTTGAGCAACCAACCATCGTGATGCTTCATAACAACCTATCACCACTAATCAGGACTTAGTTACCTGAATACACATGACATTTATTACATTCATTATTCCTGCTATCTATAGTTTTATTAACATAACCAAACTACGCTACGGCCAACTACGATCGACTACAACAAAAGACAACTACAACTTACATCATCCCCCCCACAAAAGAAGTCATCTTCCCGATGACAAGACAACCCAAAGGGAATGATACAAGATGTGAATCTACTGAGAAGAAGGGGGAAGTGAGGACATTCTTGGAAGTACTGATGATGTCAGAGTAGTCATCGGTGAGTGTTGTGCACAAAATCACCTCACTTCCTCTGTATGCATACGGAGTTGGCAATCAGCTAGTATCTCTCTCTCCTTGGTAGCTTTCACCATATGGGCCACCTCCATCAGTTGGTTTTTGGCCTTTTCTACCTCTGTGCTCCTTGTGGCCAGCTGCTCCTCTAACACCTTCACTTTCTACTCCCAAACCTACCCCTTTTGACGTGCCTCCTCCTCGAAAGAAGTCAGCTAGGCCTCCAAGGCCTCTACTGAGCCTCCTCTATCGCTAGATATCTGAGGTTGTTATGCCAACTCTGCTTGAATGTTCTTTATGGCTATGGCTGACTCATCCTTGACCCTCTGTATAAGTCTATAGGATTGTAGCTTTCGTACCACTATGACTTTCGTGGAAAACACCTATCATTTCATGAGATAGAAATCATCATGAAATGCGACCTCAATTTAATATAGACTCTCTAGAACCCTATTATACCTTCTTACCAACCTTGGTTGTTTACCACACCATTCCCTTAGCATTGCTATAGTCTCACCTGCAGGCCATCCCTCACTGGTGAATATATGAGTAAACTTTGACTAGCGCCCCATTTGCACAAATCCATGAATGCACTAGACTTCTTGGCCCACTAGAGGAGATCGACCGACCTTGAGTTCTTGAGAAACCTGGCCCACCTGAATCATCAATCATCCCATATGCTCCAATTCCTCCACATAGCATTATACTGTCTCCACTGGATCCGATGGGTCTGGCTGTGACATCTCTACTACCATCCCACCAGACTCTGTGGAATCATTGTCCTCATCCTCATCCTCTGCGAGAGCTAAGGGAAGTTCTTTATCCCCCTCGGGGGTCTCCCTCACTATTTATCCCCCAAGCTCCTAAACAACTACAACTAGCTTTGTTTCCCTTACGACAAGTTGCTCATGCATCATCTCAGCAAGCTCCACCATCTCACTCTACTACGTCTGGATAACTGTGCCACCCTCATTTGTACCACCAACCAACTCCTCTTCAAGGCTCTCTATAGGTTGTGCGGCCACCTCTAGTGTGAGGCCCATAGATCCCAACCAATCATCAATTTGAGCCACTCCTAGTGATCCTGGGGGTTGATAGCGGAAGCTTGTCCTTGCATCGTGATCATTCCCCACATCCCTATGACTGGTTCTAGTAGTGTGGCTATAATAGTTGGTAGTGTAACTTGTGGGGTTGTCAGTCGTGTGATCCTTGAAGCTACCAAACCTAGCTCTTGGAATATCTCCACTGAAAATGTTGATTCTGGAAACACATCACCTCCTGGCAATGGCTCTAATGAAACTACCAAACTTGGTACAGATGCAACAAGCAGTGCCCATCCTAGTAATTTTCCAGGCACTGAAGGTGCTACTCTCAAATACCACCCAATGCCCATGGGTGACATTGGATGGGTGAAAGTTATCGGCGGTGCACTCCCCACACTCACTAGTGCTGGAAAGGTGAATCCCATAGGTTGGAGTGGTGGTAACACTACTTCCTCTACTTCCACCCGTGCCTACGCTACTATAATGATAAACACTTCCTCGTCCATTAACCGTGAACTGGCAGCCGATGTCGAGGATGACAACTCGATGGGTTCCCCTTCCCCTTCTTCCTCACTTTGCTTAGATGTTGATGTTTCCTCTTCCAGCGATGCCTCCTTGTGCTTCCTCTTCTTCCCTACTACTTTCAACTTGCTTCAATTCTATGCCGGTCCAGTAAAATGTTGTCGAAAACACCAGATCCAAATGAGTGAGAGGTTGCAATTGACCCCATCTACCTTCTAGCACCTGCATGTGAACAACATCTAGGGACAAGGCAATTGTGTGCTATGTCATGTAAAATGCCTTATGCCTCTATGACAAGCATCCCCAATTATAGACTCTACCAACATTTAGCCCCACCATATAGTCCACCATCCAAAGGGTGATTTCTAATGCTCGGCTGGCAACAGTCAATTGACATTTTATTAGATCCAGTAGGAATTTCCACATAGCAGTCGCCAGGTAGTGCTTCTGAAGTCCTCTGTTTCCTATGTTCCATATAGTGTCCCTCTCCTTGGCTGTCAAATCATTCTGGCAGAGCTGTTTAATGAGGACCTCCTTATGTTGTTGAGTCATTTTCCTTGGTTTATTAACTCCTGCTCCCATGGCTGGAGTTCCCAATACTCGTTCAAAACCCTACACCCAGAAAGAGACTGTAACTGGACATCCTCTATAATCTATAAGAGACTTGTGCGAGTGCCTGCAATAATTGTCCACCATGGCCTTCAGGAAAGGCTCCAATTCTCTGGCATTGAAGAATGGTACCAACACTGCCTTGTCCACTCGAGCATGTTTCAACGCTATCTTCAACGTATGATCATCGACCGTGCTTTTCCACCACTACTTAAACTCATTTCTTGTTAAAATCTCCAATGTCATGGTGTCACCTTCTATCTCCATTTTATTTTTCTTTGTTGTAGCTACCACATTTGGCTTGTATCTTACAATTTTCTTCCCTTTGTTCGTTTTGGTGTCTACTCGACAATTCCAATCAGCTGTATTTCCTTCCACTTGATGGTTGTCATAACTGTTGAATTGGAGTAACTACTATACTTTTTGAGGATATTGAATATTAAAAACTTGTCATACCTTGATGATTTGAATTTTTCGTACTATGAGACATCATACTATGTTGCTTTGTTTAGGATATACGCTTCATCCTGACAATTGAGGTCATACGACTTGAAAATGTGTAGAATGTCGTACGACTTGAGGAATTTGGGAATTTCGTACAACTTGAAGAGAATGTCATACGACTAGAAGAGAATGTCATAGGAATTGGTTGAGGAGTCTTACAAAATGTCGTACAATGGAAGATGCCTTAAAATTTTGAACTAGGTGCTGAGATATTGAAGGCCATACTATTTAAAACCCTGTTGCCAGTTGTACGATGTCCTTACTTGGCTGTATGATATCCTTGCTTGGTCATACGATGTCCTCTTGATTCCTACCCTTCTTCTGTGTAGTACTTTTGTCCTTCACTTTGCTCCAGCCCTTCTGGCACCGTGCAACCTCTCTTTCCCTTATATATTCTTGGAAACCTTTGATTTCTGCCAAATTATTGCTCTCTTTAGGTGGCTATATGATTATGCTTTTGACTTTATTCTTTTGCCAGATTTTATTTTTCCTGGAAATTACTTTAAATGGTTGTACTATAATAGTTTGGATTTTAATCTTTCACTAAACCTCCTTTATCTTGGCCATACTATGTATGGTCGACTTGGCATCCTCGTACCATTTCTTTTTGGCCAATTTATAATCTTGGTGACCTTTAATATTCCTTTTATTTTTGGCCAAACTCGCCTTGATAAATATTTATTTTCTTTATTCCCCTCCTTGTATGGTCGTACGACCTCCTTTTTGGCCAAGACTTGCCAAATTTTAATTTTCTTCACTTTGATCTTTATCCTCTTTTCCAACTTTAATTTTTTCATTTTTCTCTTCCTTTCTTTATTATCTCCCACTTAATTTGTTAATTCCGCCTTTTTAATACTTTTATTTTTCTCCTTTTGTATTTTTTCTCTATCAAATTTTTCTAATTCCTCCACATTTCTTTGGTTTTTATTTTCTCTCTCCTCTCTCTTCAATTCTTCTTTATTTTTATCATTTTCTCTTTCTTTTTGCTTTATTTTTTATTTTTCATATTTTCTCTCTCCTCTATTTTTCATTTTTTCCAATTTTGTCCATTTTCTCTCTCATCTCCTCTTCTTTTTCATCTTTCCTTTTCATTCCTCGTACTCCATAATCTTCCCTAACCTTCATTTTAGATGCATAATGCCATTTTCATGTATGTGGGAACTGCTTATAACACTCTTCTTCACAACATGTCCCTACGTACTGTACATCAAACCACTTATCAAGCAATGGACGAGGACCAGTACCTTTAAAACTACCATCGGTGTACCTCCTGCTACAGCATTGGTACCATGTAACCTCCTCACTTTCTACTATTAGTGGCCTTACTGGGTTCGGTATTATTTTCCAAAGTCCATCTTTCATCTTTATCTTTCTTATCCTTGACACTTTCCCTCTCTCTCTTCTCATTTGCTTAAGTACATCTTCTATGTGTCCATCCACATATGAAACGAACATGTCTTCCATCATTATCACCGTCTTTAAACAAGGATTTTTCTTCTCGAAGTAGGCCTCCCATTGTTCGTCGTCCCATTCATCCTCTTCTCCATCAATACCCTCAATTTGGCACATGCTTCATTCATTGGGTGCTTGTTCCTCCTTTTCCTTTTGTGCCTCTTTATCCAATTCTTTGGCTAGGTATCCTTGCTTAATGCCTTCATATGGGGTGACATAACCCCAATGTCCACCCATTCATCGCCAAAGTGTGGGTGTCTTGAACACTGCATTAGTCGGATGCTTGTGCACCTAAGGCACTGCAATCTCTTCTACTTTCTTCTGCACCAACCTTTCTTCAATAATCTTTTCTATTCCTGACTCCATCCAAACTCCTTCTACTACATACCTAGGGCTTCCCAAGCCCCAGTCTTTTTCTCTCAGAGCCTCCTCCTACAAGAAGAGACATGTCAAGTAGCTGAGCAAGTTGATTGTTATGGTATCCTTATTTTCTTTCCTTTCCTGATAAAACTTCAATTTTGATCCATTGATTGCTTCAGGTAGTAGTGACCCATCCAGGTTCTCAAGCTTTATAGAGCCATCATCACATACTTCTCAAATCTTAAATAGTCCTAACCAATGAACTTTAAACTTCCTTGGCTTGATTTTGTTATGACCATTATACTTTAAAACTAATTGTCCTAGCCAGAAATTCATCCGCTGGAGGTGCTTATCATTCCAGTACTTCCTTCTTCATTGCATATTCTCCATTTCCCATTGTTCCATTATTCTTTGTTCATCCAATTTGTTTAGTTGGTATAACTATTCCTTTAGACTTTTCATATCACCCAGCCGATTCTCCACAGCTATTCTTAGGCTAGGTACCATATATTCCATCGGTAATACTGCTTCCTGACCATACATCAATTGGAAGGGTGTGTGCCCCATTTTCACCTTATACGTAGTACGGTATGCCCACAGGACAGCAGGTAGTCACTCTTCCCAATCAACTTCATCAATGCCATAGGACTTGTCAATAATGGATACTAACCCTTTATTTGTAGACTATTCTTGGCCGTTTGCTCATGGGTAGTATGGACTTGATAGATTGTGAAAGATTTAGAACTCCATCGTCATCAGTCATATGACATGGTTGACAAAATGTCCCCCATGATCACTCGTAATCTGGATTAGAATCCCGTACCTCATTACTATTTTCTCATAAATGAATCATGTCATATTCTAAGTTGTGTTATCCGAAAATGCTCGAGCCTTGACCCACTTTGTTAGGTATTACGTAGCAACCACAATATATTAGCACTGGTGTGATTGACTCACCTTCAAAGGTGTAATAAAATCCAACCCCCAATGTTTGAATAGCTCCTAAGGTTGGGACGGATACAATGGCATAAAGTCCCGCTTCAATGGTTCTCCTACCCTTTAGTAGGTGTGATAGCCTAACACCCACTCTTGAGCATCTGTGTGCATCGTCGAGCACCATAGGCCTAGCAAGATAACTTTTTTAGCTGTACAATCTGGGCCCATGTGAGCACCAACCAGACCTTCATGGGCTTGTTTTAGTACACCTAGTATATCTTCTTATATGACACATCTTTGGAGGATATAGTCGGTCCCCATCTTATACAACAAGACATTAATCAACTGAAATGTCTTACTCTTCAGTAAAAACTTCCTTCTCTCAGCTGGCAGAATCTCCTTCAGGAATGTAGATGTAGACAAGTATTATCCAATATTTTCATACCATGATGGGAGTACTACAATCTGAAACAGGTGTGCATCTAGAAAGTCTTTGTTCACTCCCTCTTTGGTAGGTTCGCCCAACTGAATTCTTGATAATTGATCTGCGATCACGTGACTCTTCCTCGGTTGTACAATGATAGTAAATGTGAATTCTTGGAGAAATAGTAACCATCGTCTCACTATCCCCTGAATTATCAACTTATTCTCCAAATACATTAAGGCTTGGTGATCCACATAAAAGGTGAATGGCATGGCTAGCAAATAATGCCTGAATTTCTGTATAGAGTAGACCATCCCCAGTGCTTCATGTTTGGTACTCCTATAGTTTCTCTCGCTCTGGAAAGTAACCGACTCACAAAGGATACTAGGTGGTCCAACCAGTGTGCTCCCACATGTGCTAGTGTCACTCTAATGGAAAAAATGGAGGTATCCACATGTACATGAAACTCCTTATTCTAGTCTAGATATGCCAGTATGGGTGAACTAATCAAATGGTCCTTCATTTCATTAAATTCCTTCTCTTGTTCTTCCGCCCATATGAAGGGTTTTCCCTTCCTCGTCATTAGGTCGAGAGGGTACGACACTTGTGCAAATTTTTTGATAAACCTTCGATAGTACCCTACATGCCCGAGAAAGGACTTCACACCAGTGATGTTCTCTAGAGCCTCCATTTGTATGATCACTCTCACCTTATCAGGATTAGTTTTCAATCTGGCCTTGCACATAATGTGTCCTAATATCTTTCCTTTGTGGCACCATAAATATGCATTTCCTAGGATTCAATGTGAGGCAAGCTGCTCTACACCTCTACATGCACTCGCCGAGGACCTTCAAATTCTTTTCTTTATCACTGTAAATCAAACAATCATCGAGGAAGGCTTTGAAGTTACCTATAGATATTATGTCAAAAATATGAAGTATTATACTATGGAACATGGTTGGCACGTTACACAATCCAATCAACATCCGGTTGTACACATACACCCTATCCTCAATGACGAAAGTTTCCTAGACATCCGCCACCTGAATATGAAAGGAGACTTCAACTGCTTTTAAACAAAGGTCTTATACTATTACCACCTTCGAATAGGTTGGTTATTCATCCTCATGATTCCCACATACCATATTGCAAATATCATCATATTCTTGGACATTGAACAAAAGCATGTCAAACATTGAATGAGATACTAGAGAAGTATCACTTCACTGATATTGACTGCTTTCCTATTATCCCTTAAAACACCATTGCCTTCTCATGCCATAGATGAAGGATTTTTCCTTCTCACTATTGCATGATCCTCTCCATCATCACCCTCGGCTCATGCTTGTTTCCATCTTGTGGACACAAGTAGTTGTTAGCCTTTGTCCTTGTAATGCACTTGTCTTTTTGTCTTAACTATGTTATTCATTTTCCACTTAACATTGAGAAACCAATAAATTAGTTAACGATTGACTTACATTTGCATTACTTTTTCCTTTTTATTTTCCTTTTTTTCTTTTCATGTGTGTATCATGTTCCCTTGTGTCGTATGTTTGATATTCCCTCTCTTTGTACACTTATTCTATTCGTACCTCTATTCTTCTAATCGTCGTTCATTGGAATTTTCTCTTTTCTTTTTTGTTTTGTGTTTTCCATTTGGGGATTACGCAAAGTGTAGAGACACCTTATGTCTCTTCCATGTTGACCCAAAAGGTTCTTATCTTTTTCTCTTTTCTTTTGTTTTGTTTTTTCCATTTGGGGATGACGCAAAGTGTAGAGATGCCCTATGTCTCTTCCATGTTAACCCAAAAGGTCCTTGTATTTTTGTAATTTCTTTTGTTTTGTGTTTTCCATTTGGGGATGATGCAAAGCGTAGAGATGTCCTATGTCTCTTCCATGTTGACCCAAAATGTGCTTGTCTTTACCGCTTTTGTTTTGTGTTTTCTTTTTGGGGATGATGTAAAGCATTAAGATCGAAATGTCTCCTTCATGTTGACCCAAAAGCTTTTTCCTTTTTCATTTCCATTTGGCTTGTGTTTTCCTTTTAGGGAAAATGCAAAGCATTGAGACCACAAGGTCTCTTCCATGTTGACTCAAAATGAACTATTTTTTTCTTTTGTTTTCACTCTCTTTGTGTCATTCTTCTAGTTCTATGTGTATTTGGAGAATGATGACAGTTCTGAGCTCTTTCATAAACACATTGCAGCAACAAACAGACTGACCCCAAATCCATAGATCCCTTATGTTTTTGGTGTGCTTTATTTTCTAGGGGGCAACTCCTTTTCTTTATTTTTCATTTTCCTTGACATGACGTAGCCTAACTTCAAAACATATGACTTGGCATAGGGCTTTCCAAGTTGTCTCTCATGTCTTGTTTTCTTTTTCTTTCCTTACTTCAAAGTTGTTGCTCATAGAATGATGTGTAGCAATTCCTTTAAAGTGGGGGGAATACATTACCATAATTCATTTGAATTCTTTGTTCCTAGTGTAGCCTTGTCATTTATTTGATGTGTTTGTCACTTTGTGGACAACATTGGGTGTGATGTCCTTCATAAGTGTGATCTATCTTATTATATTGCATTCCTCCTGGTGGTTTGATACGACGCACTGCATCCCCTAAGTTGTGAATATACTATTCTTTGATTCGTACTTTCTTGGAGACATTAGACACAATGTTCCCTAAGTGATTGACCTTACATAAACTTAACAAGACTACTTTGAACATCTTTTACATTTCTGAATTTTGTATTTTAAAATTCTCCCACCTTGCATAATTCAACTTGCATGTCTGTGTTACCTTTGTCTTTTTGTTCATTAGAATTTTTATTTTGTGGCAACCTATTAAAGTTATCAATGGGTATAAATTTAACATGGTTGAGTGGGAAGCCCACCTATCAACATGAACTTTCCCCATAGCCACTTTTGTGTTTGTGAGTGCATACCAACTAGCCTATGTATCTTACCTTTTAGGCTTTCTCACCGTACAGACAACTAGTTCTATGGCCCCAAAGTGAGTACATTTGGGCTTTCTCACCCAACGGACCATCCTGTGTTATGTCACCCCAGAGTGAGTACACATTCTTTTTCAGCCTAGATCTTATCCACAACTAGTTGGATTAGCGATTGAAGCTTCATCTAATTCTTGACACTTGTGTGTTCCTTTGTTCTTATGCTTAGTTTTCCATGGGATCTTGATCCTATGGGCTTGATCATCTCTCTTGATTGTTATCATTCCATCTTACTAACATAAGTGCATTTGAACCCTCTTCTTGATGTTCATGGCTACTTTAGTGTGAGTTTGAAGCAAGTTCATCCTCTCACTAAAGTGGGGGCTAAATCTGCCATAGAAAAATGGCCCCATGTCATTTTCATGGCCTTTTAGGTTTTGTTTCATGGTATTTGATACATTTTACTTTGATTTTATGTTGCAACATGGCCTGAACATGCATATTTAGGTACTAAAATTCAAATAATGATGCCTTGTGAAGATGTTGTGAAGTTTTGTAAGACATTTCTACATTCTTCTAGACTCCATTCATTATAATTCACCTAAAAATCACCCTTTTACACATCATCAAGTCCTATTATGAAGTGTTGTAAAGTCTTGTAACAAGATTTCACACTTTTCTAGGCACAACTTCACTATTTATCTCTTCTTATGACTTATTTGACCCCTTTATTCCCTCATATGCTTTAATTAAGTGTATTTTTGGATATTATCCCGACAAATAATATTAAATGAAACTTAATTCGTGACACTTGTTTTTAGGTCCTAGGTGGGTCCCATTCGCCATGGGTGGCGAATGAGTCCCCCTTGGCCCCAAATTCAAAATATTTTAAATTTCTTTCTGGATTTTATTAAAAATTAGGTATGAATGGGTTACTACGACACAAGATTGTATAAATAATTATTTTTAATCTCATTTTACATCTCCCACAATCTTCTCATTCATTCAAGCAATCTTATTCACACATCTAAGCATTCAAGCATATTACAACATCAATTCAAGAAATATTCAAACACTTTGAAGCATCCATTGACATTACTTCAGACTTGCATCATCAAGGGTTTGGTAAGTTGATAGCATTTTCATGTTATTATTTTTTCAATCTCTTGCACCTCTTTATTTCATTAAGGGTTTGATTACTAAAGTGGGGTTTGACCAAGGAAAATCCCTATTTGCTAACCCTCAACCATTTTTCCCTCTTGCATGTGTGTTTGCAGACTTAGGTATGCATATTTGACAAGCATTTATGTGTTTAAAAGTGGAAAGTAAAGTCAAATAGGTGTTTCAAGTCAACTCAAGTCTATTTCAAGCTTGGAGAAGGTTTCCTGTCCGATTCCTACAAAACTGACTTCGACAACCTGACAAGCAAATATTTCTTGATATGGTGTTGCAAAGTTGTCTCCTGGTTTTCTAGAAATTTGGGAGAGGACTAAATCACCATCAGTGGCAAATGAGTCCCACCTTAGGACTGAAAATTTGAGTTTTGTCAGATTCTAGATCCCAACAGACAGAAACTTGCTTCTGACACTGTTTTAATAGGAGGAGGACTAATTCGCCACCCTGGGTGAATGAGTCCCACTGTGAAAAATTAGTGATTTCAACCAACATCCACAACATTCCAGATTCTTCATGAAGTCAATAGGTTCACTTAGATTCATCCCTTTCCTTTCTATTATGCATATTTTCTTCATTTAGTTCATTGTTGCATATCTAAATTTCATATTTGCATTCATTTTCATTCATTTAATTTAGTCAATTGCATTTATTTAAATTCAATTAGCTTAGAAAACATTGCACATAACATTAATTGAATTATCCCCTTTGCATATTTGGATTCTATCTCTCTCCTTTTAGGTGAAAACCCCTAGAAGAGCAAGATTTGTCCATAGTGACCCAAAAGTCAATGGTTCAGATAGTATTTAGGACAAGATCATTGTTTTCCTCTTTTGTGTCAACATTCAGGACATCATTCTTTGCAATGTCACTAGCTTTGACAAATGAAATATCATATTTCGGCATTGGATTGGTGTAAATTTGCAAGTTTTGGTTTGGAAGGGCAACAAATTTATTGCCTTGATCACTAACACCTCCAATGGATAGATGCTTGGAATCAATGAAGTCTTGCACAAGATGTTTAATATGCTTGAATGTTTTTTGTCATATCCATTTTCTCGATGATAGTTGAAATAAGCATTGGATTTAAAACTTGGGGGTAAGGGCTTATTAGGGTCAGGTATTTTCACGGGAGGAAAGATAATCATTTACTGTTGTAAAAGTTGGGACATTGTGTTGTGAAGGGTATCGAGTAAGGGAGTGAATTGTCTTTTTTGATCTCCATAACTAAAGGGAATTATGGATTTGACAACAACTACTTGGTTATCAATGTTTTGAGTTGGTTGTTGAGGAGGGTTAAATTTAAGAAACCCTTTGGTTGGATTTCTAAAAGGTTGGGGGTTGTTTTGGTTTACAAGTTTGGATTTCTTGATTTGGCTAGAAGCGGTCATTGTATCTCGACTACTCACCAAATTTTGGATAATCACAGAGGGAAATTCATAGCTAGATGAAGGATGGGAATTTCATCATGGTCAAATTGTCATAAATTTTACTCTGTAAGTTTTCTATGAACATCTTTTGAAGGTGCGGGTTGGGAACCTAGACATCAATTTTGGAATAAAGCGATTGATATCCCAAGATAAAGTCAATGACTTTTTCACCCTCATTTTTCGTGCATCTCATCAAATCGGCCAAAGTCATCTTTGGATTCATTGCACTTAGAAATGGTTTACAAATGCATCAATGATTTCATTAAATGAATGAATTGAATTGTTTAGTAAAGAAGAAAACCATCCTAAGGTAGTATCTTTTAAGGACCTAGGAAAAAGTTTCACCAATAGTTTATCATCAAGGACAAAACCACTACATAAGGTAGTCTAAGCATTAACATGGTTAAAAGGATCTCCCTTCCCTCCATATTTTTCAAAGCTAGGCACCTCTACACCTTGTGGCATCAATGTTCATAATATCTACAAAGAAAATGTACTAATATTGACATAATATGTGGGTGGGCCATTCTGATTTTGGTTTATGATGAAAATTTTCTTTTGAAGAGATGACATGGTTTGGAAAAGTTGCATTATGGGAGGGTCTATGTGAGGAAGGTTCCACCCAAGGATAACCCTCGAGATTTCAATGCAAAGGAGATTGAAATCTAAAAATAGGGTTGACTTAGGGATTGAATATATCAAAAAGGGGTTCACCACCAAGTGTAAACTTGGAAAAGACAATATGCTTGAAAACACATGTTATGCAATCTAACCTAAAAATGCAAGTAAAATGTAATAGAAAACTATAAAACTAGACATGTCCACCTAGGAAACTGAAGAAGGTAGAATGGAGCTCTATAATATTGAAAAATCCATTGTTGATGCTAACTGGAACTCATACACCAAGTTGGGTGAATCAATCCAGTTTCGGGTACAAACTATTTCAGAATAGGTTTCAAACAAATTGGTACTTAGATCTACAAAAATCCCTAACAGATAGGTACAGTGGGACTCATTTTCCAATAGTGGCGAATTACTTCACTTTTGGATTTCTGGAAATTCAAAACTAGATTTTGTAGCTCATAGTCTACCTTTTTGTTCCTGATTCAGATCTGGGTCTGAAACTACAAAATTTAGCCTATAGATCTTCTGTAATCTTCTCCAAGGCTTGCTTGCAAGTTTGACAACTTTGAATTGCTTTGACATCTTAATGAAAACTTTTCTAGTCTTTCTCCTTGATAAATCTACAACCAAACCTACAAATAACATGCAAAGAGAGGGAAAAATGTTGTCAGTTTAGTGAATAGGGGTTTTCCTTGGTCAAACCCCTTGTGTTAATTAAACCCTTGAAATGAAATGAAATAGAATAGAGAATGATGAATGAAAAAATAATGATGTTGCAACTCACCGAACCCTTGTAATAAAGTGCCACAAACATGTAAGTGATGGCTCTAATGGATGAGGACTTGGAATCTTGCTTGATGTTGATGCAATGCTTTCTTGAATCACATAAACCTACACCACAATTGTTAGCTCTAAAACAACATGATGTAAACAATCTTTGTGTGCTATAGAAAAATGGCCCCTTGGTATTTTCATGGTATTTTAGGCCTTTCTTCATGATGCTTGGTCCCTTTTTCTTTGATTTAATGTTGTAATGTAACTTAAACATTCACATTAGGTCCTAAAAATTCAAATTGTGACATCTTGTGAAGGTGTCGTGAAGTGTTGTAAAACATTTCTACAGTTTTCTAGGCTCTATTCATTACAATTCACCTAAAAATCACCCTTTCATAACTTATCAAGTCCTATTCTAAAGTATTGTAAAGTCTTGTAACAATATTTCACACTTTTGTAGACTTGATTTCACTATTTACACCTTTCTTATGCTTTATTTGACCCATTTATGCACTCATAAGGCTTAATTAAGTTTGTGTTTGAATGTAAACCTGAAAAATAACATTAAATGCAAGTTAATTCCTGATGCCCATTTTCAAGTCCAAGGTGGGATCCATTTGCCATGGGTGGTGAATGATTCCCTCTTGGCTCAAAATTTCAAATTTTCTTCCAGGTTTTTATTCAAAATTACCTTATGTCAGCATGTGATGAGGTATCATCGGGTTACTAAGGCACAAGTGTGTATAAATAAGTGATTTTCTCCTCATTTTAAATCCCTTGTCTCCTCATTCACTTGCATTCACTAAACAATAATCATCCATTTGATAACTTTGTATCATTCAATCAAGCATCAATCAAGTATCTTGGAGACAACTTTCAGTCCATTTTCTACATATTTGACTCTGTCAACCTGTCAAGCAGATAATATCAGATTTGGTGCCACATAATTGGTCCCTTATTTCATAGAATTTTAGGAGAGGATTGATTTGACATCAATGGAAAATGAGTCCCACCTTAAGGTTGGAAAGTTAGATTTTGTCAGATTTTGAATCCTGACACTCTGAAACATGTTTTCATAAGTTTTCATCAGAAGCAAGACTGATTCACCATCAGTGGCAAATGAGTCCCAGTGGTGATTTTCATTGATCTCTGTCAGTATTCAAAACACTCTACATTCATCATCAAATTCCCAAGTGCACTCTGTTTAGCCCTGTTTAATTATGTTTGCATTAGTTTACTTCTTTATTGCATTTTCTGCATATCACATTATGTTTTCAAACATTGCACATTTCTTAGGTCTTGCATTCATAATTAGTCAATTACATTTCCTAGATGCATTTAGATAATCTCATTTAGCCTTAGTTACATCATAGATTTCCTAATTTGAGTGAACCACATAGATTTTTAGTGGGGTTTATCTCTCTCCTTTTAGGTGAAACATCCTAAGAGTGCAAGAGTGGCCTATAGACCCCATTCCCAAAAATCTATGGTTCACTTTGACATGATGGAAGACACTTGAAGAATGCTCTTGATTGCTTGATAATATGCCATTGAAATGCCTTGAATTCTCTTGTGAACTATAAGCATGACTACTTGAATGCTTGATAGGATGAAATGAGAGAAAGAACCTTGTATTTATTCTCAATTATGCCATAATTCCCAAAATTACAACACTACAGGATGACCTTAGATCTTGGAGAATAAAAACCTACCATAAATTTAAATTAAATTTGAATATTTAGTTAAGGGGGACTCATTCACCACCTTGGGTGAATGGGTCCCACCTAAGGGGACTCATAAAGCCATAATGGAGAATGAGTCCCACCTTAGGAATTTAAGGTGGGTTTCGATATTTTGATGTTTTAAATGATATTTGTCAGGATTATTCTCAAAAATACACATAAATAAGGCCTATGGATACAAAATCGAGCCAATTAAAGAATAAGAAATCCCAATTATTAATGAAAAGTCTAGGAAAGTGTGTTACAACACTTTACAACACTTGGAAATAAGGCTTGGTAAATGATGAAATGAGGTTATTTTGTTAACAAGACCCTAGAATAGTGTGAAAGCATGTTACAACACTTTACAATAATTAAGTAAGGTGCCATTTGAATCCTTTTAGTTCCTAAGGGCCAAAGACCTAATGTGAATGTGTTATTCACATTACAACTTTTAAGTCAAGACCATATTAAGGAAAAATCACAAGGAGGGCCTGACCAAGTCAAAAAAAGTAGAAGGGTTACTTTTTCAGTGACTCCATCTAGCCCCCACTTTAGTGAGAGGATGAACCTGCTTCAAAATCACACTAAAGTAGACAAACACACACATCAAGAGGGGTTCCAATGAACCAATGTTTGCAAGATGAGACAAAAATAATCAAGAGGGGTGATCAGACAGGCAAGATAAAGATCCCATGACAAACCAACATAAGTACAAAGGAAAAAACATAAAAATGATATTAAGAACAACAAGAAGGACAATAAAAAATTTTCAAAGATGATAAATACAAAAATAAAAGGAAAGAAAGAAATGGATGAAGCTTCGACCATTTGTCCACCATGATGTGGACTAGACCTAGGTTTTTTGTCCAAAAAATACATACTCACTCTGAGGTGACAAAACTCATGGATGTTCGCTAGGTGAGAAGTCCTAAAAGGTGAGAAACATACACTCATGGCTGGTATGTACTCACACACAAACAAGTGGCTATGGGGAAAGTCATGCCTCAGATCAGGCTTCTTGCTCAACAATACCAAAGTTGTACCTCCTGATAACTTTAATAAGGTGCGACAAAAAATGAGTTTTTGAGCTTCATGAGACAAGCAAAACTTTTTATTCTTGAAGCTCATGAAGAAAAATGATGGCACCATAGGCATGCAAGTAATGTTATGCAAGGTGGCCATATAACAACAAATGCAACATGCAAGGAATGTTCATTGGAGTCTTGCTTAGTTCATGCAAGGTCTTTAACTTAGGGAACATTGTGCCTAATGTCTCCAAAAGAGGACCAATCAAAGAATAGAAATTTTTTAGCTTAGGCAATGCAATGCATCACATCAGGCCACTAAGAGGAATGCAATATACTAAGAGAGATCACACTCATGAAGGACAAAATACCCAATGTCATCCACAAAGCAACACATTGTATGTAGTAAGAAGACTGCACTAAGAACCATGAAAATGAAAAAGAATAATCCCAATGTATGACCCCACTTTAAAAAAATTGTGAATCTACCATACTATGAGAAATTACTTTAAAGTAGCAAATGAAAAATGCAAGCAAGAAAGAAGACATGAGAGCCAACTTGGAAACACCTATTCCAAGTCATATGTTTCCAAGAAAAGGTACGTCATGTTGGAGAAAAGAGAAGAAAAAGAGTTGCCCCAAAAACACCAAACACATAAGGGATATATGGATTAGGGGTCAATATGTTCTTTTCTACAATGATTTTTGTAAGAGAGCTTGGAACTATCATCATCCCCCAAATATGCATAGAACTCAAAAAATGACACAAAGAGAGTGAAAACAAAGAAAAACCTTTTGGGTCAACATTCAAGAGACAAAGGGTGTCTCAACACCTTGCATCATCCCCAAAGGGAAAACACAAGACAAAAGAAAAAGAAAAGGTGAAAGACAAAGGAAAATCTTTTGGGTCAACATGAAGGAGATATGAATGTCTCAATTCCTTGCATCATCCCCAAAAGGAAAACACAAGAAAAAGATAAAGATAAAATGAAAAGGAAAAGAAAAAGAAAGTATTTTGGGTCAACTGTTGGATGTTGTTAATATGTGGTTTTCATTGATTTCAACACTATTGGAATTTATGTCTTTAAGGCTGTATATGTTGAGGATTTTGAGAAAATTGTAATAAAATAAGTTGGAGGTTGTCGGTGATGAAGTGAAGTTCATACTGATGGCTAGATCAGTATATTGATGATAATTAGAGGTCATGGATTACAGGGCTTTTTTTCAAGTATATCTAGTTTATCCGCATGAAGTTTCATAGGTTCGCATGAAGATTTGATCGAGTTATGAGTATTTGTGTTTTGTCAGTTGTTCAATTATTCTAGTTGGTGTTCTTGAAAGAAGGTGATGTGATTCTAGTAAGTTAAGTTGTTATGGATGATTATGTGGTGATTCATGGTCCTTGTGGATGTTTTGAGATCATTCTCTCTCTATGTTATATGTCAATATTGATTAGTGTGCTCACAATTGGTGATTTTCTTTTGTGAGTTCATGTTTTTCATGTTCATGGCTGAAAGGGTGATTGTAGCATGTTGTGGATCTTCAAGGAATAATTTTTTAAGTTGCTTCGTGTTCGAGGATGTTGTTTTGGATCCTTAATATGTTGTGGCTAACATTGTTTGGTTCACATAGGTAATTTCTTATGGATTGGGCAGACGGTTTGTACACATTTTATATTTTGTTGAAGTTGACTTGTAGTTGATGTTATTCTTGGTTGCAAATATATATGATCGATTGTTTATACCATTTGATGCAAGTGGTGTGAAAAGTGTACAAGTTCTATGTGCGAATAATGTTCTAATATTTTGAGAGAAGAAGTAAAGTGTGAAGAAGAGTTAGCAGATGTTTATGTGCTTAACCAAAACTATAATCAGGCATTAGGAGATGCTACTTTCTTAGTTCAAATATTTCGGATGTAATTCAAATGTAACTATAAGATAGTGAGTCTTACTTGGGTAGTAAGCCTTTTGTATTTGAGCAGTGTGCTCTAGGAAGTGTGCCTGAATGCATGTGCATTCCCCATTTACAATAATTTTAACAGAGTATAGTCTTGTGGACTAACCTCCACCACGGTTTTTCCCCTAACAAGGTTTCCACATATAAAATATTGGTGTTATGTGTGTTTCTGATGTGGTGATGGTTTTCTCTTTCATGTTTATTTATCAAATCTAAGAATAATTCTAATAAGTATAATTTCTATGACAACTGATTCACCCCCCTCTCAGTTTTCTACACTTGTGTTGCCAATAATTGGTATCAGAGCAGGTTCCTTTAAAGAAGTTTAATAGCTTGAGTTGATCCAGGATGGCAACATATAAGAAGGATAGTCTAAGATTTGATGGAACAAATTATTCTCTGTAGAAGACTCAAATGGAGTTTCATTTCAGATGCATTGGTGAACCTTACTGGAACATTACAAAGAATAGATATATCATCCCACAAAATGGTCCTTCTACTATAGGTGAGATTAAAGATGTCAAGTACAATATCAGAGCTAAGGAAGCATTGTTGAGCATTCTGACAAATTCTAAGATGAAAAATGTAATCGAGTTGAAGACTAATTATGAAATCTTGAAAAAGTTGGAAACTTTGTATGAAGGTGATTCCCATGTGAAGATTTCTAAGCTGCAAAGTCTGAAAGGGAAATATGAAACATTGAAAATGGGTGAAGATGAGAACATCAATTCCTTTATGTAGAGATTGAATGAACTTGTCTGTAATATCAAATTTGTTGGTGGAACATTGGAAGAATCAAAGATTGTTGCTAAAGTGCTTAGATCCTTGCTTACTGCATACAAACACAAAGTTGTTGCTATTGAGGAGATCTAGACTATGGAAAAGGTAGCTAGAGATATGTTGATTGGTAAGCTTGCTTCCTTTGAGTTAAGTGAGTTCGGTGATTCTCTTCCTAAGACAAAATCTGCATTCAAAACTACTATCTCTAGAAAAGATTAGGAGAGATATGATCTAGGAGAAAGTTCTAGAAAATTATCCAAGTATGAGCAGGAAATGAGAGAGATTGAAGAAGAAGAGAGAAAACTAGATCAGCTTGATCAGCTTGAAGTACTTCTTGTCAAGAGGGTACCCAGAGGAGAAGGTAAGTATAAAGGGAAGTTTCCTCTTAAATGTTTTTCATGCAATAAGATAGGTCATTTTGCCTCAAGATGTCCAAAAAAAGATCCTAAGCCAAGACCTAACAAGCATAGATTCCAAAGAAAGTCTTCTTATGCTACTGATGAAGGTGTGACAAATGATGAATCTGATAAAGGGAATGTAAGTGAAGATAAATGGGTATTTATTGCTATCAAGAAAAATGATCCAGTACCTATTGAATCTAGTAGTTGCATAACTGTGGAGAAAGCTCTAGCTACCAAAGTTGAAGAAAAAGATGAATGGGTGATTGACAGTGGATGATCTCATCATATGACAGGTGATAAGAGTAAATATGTGAGCTTGGAAAAATATGATGGTGGTGTTGTAAGATTTTGTGATGACAAATCTAGTGTAATACATGGGAAAGGATCCATTTATCTTGATGGTAAGAATAATACTGATGATGTTCTATATGTGGAAGGTTTGAAGGATAATCTTTAAGTGTTGTACAAATGGTTGACAAGGGATACAATCTTCAATTTAAGGATGGAAAGTGTAGAATATTGGGGAGTTCTAGAAATGTGATTGCATCTGGTACAAAAAGAAAAGGTAATATATGTCACCTGAGTGCTTGTAGTAAAAGTTAGTCGATTCCTCAAGTTGATGAAATTTGGTTGTTGCATGAGAGATTGTGACATGTAAACTTTGACAATATTATCTAGATAAGCTCTACTCAAGTAGTGATAGATCATCTTCCTAAGTTGATAAAACCTACTAATACTATATGCAAGGAATGTTAGTTAGGGAAGAAAACTAGAGTTTCATTCAAGAGCGAACAACATTGTTCAAATGAAGTGTTGGAGCTTGTGCATACTGACTTGTGTGGTCCTTCTAGAGTTAGAAGTTTACAAGGAGACGGGTATTTCATGTTACTCATTGATGATTACTCTATATTGATGTGGGTTACTTTCTTAAGGGAAAAATATGAAGCTCTAGAGAAATTCAAGATTTTTAAGGCTATGGTGGAGATAGAGGTAGGTTTGAAGATTAAATTAGATAGAGGTGGTGAATTAATTTCTAGTGAGTTTACTTCTTTTTGTGAAGAGTATGGGATAAAGAGACAATTATCTGCCCTGTGGAGCCCTAAAAAAAATGGAGTTGTGGAAAGGAAGAACAAGATAGTTCAGGATGTTGCTAGGGCTATGATGCTAGAAGGAAATGTCTCACATATCTACTAGAGAGAAGTTGTGAGTACTGCTATTTACACTCTCAATCAGGTACATGTCAAAGGTGACAGCAGTAAGACTCCTTATGAGCTATGGTTTGGTAATAATCCTACTATTAGATGCTTTAAAATCTATGGGTGTAAATGTTGTATCAAAAGAGCTGAAGATATAGGAAAGTTTGATGCTAGAAGTGATGAAGGAATCTTTCTTTATTATTCCACTAAAAGAAAGCCTATTGGTGCTACAATAAGAGATTGAGGAAAGTAGTTGAAAGTGTTAATGTCAAGGTTGATGAAAACATAGTTAGACCATCCAGAACCTATGGATATGATTCATATGGTTATAATGGAAATTCAGATAAAGGAAAGAAATTTTAGACTCAAAATCAATTTCAGATCATTCCAGTGAATTAAGAAAATCAAGAGGAAGGAACTAGTGAAAGTGCATAAGTGAGATCACAAGAGCCTGAAGTTCAAGAACATCCTAAGACTCCAAGGTATGTAAAACTAAATAATTTAGAAGATCAGATTATAGGTGATAAGAAAAAAGGTGTTCAAACTAGGAGAAGAATTGCAAAAGAATATTGTTTGATAGCAAAGACTGGGCCTAATAATGTCAATGAAGCATGCAAAGATGAACATTGGGTGGAACCAATGAAAGAAGAATTACTGCAAATTGAGAAGAATGATACATGGATTCTTGTTCCTAAACCTATGGAAAAAAATGTAACTGGAACTAAATGGGTCTTTCAGAACATTTTGAATGAACAAGATGAAGTTGTTAAAAATAAAGCAAGACTTGTGTGTAAAGGATATTCTCATATGGAAGGAATTGAATTTGGAGAAACTTTTTCTCCTGTTGGTAGGCTTGAAGCTATAAGATTATTTCTTTCTCGTGATGCTTACAAAAACTTCAAGGTTTATCAGATGGATGTCAAGTCAGCATTTATAAATGGTGAAATGGAAGAAGAAGTGTATATTGAGAAACCTGATGGATTTGAATTGACTGGTCAGGGAGACATAGTTTTTCGGGTGAAGAAAGCATTGTATGGACTTAAGCAAGCCCCAAGAGCATGGTATGCCAGATTGGAAAAATATTTGTTGAAGCTTGGATTTAATAAAGGTATTGTTGATAGTAATTTGTATTTCAAGATTGATCACGATAAAGAATTGATTGTTGAAGTCTTTGTTGATGATATCATTTTTGGAGGAGATGATAGTTTGTGCATGAAGTTTTATGATGAGATGCAGAGTGATTTTGAGATGTCTATGATTGGAGAAATGAAATTATTTTTGGGATTGCAAATTACTCAACTAGACAAAGGGATCTTTATATCTTATCCTAGTATGTGAAAGAATTGCTAAAGAAGTTTAGTATGGAATATTCAAATCCAGTTGGTACACCTATGGTGACTGGATGTAAATTGACACAAGATGATTCTCCTAAAACAAATTAGACTAGATATAGATCTATGATTGGTGGATTTCTCTATTTGACTCAAACTAGACTTGATATCATGAATTTCATATGCATTGTTGCAAGATTTCAAGATGATCCTAGGGAATCTCATGTGACAGCCGTGAAGAGGATTTTCAGATACTTGAAGGGGACAGTTGATTTTGGCCTGTGGTATCCTAAAGAAGATGATCTTACCTTGAGTGCTTTTACTGATGTTGATTGGGCAAGAGATGTGGATGACAAAAAGAGTACCAGTGGTGGTGCATTTTTCTTTGGAAAGAAGTTGATTTCATGGTTAAGTAAGAAGCAAAATGCCATTTCTTTATCTACTACAGAGGCATAATGCATTGTTGTTGCTAACAATTCTACTCAAGTATTTTGGATGAAGTAGATGTTGAAAGATATCAAAGTTGTGTATGATGAACCTATTTCTATATTTTGTGATAATTCAAGTGTAATTAATATTTCTAAGAATTTGGTGCTGCATTCAAAAACCAAGAATATATCTACCAAGTTTCAATTTTTGAGAGAGAAGGTGAGTGAAAAGGAAGTCAGATTGGAGTATGTGCCCAGTAAGGAATAGCTTGCAGATATCTTTACTAAGCCTTTTCCTAAGGATATTTTTGAGTATGGGTATGTGTGGGATCATCATGGAATAAATAGGCCCTTAAGTGGCAAAAAATTCAGATAAATCAGAGTTAGGCAACTTGACATAAAATTTTAAATAAGTTATCTATATTATTTCAAAAATATGTAACAATAGAATCTGTAGCAAATTGAATGTAGTTTCTAAAATACTAGGTTTTTTTTTTTATAAATCTATTTGGTGAAAATTTGAAATTTGAATGCAATAGTATTTAAATTTCAGGGAGAAAATAAGAGTAGGTGTCTGTCTAACCACCCTAACCACAATAAAATGATAATATTTTTTTATAAGATTTTAGATATAAGTAGTGGACTCATGTTCCAGTGTGATGCATATTTTTTTGTAATTTTTTTCTAAGTAAATAATTAATTATGAATTTTTTATTAAAAATTTTAAAAAATATAAAACTCGTATGTCTAACCACCTTAACTTGGTCAAAACTTCATGAAATTTAATTCTTTTTTTTTAATCCTATAGTATGCAAAGAATAGAATGTGATGCATTTTTTGGATTCAAAAAATGTGATCTTGTTTGAAAGCTATAGATGCTTTTCAATCAGCCTATCAATAAGGAATTTAGTCATAATTCAAATAGAAAATGAATAATAATTATTTATTAAATTAAAAGTAAAGAATAATTTATATTGGTGGAAAGCTGAGAATCTCCTTTAAAAACCCTTTTCATTTAATCAATTTTGGGTAAAAAAAATTCGTCAGCCACATGGGCCATCATATCACTTACATATCGCCACTTTTTGGCCCATCATGATCTTGCACATGCTCGTATCTCATAGTCATATATTGATCCAGATTGATGTTGTGGTGACTGCGACTTATGGGGAGTAGTCACATTCTTAGATATGTGGTTCAAAAATTGTGTGGAGCGCGATAATGAGTATCTTTTTCATTGATGTCAAAGGGGGAGAAGAGTCGTGAACTTATGGCGAATGAGTCCTATTTGGCCCCTAGTTTGTGCTAAGAGAAAGTTGCATTGATGGTGTTTTTCACATCATCTGTTTTCATCAATGCCAAAGGGGGAGATTGTTGGATGTTGCTGATATGTGGTTGTCATTGATGTCAACACTATTGGCATTTATGTCTGTGCCATAGAAAATTGGACCCATTGCCTAACATGGGATTAATTCATGATAATAAGACTTAATGAGGTCTTAATCTAGTGTTGTGAGGCATTTTATGCATCCACACTAGGTCTTGGACCCTTGCAAATCAAACAACATGCTTCTAACGATGTTTTGTAAAGGTGTTGTAAAGTCTTGTAAAGGACTTTCATGCTTTTCTACACTTAATTAACTTATTTATTCCTAATGAAACATTATAAAATGTGTTTCATAGCATTATTGCATCAATCTAGGAGATCCTTAATGTAAACTTAATGAAAAACTAGTGTTGTAGTGTGATTTACACATTCACATTGGTTTTTGTGCCCTTCTAGGCTATGTGGACCTAATTTTTAGTGTTGAAAAGTGTATTTAATCACACTTTCACATTGATTTATGTGTCCCAAGCCCTATATAACATTTACATCATCACTAATAGGTCCTAATTTACCCATATTGTGCATCCCGAGGCTTTAATTGATCAAATACATGACAAGAGGGCATTTTAAACCTTATTCCCTGATTCATTAGCTTCTTAGGTGTCAAAATGGCCCCTGTGGGGCCCATTCACAATGCATGGTGAATTAGTCCCATCCAAGTGGGACCCATTTTCCATGTGTGGTGAATGAGTCCTATCTAGCTCCCATTTTGACCCTTGAGTGGGAAAAAGTGAAATTTAAAGTTTATTTTCACTCCATGTCTACATGTGATGAGGTATTATTAGGTACTGAGGCACACTTTTCTATAAATAAGTATTTTTACCCTCATTATTACATCTCTCTCTCACATATCTAAGAACTATTTATTACATCTCTCATCTTGAATTCATCCTCTATCTTCCATTTTAAGTCAAGCAACTAGGGTTTCTCCACTAGAAGTCTTCAAGTTAGCTTTATAAAGTATTCAAGGCTGAATATTCATGTTATGTTGTAGAATTTTAAGACCAAATCATCATGACAAGGTAATAATTTCCATTGTTGAATGTTTCATTACTTTATTTCGTCACTTTGGTTTAATTACCTAAAAGGGGTTTGACTAAAGCGAACCCCCATGCCCTAACATTCAACATATATCTCTTTTGTCTTGTTTGTATGGAGATTTAGGACTCTTGAAGGCCTAGGAATCATTGAATATTGCATTGTAAAGTTATTCAAGTAATCTCTTCATCATTCAAGTCAAAAGATCAACAAAAAGTCATTTTCAGACCTGAATCTAGCAGTTTCAAAAGCGGAGACCTGGTGAACATAGAAAGGCAGATCTAAAGCTACCTAATAAACCTATGAATTTTTATATCCCTGAAGGAGGACTAATTCTCCAATTATGGATAATTAGTCCCATCTATGGGCCTGAAAAATATTTTCATCAAAATCCAACTCACGGCAGACATAAACCTATTTCTGGAAGTTTTCACTAGAACATGGACGGATTCACCCTAGATGGAGAATGAGTCCTATCAGGTTTAAGAGACATCATCAATCAAAATTGAAAATATTCCAAATTAATCACATCTTTCCCAAGTGCACTATGATTTTATCCATCTCTTTTTGTTCTGCATATTTCATCCATTTAGTTCATTTTAGCAATACATAATGTGTTTTCAAACAAGCCATAATTCTTGCATTCATGTTTGATCAATTTCATAGTTTATCAACACTTAGATCATTCCATTTAGCTCATATCACAATGCACACATCCTAATTTGAGTGTTACATAAGCATTTTGGATCTAAACTCTCTCCTTTTAGGGGAAAAAACCTATAAGAGTCAGAGAGTCCTTTAGGTCCAAAAATCTATGCCATATTTTGTGAACCCGCCTTTTAGAATACTTTCTGATATGATTTTGGAGTCATTTATCATTGATCTAGTCTTACATTCATTTTGCATTTGGATTTGCGTTAGTTTTTATGTTAGGTTTTAAAACTTGCATTCATAAAAAGTGCATTTACATTGCATTTGTTGCATCCAAATTCATTTAGATTTATTGAAATTCTACATTTTTCATTTATGTCTATGTATTGGTTCTTGAAATTCCTAAAAATTAGTCTAAACTTTCTGAAAAGTTTGAAAAAATTCCATACTTGGACTCATTCGCCACCTTGGGTGAATCAGTCCCTTTTGACCCCTGAAACAACACTTTCAAGAACTTAGAACCTTGTTTTTAGGAATTTTTTTTGGTGCCTTAACCTGTATATATTAGTTAGTTGTATTTCTATAGAATACATTTTATGAAATTTAGCATTAATTAGATCCTCCCATGCATAGTTTCATTTCCAAGTTTTCATTCTCATCTTGCTATATCTCATAATTAGTCAATTGTCACCTTTGAATTCTGAAAAATTATTCTTCATTTGTATCTTTGCTTTTGCATTGTTACTTTTCAAGTTTGTAGATTAATCATTGCATCATTTTTTCATTACAAATTTCTATAGTTCTCATCTTCCATGTTCTCTTTTTAGATATCATTACATGTCGTAAGAAAATTTTGTTCAAGGAATATGAATCTAAGGTCATTTCCCCTTTCTTTTTGTTCAGCATAGATCCCTCTCCTACTTCACCTTTGATGGATGAGGTTATTTTAGTGAAAGAAACCTTGGATAATCATAACACTTGCATTTGTTCTTCTCCTATTATCTCTCACACTTGTGAATCAGATATTTTAGTGCTAGAAGAACCAATCAATGAGAGTTGTGATAATCTTAGTTGTTTCTCTCCTCTTACCTCTCCTATTAGGCATGTCATTACTAGAGAAGAGGACTTCCCATTAAGCAATCATGGTGATCAAACAACACAAATTGATGATGAGACCATAGATTCCTCTCCCAACTTCTCCCCTACTTGTAAGAATGTTTTTGAGGAGGATATGTTGACATTTAAGGCCTATGAAAACATCTTTATGATCCTACACCTCCTATTTTGGAGGATATTAGGGAACAAAGCAATGAAGTCATAAATGCTCATGATAATCCCATTTGTTCTTCTCCTAGTATCTCTCCTAGTTGTGAAAAAGATACTATGTTGTTAGAAAACATAACCAATGAGAGTCATGAGAACCTTAGTTATCTCCTTTCACTTACATAAAATTTTATTGAGCAAATCAATTCAATCCTCAATCCTCCTCATACTTGTGGTGACGCTACTTTTCACATTTCAACATTCGATAAACATATTACAAGCTCTCCTAGTAGGATAGATAATATGGAACAAGAGAATGAGACATTACAAACACCAAATGATTGCATACAGTCTTCCCCTAATCAAACCCATTCACCCATTAATACATCCATTAGTCGTGATGAAGTTATTTTAGATGAACCAAACCTTAATTTTCATGAACATGTGGTTTGTTCTTCTCCTAACAACTCTCCTTCTAGGGAGGATATTATGACCCACAACAAAAGTAACATACCCTTCCAAGACAATGAAAAATATCATTTGATAAGAGATGTTAACAATATTCAACCTAAACTTACCCTTTACCCACCTTCGCATCCACTACATCCTTCCAATAAACCTAAACTTACCCTTTACCCACCTTCACATCCACTTTATCCTTCCAATAAACCTAAACTTACCCTTTAGCCACCCTTGCATCCCCTTCATCCCTCCAATGTATCACAACAAACTAGTATTGATATTGTTGCTCATACATATAACACACGAAACAATCTGCAACCGATGCAACCAATTCCATCATCATTACCTTTACCTAATCCACCTAATGCTCCTCGCTACACACCACAAAAAAAGGAGTATGATCTTATTGAAAAATTAAAGAATTTACTCCTACAAAAATTTCCCTTTGGGATTTACTTCAGACCTCACCAACTTACAACACTATTCTTCAAACAACCTTACCACAAATTGCAGCTCCACATGGATCAACTCTGAATGATGTGGCAGCTTTAATTCATAAACCGAATCACACTAATCTTGACAATAATTTTCACCAACATGAGCTCCCTTCTTTGGAGTTGCGAAAACAAAGTGAGGATTTCATGATTATTGCTCAATACAAATGGATAGGAATAAAAATGACTCTTATCGACAATGGTTCTTCTCTTAATGTGTGTAGTGTGAGTCTCCTTGATCACTTAGAAGTTGATAGATCACAAATCATACCTGATTCTGTCTCTATTCAAGGATTTGATAATACAACAAAGCAACCGCTCGGTGTAATCACTTTTCCTATTATGGTTGGGGTGGTTACTTTGCAAACTCCTATTCATGTTATGCCTTATGATCTTTCGTACAACCTTCTTCTAGGAAGACCATGGATTCATGAGATGAATTCAGTTCCTTTAACCCTTCATCGTATAATGAAATATGTCTATAACAATAAAATTTATCAAGTTGAACCAGATCCCGAGCCTGAGAGTTGCTTGAACCTTGAAAAAAGGGGTTACAAGTCCTCTAAACACATTGATTCCCACCACCAACATAGAAATTCAACATAATGATTAGGAATGGCAATCTAAATTATTTGGTGAAAATTGGGGATCCTTAGAACTCACACCATCATTTATGGGAAAATGCATATTCTCACAAAAGACAGACAAACAACAAGAACAACCACCCATCATGTCAATGTAAACTTCTGATAACTTTTCAAAAGTATCCACCTCAACCACTTTAGAAAATCCCAAAAATTCTACAATCACCCCTGATGAACACAACAACGAACAACCACTCGATTCCAAAACACTCCAAAAGCTTTATGGAAAAGGGTATGATTTCATAAAACAACTTGGATATAATGGAAAAGGTTGTGGTGCTCGAGAGAAAGGTATCTGCAACCCTATAGAGCTTAACACACAACAAACAACTCATGGTATTGGTTATTCTCCTTCCTCTCACATCAATACTATCACACAAGACTCTTCCAAGATTCCCCCTTATTCAAATCAATAACATTAGTTGGTTCTCCTTGGCATGTAATAGTTGTAGGATAATTCCATTCTAAATATTTCATTTCTTGCATCCATCGCAAGGGGCAGCATACCATCATCCATTTTAGGCTCGCCTTTGTCCTACAATCAGTGGGGGGCAAGGGGATCTTATAGCCTTTTCCTCGTATATCACTTTTTGTTGTCTCTTTTTACTAGTCGTTAACTTTTCATGAACACATAAGAGCAAGCTTGAGATGTGGACGAAATGTCTTAAGATTGACTCGCATGTGACATACTCCCCTTTCTTCATGATGCAACTTATCATAAACATATGACTTGGCATAGGGATTTCCAAGTAAGCTCTCAGGTCTTCTTCTCTTTCCTCTTCTACTTTAAAGTAATTGCTCACAGAAAGGTGTGTAGCAATTCATTTAAAGTGGGGGGCATACATTACAATTATTTCATTTGCATTCATGCTTCCTAGTGTACCCTTGTCATTTACATAATGTGTTTGTCACTTTTTGGATGACATTGGGTGTGATTTCCTTCATAAGAGTGATCTATCTTAGCATATTGCATTTCTCTTAGTGGTTTAATGCAACTCACTGCATCCCCTAAGTTGTGAATATACTATTCTTTGATTGGTCCTCTCTTGGAGACATTAGACACAATTTTCCCTAAGTGACTAACCTTACATAAATTGAACAAGACTCCTTTGAAAAATCTTTCACATTAGATTCTTGCATTTTACATTTTTGCATTTTTTCCACCTTACTCATGAGAATTTTTCTTTGTGGCACCTTGTTAAATTTATCAAGCGGTATAGCTTTAACGTGGTTGAGCAGGAAGCCCAACTAATGGCATGACTTTTCCCCATAGCCACTTTTGTATTTGTGAGTGCATACCAACTAGTGTATGTGTCTTACGTCTTTTTGGGCTTTCTCACCCTGTGGACAACTAGTTCTGTGACCCCAGAGTGAGTATATAGTTTTTCCTTTCTCACCTAGTCGACAACCAAGAAGTTTTGTCGGCCAAGAGTGAGTACATCTAACTCATATTTCATTCTCTTCATTCTTGCCATTAGATTATTTTGTCTCTTAGGGGCTTGGCCACCTCCTTTGATATTTTTCATTTATTGTCATTTGCATTTGTACATGTGGATTTCTCTTGAATCTCTACTTTAGAGTGAGTTTCAAGTAAGTTCATCCTCTCACTAAAGTGGAGGCTAAATGTGTCATAAAAAATTGGACCCATTGCTTGACATGGGATTAATTCATGATAATCAGACTTAATGAGGTCTCAATCTAGTGTTATGAGGCATTTTATGCATCCTCACTAGGTCTTGGAACCTTACAAATCAAACAACATGCTTCTAATGGCATCTTGTAAAGGACTTTCATGCTTTTCTAGACTTAATTAACTTATTTCTTCCTAATCCAACATTATTAAATGTGTTTAATATCATTATTACATCAGTCTAGGAGATCCGTTGTAGTGTGGTTTACACATTCACATTAGTTTTTGTGCCCTTTTAGGCTATGTGGACCTAATTTAAGTGTTGAAAAGTGTATTTAATCACACTTTCACAATGATTTATGTGGCCCAAGCCCTATTCGACATTTACATCATCACTAATAGGTCCTAATTGACCCATATTGTGCATCCTGAGCCTTTAATTGATCAAATACCCAACAAGATGGCATTTTAAACCGTATTCCTTGATTCCTTGGCTTCTTAGGTGTCAGAATGGCCCCTATGGGACCCATTCAGCATACATGAAAAATTAGTCCCATCTAGGTGGGACCCATTCACCATGTGTGGCAAATGAGTCCTATCTGGCCCCCATTTCGACCCTTGAGAAGGAAAAAGTGAAATGTAAAGTTTATTTTTACTCCATGTCAGCCTGTGATGAGGTATTATTGGGTACTAAGGAACACTTGTCTATAAATAAGTATTTTTACCCTCATTCTTAAATCTCTCTCTCACATATCTAACAACTCATTATTACATCTCTCATCTTATCTTCCATTTTAAGTCAAGCAACTAGGGTTTCTGGGTATGTGTAGGATCATCATGGAAAAAATAGGCCCTCAAGTGGCAAAAAACTCAAAAAAATGAGAGTTAGGCAACTTCACATAAAAATTTGAATAAGTTATCTATATTATTTCAAAAATATGTAAGAATAGAATTTGTAGCAAATTGAATGTAGTTTCTAAACTACTAGGTTTATTTATTTATTTTTTAAATCTATTTGGTGAAAATTTGAAATTTCAATGCAGTAGTACTTCAATTTCAAGGAAAAAATAAGAAGTAGGTGTCTGTCTAACCACCCTAACCGCAATAAAACGATAATATTTTTTTATAATATTTTAGACATAAGTAGAGGACTCATGTCTAGATGTGATGCATATTTTTTATACTTTTTTTCCAAGTAAATAATTAATTATGATTTTTTTATTACAACTTTTAAAAAATATAAAAACTTGTATGTTTGACCACCTTAAATTGGTCAAAACTTCATGAAATTCAAGTTTTCTTTTTTTAATCCTATAGTATGCAAAGCATAGAATGTGATGCATGTTTTCGATTCAAAAAATGTGATACCATTTGAAAGCTATAAATTTTTTTCAATCAGCCTATTAATCAACACTTTAGACGTAATTCAAATAGAAAATGAATAATAGTTATTTATTAAATTCAAAGTAAAGCATAATTTATATTGGTGGAAAGCTGAGAATCTCCTTTAAAAACCCTTTTCATTTCATCAATTTTGGGTTAAAAAAATGTCGCCAGCCACATACCCTACAAATACCCATCATGATCCTGCACATACCCTTCTCCATTAGAATTCTTCAAGTTAGCTTTCTAAAGCATTCAAGGGCTGAATTTTCATGTTATTTTGAAAACTTTCAAGACCAAATCATCATGAAAAGGTAATCATTTCCACTGTTGAATGTTACATTACTTTATTTCATCACTTTGGTTTAATTACATAAAAGGGGTTTGACTAAGGCAAACCCTCATGCCCTAACATTAAACATATCTCTCTTTTGTCTTGCTTGTATTCATATTTAGGACTCTTGAAGGTTGAGGAATCAGTAAATATTGCATTGTAAATTCATTCAAATCATCTCTTCATCATTCAAGTGAAAACATCAACAAAAAGTCATTTTCAGACCCGAATTTGATAGTTTTAGAAGCGGAGACCTGGATAAGATGGAAAGGAATATCTAAAGCTACATAATCAACCTATGAATTTTTAGATCCCTAAAGGAGGATTGATTCTCCAAGAATGGAGAATTAGTCCCATCTGTGGGCCTGAAAACTATTTTCATTAGAATCCAACTCTCGGCAGACATAAACCTGTTTTTGGAAGTTTCCACCATAACGGGGACTGATTCAACCTAGATGGCGAATGTGTCCTATCAGGCTTAAGAGACATCATCAATTAACATTCCATATTTTCCAGATTCATCACATCTTGCCCAAGTGCACTCTAATTTTATCCATCTCCTTTCGTTTTACATATTTCATCCATTTAGTTTATTTTAGAAATATACAATGTGTTTTCAAACAAGCCATAATTCTTAGATTTTGCATTCATGTTTGATCAATTTCATAGTTTAGTAGCACTTAGATCATTCAATGTAGCTCATATCACATTGCACACATCCTAATTTGAGTGTTACATAAGAATTTTTGGATCTAAACTCTCCCCTTTTAGGGGAAAAACCCTATAAGAGTCGGAGAGTCCTTTGGGTCCAAAAATATATGTCACAATGTATTTAAGGTTGCATATGTTGAGGATATTCAGAAAATTGTAATAAAATAAGTTGTAGGTTGTCGGTGATGTAGTGAAGTTCATACTGATGGATAGCTCAGTCTATTGATAATAAGAAGTTGTGGATTAAAGGGTTTGTTGTCAAGTATATGTAGTTTATCCACATGAAGTTTTAGAGGTTCACATGAAAATTTGATCGAGTTATGAGTATCTATGTTTTCTCAGTTGTTCAGTTATTCTAGTTGGTGTTCCTGGAAGAAGGAAATGTGATTATAGTAAGTTAAGTTGTTGCAGATGCTTCTGTGGTGATTCATGATGCTTGTGGATGTTTCTAGATTGTGCTCTATCTATGTTGTACATCCACATTGATAGGTGTTCTCGTGATTGGTGATTTTATTTTGTGAGTTCATCTTTTTCATGTTCATGGATGATAGGGTGATTGTAGCGTGTTGTGGATCTTTGAGGCATAATTGGTTAAGGTGTTTCATGTTCGAGGTTGTTGTTTTCGATACTTACTATGTTGTGGCTGACATTATTTGGTTCACATTGATAATTTCTCATGGATTGGGTTGATAGTTTGTACACATTTTATATTTTGTTGAAGGCAACTTGTAGCTAAT
Source organism: Sequoia sempervirens (assembly GCA_007258455.2). Lineage (NCBI taxonomy): Eukaryota > Viridiplantae > Streptophyta > Pinopsida > Cupressales > Cupressaceae > Sequoia > Sequoia sempervirens. Next base: position 381,576,851 of record VDFB02281492.1, on the reverse strand, counting down.
GTTATTCTTGGTTGCAGATATATATGATAGATTGTTTATACCATTTGATGCAAGTGGTGTGCAAAGTGTGTGAGTTCTATGTGTGAATAATGTTCTAATCTTTTGAGAGAAAAAGTAAAGTGTGAAGAAGAGTGAGCAGATGTTTATCAAGCATTAGCAGATGCTACTTTCTCAGTTCAAATCTTCTAGAAGCAATCTGAATGTAACTGTAAGATAGTGAGTCTTCCTTGGGAAGTGAGCCTTTTTTATTTGAGCAATGTGCTCTAGGCAGTGTGCCTGAATGCATGTGCATTCCCTATTTACAATACTTTTAACAGAGTATAATCTTGTGGACTAACCTCCACCATGTTTTTTCCCCTAACAGGGTTTCCACATAAAAAATCTTGGTGTTATGTGTGTTTCTAATGTGGTTATGGTTTATGCTTTCATGTTTTTTTATCATATCTAAGAATAAGTTTAATAAGTATAATTTTTGTGACAATTGATTCACTCCCCCCTCTTAGTTGTCTGCCATTGTGATGCCAACATTAACATGAAGGAGACATGAATGTCTCAATGCATTGCATAATCCCTAAAATGAAAACACAAGAAAAAGTGAAAGTAAACCACAACATAGAGAATAATGAAGTTACAAATAGAGGAATGCCACAAAGAGAGAGAGATAGAACATCAAATAGAACATCGTGAGGTATCACATTACGCACATGCAATTAGACAAAACAAAATGAAAAAGGAAAAGAAAATGCAAAAGACTAGTAAGGAAAATGTGAGCAACCTATGAGTAAGTCATTGGCCTCCCAATCATATTCATTGTATACCGAAGGTTGAAAATTAGCTAAAGGGATGTGGGCAAGTTCCGAACTAGGAGAAGTACTAGGTTCATCACTCTGTATAGGATATTTCTCATTTAAGCTCATGGAAGAGGAAAACAATGTGTTCAACTCATTATGCACATTTTCGTCAATTTTAGTGGTCTCGTCATCATCATCCAAATTAATCACAATAGGAGGACGAATGATAATGTCCATCAAAGAGTTCAACTCTTGTTGGTATTCTTGTATTGGGTTTTCTTTGGGTTGGGGGGAGGGTCATCATGCATTGCTACGATCAAGTTCAGATTTTGATTTTCCTTGTTTAACTCTTCATGTAACTTGCGAGCAAGAGCACAATGTCTACGCCTACGCTCTCTAACACCTCTATTTATTTTGGTTTTTTTTTCAAGTTTAAATTGTGTAGGAGTGGGTTGATCAACTATAGGTTTCTTTTATTTTCTAATGGGAGGAACAAAAGAAATCATGGGGGGTTGTTCGAACACTTTCTCTTTAACTTTATACACTCGTTTGATTCTAGGTGTGACAGGGTTGTTTTCATTGTTTCTTGGTCATTTGTAGGACATAGTTGGAGTTTCTATTTTGTGTAGGTCTTGGTTTTTTAGGTCTTGTTTAGGTTCAAGTATGGTTTCTTGAAGGATGGGAGGTGCGAAAGTAGACATATTTCAGAGGGATAGTTCGACTATTTTCTTTGCTTTGAATTTTTGGTAAGATACAAAAAAGAATTCTTCTCATTGCTTGATAGGTTCCATGGGCTGAGGTGAAAAGGATTCTAAGGAAAAGTTTCATTTGGTATAAAATGGATTAAATCCACTATGGTGAATGATAAATATTTAATTTTCAAAGGGAAACTTTAAGCATTTGTGCAAAACCAAAAGGATGCCTTTAATTGAGTAAAGCCATGGATGGCCTAGCCTCAAACAAAATTGGTCTGACTGGGGGATGATTGAGAATGTGACATCTAATGTTTTTGGTCCTATTTGTAATGGTAAGGTGATCGATCCTATCATAGGGAAAGCAAAACCATTGTGTGTATTGATCCATTCTTTCGGTCTATCATATTCATCTTGATAGAGTTCATGCAAAAGTAGAAATTCCTTGATGATCAAATTCTCTCCACAGTCAGGATTTATTAGTATCCCATTAGTGGGCTTGTCATAGATACGGTCAGCTATGTAGAGAGGACCATCGAGAAAATTCTTAAGTATATCCTTAGAGGAGAAAGCAATGTCAAGAGGACTCTTAGTTCATCCCTTACAAGGGATGATGTCTATCGCCTCGACCATCTCATCCATAGGATTAACATTGATATTATTTATGACAAGATCATTTTTTTCATATTTTGTGTCAACATTCATCAAATCATTCTTTGTAGTGTCGCTAGCTTTAACAAATGAAATTTCATGTTTCGGCATTGGTTTGGTGAAAATTTTCAAGTTTTGGTTTTGAGGGGCAACAAATTTATTGTTGATCACTAACAACTCCAATGGATAGATGGTTGGAATCAATGAGGTCTTGCACAAAATGTTTAAGATGCTTCCAATGTTTTGTGTCATATCCATTTTGTCGATGATAGTAATCATTTTTTGTTGTAAAAGTTGGACAATTGTGTTGTGAAGGGTGTCGAGTAAGTGAGTGAATTGTCTTTTCAGATTTAAATTACTAAAGGGAACCATGTCTTTGATAGTAGCTACTTGGTTATCAATGTTTTGAGTTGGTTGTTGAGGATGGTTAAATTTAAGGAACCCTTTGGTTGGATTTCTAAAAGGTTTGGAATTGTTTTGGTTTACAAGTTTAGATTTCTCGATTCGGCTAGAACTGGTCCTTGTATCTCGACTACTCACCAAATTTTGATAATCATGGAGGGTAGTGCATAGGTGGATGAAGGATGGGAATTTTATCATGGTCAACTTGTCTTGAATTTTCCTCTGTCATTTTTCTATGAACATCTTTTGAAGGTGTGGGTCGGGAACTTGGACATTGATTTGGGAATAATGTGATTGATATCGTGACATAAAGTCAGTGTCTTTTTCACTCTCATTTTGCTTGTATCTCATCAAATCGGCCAGAGTCATCTTGGGAGTCATATGTACTTGGAAATAGTTTACAAATGCAGCAACAAGTTCATTAAATGAATGAATTGAGTTGTTTGATAAAGAAGAAAACCATTCCAAGGTAGTATCTTTTAAGGACCTAGGAAAAAGTTTCACCAACAATTTATCATCAAGGAAAAAATTACTACATAAGGAAGTGTAAGTATTAACATGGTTAGAGGGATCTCACTTCCCTCCATATTTCTCAAATCTAGGCACCTCTACACCTTGTGGCATCAGTGTTCACAATATCTCCAAAGAAAATGGACTACTTTTGACATAATATGTGGGTGGACCATTCTGATTTTGGTTTATAGTAGAATTTTGTTTTGGATGGATGAAACAGTTTAGAAAAGTTGTGTTATGAGAGGATCACTACAAGTGGTATGATATGGAAGCGAAAGTGGCAATGGAGTGTATGTATTGGTAGGAAAAGTCAATGGAATGCTTATAGGTGTTAATGCGGTAGAAGGTAGAACATGTGATGCCACATAGGAACTAGGGATTCTAGCAGGAATACCCGAGGAAGGAATCACATTACTAACTTGTTGCATTGTTGTTGTGACTTGGGGAGTGGTATAGGTAGGTATTGAGGCTATGGTTGTGGAAGGAGGAATTTGAGTTCCTCCTTGGCTTGGTACATTTTTTGTTGGAATAGGAACACTAGGGGTTGAAGGAAGATGTTTTCAAAAGATCTGAACTATATTTTTTGCAAGTTCAAGGTCATCTTCACTTTCAAGCATACGGTGAATGTTTTCTATGGTAGGAATTGCAATAGATGAAATATTTTCAATGCTTATTTGATTTTTTGTAGGTTTACTAACTCCTCATGAATTTGAATTAACTTCTCTTGTGGGATATCATCATTCCTTGGTTCAACTTGCATGCTACTTGAAGGAAAAGAGTTGCTAAGGGTGTTATCCATGCCTAGTGTACTAGTGTCAATAGGAGTGAAAGCTCTAGATAACCCAAGATCCACAATGATTGTGCTATCACAGGATGACATGAGTCTCAAACTTCTTCTCACTAAGGTATTAGCAATAGGAAACCAAACACTCATGCAAGGGCTACTAAATGTAGGGTGAATGCAAATGCAATGTAAGCTAAAAAAAATTAATTACTAGAAACTAAAATTTTGGAAAGTAAAACTAGAATGCAAGAACAACAAAAAAGAACTCAGAAACTGAATTGTAAATGACAGAGAATGTAGTGAAAAATATGCAAAGGGACTGATTCACCCAAGGTGGTGAATGAGTCCAGGTGCTAATTTTTTTGAACTTTTTTCAGAATTTTTGAATTGATTTTTATGCTTTTTATGTTTTTTGATGCAATTCTAAAATGAAAATGCAAAATTTTACTGTTTTTCAATGAAATCAAGTGCAATAATGTAAGCTAAATGAGATTTTCACTAATGCAAACTTAAAAAACCTAGAATGAAAATTAACCAATGCAAAATGAAAAATGCAATGTTAATGCAAGCTAAATCTAGGATGTAAATGAACCGCAGATTTTTGGCTCTCTAGGACTTTCTAGCACTTCTAGGGTTTTTCACCTAAAAGGAGAAAGAAAGGGCCAAATAATCTAGCTAGTTCATTCAAATTAGGAAATGCATGATGTGATTAAGACTAAATAGAATGATATGAATGCAACTAAAGTATGAAATTGAGCAATTATGAATGCAAAACCTAAGATTAATGCAATTTTTGAAAACATAGTATTGTTTGCAAGAAACTTAAAAGAATGAACAAGAATGCAGATTAAACCAAATAGAAGATTGGCTTTTAGAATGTGTGCACCTGGGAAACTAAAGAAAACTACAGAAAAATCTAGAAAAGTGATGAAGTCTAATTTTGAGCTAATTGGGACTCATTCGCCACCCTGGGCGAATCAGTCCCAGTTCTATATTTTTCTGCACATAAACTATTTTCTGCCAACCAGGAACTCGGATATGCATCTGACTCAAAAATTCCTCTCAAGAGGGACTCATTTACCATCCATGGTGAATCAGTCCACTTTCAAATTTTTGCAACTTCAAATCTCTATTATGCACATTGACACCTATACAACAATTTCTAACAGAAACTCAAGTTGGAATCTCGAACATTCCTGGAAAACAACTTTAAATTGTTTGTCTAATGGGGGGTTTTCCTTGGTCAAACCCCAAGTTGGGTAATCAAACCTTAAATGAATAAAAATCTGCATCAAACCCTAGCTTTAGATGTGTTAAAGACTAGGAAAATTAGAAATATGTCAAAAACCATATTATATTATGCAAGAATAAGACATGCAAATATGATTTGAACAATGCAAGATATCAACCCTATAAATCTCACAACATATAAAAAATGGAGATAAAATGACATGCAAATGGAGTATGAATGAAATATAAACCTTAATATGAAGATAGAGAAGCAATGGAAGATGGAATCACTTTGTAAACAAGTCTTTAAGTGTGATTTGATGGCTAGTTGCATCTCCTCAACCTAGATTTCTCCATGGTTCACCATAGTCATCCATTAACAACTCTTTCCAATGTTGAACTCTGATCCAAGAAGTGAGCTTCAAGACCTGCCAAAGCCCTAGTTTGCTGCCCTAAAACTTTAACTTTACTCATAAACTTGTTGTAGAATACTTTACTTTAGAAATTGCTCTTGTGAAATGACTAAAAGATGTGTCAAATAAATAAAAATGAGTATTTATTAGAAACACCATCTAATTTTCATGTTATTTAGACCTAAGAGGCGGATATTCACCAAAAATTTAAGTTGAATTAATCAAATTCCCACTCAAAATTGAATTTTCCCTCAAAAGGGACTCATTCACCACCCTTGGTGAATGGGTCCCACCAGAGGGGACTCATTTTCCCAAGGTGGAAAATGGGTCCCACTACTGATTTTTGAAGGCGGGTTTTCAGGATATGAAAGAGTTAAGTGTTGTTTGTCAGTTTTTAAGTGATTTTTCAGGTGAAACAGGCCTTTAGATAAAAAAATAATGGGTCTTAGGGGCCTATAAATGTTTTCTTGAAGGATAAATGATATAAGAGGACTTATAAGTGGGTCTAATTAAATGTGAAATTGTCTCTTTTCTCAAGAGCGTTCAATTTTCTATGGTGCATTAAGCCATCGCTTAGCACCCATATGATTGTACATGCATATGTAAGCTAAAGGACTCTAAACAGTGCATTTTGTAAAAGGATACTCATTCAAAAGATGGGAGAATGAAGCCCCCAATGTAGTTGTCTGCAAAACCACAACATTAGGAACCGCATCCTACAACACACATTCATTAATTGTCAAAAAAATATTTTATCTACTTCCTAGGAATCTAATTTGAGGGTAGATGTATGCCCCTCCTTGATTCTACTTTCTTTACGTAGGTGGAATCAAGGTAGAAATCTAGCCACATCCAATAAGAAAATCATACTGTAGGGAATTTCCAAGTACCATACCACATAACGATAAACAAGTGATGATTACAGGTGTAGAATCATGATTCCAATGCATTAAACATCGTTCGAAAATAGATTACCCTAGCTCCTATTATGTTGATTTGAAGAGGAGATAATTTATGAATTCTTGAAAGAAAAGAACCCTATTTTAAGATAAAAGAGTAAAAATAGATGAAAATGTAGTAAAAGAGAGAAAGAGGAGTAATTTGTCACTTATTATTCACTTTATCTTCTTGTAGCTTGATAGTGACAAGTGAGAGGAGAAAATTCTGAGTAGACAAGATGATAGGCCATCACGACAGGATACGCTATGAGAGCAAGTGGTGCACATCGATCTATATTATGAGGTGAGTCTATTCTACAATTGTTGCTTTGCGATTTTGTAATAATTTAATGATTTTTAATGCATGGATAGGGTAATTTAGGGTCTTGGAAAAAAAGTTTGCAAAGTGACCCCTTTTTTTACGAAGTGTCCCATTTGTTTGCAAAGTGTCCCTTGTGTTCGCAAAGTGTCTCATTTCTTCACAAAGTGTCTCGTTTCTTTGCAAAATGTCCTAAAAGGGTTATAAAGTGTCTAGGGGTATTAGGAAAGCATAGTAGATTTACTTTAGCATATTTGTATGATGAAATATGTGAAGATTGAAGAGATTAGATGAATGTTAGAGCATTTTGTGATGATTTTGATAGGTTCCCACCCGGTCGCGACAGTGGCTAGGGGGAAGATAGCTTACCTTTCTAAGAGATCATGCTCCAGCATTATCGACAACATAAACAGAGCATTTACAATCAATAGGTATCTATTGGGAATATCTTATGCCATTGATGAGATACCATGATGCCATGCTTATGGCCCTGTGCGAGCATTGGGATATCGATACTTGTACATTTCATCTTCTTACCAGGGAGATGACCATCACTCTCAAGAATGTACACCGCATTCTCCAACTACCTATTTGGGGGGAGCGGGTATACTTCTGGGGGATCGGTCATTCCACGAGAAGAGGGTGGATATGCAGTACTGCCTTGGTGGACTAGTTCGTGATGAGCAAGTGAGAACGCAAATCGAGCTTCCCATTCTTTTATATTCACGAGCTCCTATTGTTAGACGGATTATGATGCACATAGTGGCTCTTGTTCTCAATCCTGATAGAAAAGTGACACACTTAGATGGAGGATTACTACATTTGATCTGAGGGATGTATGAGCATAGGATAGTCTATGCATGGGGTCGCTGCATCCTAACACACTTATCTTATGATCTTGACAGATTTGTATTTGGAAAGATCGACAATATGGTGGACTACACGCTTCTACAGATGTGGTGCCTCGAGCATATCACATGCACTGGGCCTATTGGATTCCCTTTTGCTATAGTTGGAGGATATCCACAATAATTTAGCTATCCTCTGCGATGCTTGTGGAAATACAGAGATTTTCACTTTTGGAGAGTGAGGTTTGACTGGTTGGAGGATGACAAGATCTTATGGAGACCTTATCTACTCACTCTATAGTGGCCACATCCCACAAGAAAGTTGAGGAGGATGGAGATGGATAGGTTTCTAGCTGGGAGGAATAACTACACTGTACGACCATTCTATTATGGGTGATTCATTCGACAATTTGGACATATACAGACACCACCAAGGGCATGCCCCTTCATTAGGTGATTAGTGTGGAGTTCCTAGAGGCTAGGTGATACTATTCGACTAGCTATAGATCATGTTTGTGAGAGTGATTTTGATGCTTAAGATCATGATCAGCCCCCATTTGTCGACACTGATGATGTTGGTAGCAAAAATGAGCACGAAGAGTGGTGGTCAGTGACATGACCAACTCCTATGTTCCCCTTGGATGTCCCTATAGGTGATGCAGGACCAACACCAGATGAGGGAGATGAGCTAGAGGATAGAGAAGAGTTTGTATGATATAGGCCATCAAATATATTTACTGATGTGATCAATGATGAGTATGAGTCAGAAGCTGATCCTAACTATGAGGACCATGATGATGATGAGGATGAGGAGGAGGAGGATTATGAGGAGGATGAGTATTACAAGGAGGAGCCACCCCTGACTAAGGGTGATGAGGTAGCAACTGAGGATCAGTATGAGCATTGAGAGTCCTCACACACTTATAAGACCAAATCAAGTGCAGTAGCTACAATAGACATTAGCACCTAGAGTCAACGAGAGGCTAGCACATCCTCCATGCCCCGTACAGAGAATGAGGTTGATATTCCTCATGCACCTCGAGACATAGGTGATGATAGTTTTTATTTTACGCATGTACTTGAGTATAGTTATGTTTTCAATTATATATATATAGTGCTGATATTTACTAATTGTGTACTTTTTTTATCTTGCAGGAGTGATGAGAGAGTGGCAAGAGTTCTATTGTCAGGCTGTCACAGAGATAGTTCCTGCATGCATGGACGAGGAGGAGATAGATCCTGGCTACATTCCCCACCGATCATGGAGGAGGAACCAAAGTCGCTCAAACCTTTGTGAGGCTACGGGCAGTGTATGCAAGTGTGAGGAGATGACTCTATTGATCTAAGAGTGCAACATAGTCATTGTGGACCCTAGCAGAGGTTCAGAGACTGCATGCAGAGCTAGCATAGGTATGAGCAGAGAGCAATCGGATGGAAAAGGAATGTCTGGTGGTTGTTGGTTGAGTATAGGGTCTGGAGTATGCACTCAAGCTTAGCAGTTTGCGATCACGATCACACACAACCATCTCCCAATGTCTAGGGACCGGATCTCGAGCACCAGAGCTCGAGGGGTCCATTTCTCATAGACCTTTGTGATTGTATATATGATGATGATATGTAAAAAACTTTGATATATATAGACATGCGTACTATATGCTTGTTATGATTTATCTCAATGTGTATGAATTTCAAATTCAATGTGATTAATTAAATGATTTATGGTAAAAGTATTTAACTAATTTCTTCATTATTTAACAGGATTGATGTGATCTAATATAAAACATATTTAAGTTTTACTATAAATACAACATTATTGATTAAAGAATTGTGTTAAATTAATAACACCTATAAGGATCTAATATTTAACAGAACACAAGGGTGAATAGTGTTAGAGTAATAACGCATCTCACTTGATTAATTTAATCATATTGGTTAATTAATTAAGTCACTTATTACTTTAGGTTTGCTTAAGCTAAACTTAGGCACATTAATAATTAATTATATTTATTAATTATTAAGTGTGCACATTAGGGTTTTCCTTTTTAGGTTTTCTTTAGAATTTTTATGATCTCCTTCATAAGGATTGATCTCATTGTAAATAACATGATTCAATAATCATATTACGGTTTTTCTTGCACATATTTTTCTCTGAGGGTTTAAAGAACATCTTCTCTTTTGTTTTGGATATCTGTTACAAGTGATAGGTGATTACATGCAGGTGATTCTTGGGGACTGTGAAGTTGGGTTTTTCAAATTCTACATGGTATCAGAGCTCTAGACCTATGGCTTTCTATTCATGATTTGATGATATTCTCTCACAGTATCTTTTCCTATGCAAGGGTTTCAAGCCAGGCATCTTTTTGTGGATCTGGGGGTACGCAATTTTTCTATGCATTTTTTAGCAAAATAGACGTCTCCATAGGGTTTAGAGCGCCCAAAAACCCTAGAAATTCCTTTCATTTCATCAATTTCAAAGAAATTTGAAAAAAAGGGAAAAAAAAGCCAAAGAGGTCGTACGGCCTCCCCGGCTCACTTCCTTAGGAAAAAATTAAAAAAATGCAGGAAATCCTGTGCAGCCAGGTTAAACATGTCTGCCACCATCCTACCACCCAGCGGCCTCCCACCGGCCATTGCTTGCTCCATCACCACCGACGTTCCCAACCTGAGCACTGCCCTCCATCACCAGCTCTCCCCTCCACCGTTGAGTCGGTCTTCCTCCCCTACAGGCTCCAAGCGGCTTACCCATGGTTTTATTGGTGATTGGGGGCCAGTTCCCAGCCCCTCCAGAAAGTACGCCCTAGTCATCAATCATATTGTGACTAGGAGTGGCTGAGCCAGCCCCTAAGCACCAGCAAAGGTCATATGCGCGATCGAGGGCCAGAGCAAGGGGGCCGAATTCTTGCTCATGTTTAGCATTAAAAGTGCCTTTTACATGCCTTTTTTAAATTTCTCATAACTTTTGCAAATGGAGGCCTTTTTTCGAAAACGAGATATCGTCAAAAATATGGTTCAACACTCTTTCTAATGGTGGAGGCTTGATTTTTTTATTTTTTAGTTTTGATGCTTTTTTCTCCTGTCAAAGCAAGAATTTGTTGTTTTCACTCCGGGAGGTATAACTTTTGTGTCCTAACTCCGTTTTGTGAAAAAAAAAGGCATTGGAAAGCTAGTTCAGTGCTCTACATAGATCTCAGACTTGTTTTTTCATATTTTTTAACTAGTTATCTGATATTCTTGTTTGATCTTAGCTTTTACCTTTTCAATTATTTTCTTGGGAAGCATGCAATCAGGCTCCTTTTTGAGATCAGTGAGCATTTTTTTTATTTGATAGTATATATTGTTTTTTTCTATCATGGATACACATAATATTGCACTCCTTACTCCATTCAACTATTTTGGTTGGAAAAAACAAATGGAGATTCATTTGAAACACAAAGGGCTATACAAGGTAACCATGGGTACATAAATTGAACCTATAGGTGCTACTAAAAAGAGAAAGTGGTTTAATAGGTGTGATGAAGCTTATGGTACATTATGTCTATCTCTTTCATCTGACCTTCTTTTTCATATTGATTCTTTCACTACACCCAATGAGATCTAGACTAATTTAGATTCTTTGTTTGGGAAGCAGGATACTATGAGATATTCCCTCATAGTATGTCTGCATCATCTCCTTCCCCTCATTCTTCTTCTTCTTCAAAGCAGAATGACAGGGGCACAAGTGGTTTAAATATCTCATCAGATATGAAGGGACATGCTCTTTGTGCTACTTAAGGTCTTGGATCATGGAGATGGCTTCTAGATTCAAGATCATCTCATCATATGGCATCTTCACAGTCTATATTCACTTCCTTTGAGCCTTGCACTATGTCTCCCATTTTTATGGGAAACGGTACTTACATGAGTGTTATAGGGAAGGAGTGTATTAGTTTTGGGGACAAATCCTTTCAGGATGTCTTGTGTGTCCCTCACTTGGCAAACAACCTCCTTTCCATCTATCAGATCACACATGGAGGCACTGGGAGATATGTGGAGTTCACACTTGATTCGGTTATCATCAGAGACTTGGAGAGTAGAGTATTTATTGCTATTGGGATAGTGGATCACTCATCTCGGTTGTATTCCTTTATTGATTTTGCTACTGATCGTGCTTCTATTCCTACAACTATTCCTCACACTTCTAGTGTGCATCACCATTCAAAGGAGAGATTTGGCTTCTTGAACATTGGTTTTCTCACTTTGGATCATGTTATTGAGCCTTCCCTTCCATCTTCTCCACCTCCTATTGTTATTTTTGTGGCTACCAATGTGGCTTCTTCTGTTTTAGTGCAGCAGGATCATGTTGATCAGTCATCTTTGGAGGTTTCTTTTTAGTCTTTACCTACTTTGACTTCTTCATTTTTTGAGGTAACACCTACTTCACCTTCAGAGATTGCATTCATTTGGCCTCTTCCCTCTCACTTCTTTCAAGAAATGCAATTTCTTCATTTTTTTTGGAGCTACTTCATTCTAGGGGGACTTTGTGGTCTCTTTTTTCCTCTCTTCTAGGGGGGTTCATTTATGTATCTTTGTGATGGATGGTGTACTTGGGGGGTCTTCTGGAGTCCTCCATCTTTCATGACTTATTTGTTATTTTCATTCTATTTTGGGGAGGAGTTTTTTTCCCACATGGTTTTCTCCTTTACCCCATTTGATTTAGTTTGCATTGCATTTGTACATGGGTACCTGATTAGGCCTTGTTGTCGAGACCCATATTTTCTTTCATGCACCTTTTCCTAGTGTTTTAGCTACTCCCTAAGTTCATATTAAGGGGGGTGTTAGATTAATAAGGCATCTCACTTAATTAATTTAATCATATTGGTTAATTAATTAAGTCACTTATTACTTTAGGTTTTCTTAAGCTAAACTTAGGCACATTAATAATTAATTATATTTATTAATTATTAAGTGTGCACACTAGGGTTTTCCTTTTAGGTTTTCTTTACTATTTTTATGATCTCCTTTATAAGGATTGACCTCATTGTAAATAACATGATTCAATAATCATATTCTCATTTTTCTTGCACATATTTTGGATATTTGTTGCATGTGATAGGTGATTGCATGCAGGTGATTCTTGGGGACTGTGAAGTTACATTTTTCAACTTCTACAAGTAGTATGACACCTAAAGTAATTATAAAATGTACTTAAATAATTACCTTAGTGTTCAAGAAAAACACAAGATTAGTTGTCAAGAACAAAGCAATGTGAAAGTTAGAATCAAATAACTTTAAACAACATTGCTTTAACAATCATACTCTTCGAAGAGGCTAGAGCTAATACCAACAAAAATACACAACATTAATAGGTTCCTTAAGGGGTGTCCTATTAAGCTCTATTAAGACATAAGCACTAGATGCATAACTAGTATCAACGATGTAAGGTCCCAACCAATTAGGGCTGAATTTATCTTTTTTCCTCATTTTCAGCACTAGTATTGCATTGATTCTCAACAAGAACAAAATCAGCCTTATGAAACATTTGAGGGATGACCTGCATGTTGTGTCTTCATTGTCACTGTTTGATCTGAGCTTGGAGATGTTCAAGAGAATTAATGTGTGTTTCATCAATTATCTCAAGTTGGTGTAATTTTTGTTCTTTATAAGTGGCATCATCAATGAGGTCTTGGAGAGCAATTCACAACATAGGAATTTGTAACTCCAAGGGCATGATTGCATCAATGCCATAAATGCGATTATAGGGTGTACTTCTTGTAGATGATCTAATACTTGTTCGATAGGCCCAAAGTGCATAATGCAACTGTGTATGCCAATCCTTATGATGTTTGTTGATATTTTCTTGAGGATTTGTTCTAGAATCCTATTAGTGTTTTTAGCTTGTCTATTGGATTGTGGATAATATGGTGTGGAAAAGTGTTGTTGAATGTTGAACGTTTAAAGAAATTTCTTAACTTTGTTATTCTTAAACAGTGTTCCATTATCTAAAACAATGGTAGAAAGAATCCCAAAGCGAGCAATAATGTGTTCCAAAATGAAATGACAAATTACTTCAACAGTTGTAGAATGAAGAGGAATAGCTTCCACCCATTTCATAAAATAATCTATTGCGGTTATGATAAATGTATGTTCGGTAGAAGAGGGAGGTGGAATTTTTCCAATAAGATCCAATCCCCATACTAAAAATGGCCAAATGGGAACTTGGGCATGGAATTTAGAAGCAGGAACATGGATCAAATTGCTATGTTCTTGACATTTACGACATTGTTTAACGTAAGTGAAGTAGTCCTTTTCCATATTTCACTAATAATAACCCATACAGATAAGTTTTTGCACTAATGTTCGTCCTCCAAAATGTCCTCCATAGGAACCAACATGAGCCTGTTCAAGTGCTATTGGGATATGAATATCGTTAAGACATTGTAATAAGAGATCATTGTTAGATCGTCTATACAATGCATTAGCAAGGATGACATATTTAGCTGCTAAATTGTGTAAAAAATTTCAAGTTTTTGTTGTTGTAAGTTTGGGAATGGAACCATATTTTCAATAGTTGTAAATTGTATCATACCATTCACACAAGTCATCTTAAGTGATTGGTAAAATGTCTTCTAATTGAGTTTCAATCGAAGGTTTCATGATGGGATGAATAAAAAAAGTGAAGGTTGTTGAAGGATCGAGTGGGGATATAAGAGATGCCACACTCTCCATTGCGTCTACATCTCTATTGTCTTTTCGTGGGATGTTAATGATTGATTCAAACTTCTCTAACAATTTCATTGTAAGAACCTTGTATTTTAATAATTTATCATGTTTAGTTTGATATGTACAATTAATTTTTTTGATAACTAATTGTGAATCACCAAAGATCTTAATATGTTTAGCATTCATTGTTAAAGCGGCTCACAAACCCACAATTAATGCCTCATACTCAATTTTATTATTTGTGCATAGGAAATTGACAAGGGAAGAGCTTTTTCGTTAGGTGGAATCAATACCACTCCAACACCAGAACCTATTCTAAACTTAGATCCATCAAAATATAGTTCCCATGTTTTAATATCAGCAGTTAACACATTATCATTAGGAAAGGATTCATGATTAGGTAAAGCAAAAGGAGAAGGAGCATCAGCTAAGTGATCGGTTAAGGCTTGTCCTTTGATTGATTTTTGTGAAACAAACTTAAGGTCAAACTTAGTTAACAACATCACCCACTTAGCTAATTTCCATAAAGGTCAATTTTATTAAAAAGATGTTTAAGAGGATCAAATTTTTTCATGACTTGTATTTCTGTAGTTAGTAAATAATGTTACAGTTTACTAGTAGTGAATACAAGAGCTAAAAATTGTTTATCAATTGGTGAGTATTGAATTTCATAATCAATTAAGGTTCGGCTAATGTAATAAATAAAATTCTCTTTGTGATTATTGTCTTGTTGATCCAATAATGTTGCAAGAGCATGGGCTAATGCGGCGATGTGTAAGATGAATGGTTTGTTTGGCACATCAGGTTGTAAAACAAGTGGAGTTGCTAGGTATTCCTTTAAACTCTCAAAATCCTATTTACAATCGTCATTCCAATCAAAATGTACACCCTTTTTAAGAAGATGTTTGAAAGGTAATGTGTGATCAGCTAAAGATGCAATGAAATGATGAATAGCTTGAATTCAACCTTGTAATGTTCTTAATTAAGAAATGTTTTTCAGAGGTGGCATGTTAATGATTGCAGCATTTTTCTTCATATCCACTTCAATGCCTCTGTGAGATATGAAAAACCCTAAAAGTTTACCACTATCTATGCTAAAGACACACTTTTTTGGATTTAAGCGCATATTATATTTATGTATTCATTTGAATATTTTTCAAAGAACATTTACATTGTCTTGTCATGTTAAGGATTTAGCTAGGATATTAACAACATAATATTCAAAAAAAAAATAGATGTAATCGTGAAAGATCAATGTCATTGCTCGTGGATAAGTTGTGCTAGCGTTCTTTAAAATTGAAAGGCATCATAACACAACAAAATGTTCCCCAAATAGTTGTAAAGGAAGTTTTGTATTCATCTTGAGGATTAATAAATCTTTGATTGTAGCCATAAAATCCATACATGAATGACAACAAAGCATGTCCAGTAGTTGAATCCATGATCATGTCTATAATGGGAAGCATAAAGTTATCTTTTAAGGAAGCTTTATTCAAGTCACAAAAATCTGTACATATCCTAATATGATTATTAGGGTTAGAAATTGCGACAATGTTTGAGATCCAAGGAGAATAATCAATAGGTCAAATGAAGCCCGCATCAAGGAGTTTTTCAAGCTCTTCTTTAACATGCAAGGCTATGTTAGGGTGTATTTTTCTTATCTTTTGACGAACGGGTTTAGCTTTTTTAGCAAGAATGATGTTGTGTGTCACAATTTTTGGGTCAATTCTTGGCATGTTAGAATATTTCCAAGAAAAAATCTCAGGAAAATCATAAAGTAAAGTTGTAGTGTCTTCTTGTTCTTCATCATTAGGCACTTCCCAATTTTAATAACTTTGTATTTATCATCAATGTCCATTGGCACATGAATTGTATCTCCTAAGGAGAGTGCATTGGATTGAGGAGCTTCAGACTCATAGTGTTTTTCAGTGATATCACTTTTGTCTTGCTTGGTAACAATCATGGCACAAGGAAGAATTTTCATGGAAGTAGTAAAAGATGTGTTATCATAAAATCCTAACATTTGTTTCAAAGTTTCATCACTATCCACATACTTCCATGATGGTAGCACATTCATATCAAGTAATTCAAGATGTTTGATTGTAAGTTGGTGTTTTGATTGACATGTAATAGTGTTGATGTTTAAAGATGGTCATTGAGTAGCTTTGGTTGTTCTAGCAAAAGAATATCCCAATCTATTTTTTGTTTCTTGTGTATTAGGTTTGATAGGGACACGAATGCCTTGTTCATGTTTTCCACATCCTTTTCCATTATATCCTAGTTGGTTCATGAGTTCATAGCCTTCCCATCAAGTCATTACATTTCTTTTAGATTAGGTGGAGATTGATAATCTATCTCATCAAAATTTGTAGTGTTTGTTGCATTTTCTTCCAAAGTAGAAGAGATAGATGTTTGAGAGGATTGTTCAGAATTTTGAGTTGACATGATTATTGTTTGTTCGTGTTTCTCATCTGTCTTTTTTGGGATTATGTATTTTCCCATGAATGAAGATGTGAATTCTAAAGATCACCAATCATCACCAAATAATTTAGATGTTGATTATTCATCATTGTGTTCTACTTCAATAAGATCTATGTTGGATGTTGGAATTAATGTTTTAAGAGGACTTGTAGCTCCATTTTCAAGGTGCAAGCAACTTTTAGGCTTGGCGTTTATATCAACTTGATAAATGTGATTGGTATAAACATATTTAATGATATGATGAAGGTTTGAAGGTACTACATTCATCTCATCAATCCATGGTTTTCCCAAAAGAAGATTATATGAGAGATCATAAGGCATGACTTGAATAGGATTTTGCAAAGTAGCCACTCCAATCATAATAGGTAAAGTGATTATACCAAGCGGTTTCTTTGTTGTATTATCAAATCCTTGAATGGATACAGAATCAGATATTATTTGTGACTTATCAACACACAATCGATCAAGGAGATTCACACAACACACATTAAGGTCAGAACCATTATTGATAAGGGCTCATTTGATACCTATGCGATTGAATTGAGCAATGATCATAAAGGCTTCATTTTTTGTTCACAACTCTAAAGGAGGGAGCTCATGTTGATGGAAAGTAATATCTAGATTGACTTGGTTCATTCCATGGATTATAGCTTCCACATCATTTGGAGTTGTACTACAGGAGGAATGACAATCTATTGTAAGGCAGTTTGAAGAATAGTGTGATAATTTGGGGGAGTTCTGAACTAAATCCCAAAGGGAAATCTTTGTAGGAGTATTCTTTAATTGTTCAACAAGTTCATACTCCTTTGTGTGTGGGAGGTAACGAGGAGCACTAGGTAGGTTGGGTAAAGGTAAGGAGGGTGGGATTGGTTGTGGTGGTTGCAGATTGTTTCGAGTATTATATGTGTGAGCAATAGTAACATTACTTGATTGCTACAACACATTGGTTTTAGGTGGGTAAAGAGTGTATTCAGGTTTATTGGAAGGATGGATTTTATGCGAGATTGGGTAAAGAATGAGTTGAGGTTGAATCACATTAACATACATAGTTGTAGACTTCTCACAACAAACCTTAGTGGATGATTTGAGTGAGATGAAATCCTAGAGGGATTCATCTAACAAGTCCAAGTCATCAAGACTAAAAGGATTGAGAGGAAGGTTATCACGAATTGGTTTAATATGTTTAACATCAAAGGTGTTAACATTCGTTATAGCGGGTTGGGCACAACAAACCTTAGTGGATGACTTATTCGAGATGAAGTCCTAAAGGGCTTCATCTAACAAGTCAAAGTCATCACAAACAAAAGGTTTGAGGGATATATTATTGTCATGCGGTTTAGGTTTCTCATTGCAAGCATTGGAGGATGAAGTGAGTGAGAGGAAGTCCTGAAGAACTTCATCTAGCTTGTCAACATTATAACTACTAAGAGGCTTCAATGAGATGTTGCTTGTAAATTGAATCATTTTTTTGAAAGGTGGTTGTGATGTTTCAGTCTTTGTGTTTTTATTTTTTGGTGAATCTGATCTAAAAGAACTAAGAACAAATACTGAAAAGGAAATTTACAAAAATATAAGACTATGCATAAATTCCAGGAAAGAAAATAAAATTATGCCAAGGAAACAAAAAATAACTAAACTATAACAGAAGGGAAACTACAAAAAATAGAAATGTGTAATGCAAAAAACTAAAATCTATAAATTATGATGCAAAAACTACAAAGGGACTGATTCGCCCAAGGTGGTGAATGAGTCCCAGGGTAGGTTTTTTTTGAGTTTTCTGAAGGTTATTAGGTCTGAACAATGCAGATACAGATTGAGAATGTAGAACTTTATGAATGATTCAATGAAATATATGCAATAATGAACTCTAAATAATTCTTTCACTAATGCAATGCTTTTGAAAATGCAAAAACAAAACAATACCCTAATTTAATGTTGATGCAAATGAAATATAAGATGCAAGATGTAAATGGAATTAGAAAGATAATATGTTCAAAATGCAGGTTCACAAAAATGAGCCATAGATTTTTGGCTCTCTAGGACTTTCTAGCACTTCTAGGGATTTTCACCTAAAAGGAGAAAGAAAGGGCCAAAGAATCTAGCTAGTTCATTCAAATTAGGAAATGTGTGATGTGATTAAGACTAAATGGAATGATATGAATGAAACTAAACTATGAAATTGAGCAATTATGAATGCAAAACCTAAGATTAATGCAATCTTTGAAAACACGATGCTGTTTGCAAGAAGCTTAAAAGAATGAACAAGAATGCAAATTAAACCAAACATAAGACTATTTTTCAGAATATGTGCACCTGGGAAATTGAAGAATATTGGAGAAAAATCTGTAAAACTGATGAAGTTTGATTTTGAGCTGACTGGGACTCATTCGTCCCCTTGGGGGATTTAGTCCCAGTTCTGGGTTTTTCTGCACAGAAATTGTTTTCTGTCAACCAAGAACCCGGATATCTATCTGACTCAAGACTTCCTCTCAGGAGGGAATCATTCACCCTACATGGCGAATCAGTCCACTTTCAAATTTCTACAAATTCAAATATTTGTTCTGCACCTTGACACCTGTACAACAATTTTTGACAGAAACCCAAGTAAGGATCTCAAAAAATTCCAGCAAAAAAGCTTAAAATTGTTTTTCTAATGGGGGGTTTTCCTTGGTCAACCCCCAAGTTGGGTAATCAAACCTTAAATGAATAAAAAATTGCATAAAATTGTAGCCTTCTATGTGTTAAAGACTAGGAAAATCATAAATATGTCAAAAATCCTATTCTATTATTGAAGAATAAGACATGCAAATAAGATTTGAATGATGCAAGATTTCAACCCTAGAAATATCACAACATATCAAAAATGGAGATAAAATGGCATGCAAATGGAGTATGAATGAAATATAAACCTTAATCTAAAGATAGAGAAGCAATTGAAGATGGAATCATTTTGAAAACAAGTCTTTAGGTGTGATTTGATGGCTTGTTGCATCTCCTCAACCTAGATATCTCCATGATTCACCATAGGCATCCATCAACAACTCTTTGCAATGTTGAACTTTGATACAAGAAGTGAGCTTCAAGACCTGCAAAAACCCTAGGTTTCTGCCCTAAAACTTCAACTTTACTCATAAAATTGTTGTAGAATACTTGACTTTAGTAATTTCTCTTGTAAAATGACTAAAAGATGTGTCAAATGAATAAAAATGAGTATTTATAAGCAACAACACCTAATTTTCCCATTATTTAGACCTAAGAGGTCAACATTCACCAAAAAATTAAGTTGAATTAATTAAATTCCCGCTCAAAATTGAATTTTCCCTCAAAAGGGACTCATTCACCACCCTTGGTGAATGGGTCCCACCAGAGTGGAGTCATTCGCCCAAGGTAGCGAATGGGTTCCATTATTGATTTTTGAAGGTGGGTTTTTGAGATATGAAAGAGTTAAGTATTATTTGTCAGTTTTTAAGTGATTTCTCAAGTAAAACAGGCCTCTAGATAAAAAATAATGGGTCTTAGGGGCCTATAAATGTCATTTTGAAGGATAAATGATATAAGAGGACTCAGAAGTGGGTCTAATTACATGTGAAATTGTCTCTTTTCTCAAGAGCGTCCAATTTCCTATGGTGCAGTAAATGCACTCCAAATCAGAATTATGATGTCCTAAATGTAGGTTCACCAAGATGGAACCTCTAAAAATGGATTAAGGGATGAAATATGAGGTCTATGTTATGAAGGTTGCACCCAAGGATAACCCTCGAGATTTCAATGCAAAGAAGATTGAAATATACCAATAGGGTTGACATAAGGATTAAATATAGCAAAAAGCGGTTCACCACCAAGTGTAAACTTGGAAAAGAAAATATGCTGGAAAAAATAGTGTGTTATGCAAAGTGACCTAAAAATGCAAGTAAAATGTAATAAAACACTGTAAAATTTGAAATGCACACCTGGGAAATTGAAGAAGGTAGAATGGAGGTCTAGAATCCTAAAAAATTCACTGTTGATGCTAATGAAGACTCATACACCAAGCTAGGAAAATTAGTCCAGTTTCAGGTAAATTGTTCTAGAACAGGTTTCAGAAAAATAGGTACTCAGATCTACAAAAATCCTTGAGAGACAGGTACAGTGGGACTCATTCACCAATAGTGGAAAATCAATCCACTTCTAGATTTCTAGAAATTTGAAGCTGGATTTTATAGCTCTCATTTTTCTTTTTTGTTCTTGATTCAGAGCCAAGCCCAAAACTTTTAAATTCAAACTATAGACCTTCTCTAAACTTATCCAAAGCTTGCTTGCAACTTTGAGAACTTCGAATTGCTTTGAAAACTTGATGAAAACTTTTCTAATCTTTCTCCTTGATAAATCTAAAACCTAGACCTGCAAATCACATGCAAAGAGAGGGTCAAATGTTGTGGGGTTAGTGAATAGGGGTTTTACTTGGTCAAACCCCTTGTTGGTAATTAGATTCTTGAAATGAAATGAAATAGAATAGATAATAATGAATGAACAAATAATGATGTTGCAACTCACCAAACCCTTTTAATAAAGTGATACAAACATGTAAGTGATGGCTCCAATGGATAAGGACATGGAATCTTGCTTGATGTTGATGCAATGCTTGCTTGAATCACGAAATCCTACAACACAATTGTTATCTCTAAAACAACTTGATGCAAACAATCTTTGACATGATGAAAGACACTTCAAGAATGCTTTGGATTGCTTGATAATATGCCCTTGAAATCCCTTGAATGCTCTTGTGAACTATATGCACGAATACTTGAATGCTTGATAAGATGAAATGAAAGAAAGAATCTTGTATTTATACTAAATTATGAAATAATTCCTAAAATTACAACACTACAGGCTGACCTTAGATCTTGGAGAATAAAATCCCGCCAAAAATTTAAATTAAATTTGAATTTTGAGTTAAGGGGGACTAATTCACCACCCTAGGAAAATGGGTCCCACCTAAGGGGACTCATTCTCCCATAATGGCGAATGAGTCCCACCTTAGAAATTTAAGATGGGTTTTGGGATTTTGATTTTTTAAATGATATTTGTTGGGATTATTCTCAAAAATACACATAAATCAAGCTTTTGGATGCATAATGGGGCCAATTAAAGCATAAGAAAGCCCAATTATTAATGAAAAGCCTAGGAAATTTTGAAAGTATGTTACAACACTTTGAAATAAGGCTTGGTAAATGATGAAAATAGGTTATTTTGTTAACAAAACCTAGAAAAGTGTGAAAGTATGTTACAACACTTTACAACACTTAAGTAAGGTAGCATTTGAATCATTTTAGTTTCCAAGGGCCCAAGACCTAATGTGAATGTCTTATTCACATGGCAACATTAAATCAAGGCCATATTAAGCCAAAATCACAAGGAGGGCCCAAGCAAGTCAGAAAATGTGGAAGGGATACTTTTTCTCTGACTCCATCTAGCCCCCACTTTAGTGAGAGAATGAACCTTCTTCAAACTCACACTAAAGTATAAATGCACGCACATCAAGAGGGGTTCCAATGTGTGACATAGAAAAATGGTCCCTTGTCATTTTCATGGCCTTTTAGGTCTTGTTTTAAGGTGTTGGAACTTTGTTGCTCTAATTTTATGTTGTAACATGGCTTGACCATGCATATTAAGGTATTAAAATTCAATGAATTATGTCTTGTGAAGGTGTTGTGAAGTGTTGTAAGACATTTCTACATTCTTCTAGACTCTATTTAATACATTTCACCTCAAAATCCCTTTTCATCACTTAACAAGTCCTATTTTGAAGTGTTGTAAAGTCTTGTAAGAAACTTTCATGCTTTTCTAAGTATATTTTCACTATTTATGCCTTTCTCATGTTTTATTTGGCCTCTTTATGCTTTGCTATGCTTAATTAAGTGTATTTTTGCATATTATCCCGACAAAAACATTAAATACAACATATATCCCAACACATGTTTTTATGTCCTACGTGGGACCCATTTGCCATGGGTGGTGAATGAGTCCCCCTTGGCCCCAAATTCAAAATATTTTAAATTTCCTTTCGGGATTTTATTCAAAAAACACTTTATGTCGGCCTATGATGAGTTATGAATGGATACTAAGGCACAAGAATTGTATAAAAATGTGATTTTCACCTCATTTTACATCTCCTACAATCTCCTCATTCATTCAATCATTCCATCTCACATTTCAAGCACTCAATAATTTTACATCATCTTTTCAAGCACTATTCAAGCACTTTGAAGCAGCCATCAACATTACTTTAGACTTGCATTATCAAGGGTTTGGTGAGTATTTACATTTTCATGTTGTGTATTCATCATTATCTTTCATTTCATTATCTTTTCAAGGGTTTAATTACCAAAAGTGGGGTTTGACCAAGGCAAACCCCCATTCACTAACCCTTAATCATTTTTCTCCTATTGCATGTTTGTTTGCAGCCCTTTGTATGCATATTTGATAGGTTATTAGGTGTTGAAGATTGATTCCCAAGTCAACTAGATCCTTCAAGTCAACTTAAGTCAATTTCAAGATTGGAGAGAGTTATTTTTCCGTTTTCTATAGAATTGACATCGATAACCCAACAAGCAAATATTTCTAGATCTGGTGTTGCAGAGTTGTTTCTTGATTTTCTAGAATTTTGGGAGAGGACTGATTCATCATTAGTGGCGAATGAGTCCCAACTTAGGACTGAAAATTTGAATTTTGTCATATTTCGGATCTCGATAGACATAAACCATCTCCTAACACTTTTTCACCAGGAGGAGGATTGATTCGCCACCTTGGGCGAATGAGTCCCACTGTTAAAAATTAGTAATTTTCATAAGCATCTAGAACATTCCAAAATCATCCTACTTTTCCTAGGTGCACTCAGATTCATCCCTTCTTCTTTTGTTCTGGATATTTCATTCATTTTCTTCATTTTTTGCATATCACAATGTGTTTTCAAACATAGTTGTAATTGCACTTTTACATTCATTTTCATTCATCTAGATTAGTCAATTGAATCTAGTTAAGTTCATTTACATTAAAAAACATTGCATACATCCTTATTTGAGTGAATCATTAGCATTTTTGGCCCTATCTCTCTCCTTTTAGGTGAAAAATCCTAGAAGTACAAGACTAGCCTTGGGGTCCCAAAAATCTATGTTTCATAATGAACAAATGTTAGCAAGATGAGACAACAACAATGAAAAGGGGTGATCAATCCCCCAAGATCAAGATCCCATGAAAAACCAACATAAGTGCAAAGGAACGTGCATCAAAATGATACTAAGAACAACAAGGCCAATCATACATTGCCAAAGGTGTAAAAGAGAAATAGGAAAGGAAAGAAAGAACTAGATCAAGCTTTAACCATTTTTTCGAAGAAAATGTTGATTAGACCTAGACTGTTTGTCTAGAAAACACATACTCACTCTAAGGCAATGAAACTCATGGTTGTCCGCTGGGTGGGAAGTCCTAAAAGGTGAGAAACTTACACTCATGGAAAGTATGTACTCACACACACGCAAGTGGCTATGGCAAAATTCATGCCTCAGAATGGGCTTTTCACTTAACCATACCAAAGTTATACCTCCTGATATCTTTAGTAAGGAACCACACAAAAATGATTTTTCGAGCTTCATGAGATATGTAAAACTTTGTATGCTTAGAGCTCATGAAAAAATGTGATGGCACCACAGGAACAAAAGTTGTGTTATGCAAGGTGGCCATATAAAAATAAATGTAGCATGCAAGGAATGTTCAAAGGAGTCTTGCTTATTTCATGCAAGGTCTTTAACTTAGGGAACATTATGCCTAATGTCTCCAAGAGAGGACCAATCAAAGAATGGAAAAGTTCACAACTTAGGGGATGTAGTGTGTCACATCAAGCCACTAAGAGGAATGTAATATTCTAAGAGATATCATGCTCATGAAGGACATCATACCCAATTTCATTTAGGGGTAAGAAGGACAAACTTAGAAATACAGTACATAGCAATGACAAAAGCCAAAAAAGTAGAGGAAAAGAGAGGCCAAAAAAACTGCCCTCAACCATCCTATAGGAGGAAACACAGATGTAGCTCATTAGCATCATTAGATTCATCATTGTGATCACCCTCCCCTTCAGAAGACTTCAAACAACCCGAGCCACTTCCTTTCCTGCCTAGAGCCATTCTACATTTTTTGATGGTTTTTCGTGGTGAGGTGAACCATGGTTGTGTTTTATTACAATTAACTATTGAGTATATTATTTTTATTCATGCTCATAAAGAAACTAATTTTTTTAAGAGACTATATTCAAATATTAGAATAAAACAAGGTGTATGACAATTTGTTGTGAAAGTCAAAGTGTGATTTGTCTAACTAAGAACCTCAAACTTCACACCAGGACCAAGCACATTGATGTATAATATTAGCTCTCTAAATATGCAGTTGACAATGGAAAGGTGGAGCTAGTTAAGGTAGATACTAATGAATGTTGTACATTCTTTAACTAATTATGTGAGCATAAATAAGTTTAGATGGTTTTAAGAGTCCATTAGCCTTTTGTCCGATAAAAAATATGTCATGGTGTTGATCCTCTTGTTGATCTTGTAAGGTGTTTGATAAGTTGGAGAATGTTAGGAAAAATGATATCTCAACATTTCTATTATAATAGGATAAGGGTATGTGCAGGATCATCATGAAAAAATGCACCCTTAAGTGGCAATGAGAAAAATCAAAATTAGGCAACTTGACATAAAAAATATGAATAAGTTATCTATATTATTTTAAAAATATGTAAGAAAAGAATATATAGAAAATTGAATGTAGTTTCTAAACTACTAGGTTTATTTATTTTTTTTAAATGTATTTGGTGAAAATTTAAAATTTCAATGCAGTAGCACTTAAATTTCAAGGAAAAAATAAGAAGTAGGTGTCAGTTTGACCACCCTAACCACAAGAAAATGATAATATTTTCTTATAATATTTTAGATATAAGTAGAGGACTCATGTCCCAATGTGATGCATATTTTTTTGAATTTTTTTTTCCAAGTAAATAATTATTCATGAATTTTTTATTACAACTTTTAACAAATATAAAAACTTGTATGTCTAACCACCTTAACTTGGTCAAAACTTCATGAAATTCAACTTTGTTTATTAATCCTATAGAATGTGAAGCATAGAATGTGACGCATGTTTCAGATTCCAAACATGTGATACCATTTGAAAGCTATAGATGTTTTCCAATTATCCTATCAATCAAGACTTTAGTCATAATTCCAATAGAAAATGAATAATAATTATTTATTAAATTAAAAGTAAATCATAGTTTAGATTGGTGGAAATATGAGAATCTCCTTTAAAAACCCTTTTTGTTTCATCAATTTTGGGTAAAAAAAAGTCGTCAGCCACATACCCTACACATGCCCATCATATTGCCACTTTTTGGCCCATCATGATCTTGCACATACCCATAATATATTTGATTACTGGAAGTTACAAATTAATATATAGTTTATCATTGTAAATTTGATCCTTTCATTATTAGGACACAAAATTGATGGTATAGATTATGTTGGCTTTGTTTTACCAGGAAGGCTACATTGTTTTATAAGGGTGTTATATTATGGCTATGTATTGCATTGTTGTATTGTGTATGAGAGTCGGGTAGGTATTGAGTTGGCTCTAAATATCTCACTGGTGATACTCCTATGATAAGTTTTCTCTACAATTATATTGTAATCTCATTGATTTTAGAAAAATATATTGGGAACATTTCAAAGTGTTAGGTTTTTCTCCTAAAAGGGTTTCCACCACATAAATCACTATGCCGTGATATCAATTATATTTATGTTTATTTCTATTTAAAATTTCTAATTATTCTAAAGATCAGTTTTTTTTTGTATAACCCTCCTCTCAAGATCAGTATAGGAAGTTATTTTGCTACATAACTTCTTGTTTTAATAAAATATAACAGTTTAATTATTTTCAAATGATATTATGTGTTATTAAGAACATTTCTAAATTATAATTAATTTTAATTAAAAAATTAATAGTAATAAAATATGCAACAAAAAAAATACTTGTCTTAAATATTAGTATTAATGATAAAAAAAATGTCAAAAATTTTAAAATAATTTTATCTCTAATTCAAATTATGCATTAGGAGAAAATAATACTCATTAAGAATAGTAAAAACTAGCAATCACACCTTGGTGTGCAATAGATACACCAAAGATGTGTGGAAGGTCAACTAGGCAAGTTTGTTGTCTTACTTTTGCATACATTTGTGTAGTACATGAGGTAAATTGGTAGGACCTCTAAATCAGGAAGATAATCAAGCTCCAATACCAACAAGATCATGTTATGTTTGCAATAGGGATAGATGGATGGAGAGAGAGATATGGATAGAAAAAGGGAGAGATAAATGGAGGAAGAGCCTAAGAGGGAGAGGGTTAAGGAGATAGAGATAGGGGATAGAGATAGAGAGGAAGATATATGTGGAGATGAAGATGTTGATGGTGAAGGAGATGGATATGGAGAGAGGGAGAGATTAAGAGGGAGGAAATAGGGATATATATATATGGAAGAGATAAATGTATAGAGAGGGAGAGATAGAAAGATAAAGATAGAGATAGGAAATGATATATAGAGAGAAGTAGAGAGAGGGAGAGATATAAGGGTGGAGAGAGATGGAGAGATGATGAGATAAAGATAGAGGTGGATATGGAGTAATAAATATGGAGAGATGAATAGGTAAAGAGATATAGATATAGAGGTATAGGAAGAGGGAGAGGGAGAGAGAGATGGATGGATAGAGAAATGAAGACATGTCTAGAGGTGGAGGGGGAGAGGAAGATAGAGGTAGAGATGAAGATAGGAGAGATGAAGAGAGAGAGAAATAGATAGAGAGATAGAGAGAGGTAGAGGTAGAGATAAAGATAGAGAGAGATAAGGAGATTGAGAGGAAGAGGAAGAGGGAGAGAAATAGGTAGATATGGAGAGAGAGAGGGGGGGAGACAGAGGAATGGTAGAAGTAGGAATAACACAAGTGAGAGAAGTGGTGGATATGGTAGATTGGGTATCATTTTATCAGAGATGAATATTGATAAAAAAAAATCATTTAGGATGCATGCATTTGAGTGGAATGTTGTGGTAGAATAATTAGGCAGAAGGTCATATAGATATTTGAATGCAAAGAGAGAATAGGCATTATGGGAAGGCATACTACTGGAAGCATGAGTGGTATGTGAGATTTGAAAATGGTAATAGAGGAGTAATTTTATGTGATGGATTCATGGTAGATATGTTCTTGAAGATGAAGGAGAGGTAGATGCATTACATAAGAAGGAAAGTGAAGAAAACTTAGCCAAATAACTTTGAAAACCTTTAATCTATGTGGATTATCAATAAATATATTGTGAATTATGTCCACAAGTTATATATCAAATGTGAAAATAAAAAAATAATGAGTTAGCCAAGGGTGGCTTGGATGCACAAAATTGAAGATCACATAGTAGGGTCACAAAGCCAAAAATGAAAGATGTATCAATGAAATAGAAAAAGTAAGAATATATACCTCAAAAAAATATATAAATTGATAATGTATTTGAAAAGTATAAATCTAAAGCCCTAGAAAGAAATTAAGGTACAACCCTAGGGGGTTTAAGATTGGATAGGGTCATAAAAATGTAAAAGACAGATGCTTTTCCTATTAAAATTTTAGGTTAATTAAATTAATGTACATATTTGAGAATAAAGTAATATAGATTAATAGCTAACAAATAATTATGATAAGTGTGTAGTCAATACTATTTTATGAAATAAAATGGAAAGGAAATATGTACGTATGTGTTGATTTAAGTAACTAAAATGGAATTTGTAATATGAGAGAGAGAGAGAGAGGTGGGAAGGGAAAGATAGAGAGCTCTTTATATCTATGTCTCCCTTCCTCTCCCTCTATATATTGAGAAATGGAGATAGAGAAAGAGAGGGATATATATAGAGAGAGATGGAGGCATAGTGAATAAGAGAGAGATAGAGAGAGAGATAAAATATATTTATTTTTTAGATAAATATAAAATTATAACTTAAAAATAACATAAAAGTAAAATATAAATATAAATCATATATTATAGTCTATAAAATTAAAAATTATTTAAAATATAATATTGTAAATAGTTTTTTTTAAACTAGTTTATAATATATCATCACATGAATGCTACTCTCTAGTTTCAATGTATTATTTTAAATCGTCTAAAGTTACAAAAAATTCCTTTCAAATCTACTTTGATCATTATAAATATTAGTATAATCTTAATTTAAATAAGTATACAAATATTTTAAATAAATATTAAAATAAAATACATTTAAAATTTAATTATTTATCTCAGTTGTTTTAATTAAATTTTAACTTTCAATCTAAAAATAATTGATGTAAAATATTATTATAAATATTATAGACTATTACATAATATTAAAAATAATTTTTAACTATTTAAAAAGTTTGATATACATAACAACAAATAATAGAAATAATAATCCATCCAAAATTATTAAAAGGAATATTATTGCTTGATTTTTTTGAAATTTTAATATATTTAATAAAAAATAATTTAAAAAAAATTAATATATATTTAATAAAAAATAATTTTTAAAATTTTATATATTTAATTAAAACTAATTTTTAAAATTTAATATGTTTAATAAAACATTAAACCAAATGTTTAAAATACTAATTCTTTTTACATAATTAATTCCACAAAAACTATATATAATTTAGATT
Organism: Sequoia sempervirens; assembly: GCA_007258455.2. Classification (NCBI taxonomy): domain Eukaryota; kingdom Viridiplantae; phylum Streptophyta; class Pinopsida; order Cupressales; family Cupressaceae; genus Sequoia; species Sequoia sempervirens. The sequence goes on along the minus strand of VDFB02281492.1, from coordinate 381,547,330 downwards.
AACAAATTTTGAAAGGACATTTTTTTTAAACTTACTTTGAATCTTCAGCCAAAGTTTGGAAAACTCTTCCTTACAATTACTCAATAAACCCTTGCTATCATTAAATATTATTCTTTATTATGAATCCTATGTTTTATTTTGTTAAAGTGCCGCTTAAAATCCATCGTAGGTTATGTAATGGTGTTTGGAATGTGCAAAGAATTTTTATTATATAATCTTATCTTGAATTCCATTATCTTTTATAAGTACACCTCATTAGAGTTGAACGCAATGTCATAAAAATTCAAATTATAGTAAGTCACCCCTACACCTCATGCCTTAACTTTAAGTTTCCCATGGATTTATTATGACTTGAGACAATATTATCTAACTTATGTATATTGTAGCTAGGTGGGATTAGTGCTAAACATTTCACAAGACGACATGAGGCAAAGTTAAGGTGGAGGTTTTGATCTTAACCAACAATTTAACAAACACTAAGGTGGAGGAAAATAAAAGTTTTGTATAGAATGTATTAACACTCCTCTTCACTACGACAATATAGGGGAAATCCAGGGGGTCCCTGTAGAGCAACGTCCCTTGCATTATTTTTTTGTTTTGTTGTGGAATTGGAGGAGATGTGAAGGTGGGAATAGATTTGATCAACATGGTCTAAAACACTGCTATATATTTTGGATATGGAGAATTCAAACATAGAGCTTTTGTCCAAGACACTTCAAGTAGAAAAAAAAAAAATTATTTTGATCTCAAGGATAACCCACGAGGCTGCTACCTCAATTTTTTTGAAAAAGCATATGGATCTCGTTCCACCATAATTGTTCCTCTTGATGGTGTTACTTGGTTTGTAAATCTCTTTAATTACTATACCAGCAATGATGGGCAAGAGCTCTATAGCAAGGAATTGTAGGTCAACATCAAGGTTCTTAGGTTCTTGTTATTTTATGGTGTTTTGTACTGTAGATATGAAACTTTTTGTACAAGGAATGAAAGTAGAATGTAGTATAGTCGTGAACCATAGATTTTTGGTTCCTATGGACTTCTCTAGCTCTTCTAGGGTTTTTCACCTAAAAGGAGAGAGATAGGGCCGAAAAATGCTAAGGGTTCATTCAAATTATGTTATGTGTGATGTTATCCAAGCTAAATGAAGTGATATAAATGCAACCAAGTGAAGAAATTGATTGATTATGAATGCAAAACCTAAGAAACGAGTTATGTTTGAAAACACATTATGCAATGCAACAATGAACTAGAAATGAATGAAACTTGAAGTGTGCACCTGAAAGCTTGAAGGAGAATGGAAATTGATTTTGGAATGTTGTTGATTTTTGTTTTTAGGCTTGGTGGGACTCATTCACCATTTTGGCCGAATCAGTCCTAGTTCTAGGAAACTAAGTTGAAACCTGTTTTTGCCAAAAGGGTGTTAGAAAATGCAAAAAGCATAAAACTGACCTGGAAATGGGACTCATTCGCCACCCATGGTGAATGAGTCCACTTTTGAATTTTTGAATATTCAAGAGTGGATTCTGAAGCTTCCAATCTACACTTTCACTTCCTAAAGGTGCTCGCTTCTAAAACTATCAGATTTGGGTCTGAAAGTCATTTTTTGTTGATATTTTGACTTGTTGAATGATGAGAAGACTTTAGCAACCTTTTAACTTGATCTTCAATGATTTCCAAGATTCCAAGAGTCCTACATTTTCATACACACAAGACAAGCAAGAAAAATTGTGAATGTTAGGGCATGGGGATTTTCCTTGGTCAAACCCTTTTTAGGTAATTAAACCAAAATAGAGAAAGAATGGAATGAAACATGCAATAATGGAGTTGATTACCTTACCATGATGTTTGATCTTGAAATTATGCAAAAAAACATGGAGGATCTTCCCTTGAAAGTTTGAAAATTGATGTCTTAATGCCTTGAAATGATAAAACCCTAAGCTGCTTGACTTGAAAGAGAAGATTGGTGGATGAATAATGATACGAGATTAGGAGACGTAAAATGTGGTTAAAATCACTTATTTATACAATCTTGTGCCTTAGTTATCTGTTCATACCTCATCATAGGCTGACATCAACTGTTTTTGAATAAAAACTTGAAAGGAAATTTAAAATATTTTGAATTTGGAGCCAAGGGGGACTCACTCGCCACCCATGGTGAATGGGTCCCACCTAGGACTTGAAAAAGAGTGTCAGGAATTAAGTTGTATTTAATGTTGTTTATTGGGCTTACATTAAAAAATACACTTAATTAAATCATATGAGGGCATAAAGGGGTCAAATAAGTCATAAGAAAGGGATAAATAGTGAAATTAAGCCTAGAAAACTGTGAAATCTTGCTACAAGACTTTACAACACTTTAAAATAGGACTTGACGATGAATAAAAAGGTAATATTTAAATGGATCCCAGGCTTCTCTTGGCCGTCTAAATCTTGTCGGGCTCCCCTTTGCCGTGTGACCTTCTGGGCCCGGCCGTCCGGAGTTCCGTCTTCGGAACTCCATGACGGTTCTGCCGTCTTCCACAGCGAAACCCTACCGACTTCTTGCCCGCCGGGCTCTGGCTATCTATCCACCGCTGCCGTTCAAACCGCCGCAAAACTCATGAAGAGGTTGTCACCCCACGTCGCCCCACCTCTTGGGCCTTGGGAGCCTCCTCGCCACCGTCGCCCGAACGTTGCACATATCTTACGGCGGTGTCCAGCTCTCCTCCGCCATTGCCCTCCCGGCCCCGGGCCACCCTTTGCCGCTGCCGTTGGAACCATTGCTGAAGATATCTCACGACGACCGATGCGATGCGTCCTCTCGGCCCCCGGGCCCCGGAGGTCCTAATGCCACCAGGCCTAAATGGTAGACATCACATCGGCCACCTTTTCGCCGCCTGGGCCCGGGGCTCCGGACTTCCTCCGCCAGGTTTCTGTTGTCTGTCGGCCGTCTCCGTGTGCCTTCTCCTGCAGGCTTTCCAGCCTGAAATCTCTGGTGCCCCTTTGATCCACCCAAACTAGCTCAAAACCACAATCTGACTTCGACCTATGTCCTAAATCATGTTGTTCTCCATCATAAGCCTCTCAGAATTCTAAAATTTGGCCAAGGGGGATCTCCGGGAGCTTTCGGTCGCATTCTCCCTTCCTAACAGCATTCCTGCCAGGGAAGTTCGGCCCTCCGGGCCCGGATTGTCCAAATGCCCCGAAATGAAATAGATAACATTTGGAAACAAGATTTATGATGTATTTGATTAATCCTTCAGATGATATGCTCAAAATATGTAATAACATGAATGTTTTTAATGTTTGTCGTGCTGACCTCGCCCTTTGCTTGCAGGATATATGGAATCGGCTGCAGGAACTTCAGGGGCCTCCACCGAAAAGGACAAGGGCAAGAAATCTGGGAGAGCCGCTTGGGGAAAAGATGATAAAGATCAGATGAAGTTTCAGTTCCAAGGTGAGCCACTCCAGTCAAAGGTCTTGACTGACTGGAAAGAAATCTTAGACACTAACATTGACCAAGTGGACATAGATGAGTTCACCCAAAGGATCAAGGTCGACCCTAAAACAAAGAATGCCAGATTAATACGTCAAAGTGGAATCGCCAAGGCTGCCGGCTTCCCTCCCTCTCTGGTGGCACCTGAACTCGTAATGGCTTGCCGAGAAGCCTACCAAACGGACACCAGGACAATCATGGACAAGGAGGGGAACATCCTCGCCGACATGTCACCAGAAGGAATCACAAAAACATTCCATATTCCCACATTCCCACACATGGAGGTCCCCACTTTGAAATAGTGCCAGGCGGCGTGGGATGCCGATCTGTTGGGCTTCAAGAAATCAATTAACCTTTACTGGCTTAAGGAGAAACGAGGCAGCGCTGCAAAGGTTCCCCAAGAGCTGTTCCATAGCGACTTCCATGAAGATTATCACGACTTGGTGACCATGCTAAGCAGGGTCATGGGTCTCCCAACAGCTGCCTATTTCCAGGAATGGATGGCCTATTACATTGAGCAAATCCTATGAGGGAATGAAGACGTTAACACTAAGACCTCATTCGACTGGGGAGGCATCATCAGTAACTGCTTCCACGAGCAGTTTGTAAATGTTAAGAAAAGCTCCAAGTTTTACATGACCTCCTACCTGATATACTCCCTGGTAGGACAAAGACAATACAGTGGGCTATTTGTGGCACCAGACCAGGGGCACAGGTGAGCGCTCAAGCCGTTCGACAAGTACCCTTAGCTTCAATACCGCAACTTTAAGGAGTACTGCCAGGTCAATGACACCTTCATTGGCCACATCATTAGATTGATCGTCGGGGACTTCAAAAGAAGGGTCTCCCACAATGCCAGAGCACTCCTGAAGGAGTATGCCTTCCTATATATCTAGTTCCCCAAGTTCACCTACATCCGTGCCCAGGGATTCACGGAATGGCCAAACAAGTTGCCAAGATATGCTAACGACATGATCGTTCTACTAGAGCTTTCCCGGTAGCTCCAACACATTCAGATGGTCTTCGGCAACAAGCACGTAGCAGGGATCCCCTATCCCATGACCCTCGGCCAGGGCCTGTATCGACTGCAGACATCCCAATGCGCTGGCAACTCTGAGAAAGAGCTTAAAGAATATAACTTTGATTGGTACACGGCTCGCCCACGAATGGACCCACATGGCCATGTCAGGAAGGTGCTAGGGCTGGCATATGCTCACCAATACCACGTCAAAGACTTCTAGGCACACTGCTAAGATGACAAGGAGGTCCACATGAGGCACTACATGCGCATGACCGTGCAGTTCCTAAGGAGGGTGCAACTGTTCCAGGTGCCGGACCAGCTCAAGGAAGATGAGTCTACAATCATGCACCCAAGGTACCCTATGGTTGCCAACTTGGCAATTCCCTCCATTGACTGGGATGAACAAGAGGTCAATGACCTAGATACCATCACCCAGCCAATCATAGCTTGCACTAAGGAGTGGGTTGATGGGCGGGTGGCACAACTGAAACAATGTGTGGTCCTAACATATCAGGTGCTCAAGAGCGAGCCAAGCGCCATGGAGGATGTAACCGCCACTACATCAGCTGGTGAGACTTCCAAGTCTCCTCCTGTTACCAGGTCCCAAAAGAGGAAAGGAACAGAGACGGCGCAATCTGCAGACCCTAAGGAGCAAGCGAAGAAAGACATGGGAGGCTCATCTCCCAAGAGGCTAAAACAGGCAGTGACTACAACAGAAGTGCAGCCTCCCTTGCTCCTTCCTCCCCTGACTGGTGTGCTACCCGCCTCTCAGGCTGCAATCGCCTCATCTTTGCAGGTGGTAGACATTTCTATCCATCTTGCCTCTTCGCCCCCGGCTGGATCAATAATTAACGTTGATTCCTCTTCTGGCATGATCACTTCTCCTTCCTCTACCACCATGTCACCCATTACCTCCCTACATCTATCAATAATAGCATCACCTGTTCCCCTCTCCACTGTACCTGAAGCTATTACACGGCACCTACAAAGTCTTCCCCTCGAGCTCTCGCAGATCCTAATGGACCTTGCTCTCCAAGCAGCCCTTGCCCAAGCCCTCGCAACAGCTCAACCTTCACAACCGCCCACAGGGCCGCTAGCCATGGAGGCCACAATGCAAATATCAAAAGAGTTGGAGGAACGAGAGTAGGAAGCCTCAAGGTCTATGGAGGAAGAGGTCGATGAATATCATGAGCATCCTCAGTACGAGCATCAAACCATCGACAAGGTGGCTTATGAGGAAGAAGAGATAGGCTCTTCCGAGAGCGGGGATGAAGAGGATGGCTCAGGTGACAAGGAGATCATCCAAACATTTGATGAGGATTTTGAGGAGGAGTCAGCTCAGCAGCTAAAGGATGTTGGGGAGGAGGCAGAATAACCATCACATGGTGAAGAGGGACAGCAGCAGGAGGAGCAACCTGAAAAGGATATCACTGAGGCCGAGACCCATGTTGTGAAGAGTGCCGAGGCCGCGGGTGCTGAAGAGAAGAAAGAAGAGGAGGCAGAAAAAGATGAAGATTCCACCCGGGTATTGTCCACCAAGCTACCCGTCAGGCACCTCGTATTCATTCAAGACTCTGACAAGGAGGACGACGCTGCTAAAGAGAAAGAGGAGCCCCAAAAGGATAAAGAGGTCGAGTCTTACCTTTGACGGAGGCGAGTGAGGCTAGCCATGATGCACCTAGGGATAAATCCGCCATGCCCGACTGGTTGGACAAATAGCTTGAAAGGGCAACCCTAGTGCTAAAGGACCCAAGGTCGAGATTGGAAGCCATCTTGGCTTGATCCCTGACCACAACGAAGAAGGAGAAGAAGCCTAAGGTCCATTCCAAGATAACCATGGATGCTTCCGGCTCCTGAGCAGTACAAATAGCAATGCCAACTATTGGCCAAACCGGGGTGAGTTATAGTATCTCCACCATCGACTTGGGGACAACAACCAGAGAGCAGAAGGTTGAACATCTGGAGGAGTCGGTGGCCACGGTGGTGCACCTGATCAAGCAGGACAAGGTCACCAAGGATGAGCTCAAGGTGCAGGTTGCTGCCCTAACTGATTACATCCAGCAGTGGTCCTCATTGGATGACCTACCCACCACCTCTACAGCCGCACCACAGTTACTCTCCAAAGGACATATAAATAAACTAGAGAGGAGGAAGAACTTGGAGAGGACCACTGGGAATTAGTTCCAACAGGTCGTAAGCATCAGAAACGTGGGAATCAGCTTGGGTGTGCATATAGCCAACAAGTTCCTGGACCTGATCCAATCCCTAGAAAGCACAAGGAAACTCTGCACCAATTTCCCTATAATCTACGACTCCACCTTCCCAAGAATTGAAGCCATCCTTCAAATGCCAGAGAACACATGGGAAGAAAAGCTAGGGTTGAAGAAAGAAGATCATTGGCTAGTGGACGTGTGGCACAGAGATCTCATCAACTGGAAGGACAGGTTGGAGCAAATCTGGGGCAGAGTGGATCCGGACATTGAGTGGATTAAGGAAATCCAGGCGGAATGTACCGAGTATCTTAAGCTGACGGCGGGCTATGATATGCCCATGGTGCAAATGGATGTCGAGAAGGTCAAGTCATATTTTGAGGAAAAGATGAAGGACAGGACAGCCGGAGAAATAACAACAGAGTTCCTGAGTTATGCTGCCCGCGCCTTCAATTGATCAGAGCTTTTCAGAGACCAAGGCTTGAAGTATGACAAGGATTGGACGTGGCTGGAAGAGAACGCTAAAGAATGGAGCTATCAGGTGTTAAGATGCGAGATCCTCGAGATCGACAAGCTCCAAGCGGTTATCCTCAAATATATAGAACACGCAGCTTCAAAGGAGCAAGAAGACAGCCCAGCCAAGGAAGAAGACCTCCCTAAAAAGTAGCTATAGCCAAGAGGACAGCAATTAGCTATAGGACGAAAGAGCAATAGTGTCACCCACTAGATAACGAAATAGGGAAAGGACAAAAGATGTTTTTAAATTGTAAATCTATTTGGGGGTAAGTGAAACCCTATTTTGTAATGAATCTTGGCCATTCATTTAACTTTTGGAAAACTATAAATAGAGCACTCCCCTCATTTGCAAAGGGAGAGTTGAGTTGTTGTAAAGGCATGCTGCAGAAATTTATAAGAAATATCATTGACTTAGTGTATTTCCTTGATTTCTCTTTTGTCATTTGATTCATTCTCCAATTTCACATGTTTAGCTTAGATCTCATGGTTGTTTAGTTAGCTGTTTACTTTATTTTGGAGAGATTTTACGAATGCTATTGGCTGATTGTGAAAATTCCTGCTTTGTTGATGATCCCTTAGTCTATAATTTTTGATGTTTGCTGAAGGTAGATAGCTGTGCAAAGTTAGCCTGGACTTGATTTGAAGCTGCCCCAAACATTTATCTTTAATTCATGCATGTATGTGGTGGATGAAGGATGAAATATCTGCAGCCCTTAGAAGATAGCACAATTTCCATGATACTGTGAAATCCCTGGTTAAGTGGGATATTGTTTCAAGGAATTGTCCATTGCAGGGACTCCATTGTCACTATTCATTGCTAGCTTCAGACTTAGGAACTTTTTCTTCCCTTTGCTCTTTTTCCACCTTTTTTTTAGAAACTGAACAATACCAAGGTTCATTGCACATTGTAAAGCCAAACCCAACAATTAAAATGGAGTTCAAGGCTACTATTTGAACCTATAGCTGATGCATGTCAAATTCCCATCCTAGGGATTCCATTCGAAGATCCAACTTCATACTTTATGTCCACACTTTGTATTTTCTGTAAGACTACCTTGTGATTCAAGCAAATCACATCAAACTACTGAGGTATCTAAGCACTATCATGACTTGACATCCGAGAGACCTTGGGATAGTGTTCTACAATTTGATTGTGGGAGATTATCATTCAAGAGAGGTAGTGCACCTACGCACTGCATGTGTTGAGAAGTGCATAAAAACACCATCAACAGAACTGGCGCTAGAAGGAGGGCCACGGTGAAGATACTAAGTTAAAGGATAAAGTGAAGCTGGATCGAATCAGATCATTCTCCCCGGAAAGGTTTCATAGAGTTTTACGGTCAACGCCAAATAAGGGAGAATTTGAAGAATTGCAGCCTCCCACGAGGGCAAAACGAGCACAAGGAAGCAGCTCTGCCTCTTCCTCCTTCCCCACTCCATCCATCTCTATTTCACCCTCACCTCCATTTGGCTGGCCTTCATCTTCTGCCCAAGCATCTCAAACAGCATTTACACATCTTACCTCCGGCAGCCAGGGGTTCGCTCCTTTCTCGATCCTTTCAGCCCAAGGTGCAGCCAAGATAGCCATAGCTCAGGGGCAGCCCCAAATTGCTGTTGTGTTGCAAATACAACCTCAAATTCCTGTTTTCCAACAGTAAGTGCCACCTCCGCCTCCCCCCATGGCTTGGCTTACACGTAACCCTTCGTCGATACATTTTGCAGTCTACAATGATATGCCCAAGAATCTAGAGGGCTTTTGTTCGAAGTTCCATCCGTGAGACATGCAAAGAACAGCCGAGGAGCATATCAAGATATTCGAAATGGCGATCACCGAAATGTAAGTGGACCACGAGGACATTGTGTGTCATCTCTTTCCGCATTCATTGGGAGAAGAGGCCTTCTACTGGTACATCAATCTGATGGGGGGATCCATCACCTCGTAGAACCTGATGAAGAATGCATTTTTGCAGAAATACAAGATCCCTATCAACCCCGTGGACTTTTACCAACAGTTCATGTCTATTAGAAGGGAGGTCAACGAACCTATCGGCTCCTTCAATGACCGCTTCTATCGGGCTCACATGAGGCTTCAGGATCCGTATGTCCATAATGATGTGACAGCTCTCCCAGTCTATTACGCAGCCCTTGACAACCTCACGTCGGCCTTGGTAAAAAGGATGCGCCCGCCGCCCGCTACCCTACTGGCCGCCTATGCAGAAGCCATTGTCGTAAGTGCGGATTTGGGACAAAATATCTCTGGCTTGTTGCCCTCTTTGGGGCATGTCGCCCAACCAATGCAGATTCAAGGGCTTAATCAGGCGTTTGCTCATTAAACCCCTCTTATGAACCAGGTGTCTCAATTGCCTATGGTGCCACATCTGGGGTAGCCGTTGAATTATGCACCTCCCGCGACTTCCTATTTGTAGCCCCAGCAGCAGTATAGCTATTCTCATATGGCTCCACAACAGCAAGCGTATTCCCAACAGCCCCAAGTGTCATTGTACTTCTCGGGACCGGATTTTCCTCCAGCCTATCAAAATTAGCTGGTGGCCCTGCCTACTTTTCTCCAAAATCCGGCCCCGTCGCCTGGAGGTGCGACCGAGAAGGATAAACTAGAAGAACTAACGGAAATGATTAAGAAGATGTCCACGGAGATGAAACATCTGAAGAACTAGAATAATCAGTTGCAGGCCTCCCAACGCAACTTCCAGGCCAATCTCAATAGGGACAGTTGAGTGTCTCGAGACAATAGAGACAACAGAGATAATCAGGAAGTAGGCACCTCCTCGGGGTAGAATTATGAAAGGGGGCAGAATTCCAATCAAAATATAGAAAGAAGACCTTCTCAGAGGCAAAATCACACGTGGAACACTAGGCCCAACAACGGTGGTGTTTCCATGCCATTTGATCAACCGACAAGCAACGACAAAACCTCCAGTGGTGTATATTTGGCCGAGGCAGCCCTGTCCGGATGGTGCCGACTTCACAAAACCAGCAGGCATTCTAAGCTGGATTGTCCCGAGTTCCAGACAGCTGCTGAAATCTTCCAGGTGGAGGTACAAAATGCAGTTGACAATGCCAACTGTAGGGACATCGTCCCGTCCGAGCCATATGATTCCCCGTGTCTGGTAGTTAATCATGTGTCGTTTCCGCGGGGAGACCGCAACCAGCCCGAAATCGAGCCTACTCCTACTGAGGATGAGAAAGCGCAAGAGGTAAGCAATGAACAAACCTTGGCTCAGCTATTTGATTAAGTAGATAATGGTCTGGTGGATGAAAAAGAACCATTTGTGGATGAGGTACACATGTTCCATCAACGATCTAGCCCCTACTTCCTTAGAAATAGGCAAGCGGGTGGACCCTTCACAACTTCTAGCCCACCAAACAACTTTGCCACTCCGCCTGATCCAAATGCCAGTAACAACCCTGGGCTTCCTCATGTACCCGCCCAATATCTCAACAAGAACCAACCTTAGAACCAGCCACAAAATCAGCCTCAAGGCCAACCTCAAAATCTGTCCAGTCAAATATAGTTCCAGCCCCCTAGTTATGTTATAGGCCAAGCTTTTAGCTCTGAAATCGAGCAAATGGGTGAATACGTGGCAAAAGAGTTCAGGAAGGTAAAAATCAGTTTGTCAGCCTTCGAATTACTTAAGGTTCCTGCCGTAAGGCACACTTTCTTTAGGGTTCTGAATGGGACCCCATCTTCTAACACGATGCAAGAAACCCCAGCCAAGAGGGTAACCTTCGAGGAGCGCAGGAAAGAACAGGAAATGCAAGACAATACCGGAAGAAGGAACATTTTTCCCACAAATCAGTCGGCAAGTAGATACATTGAAAAGGAGCCAAAAAGGGCTAGTAGATAGCCTCCTAAGGACCAGCAATTTAAGCAAACCAAGGATACGGGCAGTGATAGGAACAAAGGTCAAATAGCTCAAATAGACACACCTGTGGGCATCCTCCAAGGGAGACCAGAAACTCCCCCTTTCCTGACTACCATTAGGGTCTTTGGGAAGAACTTGCACAACTGTCTGCTCGATTCAGGCGCATCTACCAACATCATGCCCTTGGCCGTATGCAAGGCTCTTGGCATCACCCTCACGCCTTCAAAGAGAAAGGTGACCTAGCTGGACAAAATAGAGATCAACATCATGGGTGAAATAAATCGCATCCCCATGCAAATTACTGCGGACCCCCGGATACAGCAGGTCGTTGATATCCAAGTGGCAAACATTCCCGATGCTTATGAAATTATTTTGGGGAGGGAGTTCACCAAGGGGTTGAATGGATACACCGCCACAGACCTTTCTCATATGTGGCTGTCGTGGAAGGGGTTGCCAAATCAAATCTGTATCAACCGTGAACCCCGTATGAAGTATATGATCACGGAATACAATAATCTCAGCGAGGTATTGTTCGCCGAGACCGATTTAGGGAATTATCGCCCTTTTTCTTACCAAAATGAGCTTGAGCTTCAAGAAGAACATACAAATGAAGTATTGCTGGTGTTGTGCAGTCCCTCAGCGGATTCTGTGCAAATGCCCCTAGATACTGAAACATTGATAGAAACAGATAATGAGCCAGGTAAGGAGGATGACTGGGGATTACTCGATGGCTTCCAGGAGTTCATGGGGAAATGCATGAGAGATCAGCTCAATCTAGGAGCTAGAATGAATTTCCAGGATCTCTTATTGCCAAACTGGTGCAGGGTCCATAATGGTGCTCACTCTGAATTTGATTGTTGCCTATGCCAAGAAGCAGTGGAGCATGTTAAGAAAGTTGATGCTCCTCTGACAGAAACACCAAAGGAGACACCAGTGGAACTGCCTATTAATCATTTCCCCGAACTGGAAAACCCCCTTAAGATCACAAGGCCCGCCATCTGACCAAAAGGGAACAGAGGCTCAATCAAATCCAAAGATAAGGAATCCTTTGCGTGCTGGACGCTCCGATTTGATGGATCAAAGTCGAGGCAAGGAGCTGGAGCGGGGATCAAATTCATCAGTCCAATGGGTAAGACATTTCTCGCTACCCATCGATTGCAGTTTTATTGCACCAACAACGTAGCAGAATATGAGGCCTTAGTTCTTGGCCTTCTTATGGCCTTAAAGAAAAATGTCAAAGCGCTGCAAGTCTTCAGGTATTCCACAGTGGTAGTTAAGCAAGACAGAAAATTGTACTCCTGTCATGATCAGAGGCTTACGAATTATAGGCACAGGGTTTGGGATCTCTTAGAGGGCCTAGATGCTTTCAACATATAGTTGATCCCTCGTGCTCAGAATCGCACAACTGATGCCTTGGCTCAAGCGGCTAGCACATTACAGCCCCTCTCTTTGTCTGGGCTCAAGAAATTCACTATTGAGCTAACATCCACACCATCGGTCCCAAATAATGTTACTCACCTGCAGGTCTTCAATGATGACAAACACATCCTTCAGTTCATCACAAGTTCCGATGTCTTTGCAGCTTCAATAATTGATGAAGCCGATTCGCAGGAGGCCGAATTGGACATAGAGGGGGTTATCAACCTCAAAACCAACACGATCCCTAGAGGCATGGTTCAGCTGGAGCACATATTTGATTTGGATCAGATCAGGGATCAGGATCAACAAATGAAGAAGGAGGCTATAAGCAACCAGTGCAACGCTCACAACCTGGGAACAGCCGAGGATACCAAGAATGTTTTTATCGGAAAGGTGTGCATGCCTAAGGAAAAGAAGGGAATCACGGATGCGTTATGAAGATATCATGACGTGGTGGCATGGAGTTACGAAGATTTAAAAACTTATGACACTTCTGTCACTACACACACTATCCCTCTGAAGACAGAAGTGAGGCCATTCTGCCAGCGGCAGTGCCCTATCAATGCCTTGCTGGAACTTATTGTTTACAAGGAAGTACAAAAGCTGCTTTCAGCAAGAATTATTTTTCCCGTCAGGCACTCCACATGGGTGGCCAACTTGGTCCCTGTCAGGAAAAAGAACGGAGAGACTAGATTGTGTGTGGATTTCTGTAATCTGAACCGCACCTCAGAGAAAGACAACTATCCAGTGCCCTCGCTGGATGAAGTGCTGCAAATTGTCAATGGCTCCCAGATGATGTCGTTCCTCGATGGGTACTCCAGGTATAATCAGGTAATGGTACAATACGAGGATCGCCACAAGACCGCATTCACCACTAAGTGGGGGACGTTTACATACAGAAGAATGTCGTTCGGACTCATCAACGCTGGCGCCACTTTCCAACGCGCCATGGATATCACCTTCAAAGACCTAATTAGCAAATACATAATCATTTATATGGATGATTTGACCGTATTCTCTAAGAAGCGGGGTGATCACGTCTCTGACTTATGCAAGGTATTTGAGAGATGCAGGGAATTCAGGATTTCTCTCAACCCCAAGAAGTGCATTTTCGGAGTAACTGAAGGCAGGCTGCTCGGACACATCATTTCAGAGCAAGGAATCTCCATTGATCTTGAGCGTATCGAGTCCTTACTCAAGATTCAACCCCTAGGCAGTAAGAAGGAATTAAAATCTTTCTTTGAAAAGATTAATTTTGTCCAAAAATTCATCACAGGTTTTGCGGAGATCATCAAACCTCTCAACGCCATGCTCAAACAGGACGCCAAAGTTGAGTGGACGCCGAATGCCAAACAATCCTTCGAAGAAATCAAATGGGCCATTGCTGAGGCACCTGTATTAGTTAGCCCAGATTATCTAAAGCCATTTTACATCTATTCATTTGCTTCAGAGCATTCATATGCTAGTATGTTGACCCAAAAGGACGATGAAGGAAATGAGCATCTGATCACCTTCATGAGTGCTCCCCTCAAAGATGTTGAATTGCGTTACCACAACAGAGAAAAGCAGGCATACGCCCTCGTCAGGGGAGTAAAGAAATTTAAACACTAAATTCTACATAACAAGGTGTTCGCTATTGTCCCCGACCCAGCAGTCAAAACGTTGCTTATGTAGAATGAATTGAGCAAACGAAGGGCTAAGTGGGTCACCCTGCTCCAATAGTATGATATGGAAATCTAACCGATGAAATTGGTACGAGGGCAGGCACTCATTCGTACAATGGCCGAAATAGTAGCAGAGGCTGGACCTGAACTCACGGTACAACAGTATCAGCTTGAAGATGTCTCCCCAGGAGAATGGTACCAAGATGTCGTTTATTATCTACTGAATCATAAGTGTCCGTCGTATCTGCAAGGGGTCCAGAAGAGGGCCCTGAGATTGAAAAGTAATGGTTATATGTTACATGGTTCCATTCTCTATAAGAAGAATCATGAGGGCGTTTATCTAAGATGCCTTGGCAAGGAGGAAGTAGAATGCATCTTGAAAGAGTTTCACAATAAATTTGGTACGGGCCATGGCTCGGGTTCTTCTACGGCACATCAGATATTAAGGGCAGGGTATTACTGGCCAACCATCTTCAAGGATGCCCATTGCCATGTTCGTTCATGTCATACGTGCCAGACCGCCGCCACCAGGGAGAGGAATGCTCCTGTCCCACTGCAGCCCGTGCTGGAGGTAAGGCCTTTTGCGTAATGGGGTCTCGACTTCATTGGTCTGGTAAGCCCTCCATCATCTGCGGGACACAGGTACATTCTTACCGCTACTGATTATTGTACTAGATGGACGGAAGCAATAGTATGTAAGCATTGCACAACTGAAGTAATTACTGATTTCTTAGAAAGTTTCATCTTAAATCGCTTTGCTTGTCTGTATGCTTTGGTATGTGATAATGGACCTGCATTTGCTTCATTAAAATTTGCTAGCTGGGCATTTGACTATGGGATTGCCCTCAAATTCTCATCCAATTACTACCCTCAGGGCAATGGCTTTGCCGAATCCACAAATAAGAATTTGATTACTATGATCAAGAAGTTGCTAGATAGGAATCCCAAGGACTGGCATACCCAGCTCTGTTTTTCCCTTTGGGATGATTGCACCGGCCACAAGGATGCCCTTGGTGATTCTTCATTCCACCTTATCTATGGCCTTGAGCCTATATTCCCCATCCACCTGAAGATTCCTACTCTCCAGTTCATTAACAATTTTTATGAGGGAGGAGATCGTAGGGAAGCTCGATTAGCCGAGCTCTTACATTTAGAGGAAGTCCAAAATCGCGCAATAGAAAATTTTGCCAAGCATTAGGGCATAGTTAAGAGATGGTTCGACCACCGAGCCAAGATCAAGGCCTTTAGAATTTTAGATTTGGTCCTATATTGGGACAAGGCCCATGAAAAGAAAGGGGGACACAACAAATTCGACAAGCTCTGGCTTGGCCCCTTTCAAATAGCCGAGATTTTGGGAGATAATGCCTTCTACCTAAAGAACTTAACCGGTGAAAACGTCACGTTGCCAGTCAACGGGCAGCACCTGAAGCATTAATTCCAGGCTTGAGCTATTTCGAACTCTTCGTTGTAAATACCTGTGCATAGGTTAGGATAGTTGCTTTCTTGCTTGTTTGCTTTCTGTTCGTGTCACCTATTTGCTTTCTCCCTCCCGCTAGTTTTGTTTCAGAAGATGTATCCTGCTCCTTTGCGGTGGTCGTGCTTGCCTAAAAAGTGGTCCACTTTGCTGTCCATTCTTTGTGTTCTCTGGCTAAACATTCACTCTAGACTATCGGTCTTTGCAGAGCTATCCGTGAATGATTTCCTTGTCTGAACTCTGCCCAGAACTTGACCCTTCACCAGATCTTCTTACCCGCATCTCGGATCTTGCACAAATTACATAATGATAAATTTTGAAGGACCGTACTATGGTTGTTATGACACCTTACTGAGTGAAAAAATCTTAAGTCTACTCCAATGACCACTGCAGTCTCAAACCCATTGTAGGCTTCAATGCTTACCCGGTCAAACTAAATGGTAAAAGAGAAATGAAATATCAAGGCAAAAAATGAAGAAAAGAAAATCTAAAATAAATAAATAAATAAATGACCGTACGGGTGTTCAGACAACTTTACCGGGGCTATGGATGCCCGGCCGGCAGTAGAGCAATATCCATGAGATTGTAGCGATAACTCCGCCGGGGCTATGGACGCCTGACTGGTAGCGGGGCAATGTCCAGGTTACTTTTGGTGTTAGGCAACTTATGTAGCTCACTCGGTTGAAGTGTTAACCTTGGTTACTATCCCTAGGAAAGGAATGAACTCACTTCACACACTGTCAAGATGCCATGTAAGCTGACCTAATTAAGGATCTCGTTCTCCCGGATTCATCCTTGGAAGCCACTCCTGGTCTGCGAAACCAGAGATTCTGGGTCCTCAATGAATATTTATCCCTAGAACACTCCGGAGCATTCCCCAGCAGAGTCGCCATTTGTTGTGCCCTTAGCACACATGCCCCGTTCGGAATAGGGACCCTCTTTTCTTTCGCCTTGTCGGGTCTTTTGGGGCCGCCTCGTTTTGCGTGGCCCTCTTTTTTTTTATGTTTCGCATGGTCGATGTCGCTCCAAGGTTTCATCATAAATCAACCATGCCTTTGATTTTGGGTTTTTTGCTACCTTCCAGGAGCCTCGGGGGTCTCTTCGACATTTTGGATCTGAGCGGCCCTAGGCCCCTGCGGGCCCGGGCCTCCAGGGTTCCCTTGTCGGACTTCTCCCTTGCGTTTGCCGCCCTTTGCAGCACTCCTGGGGCGTATTTCCGCCCCTCGGTGCCCGCCCTGCCGTCTTCGGTTGGAGTTCCAGCGAGATCTCCCGGGCGGCGCTTTCTCCTCCGGGCCCCGGTCCCCGGAAGTCCACCCCCGGACTTCTGTCCGGGGATTGCCATCTGCAATGGCAAGCCTCTGGTGGCATCCCGGCCGCCGGGCCCCGCCTTGGCTTTCTCCTCTATGGGTTTGTTTTCACCATCTGCCGCAGGACTTGCCAGGCCCGGCCTTCCAGAGTTCCGTCCTCGGAACTCTGTGACGGTTCCGCCGTCGTCGTCTACGGCGGAACCCTGCCGGTGTCCTGCCATCCGGGTCTCGGCCCGACCTTCGTTGCCGCCGCTTAACAACGTGCAAATCCTTCGGCAGCGAACCTCCGATTGCTGTCCGCCCTTCGGACCCCAGAGTCTCCCACGCCGCCGCCGACCCAATTTGAAATCCCACCAACTTTTGGCGCAGCTGTACCAGACATTTAATGTGGGCATTAATGGCAGTTGGGGTATAAAATGCCCAACCCACCAATGTCATTTTCACAGACCGAGTTAAGGTGAATTGCAAAGCCGAGCATCCGGAGCCCATCACGATTGATAGCATCATGACCATCGCCATTAGCTTCACTCCGTCGATTCCTAGTGGATTCCGCATCACCCCGCTACGCGCTTTCGAGGTAGGCCATCTCCGCTTGCCCTCCCGTGTTTTTTCATCATTTTGGGGATTTAAATGAATTAAACAAATGGTTAAAATAAAACAAATAAGAAGAGGACTCAATTGCGCCCCTAACCCATGTGTTAAAAAGTGACAAAACTAATGGGTTTTCCCTCCCTGCCGATTCAGAGCTTGCCCCTTACGCAGCCGTTCTTCGCAAAGGGCGACGGGCCCCCTCGGGCCCAGTCCCGCCTTTCGCCGTCCCATTTCAGAGTATGGTTGCGTGCCGGCGGCGGTCCTCCTAGCCAGGCCTGGGTCATTGGGCTTCCGCCCCGGGGATGCCGATTGCATTTCGCTACCCAAGCCACCTTGCCTCCCAACCTCCGGCTCACGGCGCGCGCCTTGCCATGAAATTGAAACTAGGTTGTCCTCCATTTGTGTGCTCGGGCCCAGGGCATCAGGGTTCCGTGGCCATTTTTCTGCCGATGGGCCAGGCGGGGCCTCCACGGCGAGGTCGCATCTGCCGCCCGCCCTCCGGATCCCGGGCTTCTGTTGGCTGTCTAAATCTTGTCGGGCTCCCCTTTGCCGTGTGACCTTCCGGGCCCGGCTGTCCGGAGTTCTGTCTCCGGAACTCCGTGACAGTTCCGCCGTCTTCCACAGCGAAACCCTGCCGACTTCCCGCCCGCTGGGCCCCGACTATCTGTCCACCACCGTCGTTCAAACCGCCGCAAAACTCATGAAGCGGCCGTCACCCCACGTTGCCCCGCCTCCCGGGCCCTGGGAGCCTCCTCACTGTCGTCGCCCGAACATTGCACATATATTACGGCGGCGTCCAGCTCTCCTCTGCCTTCAACATCCGGGCCCCAGGCCTCCCTTCGCCGCCACCATTGGAACCATTGCTGAAGATATCTCACGGTGGCCGACGCGATGCGTCCTCCCAGCCCTCGGGCCTCGGAGGTCCTAATGCCACTGGGCCTAAATGGCAGACATCACATCGGCCGCCTTTTCGCCGTCCATGCCCCGGGTTCTGGACTTCCTCCGCCAGGTTTCCGTTGTCTGTCGGCCGTCTCCGTGTGCCTTCTCCTGCCGGCTTTCCGGCCTAAAATCTCTGGTGCCCCTTTGGTCCACCCAAACTAGCTCAAAACCACAATCTGACTTCGACCTACGTCCTAAATCATGCTGTTCTCCATCATAAGCCTCTCAGAATTCTAAAATTTGGCCAAGGGGGATCTCTAAGAGCTTTCAGTCGCATTCTCCCTTCCTAACAGCATTCCTGCCATGGAAGTCTGGCCCTCCGGGCCCAGATTGTCCAAATGCCCCGAAATGAAATAGATAACATCTGGAAACAAGATTTATGATGTATTTGATTAATCCTTAAGATGATATGCTAAAAATATGTACTAACATGAATTCTTTTAATGTTTGTCATGCTGACTTCGCCCTTTGCTTGTAGGATATATGGAATCGGCTGCAGGAACTTCAGGGGCCTCCGTCGAAAAGGACAAGGGCAAGAAATCTGGGAGAGCCGCTCGGGGAAAAGACGATAAAGATCAGATGAAGTTTCAGTTCCAAGGTGAGCCGCTCCAGTCAAAGGTCTCGACCGACTGGAAAAAAATCTCAGACACTAAGATTGGCCAAGTGGACATAGATGAGTTCACCCAGAGGGTCAAGGTCGACCCTAAAACAAAGAATTCTAGATTAATACGTCAAAGTGGAATCACCAAGGTTGCTGACTTCCCTCCCTATCTGGTGGCACCCGAACTCATAATGGCTTGTCGAGAAGCCTGCTAAATGGACACCAGGATAATTGTGGACAAGGAGGGGAACATCCTCACCGACATGTCGCCAGAAGGAATCACAAAAACATTCCACATTCCCACATTCCCACACATGGAGGTCCCCACTTTGAAACAGTGCTAGGCGGCGTGGGATGCCAATCCGTTGGGCTGCAAGAAATCAATTAACCTTTACTAGCTTAAGGAGAAATGGGGCAGCACTGCAAAGGTTCCCCAAGAGCTATTCCATAGTGACTTCCATGAAGATTATCATGACTTGATCACCATGCTAAGCAGGGTCATGGGTCTCCCAACAGCTGCCTATTTCTAGGAATGGATGGCCTATTACATTGAGAAAATCCTACGAGGGAATGAAGACGTTAACACCAAGACCTCATTCGACTAGGGAGGCATCATCAACAACTGCTTCCACGAGTAGTTTGTAAATGTTAAGAAAAGCTCCAACTTTTACATGACCTCCTACCTGGTATACTCCCTGGCAGGACAAAGACAATACAGTGGTCTATTTGTGGCGCCAGACCAGGGGCACAGGCGAGGGCTCAAGCCATTCAACAAGTACCCTCAGCTTCAATACAGCAACTTTAAGAAGGAGTACTGCCAGGTCAATGACGCCTTCATTGGCCACATCATTAGATTGATCATCGGGGACTTCAAAAGAAGGGTCTACCACAGTGCTAGGGCACTCCTGAAGGAGTATGCCTTCCTATATATCCAGTTCCCCAAGTTCACCTACATCCGTGCCCAGGGATTCACGAAACGGCTAAACAAGTTGCCAAGATACCCTAATGACAGGATCATTCTCCTAGAGCTTTCCCAGCAGCTCTAACACATTTAGATGGTCTTCGGCAACAAGCATGTAGTAGGGATCCCCTATCCCATCACCCTCGGCTAGGGCCTGTATTGACTACAGACATCCCAATGCGCCAGCAACTCTAAGAAAGAGCTTAAAGAATATAACTTTGATTGGTACATGGCTCGCTCGCGAATGGACCCACATGGCCATGTCAGGAAGGTGCTAGGGCCGGCATATGCTCACTAATACCACATCGAAGACTTCTGGGCAAACTGCCAAGATGACAAGGAGGTCCGCTTGAGGCACTACATGCGCATGACCGTGCAGTTCCTAACGAGGGTGCAACTGTTCCAGGTGCCAGACCAGCTCGAGGAATATGAGTCTACAATCATGCACCCAAGGTACCCCGCAGTTGCCAACTTGGCAATCCCCTCCATTGACTGGGATGAACAAGAGGTCAATGACCTAGATACCATCACCCAGCCAATCATAGCTCGCACTAAGGAGTGGGTTGATGGGTGGGTGGCGCAACTGAAACAACAAGGGGTGGTCCTAACATATGAGGTGCTCAAGAACGAGCCAAGCGCCACGAAGGATGTCGCTGCCACTACATCAGCTGGTGAGACTTCCAAGTCTCCTCTTCTCACCAAGTCCCAAAAGAGGAAAGGAACAGAGATGACACAATCTGCGGACCCTAAGCAGCAAGCGAAGAAACACACGGGAGGCTAATCTCCCAAGAGGCTCAAACAGGTAGTGACTACAATAGAAGTGCAGCCTCCCTTGTTCCTTCCTCCCCCGACAGGTGCGCTACTCGCCTCTCAGGCCGCAATCGCCTCATCTCCACAGGCGGTAGACATTTATGTCCATCTTGCCTCTTCGCCCCCAGCCGGATCAATAATTAACGTCGATTCCTCTTTTGACATGATCACTTCTCCTTCCTCTACCACCATGTCACCCATTACCTCCCTGCCTCTGGCAACAATAGCATCACTTGTTCCCCTCTCCATTGTACCTGAGGCTATTATGCTGCACCTACAGAGTCTTCCCCCAAGCTCTCGCAGATCTTAATGGACCCTGCTCTCCAAGCAGCCCTTACCGAAGCCCTCACAATAGCTCAACCTTCACAACCGCCCACAGGGCCGCCAGCCATGGAGGCCATAATGGAAATATCAAAAGAGTTGGAGGAATGAGAGCAGGAAGCCTCAAGGTCTATGGAGGAAGAGGCCGATGAATATCATGAGCATCCCGAGTACGAGCATTGAACCATCGACAAGGTGGCTTATGAGGAAGAAGAGACAGGCTCTTCTGAGAGTGGGGATGAAGAGGATGGCTCAGGTGACAAGGAGATCATCCAAACATTTGATGAGGACCTTTAGGAGGAGTCGGCTCAGCAGCCGAAGGATGTTGGGGAGGAGGCAGAACAACCATCACATGGTGAAGAGGGACAGGCGGGGGAGGAGCAACCTGAAAAGGATATCACTGAGGCCGAGACCCATGTTGTGAAGAGAGCCAAGGTTGCGGCTGCTAAAGAGAAGAAAGAAGAGGCAGAAAAAGAAGAAGATCCCACCTGGGTATTGTCCACCAAGCTTCTCGTCAGGCACCTCGTATTCTTTCAAGACTCTAACAAGGAGGAGGAAGCTACTAAAGAGAAAGAGGAGCCCCAAAAGGAGAAAGAGGCTGAGGTCTTACCTTTGATGGAGGGGGCTGAGGGCAGCCATGATGCACCCAGGGATAAATTCGCCATGCTCGACTGGTTGGAGAAACAGCTTGAAAGGGCAACCCTAGTGCTAAAGGACCCAAGGTTGAGATTGGAAGCCATCTTGGCTCGATCCCTGACCACAATGAAGAAGGAGAAGAAGCCTAAGGTCCGTTCCAAGATAACCATGGATGCTTCTGGCTCCCGAGCAACACAAATAGCAATGCCAACTGTTGGCCAAATCGGGGTGAGTTACAGTATCTCCACCATTGACTTGGGGACAACAACCAGAGAGCAGAAGGTTGAACATCTAGAGGAGTCGGTGGCCACGGTGGTGCACCTGATCAAGCAAGACAAGGTCACCAAGGATGAGCTCAAGGTGCAGGTTGTTGCCCTAACTGATTACATCTAGCAGTGGTCCTCAGTGGATGACCTGCCCACCACCTCTACAGCCACACCGCAGTTACTCTCCAAAGGACAGATAGATAAACTAGAGAGGAGGAAGAACTTGGAGAGGACCACTGGGGATTAGTTCCAACAGGTCATAAGCATCGAAAACGTGGGAATTAGCTTGGCTGTGCAGATAGCCAACAAGTTCCTGGACCTGATCCAGTCCCTGGAAAGCACAAGGAAACTCTGCACTAATTTCCCTGCAATCTATGACTCCACCTTCCCGAGAATTGAAGCCATCCTTCAGATGCCAGAGAACACATGGGAAAAAAAGCTAGGGCTAAAGAAAGAAGATCATTGGCTGGTGGACGTGTGGCACAGAGATCTCATCAACTGGAAGGACAGGTTGGAGCAAATCCGGGGCAGAGTGGATCCAGACATTGAGTGGATTAAGGAAATCCGAGCGGAATGTACCGAGTATCTTAAACTGATGGCGGGCTATGATATTCCCACGGTGCAAATGGATGCCGAGAAGGTCAAGTCATATTTTGAGGAAAAAATGAAGGACGAGATAGCTAGAGAAATAACAACGGAGTTCCTGAGTTATGCTGCTCGCGCCTTCGATCGATTAGAGCTTTTCAGAGACCAAGGCTCGAAGTATGACGAGGATTGGATGTGGCTGGAAGAGAACCCTAAAGAATGGAGCTATCAGGCGTTAAGATGCGAGATCCTCGAGATCGACAAGCTCCAAGCGGTTATCCTCAAATATATAGAACACGCAGCTTCCGAGGAGCAAGAAGACAGCCCAGCCAAGGAAGAAGACCGCCCTGAATAGTAGCTATAGCCAAGAGGACAGCAATTAGCTACAGGACGAAAGAGCAATAGTGTCACCCACTAGATGACGAAATAGGGAAGGGATAGAAGATGTTTTTAAATTGTAAATCTATTTGGGGGTAGGTGAAACCCTATTTTGTAATGAATCTTGGCCACACAATTGTAATGAATCTTGGCCATTCATTTAACTTTTGGAAAACTATAAATAGAGCACTCCCCTCATTTGCAAAGGGAGAGTTGAGTTGTTGTAAAGGCATGCTGCAGAAATTTATAAGAAATATCATTGACTTGGTGTATTTCCTTGATTTCTCTCTTGTCATTTGATTCATTATCCAATTTCACATGTTTAGCTTAGATCTCATGGTTGTTTAGTTAGCTGTTTACTTTATTTTGGATAGATTTTAGGAATGTAGTTGGCTGATTGTAAAAATTCCTACTTTGTTGATGATCCCTTAGTCCATACTTTTTGCTGTTTGCTGAAGGTAGATAGTTGTGCAAAGTTAGCCTGGACTTGATTTGAAGCTATCCCAAACATTTATCTTTAATTCATGCATGTATGTGGTGGATGAAGGATGAAATATCTGTAGCCCTTAGAAGATAGCACAATTTACATGATACTGTGAAATCCCTGGTCAAGTGGGATATTGTTTTAAGGAATTGTCTATTGCAGGGACTCCATTGTCACTATTCATTGCAAGCTTCAAACTTAGGAACTTTTTCTTCCCTTCACTCTTTTTCCACCTTTTTTTTTAGAAACTGAATAATACCAAGGTTCATTGCACATTGTAAAGCCAAACCTAACAATTAAAATGGAGTTCAAGGCTGCTGTTTGAACCTACAGCTGATGCATGTCAACTTCCCATCCTAGGGATTCCATTCGAAGATCCAACTTCATACTTTATGTACACACTTTGTATTTTCTTTAAGACCGCCTTGTGATTCCAGCAAATCACATCAAACTACTGAGGTATCTAAGCACTGTCATGACCTGACATCCGAGAGACCTTGGGATAGTGTTCTACAATTCGATTGTGGGAGATTGTCTTTCAAGAGAGGTAGTGCACCTACGCACTGCCTGTGTTGAGAAGTGCATAAAAACACCATCAACATACAGCTCAACATTAATGAAGCTACATGTTTTACTATATATGACTTCTTCCAATGCATTCACTTTCCATTTATGACACAGTTTGTACACCGATATAAACTGTAAAGGATATTTTTGGCAACAACGAAAACAAATGATCTTGCTCAATTTGTTCGTCTCCCATCCTTTTTTATATATTCGAGCCATCAATTTGACCAGTTAGCTTGCTCCACTTCAAATAGGATATTCCTTCGGCATAAAATATGTGAAAACTATATCAATCAATATATTTAAAATGGAATAAATTAATATTTAGAATATATAATAAAATAAAACGATTTAGAATTTTCATAGGAAATATCATAAATTACTAGGTAATATTAAAAATAAGGTAAATTATTTTCTAGAATAAAATAAAATATTAAGATTTATAATCTACATAGGAAATCTCATAAATCATGAGTTTATAACTATCAATAAATTATTAGTGGTTTGGTCATTATGATTGAAAGAAAAGATAAAATTAGCTAAAAAGTGACACAATTTTATACTTCCATTCATATATAAAATGAATTATAGTAACTTTTTTTAATGGAAGTAATTTAGAATTGGTGAAGTCCTTCGTACACACTTAAATAATGACCATCTACATAATGAATCATTTTATATTCATGATTAATAATCTAAATCTCAAACAATAGTTAATAGTAAAAACATGCCAATGTAAATTTTTCCTAGAAATTGTTAGGGAACATGGTCCTATTTTGTGTCCCTTTAAATTTGAAAATATATGGTTTGAGGATTAGAATTTCCTAGACCTCATCAAACACTGGTGGTCATATTACAATCCTGGTGGATCAAAGATGTTTAACATTGTGACGAAACTAAAGTCAGTTAAACAAAACCTGAAATTGTGGAACAAAGAAAGTTTTTAAAGCATTTTCGAGGAAAAAAGGAAGATTGAGGAGGATTTGAAAAATATTTCTAAAAAGATAATCAAGGATGACGTAGATGACCATAACTTTCTCGAAGAAAAAGTTCTGCTCAGCAAATTTAATGACATATTGTCCAAGGAAGAAATCTTTTTGTTCCAAAATTCCAAGGAATTGTGCTTAAGGGTAGGGGATAAGAATACCAAATTATTTCACAATTCCACAAAGGTGAGTAGGGAAGTCAATAAGATTACTTGTATCAAAACATCGGATCTTTGGACTCTAGTGAAGGTAGATGATGTTAAGGAAGCCATAGTGGACTTTCTTCAAAATGTATTGAATGATTGAGATGGCTCCAATCTCGAGGATCAACGTGATCTCCTTGAAGGAATCCAAAGGTTTGTTAGAGAGACATAGAATGAGATGCTAAATGGTAAAATAATGATACTTGAAGTTAAAATGGCCTTGTTTCAGTTGCATCCCGACAAAGTGCTTGGGCTAGAGGGTTTCCTAACAGGATTTTTTCAAAAATGTTGGGATATCATTGGAGATGAGGTATCGAAGGTGATTGAGGACTCTAGAAGTTTTGCTTGCATTCGCATGGAGTTGAACAACACTTACATTTCACTAATTCCAAAGAAGGAGAGGCCTGAATTGTTGGAGGATTTTTGTTTGATCTCCCTTTGCAACAACTTCTACAAGATTTTAGCCAAAGTGATTGCAAACCACCTCAAAAAAAAATTTCCAGACATCATCTAAGAGGAGAAAACATGATTTGTACCTGGTAGATCTATCTTGGATGAGGTCATTGTAGCGCAGGAAGTCATCCACTCAGTGCAAAAGCTAAAAAGTTCAGCTATGTTAATAAAATTGGATATTAGAAAGGCCTAAGATTGGGTAAATTAGAGATTCTTGTTCAAAGTAATGGAGGCCTTTGGTTTTCACAAGAGTTGGTTAGATTGGATCTTTGGTTGGATTACTTGTCCAAGATACTTAGTGCTACTCAATGGTTCTCCAGAAGGTCTTTTCAGTGCTTCTCGTGGCCTTCGGCAGGGAGACCCCCTTTCCCCTTTTTTATTCATAATAATGGTCAAGTCCCTTAGTAGATCAATCTGTTGGGACCTCCAAATTTTGGCTAAATTTTGAGGGCCCATGTAAAATTTTGCCTAATGCACTCAGAAGTACCTAGTAGAATAGGCCTAAATGGACCAGTTTGAGAGCCTATAATTTTGTACCCCTTGATTATCATGAAAGATAACTTTGGGGAAATGTTGAACACCTATTGGAGATGCCATATGTCCATTTTCAGCTTCCATTGAATAGTTTTAATAAGTTTTTCGCGCCCTTGTCTGGAGGTCCAAAAGTTTGCTTTATGTTTGTAGCTATTTAAACTTTCTAGGTAGGCCATCTTTGAGGTGTTACAATTTTGCACCAGTTGAATGTCAAGCCCCACCAATACTTTTTCATGATTCTTTGCACCTAAATGAAGCCCCTTGTCAGTTGGCATAGCCCTGTGAATCCATTTGTCAAGTTTCCCAACTTGTTTTTGTTTACAAAAAGTTCAGATTTGCAAATTGAACTATGTAAATATACAGAAAGTGGCCTCACATTTGAATTTTTATTTTGCAACATGATGACCCACATGTTAAGATGAATGGTCTATGTGATTCTCTATATGTTTACCTACCACTTTTCTAGTTTGTTGGCCCCCAGCTCCTCATTTGCTATTTTTTCAAAGCCCATTCCAAATTGACTTCTTCAGGGTTTCAGAATCAGCATTTCCAGAAAAGTCTGAGAAGGAAACTTCGAGGATTGGTAGTTTTCACCTCATGAATCATAATAAACATTTGTTTGATGCTCTGGATTATTTGTATAACATTTTACCAGAGTGCCAGTTTTCAGGGCTTAGGGAAGTGATTTAATCAGTTATTTAAGCTAGTTTCAGAGGCTACTTAAGTGGTTTTGATCAGAATCCGGGGATGTCAAAATTCAAATCTAAAGGACAACCACTTAGTTTTCCAAATTGAGAATGTGTCTAGTTGAATTTTTATGGTATTTCAATGGTCAGTTGTCCAAAAACAAAAAAAAATAGTCAGGCCCACATTGGACCCGACATGCCTTGCACAGTGGTGAAAATGTAAGTGTTGCATTGTGGAAAATACTCCAAAATAATTATTTTGAAAAAAGCAGCACATGGAGGGATGCACAATTATGATTTCCTTCAAGATTTAAAATTCACAATGAGATCCACTCTCCAAAACTAGTTTGAAAGTGTTGACATCAAATGATTAAAGATATTGATCACAGGTGCCAATGCTAATATGGTAAATGAATTGTTTTGATCAAATGCTTTGAAGAGATGGTATTAAAGGAAGAAATATGATCACTCAAGAAGGAAATGTGTCTGAAACTTGCATTGAGCACATTTTTTTTTTAATAAGGTTTAGAATGTAAAAAGTGTTGAGCGTGCCAAAAATGAAATCATATATAATCCACACAACACAGTCTGTGATGTGAAAAGATTGATGAGAAGATGGTTTTTTTATTTTGTATTACAAGGTGCCATATCTCATTGGCCTTTTTCTATTGTTGAAGGAAGAAATACGAGAGCACTTAACTAACTTTGTGCAGCATGCAAAAGAATCCTTTTTGCAGCTATATAGACAACTGTGGAGTTGATTATCTTTATTAAAGTAGTGGTTTTATTCCAAAATTAGCAGACTTAGCTTTGGAGATATCAATAATGATTTTTTCAATAAATGTATTAATGATGAGAGACTATGTTTAGCTAATGTGCAAAGGCAAGAAAACAAAATTGATGAAGTTGCTCTAGTGGGAGGCTCTACCTGGATCCCAAAGATACAAAAACTAATTAAGGGTGTTTTGCACAGAAGAATGATGTTCTACTATTATAGTCACCATCAAGATTACAAAAGGGGGCGCCACATGCTGAAAAAGGTCAGTCATCATCCCATGACCGTAGCATGCATTTTAAAGGAGGAGTATTTTGCTACTATGCCTATTAATCCCTCAACAACCCTTTGCATGCTTGAATATTTTGTATCACTGAAAGCTAGAGACATGGTAGGGAAAAATGGTATTAGGGTTTCCTGATTGTAAGGATTCTCATCAAATTTCTTGTTGTCATTACCTAGATTTTCACAAGAGGAAGAACAATCAAATATTTGGTGCACCACATCTTGAAAATGCTATAAAATTGTATTGCAATGTATGGTGCAAGAACCATGAAATGTTATGATGCAAGAGGCATCACCATTGAGATAACTGAAAGAGCCATTATGTATTGCAAGATATGTACCTTGAAATAACTAGATGGGGAAACCATCACGTAGTAGGGTTTTTATCCATGTAACACAACATAAGTAGTATATCAGAAACCTCATCGGGAAGTCACCATGTGGGCTAAAGAATGATCAATGTGATATTATAAATAAAATTTTAATACAGTTATAAGGAGTTGATTATTCTGATGAGCGTCATGACCAAAGGGGTTTGCAGTAAAACTAGCAAGATGGGAAATTAGGGCATTTTTGTCAATCTCTCCCATCTCTGATTTGATTCTTCGTCTCCATGTTGCATCTACAATGAGCGAGGTTGGGTCCTTTTCATCGTGCACCATAAATAAGTGTTTCCTTCCTCTCTTGAAAATGGCGATCAACGATGATAAATTAGTTTTTATTGGACATCATTGATTAATATTTGGCTATCCACTTTTTATCAGCAATTGGTGAGACAAGGTTGTGTTGATTTTCTCGGGCATCGCTAATCAAACGTTTTCATTTTCCTTTTATTTGTGATATGCGGTGATAGATGGAGGTGTGGTGGGGCCCATGATTAATATCACTCTTTGATATTTGATGGTTACTTTCGAAAGGTGAATTAAATAAGAGATGAAATATATGTGCATCGAAAAGGAGGTTTCTTTTTCCTGATTTATATGAGAGGGTGAATTAAAACGAGGTCATGGGTAAAATTTATTTTTCCCAATTAATTGCTTAAAGTAAAATATTTTAAAAGGAGTGATTTGCACAAGTAAAATTTATCCAGGTAAATTTTATTTACTCCATGCAAAAGGCAATTATTTTGAAGGTTGTTGAGTAAAATTTTTGAGTCCAACTTTTAAATAAAATATTAAAAGATGAGTGTATGATGGAAAATAATTTTAAAAGGACCTTTTATAAAGTCTGAGTGTTTTATTTTACTGGAGATGAACAATATAATGTGCACGGGAAAATAAAGAGTAGAGCTAGAAGTCTTCTATAGAGAAGAGAATATTTGCAGCCTAAGAGTGAACATGGAAGAATTTTATTCTTTCATAAATAAATATTTTATGTTGTGAACAAAAGTGGAATGACTTGTCTTCCAAGAGAAGAATATTTTTCTTTTACGGGTTAATGATGAAGCAGGAATATAGGGGAAATGATGAATAGTCTCTAGCAAGAAAAGGAGTTGTAGATCAATGAATCAGAATATTCCATGTGTCTTCTTTAGATGAACATTTAGGGTTTTATTTTTCCTTAAGTATTGTTCCTACTCCATTGATTGAGCAGAGGTTTTTTTTGTAATTCATCACATAAAATATTGTAACAAGAATAAAGAAAATTTATCAGTGGTTTTGTTTTAGGTTGGAGTTTATGATACCTTTGTAATTTTGATTGTAAACTAGCATGATAATACTAAGTAGTGCAATTTCAAGACTACTTTCTCTCCTATGTGCTTGTTTTATGAGTCTTGGATATATATAATCTAGGATTATTTTGTTCATTTCCACTAGTTTTTAGTGGTTGTGTGGTTTATTTCTTGCCCATTAATTAAAAGAATTAATATAAGTGTTTGAATGAAGCTGTAGATTCATGTGAAATAATTGCTAGGATGCTAGTAAGCAGTGGTCAGGATATTATGCTGAAATGTTGTAATAGAACATTTCAGAGCTTCATGTAATGTCAGTTTAAAGATTGTTATCAAATTATGTGGATGTTTAAGATGACTCCATTCCAATGAATGAAGCATTGATATAATTGGTTTATTCATGCTATGTTCTATTGGTTGATTCAACAACTAATCACAAATTTAAATCAAATCAAATATCAATCTCAGTTTATTTGTGTGAGGAGTTTAATGAATTACATATCTCATGTTTAAATTAGGCATTACTGTAGAGGTTAGCCAAGCCTTTATAGTATTGTGTGTATTAAGCATCTAAAGGAGAAAAATTTTCTTACAGTTTATTTGGTACTT
This sequence comes from Sequoia sempervirens, assembly GCA_007258455.2. NCBI lineage: Eukaryota > Viridiplantae > Streptophyta > Pinopsida > Cupressales > Cupressaceae > Sequoia > Sequoia sempervirens. The sequence continues at coordinate 381,517,018 of VDFB02281492.1, read as the reverse complement.
CAGCAACCAAGTATCTATAAATATACTATTGGGATCACCCTCCCAGGTTTAACAGAGCCTGAAGTGTAGGGGAGAAAGGGATATTCTATTCACTTCTTGTTTGTTGGCCATATCAACCCGTTGAGTTTGAATATGAGAGTGGCAACTTTTTAGGACTCATTGCATATGTTGATTTTGGAACCAACAGATTGATGACTCTACTAGGGAGAATTTAAGAATATTTTGATAGAAGATCATCTAAGAGTCATCAAAGTTTCAAAATAGTTTGTAACCAAAGATTGAAGATTGTGGAGTCTCTAGTCACATATTGTTATATCATAGAGTTAATAAATTGGTGAATATGGACGTCAGGTCCATATACTTATGCCTAAAATAATTCTTGTTGCTTTCATGTGAAAGAGTGTATGTGTGACTCTCTTGTGGGAGAAAACCCAGAAAGAAATTCATACTCAAAGGAACTTCATATTGTATGAGGTTTTGATCCTCTATGAAAGGAGGTGGCGAGTCTATCAATGAACCTAATAAAATTATAAAGAACATTTCATATCTACAAGTATTTCTAGTCAGGAAGAAGGACTCCTTGTTGCAACATATCTAGGTATTCTTCAGTTTTTTGTTTTCAAGAAAGAAAAATCTATAAGTGAAAACCATACTTGTAAGATTTGAAAATTTTGATTCCCTATTGAGTGATTAAGCTCACTAAGAGAGGGAATAGTGATGATTATTAGACATACTCATGTGTTGCTAAATTTTCAATCTCTATTATGAAGTGAAGTATGAAATTTTTTTGAAGAAATTTATAGAGATAGGAATTTGTATTGAAAAAGCTTAGGATCAAACCATAAAAGAAGTTTGAAATACTTAGTGTAACTATAAAGTTGATTAGAAAAGGCCTCTAAGAGTATAAGAAAATGTATCATCAACCTATTCATCCTAGCGTGTAGCCCCTCTCATGTAATAAAAGAAATTCCAATATTAAAAGGTGCATGGCCATAAGTTTTGATGGCATTTATGGTTACCCTAATGTTATTCCATCTAACATTAGGGAATACTTACAAAAATTTAGTGGTGAGAGGTGTGAATCAACAATTAAGCATATGCAATAATTCAATAATCTGGTGGATGATTATGAATTTGATCATGAGGATATAATCATGAGGCTATTTATTCAGTCTCTAAAAGGAGATTAAAGAGATTGGTTCTTTGATTTACCAGCATGCTCTATTTGTTCTTGGAGTGAGTTTATGACAGTGTCCATGGAGCAGTTTGGTGAAAGAATAAATGCTAGTTCTTTCCTCAATAAATTTATGATCATTGAGAAATAAGAGGATGAGTTGGTTCCCACATTTAACTAGAGATTTTATAAAACACTGAGGGATGTTCCTGAGATTTTGGGACTAAGTGATGTGGTGTGTTTGGTTGTTTATTTGGGAGCTTTTGATAATGAGATGAGCTATCCGTTGAGAGATAAGGATCCTAAAACCTTGCATCAAGCATATGGCATGGCCATGAACATTGAAAACAACTTGAAATATGGAATACAAAGGAGTTATTTTTCTACTAGTGTTTGTTGCCCTGAGACTCTAGATATTGATGAAAGGTGTAAGTCAAAAATTGAAAATGAATGTCAAAACACTTACACTCCTATTATTTCACCTTATACACCATTCCATAATGTTGATCACATAGAGCCCTGAACACATGATCAAGAAGCTTCATGCATTTGTGATCATATGGTCTTTGTTCAAGCCCTCTCTTGCATAAGGAAACACAAAGGAGAATCATCATATAATCTCTATGCAAGATTTATAGATACTCTAGCTATAATTCTTGAGTATCACAGACCTAAAAATTCAATGTGTATTGATTTATTTTATGAATCTTATGAACCATGTTTGAGTGCTCTGCCAAAAGAGTTGAAGCCCGTCAGACTTGACCATGTATGTGAATAATTTTCTCTCTTTGAAAATATTGGAGAGGATCATCAAGAAGCTATCATGTTTTCAACCCATGATGATAATGATTTTGTTGCTCCATATGAGTCAAGTAGTGAGATATCACATGGAGAAGAAGAGAGTAGAGAAAAGGTTGAAAATGTATACCTCAGTGAAGCAAATGAAAGGTGTGGTTTTAGTTATGTTGAAGATTCCACTACCTATCTTCCTATGGGTGACATAAGATTGATCATTTAGTCTGAAAATTTTGAACATAGTTGCAATATTGATTAGCCTTCTTATTGTAGTAATGATGATGGCATTGAGTATGGTAAATTCTTTGTTTATTGTGATTATCCTCATGAAGAAGAGATGGAATCATTTGCTGCAAATGAGAAATGTGTTGATAATGATGGGAATGCATGTTTGTTTGAGAAGGAACAATGTTCTTCCTATGAAGAGTTTTCATAATGTGAGTCAGAGATGTTAACCACTGATGTTGAAAATGTGTTCATCTGCTCTTCTAGTGATTGTTGTGATTTTGAGTGCAATAATGACTTAAAGCAGTTAGAATTGCATGTTAAGGAGGCTGAGGATTTTATGATAGTGATGAATGTGATACAAAACCCTTTATTTGATGAGCCTTTAGCTTCATGAATTGATAAAAGCAACAATCCTTATTGGTGGAGAAATAATCCACTCTTTGGTGAAGACTCTGATGATGCATCTGATATAGAATTGAAATATGGCTTTAAGCGAGTAAAACAACACATTGATAAGCTCTCTCAGGGCATTGCCTATGAGTATTTTACATTTGATATAGATGATACTAATGAGGTTGAGTACTATGATGCCAGCTACTTAGAAGAGTATGAATACTTTCAGTTTCTAGTTCAGCTGGAAGGTGTTTTTATGGAGCATGATAATGGGATGAATAATAAGGAATCCTATTTTCAGTATGAACATGTTTCATATGATGAACATAACACACATGTGTCATGTGGTGATGAAATTTTTTAGTTTATGCCTGACTATACAATACAGAATAACAAAGATTACACTAACAATGTTATGCTCAGAAAAGTTGTAAGAACTATTAGTGGCAGTGTGTGTAATCAGGAAAATTTCAGTAATAACCACAATTTTCTACTTGTAAGAACAATGCTATGCTTGTTGCAATGATATAGCAGAGGTAAATGTGGCTTAAGGGAAATCAATTCCTTCAACAAATTGGTGTTTGGCAGAGGAAAACATTGGTGTTCCTTTTTGTTTGCCTGGGGTCATCAAATATGGTTTAAAATTTGAAGACTCTATCACCCAACATTCTAGCACCTGGTCTGCTCTCCCAGAGATCCAGAATCTCACCATGCCTACAAGGGGCATGTGTCCCCAGTCAGAGCCACTATTGGGGCCTCAAACATTTGGCTAAATTTTGAGGGCCCATTTTAAAATTTTGCCTAATGCACTCAGAAGTACCTTGCAGAATAGGCCTAAATGGCCCAGTTCAAGAGCCTATAATTTTGTATCCCTTGATTATCATAAAAGATAACTTTGGGGAAATGTTGAAAACCTATTGGGGATGCCATATGTCCATTTTCAGCTTCCCATGATCAGTTTTAATAATTTTTTGATTCCCTTGTCTGGAGGTCCAAAAATTTGCTTGTTGTTTGTAGCTATTTAAACTTTCTGGGCATGCCATCTTTGAGGTGTTACAATTTCCAACCAATTGAATTTCAAGCCCCACAAATATTTTTCCATGATTCTCTACACTTTAATGAAGCCCCTTGTCAGTTTGTATAGCCCTATAAGTCCATTTGTCAAGTTTCCCAACTTGATTCTATTTGCAAAAGGTTCATAATTCAAAACTGAACTGTGTAAATCTGCAGAAAGTGGCCTCACATTTGAATTTTTATTTTGCGACCTGATGACCCTCATGTTAAAATGAATGTTTTATTTGATTATCTATATGTTTATCTACCATTTTTCAGTTTGCAGCCCCCTAGCTCCTCATTTGCTATTTTTTCAAAGCCCATTCCAAATGGACTTTTTCAGGCTTTCAGAATCAACATTTCCAGTAAAGTCTGAGAAGGCAACTTTGAGGATTGGTATTTTTCACCTCAGGCATCGTAATACACATTTTTTTGATGCTCTGGATTCTCTTTATAACATTTTACCAGAGTGTCAATTCTGGAGGCTACCTGAGTGGTTTTGATCAAAATCCAAGGATGTCAAAAGTCAAATCTAAAGGACAACCTGCTCAGTTTTCCAAATCTAGAATTTGTCTAGTTGAGGTTTCAGGGAATTTTCAATGGTTAGTTGTCCAGAAATGAATTTTTTTTTATCTGGGCCCACATTGGACCCAACATGCCTTGCCCAGTGGTGAAAATGTAAGTGTTGCATTGTGGAAAATACTCCAAACAAACTGTTTTGAACAGAGCAGCACATAGAGGGATTCCCAATTATGATTTCCTTCGAGATTTAAAATGCACAATGAGATCCACTCTCCAAATGGAGTTTGAAAGTGATTCCATCAAATGGATAAATATATTGATCACAGGTGCCAATGCTACTATGGTGAATGAATTTTTTTGATCAAATGCTTTGAGGAGATGGTATTAAAGGTAGAAATATGATCACTCAAGAGGGAAATGTGTCTGAAACTTGCATTGAGAAAAATGTTTTCTTTAATAAAGTTTGGAATGTAAATAGTGTTGAGGGTGCCAAGAATGAAATCATATATAATCCACACAACACGGTCTGTGATGTGAAAAGACTAATGAGATGAAGGTTTTTTGATCCTATATTACAAGGTGAAATATCTCATTGGCCTTTTTACTATTGTTGAAGGAAGGAATGTGAGAGCACTTAACTAAATTTGTGTAGCATGTAAAAGAAGCATCTCTGTTGCTATAGAGACAATTGTAGAGATTGATTATCTTTATTAAACTAGTGGTTTTATTCCAAAATTAGCAGACTCGGCTTTGAAGATATAAATAATGATTTTTTCAATAAATATATTAATGATGAGAGGTTGTGTTTAGCTGATACATAAAGGGCAGCACACAAAATCGATGAAGTTGCTCTAGTGGAAGGCTCCACCTGGATCCCAAAGATAAAAAAATTGATTAAGTGTATTTTGTGCAAGAATGATGTGTTGCTATTATAGCCATCATCAGGATTGAAAAAGGGGGTGCTACACAAAGGTCAGCAATCATCCCATGACCATAGCATGCATTGTAAAGGAGGATTATGTTGCTATTGTGCCTGTTAATCCCTCAAAAACCCTTTGAATGTTTGAATATTTTATATCATTGAAAGTTGGAGATGTGGTAAGGAGAAATGGTATTAGGGTTTCCTGATTGTAAGGATGCTCATCAAATGTCTTGTTGTCATTACCTAGCTTTTCATAGGAGGAAGAAGAATCAAATATTTGGTGTACCACATCTTGAAAATGCTATAAAATTGTATTGCAATGTATGGCACAACAACCATGAAATATTTTGATGCAAGAGGCATCGCCACTGAGACAATTGAAAGAGGCCATTATGTATTGCAAGATATGTACCTTGAAATCACCAGATGGGGCAACCATCACGCAACAGGGTTTTTCTCCAAGTAACACAACAAAAGTAGTATATCAGAAACCTCATGGGGAAGTCACCACCCGAGCTAAAGAATGATCAATGTGATATTGCAACTGAAATTTAAATATAGTTATAAGGACTTGATTATTATGATGACCGTCATGACCAAAGGGGTTTGTAGTAAAACTAGCAAGATGGGAAATTAGGGCATTTTTTCCAATCTCTCCCATTTCTGATTTGATTCTTCGTCTCCATGATGTATCTATGATGAGTGAGGTTGGGTCCTTTTCATCATGCACCGTAAATAAGTGTTTCCTTCCTCTCTTGAAAATGGCGATCATCGATGATAAATTAGTTTTTATCAGACATCGTTGATTAATATTTGGCTCTCCACTTTTTATTAGCGATTGGCGAGACAAAGTTGTGTTGATTTTCTCAGGCATTGTTGATCAATTTTTTTCATTTTACTTTTATCTGCGATATGCGGTGATAGATGGATGTGTGGTGGGGCCCGTGATTAATATCACTCTTTGATATTTGATGGTTATTTTCAAAAGGTGAATTAAATAAGAGTTGAAATATATGTGCACGAAAAAGGAGGTTTATTTTGCTCGATTTATATGAGAGGGTGAATTAAAATGAGTTCATGGGTAAAATTTGTTTTTCCTGATAAATTGCACAAAGGAAAATATTTTAAAAGGAGTGATTTGCACAAGTAAAATTTATCCAAATAAATTTTATTTACTCCATGTGAGAGGCAATTATTTTGAAGGTTGTTGGGTAAAATTTTTGAGGAACTTTTAAATAAAATATTAAAAGATGGGTGTATGATGGAAAATAATTTTAAAAGGCCCTTTTATAAAGTCTGAGTGCTTTATTTTCCTAGAGATGAACAGTATAATGTGCATAGGAAAATAAAGAGAACAGGTAGAAGTCTTCTACAGAAAAGAGAATATTTGCAGCCTAAGAGTGAACAAGGAAATATTTTATTCTTTCATAAATAAATATTTTATGTTGTGAACAAAAGTGGAATGACTTGTCTTCCAAAAGAAAAATATTTTTCTGTTACAGGTTAATGATGACGCAGGAATATAGGGGCAAGGATGAAGAGTCTTCAGCAAGCAAAGGAGTTGTAGATCAGCAAATCAAAATATGCCATGTGTTTTCTTCGGATGAACATTTAGGGTTTTATTTTTCCTTAAGTGATGTTCCTACTCCATTGATTGAGCATAGGTTGTTTTTGTAATTCATCATAGAAAATATTTTAACAAGAATAAAGAACATTTATCAATGGTTTTTTTTTAGGTTGGAGTTAATGATACCTTTGTAATTTTGATTGCAAATTGGCATGATAATACTGAGTAGTGCAATTTCAAGACTACTTTCTCTCTTATGTGCTCATTTTCTGAGTCTTGGATATATATAATCAAGGATTATTTTGTTCATCTCCACTAGTTTTCAGTGGATGTGTGGTTTATTTCTTTCCCATTAATTCAAAGAATGAATGTAAGTGCTTGAATGAAGCTATAGATTCATGTGAATTAAGTGCTAGGATGCTAGTAAGAAGTAGTGGTCAGGATATTATGTTGAAATGTTGTAATGCAACATTTCAAAGCTTCATTGAATGTCATTTAAAATATTTTTATTAGATTATGTGGATGTTTAAGATGACTTTGTTCTAATAAATGAAGCATTGATCTAAGTGGTTTATTCATGTTATGTTCTATTGGTTGATTCAATAGTTAATCACAAATTTAAATCAAATCAAATATCAATCTTAGTTTGTTTCTTTGAGGAGTTTAATGAATTATATCTCTCATGTTTAAAAATTAGGAATTACTGTAGAGGTCAGCCAAGCCTTTATAGTATTGTGTCTATTAAGCATCTAAAGGAGAAACATTTTTTTACAGTGTATTTGGTACTTCAGCAACAAAGTATCTATAAATATACTATTGGGATCACCCTCCCAGGTTTAATAGATCCTGAAGTGCAGGGGAGAAAGTGATATTCTATTCACTCTCCTGTTCGTTGGCCATATAAACCCATTGAGTCTGAATATGAAAGAGTGGCAACTCTTTAGGACTCATTGCATCTGTTGATTTGGGAACCAACACTATGAACAAAGCCTGGAGCAGTAGTCTAGTAGAAGGGTTGTAGGTCACCAACAATGTCACTGAAATCACACATCAATAGTTCATAGTTGATACCATGATGTTTGGTAATAGCCAAGAGAAGGAAGCCAAAAATTTCAAAATCATTCTTGAAAAGTATTGCTTGGCCTCAAGGAAGGAGGTGAATATAGCTAAATCAGAGATATATTTCTTCAACACCACTGCTTGCAAAGAAGCAAAGAATCTCAGGACTTTGAAATTTAAAAAGGGTTTTCTATCGTGTAAATACTTGGGGCTCCAATTAGCGAAGGGTTTACAACCAGGTAACATATAGAAACCTCTAATTGAGAAAGTAAAAAGAAAATTGGAATCTTGGAAGAGTTGCTACCTTTCTTGGGTGGGTAGGCTCACTATGCTCAAATCAGTTATCGTTTCCCTTCCAAACTATATGATCTCCTACCTCCTGCTCTTTATTGAAGCAAAAAAATCCCTAAATAAAAAGATGAAAACCTTTTTTGGCAAGTCAATTCTGCTCAGCGTAAGTTCCCTTTGGTAAAATGGAAATGAAATTTTGAATGGAAGGAGGCTGATGGGGCAGGGATGAGAAATCTACTTCTTCAAAATAAAGCGTTGGGAGCTAAATTAGTCTAGGCATTATATATAAAATAGGACCTTAGGTGGTTCACGATTCTCAGGGCTAAATATTTGGATGATGACCCCCACAACATCTTCACCTTGAGATAAATTAGATATTAGAAAGGCCTATGACAAGGTAAATTGGAGATTTTTGTTCAATGTAATGGAGGCCTTTGGTTTTCAAAAGAGTTGGTTAGATTGGATCTTTGGTTGGATTACTTGTCCAAGATAATTAGTGCTACTCAACAGTTATCTAGAAGGTCTTTGAAGTTCTTCTCGTGGCCTTTGGGAGGGAGACCCCCTTTCCCCTTTTTTATTCATAATAATGGTCAAGGCCCTTGGCAGATCAATCAACAAAGCCTAGAGTAGTGGTCTGGTGGAAGGGGTGTAGGTCACAAGCAATGTCCCTAAAATCACACATCAACAGTTCGCAAATGATACCGTGATGTTTGGTAATAGCTAGGAGAAGGAAGCCAAAAATTTCAAAATCATTCTTCAAAAGTAGTTCTTGGCCTCGAGACAAGAGGTGAATACAACTAAACTAGAGGTCTATTTCTTCAACACGACGACTTGTAAAGAAGCAAAGATTCTCAGGACTTTGAAATTTAATAAGGGTTTTCTACCATGTAAATCCTTGGGGTTCCCATTACTAAAGGGTTTACAACCATGTAACATATATAAACCTCTAATTAAGAAAGTAAAAAAGAAAATTGGAACCTTGGAAGACTTGCTACCTTTCTTGGGTGGGTACGGTCACTATGCTCAAATCAGTTATCTTTGCCCTTCCAAACTATCCCTAAATTAGAAGATGAAAATTTTTTTTGGCAAGGAAATTTTGCTCAGCGTAAGTTCCCTTTGGTAAAATGGAAAAAAAAATTGAATGGAAGGAGTCTCATGGGACAGGGTTGGGAAATCTACTTAAAAATAAAGCGTTGGGAGCTAAATTAGTCTGGGCATTGTATGCAAAATAGGACCTTAGGTGGGTAAGGATTCGAAGGGCTAAATATCTAGATGATGACCCGCACAAAATCTTCACATTGAGATCCCTACCAGGGGATTCGAGAATCTAGAAATTTTTAAGAAATTACAAAATGTTAATAACGGACCATTTGACTTGGGAAGTGAAAGATGGGAGGACTTCTTTATTCTGGGAAGACTCCTCGGGGGGCTATCAGAAGTTGGATGAAATTGTAGGCCTTGAGAAAGTCAAAATAATCACAAAAATAGGCCTAGGGAGATAGGGTAAGAGACTACACTGTGGTTTTAGAATAGCATGGTCATCCTACCTTCTAATCAAAGATTCTTTAGAATTTAGGACTCAATGCGAGATCGGTGGAGGCCTTCGAATCATTTTTAAATAATTGAAGCATTAGCTTTAGACTTGGTTCTAATTGTCTCAGGTGGAACACCTCGCCAGATGGAGATTACAAAGAAAAATTTAGTTACTAATTGCTTTCCCACTCTAATATTGGGATAACCAACCTCACAATCAAGTTGTGTTGGAATAATATATGTTTGTCAAAGGCAGGCATCTTAACTTGGGCAACTTCTCAAGGCAGGGTATTAACAACTCACAGGTTCTTGAAGCTAGGTTACAATGGTCCCTCTAGATGTTTGTGCAAGCACACTGAAGAATTTGGGAATCACCTATTCCTAAATTGCACATTCGCATAACGATGTTCGAACTGATAGCTCTCCAAGCTTCAGTGGCAAACAGCTCTTCTAAATAAACTTATTGATTGGCTTAATAGATGATCAACAACAAATAGGCAGACAATGTTCAACAGTCTCTAGGTTGCAAGTCCCTCAATTGTAATATGGGAGATTTGGAAGGAAAGAAACAAAAGGATCTTTCAGAACAAGCAAATGTCATTAAATTCATTGGTGAATAAGATAGAAACAAGTGTGGTTGAACTAATCAACTCGTGGGTTGAGGAACTAAATCCCAAGAAAATCAATTTCACAATCAAAATTTCTCAAATGAGGAGGAACTAACATGGACTCAAGGCTATTTCCTTTGGTGGTGGTGGGGGTCTCTTGACACATTCCAAATGGGAAACAATTAGTTGGTCCCTTCCTGAATTTGGGTGGTACAAGCTCAATTTTGATGGGGCTGTAAAGGGAAACTCAGGTATATATGGGGTAGGTTGTATAGTGAGATATTAGAGCTATAAAACCATAGGGAGAATGGCAGTACCCCACCCCTTGGGGACTAATAATGCCTAGTAGAATTTCAAACACTAATTTTTGGGTTGGATCTATGTAAAGAGTTAAATCTGAGGAAGGTGGTGATGGAAGGGGACTCTTCACTAGTTATCAATGCTCTTCGATCCAAGAAAGCAACTAATTGGAAAACTTGCTACGAAGTTGGACATTGCTTTGAGTTTGGTAAAAAACTTCTCTTTGCTTATGTTTAACCATATACTGAGAGAGGGAAATAATAAGGCCGACCTGCTCTCCAACATGCGGGCTGATGGCTCAACTATCAGAGAGTTCTTGGCATATAATTCAACAAGGAAGACTTTGGTGGTAGGGCAGGCGGCTTTCCACATGTTGGTTGTGGAAAGCCCATGGGGTCAACATATGCCCTTATGCTTATGTGGTTTTGAACTTCCAACGTGGATTTCAAGTGACACATGGGTAGTGGTCATGTTACCAAGTTGGAACTACTACTTGGGTTGGAAGGAAGATGTTAAAACAATGACTATCACTGGTCACTTTTAGCATCATGGACTGATCATTTAAATAAGACTGGTGTTAGGTGTTATATGAAACTTACTTTCATATCCTCACTTTTCACTTCACCGGTACCCTTGGCTCGGGGGCAATTCATGCTAGTGAGGTGGCATCCTGGCATCACATAGAGGCTGGTTCCCCATGGGGAACATACAATCAAACATGAATCGTCGATGCCAAGGCCAAGCTCACCGTTGTATAATTATCGATGCTTGGGACGTGTTGGATGATATCATTCAGGCTTTGTCATTATGGTGGCATGGGCATTGTAGTGACTCTTTTCTATAGTGGCTCTCTTGCTTTGTGACTATGGGGGAGTGGTTGAAATTTGTGGTAAGGATGTCTACTAGAACCTTAGAGCATTGGTGCATCTACGCCAATTCATCTGAAGACCGTGGGCAAAAAATGGTGTTTTGTGGGACCGTCACTGACCAGCGTCAAAAACACATCCTCAAATGGTATGACTCTCTCATTCTGGTGGTAGTGAAAATGGTTATTAGGTGGGGCTTTGTGGAGGATGAAGAAGCCTACCGAGTGAGTACCTACATCACCTCTCGGTTCTTGGCTTCAATTTTGGGGATCAAAATGTCTAAGGTTGAGGATAAGGTGTTGGTTCAACAGCCTTTTTCTATGGACCTATTGGTGGGCATTGAAGAAATTCTTTATACCACCTCTCTTGGCATGGGTATCCCTCGCCCCTAGGATATGCTTACCCTCCACATCCTCGGTGAGGTGATCAAATACTACCCATTTTTACTTGATTTGATTGGAATTTCATTGGCTCAACATAATCACCGAGTAGCAGTTGGGGTGGATTACTTGTTGAAGGCTCTGAAGCTTCCTCAAGTGCAGTGTGGGTAGTCAGTCTTAGGTTTCAGGGGCTTCACCCATGCTAATGGCTCCCTTAGTGGTGATAGGTTTGGTTAGGGGTGGGTCCGTCATGGTGCAATGGTTTGTGTTGTTTCATACATATGTCTACTAATAGTTTGGTGGTTGTTTCCCTCGACTGGGCATTTTTGTTCTACCTATTCTCAAAGTCATATGGTTTGTTGGTTGAGTTTTTGGCTAGTGTATGGTCGTTGGGTTCCTAGGTCAAATGGGCTTGGTATAAAAAGTCTAGTTTGGTTGATAGCTATTGCAATTTTGGTATCTTGCATTACAGATGTTTGTAAATTTTTACCATATTAATAAAAATTCTATTTGTGTATCAAATATATATATATATATATATATGCTAATGTAAATTTTGAAATTTTTCATGATTTTTAAGTGAATGTGTGTACTGATTCCATCATGTCTCATAGTTTTCAATCCTAGAGTTTTGTACTTAATTTTATTAATGTCTATTCCAAAATTCCTTAATTGAATCTTCTAAACATTTAAATATTTTTTAAAATATTTTAGTAGCAAATTGACATGTTAATTTTAGACAAAACAAATATTGACTTTCCATAATAAACAAAACATATAATTGAGTGGATCTTATTAACTTAATTAAGTCCTCTCTTAAAAATTTAAATATTTTTGAAATATCGGGACAAAACAAGTGTTGATTTTTATAAAAAAAACATAATATATAATTGCTTGGAAATGACCAGTTGGCTTAAGATATGAAAAACAAGCATTTAACAAGAGTTGACTTTTGATAATAAAAGCATAATATGTAATTGGCTGGATATTATTAACAATAACCAGTTAGCTTAAGACATAAAAAACAAACAATAACAAACATTGACTTTTGATAATAAAAATATAACATGGTTAGATAACAATAATCAGTTTACTTTTATTAATCAGATATTACTATGAAATGTAATCAGTTATAAATGTTTATTGTATGATTATCTCCTAATGACATAGACTAATAAGAGAACATTTATCAAGGTCTGTTCGACAAATAGATGATACAATTTTGACTGAACCTCCAGTGTTCGCACGCATAAGTAATAAAGAAAATATATGTTTCCAATGTTCATAAGAAGCTCTCCAATGAGTAATTTATATTTCACTCAGCTGAGAACATACTTCTTTAAATATGGCGATGTATTTTGTTTTGTGTCTTCATTCCCGCTTTGGCCGCGTCGCTCCCTATATTATGATCTTCCATGGGGAAATAGAGTTCATATACTTGTTTTGAATTACGGAATAGTCCAGTTTGCAGAGCAATTAAGAAATATAAGCAAAATGATTGAGACAAGAGGGCTTGCCCTCGTTGAGCTGTACACTATCACGGCCATGGATGACAGCATTGCACTGCCAAGGAGTCAAAGATAAGAATCTACACACATCAATAATAATGTTATGTATGGACTGTTGTCTGAATGGTCTCTTACACACGAGTTCCCGAACAGTCATCATTTATTAGAACCAGCAAATGACAGTAGTAATGTGCATTGCTTGTCATCTGAAGAAAATGTGAGACTGGCCGGCACACAGCACACGGAAGCCTCTTCTGAAAGCATTGCTTGTCACGCTTCCTACTTCGCCATTCCAACGCTACCCAGGGAAGAACAGAAAGGGCCGGCCTTGGGACATCTTTTGTTAGCTTCTGCTGAAATGGTCAGCCAGAAACAATATGAGCGAGCCATGGGACTGTTGTTGCGCTGTAAGCATCTCTCCTCTCAATCTGGGGACCCGATACAGAGGGTCGCCTATTATTTTTCTGAGGCACTACAACAGAGAAACCAACGAGAAACAAACTATGAGTTAAAGAAAGTTAAAATGTCGGAGCTTGATTTCGCCTACAATGTTGACAACAATTCTAATAGAAACGAACTTCAACACGAGCGCTTCCGTACGACACAGTGCTGCAATTTACGGCGGTCCAGGCAATCATGGAAGTCGTGGGGAATGCAAGAAGATTCATGTGATTGATCTGGGGATTCGAACTGGGTGCCAATGGACATCACTCATCTATTCTTTTGCTCTGAAGTCTGCTTCTTCTCGATTTAAGAGTCTCAATATCACAGCAGTTGGAATGAATGTGCAAGAGTTAGAAAACAGTGGAAGAAGGCTTCGAGAGTTTGCTGAATCTATGGCGGTTCCGTTTTCCTACAATTCAGTCGAAATCTCAAATGTGAAGGAGATTAAGGAAGGTTTCTTCAACGTTAAACCTGGCGAGGTTGTGGTCTTGTATGCTTCCACGGTCTTGAGAAGTTTGTTATATAATCCTGTTCTTCTGGGACATGCTGTAACTGTCATCAAGAAATTAAGACCACGCATTGTGGTGAATGGTGAAATCGAAGGGAAGCACAATTCCCCCTGCTTTGTGAATCGATTCAAGGAGGCTCTTTCCTATTACAGCGCTTACTTTGAATCTTTGGAGACTATAGTGCCACAGAGAAATGATTTAAACAGGGTCAAATTTGAAGAAGTATTTTGTGGGAATCAAATAATAAATATGATAGGCTGCGAGGAGGGTTATAGAAGAGCGAGACATGTTAGAATGGATCGGTGGAGGAGTTTGTTCGGAATGTTAGGATTTAAAGAAATGAGCTTTGGCTATCATGCATGGTATCAGGCCAGATTATTGATCAAGCAATTTGAACATGCAGAATGTTTTACTCTTGAGGCAAATGGATCAGCCATAACTTTAGGATGGAAGGGAACACCATTGCATTCCTTGTCTCTATTTACTTGTAAATGATATTTCTGCATTTAGTTCTACTTTATTATTATACTCGCAATCAATTATATCTAATTTTTCATCTATTGATTACAGTAATCTAGATTCGTATCCATATATAATGATTATACACTTGAACATGAAACTTTGTGCAACTTAACTTATTTTCATAATTGTGGGTTCACCCCTGTTATTGCAGACTTGGCTCCTATATTTGTAAATTTCAATTCAAATTTTGGTCAATCACCTTATTCATTTTTTTTTCCAAGCCAATTAAGTATATATGTATTTCAAAATTTGATGTTATATATTAGTATTCAGAAGTATTCATTTGGCATTTCTTATCTATCAACCATCCTCTATCATCCTAGTAATCAATGTAGAAATATTAATTTTCTTTTCTAATTAAGATTAAAATTTAGAATATATTTTATTTCAAGTTTGTTTTTATTATATTTTAAAATTTAATTTTAAAGATAAATAGATAATGATTATCAAATGTAAAAACAAAATTTTAAATAAAAGATATACCAAAATTATTAAATTAAAAGTTATATATCTCTTCTTTATTTTTATATTCTTTAATAATTAAAACTCATATCTTTTTATGTAAATGATGTTATAGTATTTCAAATATTCATTCTAGATAAAGAGTGTAAAAAACTATTGAATTAAATATGATAAGAGGTAAGTTATTCCACTATGTTCCTCATTTTATTTTGGAAATCTATCATTTAATGACACAAAACTTAAGTTCAAAATTAAATCTAGTAACATGTAAATTTGCGATCTCCAATTTTAAGAGAAAACGAGTTAAATGAAAAAGAATCTTCTCTGATAGAAGAATGTAAGAGAATAAGGTTAAATATTAGGTGAATACAACTTGTCTAGTCTATGCTCGTCATGGGAATATTGGTCAATTACATATACAAAGCTCTCTCCCTGCTTTTTCAAGTTTATTGTTATTTAACTACCAAACCAAATAACCAGTCCATCGCATCATTCCCTTGCACTACCTCTTCCAAGAAATGATTCAAACCAAAATAATCTACCTCTTTTGCATCCTCCATAAACTCTAGTTTAGTTGTAGTTTCTTCCTCTACTGGAGGAGGTGCTTCTTCATCCTCGGGAAGATATTTTTCCTCATGGTCATTCTCAAATGCATCATTAGGAATCTCATGTATATACACAACTGAGGCTTCATTCCCATTATAAAACTCAAATTAGGATTCTCAATTTTCTGTCACTCTATTCCAAGAATTTAAAATCCAGTGTAATCCCCTGAATGCTCATAATCAAAGATGAAATGTTCAATCATAGGAGTTGGTTTAATATATCCAATATTTTCTACATCTTCATGTTTCAAAGATTGAAATGCTATTCCCACACACTGGCCCTTTCCATTGAAAGTAGGTCTACCCGAATTTCCAGTATTTATAGTAGCATCAATCTGCACTCCTAGTAGTTTTGTGGATCCATGAACATATGAAAGAACTTCATCACATGACACAACTCCATTGGTCACAAAAAATTGTGTCACCACCAATTGGATAACCTACTACAATGACATCATCCTGCAAAGATGACATAGCTCCAAATTGTACATGAGACACTTCTTCCCAAAATTCATCATCATTCATAGTTAACAATGCAATGTCACACTCAATCCCAATTGCAAGCACAGTAGCTAGATATTTAGTGTCTAATCCCCTCTTCTTCAACTTCACCTATGTATGGTACTCTACAGAGTGAGCATTGGTAAGTACTCTATGACCATCAATGAGAAATCCACTGCTATTTAAAGTGAACTGGTGCTTGCATTGCCATAAACTAATAATTAATGCTCATCTTCATAAAATCAAGCTCAAATTCGGAATTAATATATATTATTCATTTATTGACACTAAAAAGCCCAAAATATATTTGGACTAGGATGCTAGTGCCCCTATCCAACCTATTTTGGCCTCAATTTAAATATGTCAATGTTGAAATTTCAAGATTTAGAAATTTCAATTTACTTTTCGATTGTTGGTAATTAATTTAGCAAGAATTAATTAAATGAATAAAAAAAAGTCTTTTTCACCATTTATAATCCTAGAAAATATATTGAGAAATTAAGGATCCTAAACAATAGTCAATGCAATTCAACGGTAG
This sequence comes from Sequoia sempervirens, assembly GCA_007258455.2. Lineage (NCBI taxonomy): Eukaryota > Viridiplantae > Streptophyta > Pinopsida > Cupressales > Cupressaceae > Sequoia > Sequoia sempervirens. The sequence goes on along the minus strand of VDFB02281492.1, from coordinate 381,500,238 downwards.
AATTAGCAGCATTATTACAATATTTTCATCAATCCAGATTTTATTTGCAAGGCATTAGGAAGAAGGAATCAATTATGTGCAAGAAGCTATTATGATCTATTATGCAATTTTTATGAAGATGTACAAGTTTCCCTCTACATGTTAGCTATATAAATCTATTATCTTTTCTTGGACTAATAGGTATTGCAAGTCTTCAAGTAATTCAAGAATTCATCAAGCAAATTTTGTGATAATTTTTAGTGTGGTGTCACTTATTGAAGGATTACATACCAAGGTAAGATTCATTTATCATTTTATTTCAATCAATTATTATCGATGTGTGGCCTTTGCTCAAGTAGGGAACACCCTCTTGATCATCATCATTAATTGTACATGGAGGTGGAAACACAAAAATGGGGTTTAACTTATATAAGGCCCTATAAAGCACAATAGTTCCCTCTATTTTCATGTGTGTAGGTCAGATCTAAAGGTTTCATCAACAAACAGTGACAAGTAACATAGAGCATCCTACAACTTACCTTTTAGAGTTTTGAAATCCTAAAAAAACTAGTGTCTTAGGTCTAGGGAACTAGTGCCTTTTTCCACTGAATTAAGGCTCCATTTTTAATAGTAGATTCCTCCCTGAATGTCATTCTCAACTTCAACTATTCTATTAGTTTCTATCTTCATCTATGTAATAAACTACAATTTTAGATCTAGGATTTATGTGAGTTTGGCTTATCAAAACACACATCAAATTTATCTTCTTTACAACTCAAAAGATACAAAACCTAGGATATTAGCTCTCTATTGTGTTAGCAAGATAAGCATCAACACTCATTGGTTTTGTGTCCAAAATTTTGGTCAAGAGGAAACAAGTGAATCCTAGTTTGATTTGAGACCAATTTTCCTATTTCACAATTCTTATGTAATGTAATGTTAAAATAAAAATAAAAACATTTCAATTTAGGATTAAAATGTATGTAAGAATCTTTCCATTATGACTAAAATAAATGTAAGGGTCTTGGAGTAGTTGTGGAAATATCATGTTATCATCCTACTCCTAGGAATTCATATCTTAAGTTTGGTGTAATTTAGGCACATGGGAAAATAATGGATCACTTTTTAATGATATTATCTACCATATTTTCACAAAGAAATTTTTTTGTACCCCCCGCATCAAATGATTTGAAAAAGTAAGGGTGGAATTTATTTTCTTTCTTCTTCTAATTTCCTAAAAATAATATTTTAATGATACATCATATGTTTGAGTTTTGTGACAATGTGGCTCCTTTTATTTTACTTTATCTTCCCTTTGATGAGAGTATGTCATAAATTGAGGGAACTTGAATATAAAAGGAATAAATAATGTTACACTATTAATTTTTATATGGATGCACATTGCTCTTTATGAGACAACATATTGGGCTAGCTAGCTAATTTACTTAGAATAAACATTGTGTACTATATCTCGAGAGAGAAAATAATATCCTCCTTTTTTTATAGGAACTAAACATTTCCAATTATCATTATTCTAGGTTCTAAGAATATTTAGGATGGCTCATCATGATTCTATAAAAAAATTACTGACAAAACATAGTTTCATTTTAGTTTTGCACCATGTTTTTTCACCTATAAACTATCATATAGAACACACCCCATTTCTTTCTTGAACTCCTATGTAGGCATATTGTAAAGTTCTAACCGGCTAGGAGAAGGTATGCAATAGATAGTTTTTTTCAAAAGATATTCATTTGTGAAATGCACAATCATAGTTCATCAAATGCTTCACCTTGCATGAAATTTAAATTATATCTATGTATTCAAAATTCATGTTTACACAATGCAATTATTATAAAAATGTTGGATGTACCATCCCTTAGGTTAATTTCTTAACGCTATAAATTCTTTATTGTAGTATGAATATTGTACAGGAGGTTTTTATAATTTAGAATTCCTTGCACCATTAATATTGTCATCCTACACAATTAATAAAAAAAGCATATTACATAAATAATGGTGTTAGCAATCATTATGATTTTTTATCAAACGCTGACACAGTTGTGTAATATCTTAATTTTTCCAACTGAAACTTCTTGTGTATTCCATTATAGTGTGCGTGGTTTGAATTGTTTGTTTGATCATTTAAAAGTCCTACATAATAATTACCATTATTATGCTATATATTGATAGTGTTAGAATTTTTTTTTTTTGAACTATAATAATAGTTCTTGCAAGATATTTATTTTCATCTACCATAAAAACCCTCATTCTTCTGAAATAATACCTTTTAAGCTTATGTTGAAATTATAATTGACATAATGAATTCTTTTCCTTTTAATTTATGTGGCATTCTTGCTAGCTAGGGGTTCTCTAACCATCTTGTTAAGAAAAAAATATTTTTTAATTTAGATTGCATAAAAGTGAACAACAATTCTCATTTAAGAAATATAAGTCATCACTTATCATATGATGATAGAGAATGAAACAGTTCTACTATAGCTCATCATCTTAAGAATCAAAGACACACAAATAAATATTATATAGCTTGACATTTTAACTCCAATGATTTTATTACTGTACCCAATAACATTTAGGTATGCATTGTATTAACATATGCCAATCAAATTAAACAAAAAAACATGATTATACCAAATACAATATGAACATAACAAACATGAAAATAATATTTATTTTGAAAATCTTTTTTAAATAATAAAAAAGGCTCAGCCCTTTAAAATAACTCTTTAAAATCAAAGTTTTATAATTGTTTCTCCTGTTCAATCAAAACTTTTTTTTATAAAAAGATTGTGTTCAACATTTACACCCATAATTGATCCAATTAAAATACAATTATTAAAAACACCTTTTTCAAAAAACAATTTGGATGATTTCAACAAACAACGACCAACATATTATTAATATTTTTTAAGATGATATTTGATGCAAAATTAACCCACGTTTACCCAAAGTCAAAGCTTAGAAACAATAAAGTGAAGAGATTTCTATTTCAGACTTCTGTCATATTAAAAGGTTTTAATGGGTACACTTGCCACGTCAACCAATACAAAACACTTCCTATTCTAGACAACTCACAACTTAAGGTGTTAAGCTTCCACGGGCTGCAAATGAAAAAAATAGTATGCATAGCCACTCTATCAAAAGACAGATATCTGTTATTTATTTATTTTGTATATTAAGTTATAAAAATATCTATTTACTAAGGTCATTCCAAGCACAGTTTCTTACATCATTTTCTATGATCTAAGAATGTTGTATTCAATAAGACTTAATTCAGAACTATTCAACATTCAATAAGACTTAATTCAGAACTATTCAACGAAAATTACCAGTATCTGTCTATTTCCATTAAATTTTTTATACTTGTTCAAATATTTACATAAAATTTGTCAGACTTGTTCAAATATTTACGTCATTATTGACGTAGTCGATTTATGGAAGGAAACTTCGAAGTGTGTATAACTAGTCTCTTTGAATAAATCTGAGGGAGCACAGTAAACTCATAGTTAATCCAGCATTTCCTTGTTTTGTTACGATCGATTTCATGTAATACGTTATTCCTGAAAATCAAAATCCAGATGAACCGAGACAGTAGATAAGTCCGAGGTGATATGTCAAGTTTACCTAAAGTTAAAATGCAAATATCATATATTATACATGCTCAGAATAGGAGGACAGACATAAGGAGGCTTGGTCACATTCTGCAGTCCGTGTTGACTTGATCAAGTCAATCCCAGATTATGGTATTAAATACCACATCTTACTCTCCTATACAGCATAGCCAAGAGCGTTTTTGTTAACTCTCTCCTCTCATCTTACACAACCCCGACTACTGTTTAGCTACTCTAAACTGAAATGGAATCGAGTCTGCTGGTTATTCCCTTGGTCATATTATTTTTGTCTTCTACAGCTAATGGGGATGGGTTGAAGGTGGGTTATTATCGCCATACATGCCCTGAGGCGGAGGATATTATCAGTGAAACTGTTGCCAAAGCTGTTAAAGCTAATTCTGGTGTAGCAGCTAGACTCATAAGGATGCATTTCCATGATTGCTTTGTAAGAGTAAGTATTCTGCAATAGGCTCACCTTGAATTCCATCCCTTATTTCATTGTAATCATGATTGATTATGTTAGAATATATATTAAAAACAGTGATGGGTGATGAATTTCAGGGTTGCGATGGATCGATTCTCCTTGATTCCATAGGAGACAACAAAGCGGAGAAGGATTCGCCGGTAAACAACCCAAGCCTAAGGGGCTACGACATAATTGATGAAGCCAAGTCCAAACTGGAAGCCAAATGTGCCGGTGTCGTTTCTTGTGCCGACATAGTGGCTTTCGCTGCAAGAGATAGTGCTTACCAAGTATGTATTATTTCGATTAAAAATAAAGTTAGGGTTATGTAACACTAATAATAGAGCAATAATAGCTTACAATATATCACAATGAATGCAAATTCAGGCTGGTGGATTATTTTGGGCGGTTGAAGGCGGACGAAGAGACGGAAGGATATCTCGCGAATCAGAGGTTGCAGAAAATGTTCCTTCTCCCTCATCTGACGTAAAGCAGTTGACACAAAGTTTTTCTTCAAAGAAATTGTCGCAGGAGGACATGGTCACTCTCTCAGGTACACCTTCATAGTCTCTAATCACGCTAAATGAATTGATTATATCGCCTGTAGATTATATCTTATATAAATTATCTGACTGCTCTTGCAGGGGCCCATTCGATTGGGGTTTCTCACTGTGATTCATTCAGCGGAGATCGTCTGTACAACTTCAGCGGCAGAGATGGTCAAGACCCTTCCATGGACTCTAACTATGCTCTTCAGCTCAAGGCCAAATGCCCCCTTTCGGCTTCAACCAACATCGTTGTTCCACTGGATCCTCTGACTCCCACTAATTTGGATGTGAAATACTACGTAGACTTGCAATACAAGCGTGGACTGTTGAAATCTGATCAAACGTTGATGTCAAAAGATGCCACCTCCAGACAGGTGAAAATAAACACCAAGTATCCCACAATTTGGAGGAAAAAATTTGGAAAGGCAATGGTCAAGATGGGTGCAATTGACGTGTTGACAGGATCGCAGGGAGAGATAAGGAAACAGTGCCGTGTCCCCAACTAGCCAATTCCTCAACCCCTCTTAAAATAGTTGGAGTGTCATGGCTCTATTGTTTTATAGCATTCTTTAATTGCAATTCCTTCATACAATTAAAAAGAAAATTACATTTATTAGGTAAGCTATAACTGCATCGTCCATGTATTCCAAGGATATTTCCTTGCATAGTTTTCTCTGCCTCAATGATTCGACAAACAAAATGATAATTTTTCCCATACAGTTTGAATAATATATGTTTTATTTTTTGTGTGTGGAGACATACTAGCACCGCTTCCATATTAAAATGTTAATAAACATCCTTTTGACTTTTAGTTCTGTTGTCCAGAACCACACCGCATATAGCCTCTAAATTCATATTAGAGGCTCTACTGTTCATGTCAGGAAAACACGTTAGAGGGCTGACCATTCGAGATCATGATGAGGTATTAATATAGTCAATATATTGTAGACAACCATTAAAAACTAAATATAATTTAAAGTTTGATAAATGAAGGGGTTGAGTATGATTAGTTGTGATTGAAAATAAATGTATTCAAAATAAAATAAATGATGCAAGTAAATTTTAATTTAAGAATGTTATGATATAGAGATATAAACTATAATATTGAATTAGGTCTAATATCAAAGACTTGAGATGATTGAGATCTAAGAGTTTGAATATCTAAGGTGCACCACATTAGCATAATTTAGTTTTGCTCATATGTTTCTAATTCAATGATAATAAAATCATAGATTTAAGAAGATGCCCCAACAAATTTTATAAAATCAAATGTATTCTACAAAAGTAAATTTATTTTTATAGAGAATCTTTCATATTTTTTAAAGAAATTATTAAATTTTCTATCTTGTTTATGCATATTATTACAAATTTGTATTAAACGTTAGTGAATACTGTAAGCGGTAGAATGGGGAAAACAAGTTAAATAATGCATCTACGCTTTTAAATAGGACATTGCATCTAAGATTAAGAAATTTAAACTAATTTAAACTACAAATCTACAGAAATTTATCCTATTGCTCTCTAACTCTAAAGATTTCTCTAATCTACTTAGCTCTCAGATTTGTAAGCTAATTAAACTATTGAAATGACACTTAGAGAATGAGAAAATGAACTAATTCTATTCCTATGTGATTGATTATGCAAATTCTATTGTAATGGCAGCCATGACTGCAAAGGCTGGATGCTTGATTGCTGCTTGATGAATGCTAGATGAATGCTTGAATGCTTGATTGCTTGGATGCTTGGATGCTTGAAAAACCTGCAGAGTAAGATTGCACAAGTTGGGATCCATTTCCTGTAGCCAAAGAGCTGTATTTATAGCTTTCACGGCAGCACATTTGCACAAGGATACAGGACAAGAGGCTGAGATTCAATCTGGAGAATTGAAGGGCATGGGATGAGAAGATGGAGCTGATCATGGGGGATTGTTCCTCCCCATGAAAACACCAGGCAAGATGAGAGGGAGGATTTATGGAAGAAGATTGAGAGGACTTCCTGCAAATTTGTCCCCGAAGCTCTTCCCGTGAATGGAAGTTGCATTAATTAAATTTTTGAAGATTTAATTTTATTGGTGAGTGAATAGTGGTAAAATTTATGCATAAATTTAAATATTTTAATTTATTTAAATTTAGCAAAAGAGGAATAAATAATTTAATAAATCAACTATAGAGTTTGTTTATTAAATTAAAATAAAAGGAAAATGATAATTAAATAAAAGATTTTAGAATATCTTTATTTAATTAAGAAGAAATGTGATGAGGTAATTTAAATAACACAAATTATGTAATTTGTGTATTTAATTTATGATAGAAGTGTAAAAGAAGTAATAATGATAATAATTAAATAAAACAAGGTTTTTAATTTTGTTTATTTAATTAAGAGAGAAATGATATGATGAAATAGAAGAATTAAAAATGAACTTAATATAAATAAATATTTCTATTTATTTATTAAGTAGATGAATTTAAGATTAATTAATCAAATAAGTCGTATTTAATTAATTAGATTCTCCATACCATTTTTAGGTGTCTACATTTTGCCCCTCTTTGAAGTGATGTGTTTATGCATTGCTTCAAAGAATGATTTTGCCTCAGCTGCCAGTATTGACGAAAAGTTTAAAATATGCCAGTGATTTGCCCCAGATGTTTGAATTTTGAAATGATAGCAATATATGCCCCCACGGGAGATAAATTGATGAATTTTGGATTTTTTTTTATTGATTATGATGATGATTTGATGATAGAGAAACGATTTATCTCCCAATAAAGAAATATTGATTCCTCCAGTTCATTATGATGATGATTGATGATCACGTCAGCTAATTGTTGATCCTGATAGATTAGAAGATTATTGATCTCATGATAGGTGACATTCAATGATAGATTGATTGATAATTGACCTCATGATAGGTGAGGATCAATGATAGATTGATGATTGATTAACCTCATGATAGGTGAGGTTTAATGATTGATTGATTGAATGATTAACCTCATGATAGGTGAAGTTGAATGATAGATTGATGATCACAAGATTTGAACAAAGCTGATTAGATTTGATTGATTGATAGACTTATTGATTGATGTTGATTGATTTGATAAGATTGTTGATTTGTGATTTGACTTCACTGATTGATTGATATGCCCCAGTATAAGATCGATTAATGTACTGGGACTTGATGATGCAAAAATGATGAATAGAATAGGGGATGGGATGAGGAAGAGATAATGAAAGGAGAAGATGAAAAGTAAGCACAAATGGATTCAAGGATAAACGTGATGTTTCCCCGGTCAAGTTGCAAGCCAAGACTGATTGATGATGATGATGATGATAAGAGTGTTGTTGATGAGGGAAGGATACATCCCAAAACAACACAAAAGGATAGGGAAAGATACATCCCGATGATGATGATGATTGGATCAAGGCTTGTAACAAGGTTGGGAACAAAACCAAGGATGCAATTAAATGATTTGTGCTAGAAATAATAGATTAAGATTGGATGGAATTTGAGATGATTGAAATGAAAGAAAATGATTCAGAAAGAGGTGATTAGGAAAACAATTATATATTATCCTAAGAATTATTGAAGAGATAGTGATATGATGAGGAGAGGGCATACATGTAGCTTTTGAGATTGAAATTGGTAGCTTTGAAACAATCTATAAATGCATATGCAAGACTAATATGGATGCAATCTATTTTATCATGCAAATCTAAGTGTCATTTCAACAATCTTTTGATTTTACTTTGTATCATCACTGAGCTTTTAAAATGTTGAAAGCGAATACAAGCATCAATGATATGAGATAGACTAATGATGACCTGAGTACTTCTTTCATGATTTTTGATATTGCAAGTGAACACAAGCATCAAGGTATAAGATAGACCAATGATGACCTGAGCATTTCTTGCGTAAATAGACAATAATTAATCATTTTCTTAAGTGAATCAGAATGTCATCCATGATACTTGGTAGAGCACTTCCCGCGATGATTCACAAAATAATAATGACTAACTCACATGCAACAAACAAAGAAAAATACCATTCTCCTTCCTTGCTTCTCTAGTTCAATACATCATCGAGTAGCTCCAAAGAAATGATAAGCAAATGAAAAAATAAAAAGTACAACAATTCAAATTCTACTTAATGTATTTTCAAATCATTATTCAAATTAGATCATTGATGTTGAAATGTGTGTGCTGATGTTTGCATGATATTCTCAGATGTTTGACCAAATGATGTAACCTAAAGACCTATCCTAGGGGCCTTGGGGACTGATCAAAGATTAGTCTTGCCTACGTTATACACGCAGAGACCACATAGTTCGACTGACACAGACTCCACTTTCAATTGATGTAGACTCTATTTTTGTGTTTTCAATTTTCTGATTTTTTTTTTTATTGATTTTGATTTTCTAATGTTTTGGATTTTGATGGATTTTCGATGTTTTTGGATTTTGATTTTCTAATGTTTTTGGATTTTGATTTTCTGATGTTTTGGATTTTGATTGATTTTTCGATGTTTTTGGATTTTGATTTTCTGATGTTTTTGGATTTTGATTTTTTGATGTTTTGGATTTTGATGTTTCTGATGTTTTTGGATTTTGATTTTCTGATGTTTTGGATTTTTTCAAATATCGTCACTTGATGTTGTCATGTTTGACTGCCTTTCCATTTAAGCTGAAAGTCCATTATACCAAATAACACTAGGATGTTGCCCCCAAGCTAGGGTAAAACATGATATCCTTGTCATGACATGGATAGTGGTAATGATTATCCAAAATGATAGATGGAAATGATATGAAAGGAAACAATCGTAACAACACTGTACCTAATAGATAGAGGAGTTTGGTGAAAATCACAAGTAACGCCTGTTTGCCAAGTTTTCATCACTTGTTTTTATTGTGTCCTCTTTCTTTTTCTTTTGTATTTTTATTTTTATATATTTTTTGTTTTTCTTTCTTTTCTGTCATCATGACGCCTATTTGCCAGGTTTTCATCAAGACAACTTTATTGACCGTGCACTATATATCCTCAAGTGTAGAATCGCCTGAGATGAATGTTGTTCATGGGCTCCTCCAACATGTCTCCTTCTGGTGTAGATAGCCGGTATGCTCCTGATCCATAGACTGATATGATAACATAAGGCCCTATCCAGTTAGGTTCAAACTTTCCCTTCTTTTCTCTGCCTTGATTTCTAGGGTTTTCCCGTAGGACCAAGTCTCCAATCTGGAAGACTCTAGGCTTAACCCTCTGATTATAGTTCTAGAAATCCTTTGTTGATAGGCTGTCAAATGATTGACTTGTTGTCGACGTTCATCAAGTAGCTCTAATTCTTGAAGTCTAGAGATCCTATAATCTTCATCTGAAATGAGTCCCTTTAGTGAAACACGAAGGGATGGAATTTCTACCTCGATAGGTAATATTGCTTCTGATCCATAGACAAGAGCATATGGTGTAGCTCCTGTTGGTGTTCTGATGCTAGTCCTATAAGCCCAAAGAGCAGGGTTAAGCTGAATGTGCCAATCACGCCCTACCTCATTTACAGTCTTCTTGAGAATCTTTAGGATTGTTTTGTTGGAAGCTTCTGCCTATCCATTACCTTGAGGGTAATACGGGGTTGAAAAGCGATGTTGGATGTGAAACTTTTCACACAGTTCTTGGACGTCTTGGTTCTTGAAAGGCCTGCCATTATCTGTGATGATTGACTGGGGTATCCCATATCTACAAATGAGATAATTAAGTATGAAAGATGATATTTTCTTCCTAGTGATTGTGGTTAAGGGAACTGCCTCCACCCATTTTGTAAAATATTCCGTTGCTGTGATAATGATCTTGTGTCCATTAGATGAAGATGGGCTAATTTTCCCTACCAGGTCTAATCCCCACTGACAGAAAGGCCATGTAGTTGTGAATGGATGGAGCTCCTGTGCCGGTGCATGTATAAGATTGCCATGAATCTGGCATTTTGGACATTTCTTGACAAATTTATAAGATTCTTGCTCCATGTGTGGCCAGTAATACCCCAAACAAAGGAGTTTCTTGGCTAAAGATAATCCACTTGAATGTGTACCACAAATTCCTTCATGGACCTCATGTAAAGCGGAAGCGGATTCGTTATGTTCTAAACAACGCAAAAGCGTACCATCTAGGCCTCGACGGTAAAGGGTGTCAGCAATAATGGTATGTTTGGCAGATTGGCGTATGAAGTTGTACTTTTGGTTGCGAGAAAGATCTGGTGGTAAGATATTATCTTTTAGATAAGTATAAATGTCTCCATAAATGGAAGATTGGGTACTATCCAAAAGGCTTATGGTTTAGGATTTGGGATTTGCGTATGCAGGATTTGACACTTGTTCCACAATAAATCGATAATGATCTTGCGTTTCAGGCATTTGTAGAAGAGATGTTATTGTGGCCATGGCATCTGCTGCTTTGTTCTCTGATCTTGGTATCTGCTCAAATTTGATTTCTATGAAGTACTTTCTTAGATCATCTACCAGTCTCTTATATACAATCAGTGTGTCATCCTTTGTTTGGTAATCATTGTTGACTTGATAGGTGATTAACTGGGAGTCTCCATACACCTATAGTTTTGTGATTTTCTAGTCAATAGCCACTTTAATTCCAAGGACCAAAGCTTCATATTCTGCCACATTGTTAGTGCAACGAAAGGTAAGCCTGTAAGATCGTGGAATTGTGTGCCCAAGAGGTGTGACAAATAAAATTTCGGCCCCTAATCCATGTTGTGTGTAGGATCCATCGAAGTAGAGTTGCCATGGTTGTGTTGTAATGTTGAGGATATCTGTATCAGGAAATTCCATGGTCATAGGATGATAGTCGGATAATGTTGCTTCTGCTAATTGGTCGACGATGACTTGTCCTTTGATAGCTCGCCTTTCAACATACTGAATGTCAAACTCACTGAGGAGCATGACCCACTTTGCCAACCTTCCTGTTAAAGCTGCTTTGCTCAGTAAATACTTGAGGGGATCAATTTTTGCAACGAGCTTGATAGTGTGAGTGAGCATATAGTGTCACAATTTTTGTGTTGCAAATACTATTGCTAAGCATGATTTTTCAATGAAGGTATAGTTTACTTCATGTCCATTGAGTGTCTTGCTGATATAGTATATTGCCTGTTCCTTCCCTTCTCTATCTTCTTGTGCTAGCAAGGCTCCTAAAGAGATATATGTTGTTGCAATATATAGCAATAATGGCTTGTCTTCACTGGGTGGCACCAAGATTGGTGGTGTCATCAAATAATGCTTGATTTGATTGAAAGTACTCTCACATTGTTCATCCCATTTAAAAGACACATTTTTATGCAAAAGATGGTTGAATGGATGACACCAATCTGCTAGTTGAGAGATGAATCTTCTGATGGACTATAGTCAGCCTTGCAGAGATCTTAGTGTACTGATATTCTTAGGAGGTGGCATTTCCATAATGGCTTTAACTTTTGTTGGATCTACTTCAATTCCTTTTGTAGAAACTATGTATCCAAGGAGTTTTGCTGATGTTACTCCAAAGGCACATTTCTTGGGATTTAATCTGACTTTAAATTTCTCCAATCTGTCAAATATTTTTCCTAGTATCTCAAGATGTCCTTCTCTGGTGTAAGATTTGGCTAAGATGTCATCCACATAGTCTTCCATGAAGGCGTGCATCATGTCATGGAAGATATTCTAGGCACTAGAACAGATACCCAATGCACTAAAATAGACGAGCTACGCACTGGAACATATACCCGACGCGCTAAAATAGATGAGCTACGCATTGGAACAGAGACTGGAAGCGCTAAAACAGAACCTTAAGGTGTTTAAGATAGAAAAACTATCTTATTCTATGAAACTCACTTGGTCTGTTGTCGTATTGGATGGCTGGTTGTGGGATGTATTCTGGACGAATTCTTTGACTGTGGTTGTGGTGTTGCCTAAGAGCTCTTCTTTGATAAAATGCTTGTGAATCTAAGGGAGCTATAGCATAGTCGTCCATATAACCTCTAGAAAAATTGTGATACCTATGAATAAAAGTCCTATGTTGGAGTAGAACTTTCCTACTTTGGTATAGAAATCGTTGCTTTCTCAAAAGTTGTTTGTATGTATGTGTTTTCTTTGGTTTTCTAATTCGTTTGACAAGAGATTTCTTGACAAACTTGGTGGATACCCAATCTCGAATCATGAGAATTCCACAAGTGTTTTGATTTTGGAGCTTTTTGTGATGATCTTATCTGAATTTAATGAGAGAAAACACAGCAAGCAAGAATAGAATGGTTGTTTTCAAAAACCCTAGAATCTAAACAAATAGTGTATGTTCTTAAGAATCAAGCATGATTCTTTTTTATTTTCACTGGTTTATAACAGATAAAACACTTCAGATAGACTCACTCCTAGAGACAAAAGGTCATCATTATATACTCGAACGACCCACAGCTTGGAATTGCATTGACTCACACAGCCATGTCACCCCCTAGAGGGCGCCCATGTTTTTTTCTTTTCCAAGTGCGTACTCAAAGTGACGGAAGTGGATACCGGATCCCCTGAGCAAATAGTCCTTAGAAATTATATGGTGAGTGCTTGAGGGTAGATTCTTCCCCGCCCCTGCACCACCGAGTATTACAATGTTTAGAAACTGACAGGCATGCTTCTATTTCTAGGTTCTTAGATAGGGTTTCCGTTCGGAGTGGAAAATGGATAAACTCCCTCGAGAGACCTCCCAATCTTTAGAACAAAGATTTTGGGGATGGTTATCCTGCGCACTTCTGTTGAAAGAGGGTTTCACCAAATTCACATAAATTTTAAAGTGGGTTGGAATGCCATAGCTTTTCGCTGTCCCCACTCAGGTCGTTCCCGTAGGGTGAGTACTTTTTCCCACTATGATAGGCTTGTCTAAAGGTTTTAAGAAAGCTTTAAAATGCGTAAAGTAATGGTGAGTCTGGTTTTTTGATGCACCCAACTAAGGGGAGAGCATAAACCTATCACCCAATCACAGCAGAGAAATTGTTCTTTTTAAAACCCAAAAGACCAGTTAGCTAATCTATATGGAGATATTGCTCCATAAAAACATGATGTTCAATTTTAATCCCAAAAGAAAATTGTGAAGTTTCTATCCTAGGATTGATCAATTTTATCCATTTCTATCCTAGGATTGGTAAATTTTATCTATTTCTATCCTAGGATTGGTAAATTTTAACCAAGAAAGTAGACAGAAACAAAATCTAGCCACGGACGTGTCAGATCCAGATAAAAGAAATGATTTTGAAGATAAGAAAGTGGCGCGCTAAAACAGTGACTCGGCGCGCTGAAATATAAACCCGGCGTGCTGGAATAGTAACTTGATGCGCTGTAACAGAAACCCGGCGCACTGAAACAGACCACCGGCGCACTGCAAAAACTCACGATTCCGTGAAAACTTTCACACCGATACCTATAGGACACAATTTTCAAAATTTTAGCAAAATACGGGGTTAGGCCCCACGGTGGGCGCCAATCTGTAAGCGTAGAATGGGGAAAACAAGTTAAATAATGCATCTACGCTTCTAAATAGGACATTGCATCTAAGATTAAGAAATTTAAACTAATTTAAACTACAATTCTACAAAAATTTATCCTATTTCTCTCTAACTCTAAAGATTTCTCTAATCTACTTAGCTCTCAGATTTGTAAGCTAATTAAACTATTGAAATGACACTTAGAGAATGAGAAAATGAACTAATTTTATTCCTATGTGATTGATTATGCAAATTCTATTGTAATGGAAGCCATGACTGCAAAGGCTGGATGCTTGATTGTTGCTTGATGAATGCTAGATGAATGCTTGAATGCTTGATTGCTTGGATGCTTGGATGCTTGAAAAACCTGCAGAGTAAGATTGCACACGTTGGGATCCATTTCCTGTAGCCAAAGAGCTGTATTTATAGCTTTCACGGTAGCACATTTGCATAGGGATACAGGACAAGAGGCTGAGATTCAATCTGGAGAATTGAAGGGCATGGGATGAGAAGATGGAGCTGATCATGGAGGATTGTTCCTCCCCATGAAAACACCAGGCAAGATGAGAGGGAGGATTGATGGAAGAAGATTGAGAGGACTTCCTGTAAATTTGTCCCCGAAGCTCTTCCCGTGAATGGAAGTTGCATTAATTAAATTTTTGAAGATTTAATTTTATTGGTGAGTGAATAGTGGTAAAATTTATGCATAAATTTAAATATTTTTAATTTATTTAAATTTAGCAAAAGAGGAATAAATAATTTAATAAATCAACTATAGAGTTTGTTTATTAAATTAAAATAAAAGGAAAATGATAATTAAATAAAAGATTTTAGAATATCTTTATTTAATTAAGAAGAAATGTGATGAGGTAATTTAAATAACATAAATTATGTAATTTGTGTATTTAATTTATGATAGAAGTGTAAAAGAAGTAATAATGATAATAACTAAATAAAACAAGGTTTTTAATTTTGTTTATTTAATTAAGAGAGAATGATATGATGAAATAGAAGAATTAAAAATGAACTTAATATAAATAAATATTTCTATTTATTTATTAAGTAGATGAATTTAAGATTAATTAATCAAATAAGTCGTATTTAATTAATTAGATTCTCCAGACCATTTTTAGGTGTCTACAAATACTAGTTAAGGGAATTAATTACCATGGTGAATTTCCTCTAAAATATAATTTTTTTTGTTATAATAGACCCTAAATATATTCTTTTCTTTTTTAACATTACTAAACAAGGACATAGGGGTGGTAGCTACTACCAAGGTCAAGGAGTAGTGCCAATTGTGTGGGTTGAAGAAGTTAGCACAAACTAACATTTTATGACCCTCATTCCATAAAAAAATGTAACTCTAAATTATAGATGAATCAACCATCAATCAATATCTAATCATGTACAACAAATTAACTTTGCAAGGAGTAAGCAATTTTAATAATATTAGATTACAAACTCATTGAATCAAATCAGAATCATCCATGAAAATTTTTTGCATGACCCAAATTAAATTCTAGGAAGTAATTTTATTTTCATACTAGCTAATAAATGTGAAAAGTTGAATCATAACCATCCTTTAATATAATATTGCAATTAAAATTAAATTCTACCTATAGTAAACAGTTTTCATGTCATATGCTTATAAACCTATCAAATAAAATTGCAAGAATCAAAATATATTTGAATTCAATGATGAAAATAAAATAACTTACTCTTTTGACATTTAATTTGTAGGAATACCCTACTATCTATAAGGGCATCATTAATTTATGACAATTATAGACACGTGAAGGTTATTGAGAACTCTACTTAATACATTATTAGTAGAATATAGGTTGCATTCATCACAAGAGATTTAGATGCTTCTACATAATATTTGTATAGAGTAAGCGTTGAAAGCTTAATAACATATTGTCTTGAGTGAGATTTACCAAATAGAATATCATTTCAATAGTTATATAAACTGAATACATATCATTAATTGTAAAAAAGATCTCAATTTATTATCTATGTAAACCTTAAGAAATATTAGAAGTGCATGAATCCTAGATTGACTGTATTCCTTATAATTATTAGATTTGAGGTCTTTAGAGGCCATGATAGTAAACGAAAAAATTGTCCATGCTTATTTTTTGATGCCATTATTTTAATCAAGTACAACTGGGTTACAAAAGGCCCAAACTAACAAAAAATATTAGAAGTCTAGTAGAACAAGGTTTTATATGATATACAACCTCCATATTCTTAGAAATAAGAAAAAAAACATTAAGAAAAGAAAAGGGGAAATTAATTACCACATTGCATAGTATTAAAGTACTTGATACTTCTAATAGCGTCCATTATTTCCATCATTAATTTCAAATTTTCTAAAATGGAATTGGTGTCTATAATTATTTGTATTTATGGTTGAATGTAAATAATTTTTTATTTGTGGTTTTCATGAGATGTGGAAGATTGGATCTGTTTCTAGATATTTTTATTTCTAAGTGAAACAAAATCATATTGTTTTGAATGGATTAAGACTGTAAGAGCTAGTACCCATTATAAAACATCCATTAAGCCAAACGAGGGGCTCACAAGAAGTGAAATACCCAAAAAACTAAATAAAACAAATAAAACTTAAACTTAAACAATTCAAATAGAAAACAAGAACATAGACCACATCAAAAAAGAACAACATAGGACCATAGAACACCTATAGGTCACCCAACAACTTGAGACAACTTATCACCCTCCACTTCTAAGCTAGGAAGTGGCGCTTCTCCTCAAAAGACAAAGGACCTTTCTACAAAGTTTGAGTATCCACCTTAGCATTCAAAGCCAAGCTATCCACCACCTTCTCTTTCTTCTAGTTGTGACCATCATCACACCCTTCCTTAGCCACCTATCTTCCCTAGCCCTTCATAATTTCTTGTTGGAAGAGCTGAATGGTGAGGGAAGTGTTCTTCATGGTAGCCTTACTATAATTTATTATGACCTAGAGGCACTGAGTGGTTTTTTATTGGTTCTTGTGTATGGATTCAATCTACTTCGATAATATATTTGTCCTCTATGCCAAAAATATCATGCAACTCTTTCAACTCCTTATCCCATCTAGTAAAGTGCTCAAATGACTTATCCAAAGAGGCTATAATTTCCTAGGGAGCAACTTTTATGGGGTTCTAAGGGGTTTTCTTATTAGCAAGAGTTTTGTTGTGGGCTTGAGTGAAATAGTAAGTAGTAGGATGGGTTTCATCCAGAGTAATGGAGGGATTGGGGTCTACCATGGGGTCATGAATAGCCAAGGTATTCTTTTTGATAGTGGAGGGGAGGGTAACATAATAGCCTAGTACTAGCAAAGATAGAATATGAGGCCTTCGTGAATGGGTAAATTTTTTCTATTATACTAGAATTTTTAATAGTTTATTCGAGAGAGGACAAAATAAAAAATAGAAAGTTCATTTTATATTATACCGAAGGTGGTTGAGCATAGGAAAAATGTGAGCATGAAAGCGATTGAATCGAACTTGGACTATAACATACCTCATGAGGACTTCATCCACCTTACTACACATCCTAAGAAGATCCAAATAGTTGAAACCATTCTAGGGTCTATTCTCTTTTTCACCTTCTTTCAAAAAAAATTCCATATATTTCTAATAGCTACCCTGAGGTTTAAATGGGATGCAAACACCCTCTAGCAAGGGCCTTGTCACTTCTACAATAAGCTTAGTCGTCACCATGAAGGAGGTCCATTAATAGTCATGGTACCATTTGGTCGAGAGGTAGTGAATGCCAAAGAGATCTCGGGGTCATGCCCTAGCATTCCTTCCATATAAGATGCCAACTTTCCTTGTTGTAAGATAGGCCAAACCTCCTTTTGTTGTTTCCACATTTCAGAGCTAGTAGGTTCCTCCTACACTAACTCACCTCCCATAGTGGAATTTGAAAAATATAGAGATAGGAAATATAGTCTATAAAACTACTAATACGAATACTAGATCCACATATTAATGAGCTTATGAAAAGAAAATGGATTAATTTTCCATAAGTGAAACTTGTAGAAAATCTACAAGAGAGATGACAATAAATCTAGCTAAACTCAAATTGGTAGCACTTTGGCATCATGAATCATTAATTCACACAAATTCTTGACGATTTGTAAAATAATATCCCATATTACTAAATTTAGTGTTAAGGTGCCAATGTTAGCAAGTGCATCAACAAATTTATTGTCATTTCTAAACACTGAATAGCCCAACTATTTTCAAGGGCCATCATTAGATTTCAACCTGATGACATAGGGTCTCGAAGAGCCCAATAGGGATTAGAATTTCCTCTCAACATCATGAGAGTACTTTTGGAATCCTCATCAATAATAAAATTGTAAAGTTCAAATTGCATGGCAATCCAAATGTCATGAAGGGTCATTTCCACCTTAGCAAAATTGGATCATTGGACCGCCGGGTTCATCATATAAGCCAAAATTAAATTACCCTTATGGTCACAAATGACCCCAACTCCACCCACTTGACTCGGGTCAAGTCTGGTTGAACCATCAAAGTTAAGCTTTAGGCAACTAGGTAAACAAAATCATATCATTTGTAGAGCTTATCATAACCTGCTTTATAAGATATATAATGGAAGAGAGATAAGTTACAATGTTGTACTCATGTCTAATAATATTTGTCATGCTAGATTATATCTTATCAATTAGGCATGAAGTTGTGGGAGAACAAGGTAAATTTTGAAGGGCTACAAATTGGGGGGTATCTTGCTATATAGGATTAACAATATTAAAAATATTGGTAGTGGGGATTTAGGTTCAACATGATAAGAAACATGGAGGTCAAAAGGTAGATAATTTTTTCAATTATCTTCTAAATAATAGGTAGGGTTTGATTATATTTTTATTGGAGTTGGATGAATTCCATGGAACATAAGATGTTGGACATGGGATTGGATTTTCTAATGGACCAAAGGAAGCAATGGGGAGCAACTAAGGATTGGGTTTTCTTAGCAAGGGTTTTATTCATAATTTTAGATTGTGCAGGGGAAATAATAGGGCTTTTTATTTGATTTATAGTTTTAACCCACTTAAATAGCTTATTAGGAGAGGATTTAGATTCTCCACACTATTTAGAATAATGGGAGAAGTTATAGTGGGGATTGATAAATTACATAGATGGAAAGAGTAGAATAAAAATATTAGACCCTAGTGAATGGGAATTTTGGTCTTGTTTAGAAAAAACTTCCACTACGAACTATTGTCAAGAGTTGAGAAGGAAATGGGAGAAAACAACTATTCATGAATTATATCGTGAATCCACCATAGTTAAACTACTAATATGGAGTAGCCTAAGTCTAACTAAAAGACTAAAAAAGTTTAGAATATTAGAGGATTTGAGAAATAGTTCTTTTATGGTGAAACATCTTATATGATTGCTCCCTATAATTAGGTATTGATCAACTTTTGAAAAAAAATTATTGATGAGGAATGGTTTAATAGTACTAAATAGGGCATCCATGCAAAGAAGTGTTGAGACTAGTCATCCATCATCTAAAAGGTTAAATATAGAGCCATCACTAATCCTCCACCTTGTTCCTCTATCCAAAAACTCCATGATTTTAATGATACTATTTGTTGTGCCCTCAACACACATACCCCGTTCAGAATGAGGACCCTCTTTTCTTTTTCCTTGTCGAGTCATTTTGTCACTGCCTCATTTTGCATGCCCTAGATGGTCAACGTACCTCCAAAGTCTCATCTTGAGTTGACCATGTTTCATCCCCTCCATCTTAGCTAGGTCTTGGATCCTTGTGAACTCTCCTTAGTAGTTTCCTTCTGCCAGTGGCCTTGGGGCCTGACAGGCCCACCTCATTGGGTTTCCCTAGTTGGGTCTCCTCCAGGTGTTTGCCATCCTAAATGGTGGAAGGCTTCCACCTCCCCAAGCCATAGAACATGTCTCCTCATTCACCACCTTATTTTAACTTATGGCGAAATTGCATTGCAATCGACTCTCAAGGGCCCGCCCCTTCAGATTTCTGTCCTCGGAACTCCATTGCATCTTTGCTATTTGCAATGGCCAACATGTACCATCTTTTCACCCTCCAAACCCCAAGATCCCTTCCACCGATGATTTGAAAATGGACTTTGAAGTGGCTACAGGGTTGCATCTTTTCGGTCCCTGAGCCTCACACCTCTCACTGCAGTGTGGGATTTCAATCCACCAACCATCCTATCATTCATACGAGCATTAAATGAGGGTATTAAATGCATATTGGGGTATAAATATATGGCCCAACCTATCATTTTCATTTTTCAAGTTTGCCAAAGGAATTCAGAAGTGCTTTCTAAGGAGTTCAGTACATTCGTCACCCATCGCCCTCATGTCTGTGATCATCATTTGGCTATCCATAGTGGATTTCACAACTTCCCTCATCAGACTTTTGAGGTAAGTTTACCATCTACCCTCCCTTGAGGTTTTCCATATTTTTTGGTTTAAAAAAATGAACGAACATGGGTTAAAATCCATTACGATTATAAAGGAGGACAACATCTAAAAAACCCATGTGTTGGAATTCTAAAAAACCTTTAAATCATCCTCCAAAGTAAATCTGAAACTGGACCTTGTTGCTGCTATTCCTCATGCAGGGAATTTGTGCCCTTCGGGCCCACACCAACCCATTGTCGTTGAGAACTCAGAAAATGAAGCAAACTTTTTCCAAATAGCAGGATGCCTTCTCAGGCCCGCCACCTTGGATTTATATCGGTAAATGGCCGTAGAACTTTGAAACTAGAAGACCAGCCTCCATTTCTACTTCACAGGACAACACCAACAGGACTTTGTCACCAAGATGCTCTGTTTCCTCCACCGTTCTTGAACGACGAGGAGAACTCGTCAACCCGAGTTCTAGGGCCTGCCTTACCTTTCACCATTTGGGGTTGTATTCAAATGAATTGACCAAACATAACGTCAGGTCCCAGTCTGTGGACTTCCGTCCATGAACTTCTATGGCAACTTCGCCCCTTCGAAGTAGCCATTTGATGGCAACTCCCCGCCCCCCAGATTCTGAGCCTTCATTTACTGTGGAGAACAACCAACAATTGAACATTTGCATCTTTTCCCACACTGGGGCCCATTCCCCGAGGTTTTGTCCCCTTTTAGCCATCTCACAAGGGAAAAATAGGCGCATTTTCCCAACTTCTAGGTTATGTCCTCTTGTTTCTCGAGAAACTTAACAAAGAAAATTTGGTGGCCAAACTCGATGCTAGGTCTAGTCCACTGGGCTGCTCCCACCAGACTTCCATCCATTGCCCGTTGTTCCAAAATGGTGAAATCCCGATGGCTTCTCGCCCCTTGAGACCCAAATGCTTTTAATTTTGAAGTTATGTTGGCCGTCCTTTGACCTCTTGGGTCTTAGACCCGAGAATTTGAACCTAGAATTCCATTCTTTTTTGGCCATTCTAAACAACAAAGCATTGATGGCTTTTAGTCTCATATCTCTGGGTACCTCAAAAGTGATCTAAGTGACCTTCAAATTGAAAACCAATCTCGACCCACGTGCTCAAACTTAACCCTCTCCTACATGAACCTTTGAAACCACAAAAATTTGAAGTCGAGAGAAATCGCAGAGATTGCCCTACCTTGTTCGCCCCTCAAAACAATATTCCTGCTAGGGAAGTCCACCCCCCTAGGCCCGAGTTGTCCAAAATCCCTCCAAAAAATGACTAGCGACATTTGGAAGTAAATATTTTATTTCATTAATCATATGAATTGTCTGATTGGATTTTTTCCATGGGAATTCAACTAATGTTAATGCTTTGTAATTGGTTGTACTCATTACATGTCTATTTGTAGGATATATGGAATCAGGTGCAAGAACCTTGGGGGCAGTCGCAGAAAAGCACAAAAGAAAGAGAATGGGAAAGACTCCTCATGGAAAAGAGGAAAAATACCAAATGAAGTACCAATTCTAGGGTGAACCTCTACATTCAAAAAACATCACCGATTGGAAGGAAATCATAGATACCAATATCAGTTGATAGGAACAGAAACATCCTTGCTAACTTGTTAGCTAAGGTGATTAGTAAAACTTTTCACATTCCCACCTTTGGGGAGATGGAAATTCCCACCATGGAGGAAGGAAAAGCAACATGGGATGAGGACCAAATGGGCTACAAGAAGCTAATAAATTAGTATTGGCTCAAAGAGAAAAGGGGCAGCACTAGAAAGGTTCCTCAAGAACACTTCCACGAGGACTTCTATGAGGACTACCATGACTTGGTAACCATGTTGAGTGGAGTAATGGGCCTCCCCACTGCTATGTATTTCCAAGAGTGGATGGTGTATTTTGTTGAGTAGATCATCTGTGGGGATGAGGATGTCACAACAAAAGCTTCATTCTACTGGGGAGGAATAATAAGTGACTGCTTTCACGAGCAATTCATGAATGTCAAGAAAACCTCCAAGTTCTATATGACGTCCTATCTTGTGTACTCATTGGCTAAGTAGAGGGAATACGATGGATTGTTTGTGGCACGTAATGAGGATCCAGGTCAAAGATTGAAGGTCTATGATAGATAGCCCCAACTCCAGTTTAGGAACTTGAAGAAAGAATATTGCAAGGTGAACGACACCTTCATCGGCCACATCATCAGGTTCCTTGGGGAGGATTTTAAGAGAAGGGTCTCTCACAGTGCATGGGAATTCTTGAAGCAATATGCCTTCTTATTCATACAATACCCAAAATTCACATATATTCATGCCTAGGGTTTCATAGAAAGGCCGAATAAGCTGCCCCGATACCCTAATGACTGGATCATATTGTTAGAACTCTCCTGGAAGTTGCAGCATGTGCATTTAGTCCTTGGTAGTAGAAATTTGGCAATGATCCCTTATCCCTTAGCCTTTGGCCAAGGAATGTACAAATTACAAACTTCCTAGTGTGCTAGGAATTTTGAGAAGGAATTGGCAGAGTATCATTTCTACCTACACACCGCTTGCCCATGGATGGACCCATATGGGCATGTAAGAAAGGCACTGGGACAAGGGTACACCCATCTGCATCATGTTGAATATTTCTGGGTAGATTTCTAGGATGACAAGGAGGTACATGCAAGGCATTACATGCAGATGACTGCGTACTTCGTAAGAAGGGTGCAACTATTTTCCATACCAAATCAGGTTGAAGAGGATCAAAGCACTGTTATGGATCCCTAATATAACATAGTCACCAACTTGTTGCTCCTAGTCATAGATTGGGATGAGTAGGAGGTCAATGACCTCAATATTATAACCAAACCAATCGTGGCTCATACCGAAGAAAGGGTTAATGAACAAGTAGCCTGATTAAAACAAAAAGGGGTTGTCCTAACATATGAGGGGCTCAAGAGTGAGCCTAGTGCTACAAAAGATGTTGTTGCTACCACTTCAATAGGAGGGACATCCAAATCTTCTTTGGTCACAAGATCAAAGAAGAGGAAAGGGACTGAGGTAGAACAGTCACCAGATCCAAAGGTTTATTCAAGAAAAGACTTAGGAGGTTCACCCTCGAAGAGGCCCAAATGGATGGGAAGCACCATGAGGCAGCCAACAATTCAAGAGGGTGAGGAAGAGAAAGCGGATTAGCCAAAACTTCCTCCATCTCACCCTATTTCAGCCACTTTTCCATTTTTTTCCCAGGCCATGGTTGCCACATTCCCACCTATAGTGGACCTCTCAGTCGATCTTGCTTCCTCTCCACTAGCCAAACCTATAATAATGGTCGATTCCTCATCTACTACAACTTCTCTGCTTTCCTCCTCCTCCATGTCACCCACTACATCACTCCCATTGGCAACAATGCCAAAATTGATGCCTGCACTCACATTTATGGAAGCTTTCTTGTGGCACATGCAAAATTTCCCCTCTAAGATCTCTCAAATACTTTTGGATTTCCACCATCCAAGCTACCTTAGAACAAGTCCTCGCTAGTGCTACACCTTCGCAACCTCCAATGGGACCACCAACAATGGAGACCACAATGTTAATTTCTAAAGAATGGGAGAAGCGGGAGATAGAAGCTTCGAAGGTAGTGGAGGAGGAAGCTGATAAGTACCATGATGTTCACCTATAGTATGAACATTGGTAAATTGATAGGGTGGTCCGCGAAGAAGAAGAAACAGGGTCTTCTGAAAGTGGAGACAAAGAGGAGAGTATAGGTGGTAGAAACATTATACAAACCTTCGATGATGATTTTGAGGATGAAATGGCCAAAAAATTGAAGGACGATGAAGAAGTGGTAGATAGGTCACATCCTAGAGGAGAAGGGAAAGAAGGTGGTAGGGTAGTAGAAAAAAAGGAACTCCCTATAGGGGAATAGTATAAGGGTGTGCCACCTCCTTATGGGGAAGAAGAAAATATAGAAGAAGACAATCCTGAGGAGCATGTGCACAAGGACGAACAAAATGAAGGAAAGAGAAAGAAATTGAGATAGAAGAAAGTCCTCAAGGGAGATTTCCTACTAAGCCTCCCATCAAATGCCTCATCTTCATCCAAGACTCCTATGAGGAAGAAGGAGACAACACTAAAATGGAAGAAAGGGCTCCCGTAGGTGAACAAAAAAAGATCCAAAAAAGGAAGGTGAGGGTGATCGAGAATCGCCCGAGGGAAAATCTGCCATACCTAAATGGCTAGAGAGGCAACTTGAAAAGAAGACTCTTGCCCCAAAGGATCCTAGAGCAAGACTAGAGGCTATCCTTTCCTGAGCATAGATCGCAACAAGGAAGGAGAAGAAGCCCAAAATTAGATCCAAGGTAATGATGGATGCCTCTGGGTCCTGAACTATGCAAGTAGGAATGCTTGTGATAGGCCAAGAAGGAGTAAGCTATAATATCTCCACCACTGACTTGGGAACTGCTATTAGAGAGAAAAAGGTGGAGCACCTCAAGGAGTCTATGGCTATGGTGGTGCATTTAATACAATAGGATAAAGTCTCAAAGGATGAGCTTAAAGCACAGGTAGTTGACTTGACAACTTACATATAACAATGGTCTTCAGCTGAGGAAATGCCTACCACATCTGTGGCTCAACCCCAACTGCTATCCAAGGAACAAATTAACAAGCTATAAAAAATAAAGAACCTAGACAAAACTATAGAAAGTTGGTTCTGATAGGTTCTATACATCAGGAATATGAGTATTAGTCAGGTTGTTCAAACAACCAACAAGTTCCTAGATTTATAGTAGTCTCTAGAAGGAACAAACAAACTTTGCACTAACTTCCCTATGGAATATAGGTCCACCTATCCAAAGATCAAGGCTATCCTCCCACTGCCAAAATTTGCATGGGAAAACAAGCTCCCACTAAAAAGGGACCATCATTGGCTAGTGGATGTGTGGAGGCGAGACTTTGTTAATAGGAAAGAAAGGTTAGAGCAAGTAATTGATAAAGTGGATCCAGATATTGAATGGGTCAAAGAAATTAGGGTAGACTGTGCCTAATATTTGAGACTGATGATGGGATATGACATGCTCGCGGTGCAAATTGATCTAGAGAAAATAATGCCCCATTTCTAAAAAAGGATGGAGGAGTTGATGTTAGATGAGATAACAATGGATTTCATGAGTTTTTCTACCTAGGCCTTCACCCAGTTAGAGCTGTTATGAGACCACACCGCCAAATATGATGAAGATTGGAAAAGGCTTGAGGACAACTCCAAGAAAAGGAATTATCAAGTGTTGTCATCTGAGATCATGGAGGTCAACAAACTCCAACCAATAATTTTGAATTTCATGAAGTATGTGGATTTGAAGAAGCATGAAGGCAACCCTATTGTTAGTGAAGAGCTTTTGAAGGAATAGCTACAATAGAAAGAGCAATTAGCAAAGGAAAAAATGCTATAGTGTTGTCACTAGAGGTTGAAATAGGGATATAGACAGCATTGTATTCTAAATTTTAATATATTGGGGGGTAGGTAGAACCCTAGTTTTTAGTGAATCTTGGCCACACAATGAGATTAAATCTTGGCAAATCATTCTAGTTTTTGGGCACTATAAATAGAGGGTATCCTCTCATTTCCAAGAGAGTTGAGTTGTTGTAAAGACATGCTGCAAAAATCTCTAATGAAAATACATTGAATTGGTACATTTTTGGAGTTCTTCACATGTTTCATGATTCAATCTCCATTGTTAGATACTTTATTTAGATTTACATTGTTGTTCTAGTTAGATTTAAACTCCTTAAGTAGATTCTGGTAATGTTGTTCCGTAATCATTGAAATTTCTATTGTGATGCTTTCCCATCCACACTATTTTCTATTTACAACTGGTAAATGGTCTTGCAAAGTTATTCTAGGCTGGAACTTGAAGCTGCTTTAAACTTTAATCTTTATTCATGCATGTATGTGGTGGATGAATGATAAAATATCCCAAAACCTTTGAAGATAGCACAAATTTGATGAGACTGTAGGTTTCTTGGTTAAGTGGAATCCTATTTGAAGGGAGTTGTCCATAACAGAGTCTCCATGATCATTGTTCATGGTTAGTTGTAGATCTAGGAACCTTCTCTCTTCCCTACTCTTTTCCCCTTTTTTTTATAAATGGCTTGTGCTAAGGTTCATTTCACATTGTAAAGCCAAATCTTGATGAAAACATCAAATTTCTATATTGTTATCTAAACCTACAAAAATTTGCACCTCAATTCCCATCCTAGAAACTTCAGATTTTAAGATCCATCTCGCATCCAGCTAGGTAAGTTTTCCTTGTTATTCCAACAAAATCACATAAAAATTTGAGATATTCCAAGCACTGTCAAGACCTGACACTAGAGAGACCTTGAGGATATTTTTAGCAACTTGTTGTTGGAGATTTACTTTCAAGAGAGGTAGTGCAGATACACACTGCTTGTGTCGAGAAAGTGTAGAAAACATCCATCAACACTATTTACAATGGTGGACCCTTTTGTGAGATGAAAGACCTTATGTAATTCCATATAGTTATTATTTTTTATGACTTCTAGAATCTTAGAAGTAATAATTTTATAAATTCTTCTTCCTAATACTTTTTCCAGCAAGATGAAAAGATATAGTGAGAGAGGGTCCCCTTTCCTTAATTTAATTTCACTAATAAAAAGTTAGAAGGAAAACCATTTATAGGAACAAAAATATTTTTTTGATCATCTTAATATTCCTTCCTTTGAAACTAATTTTCCTTACAAATTTAAACATTAAATCTTGTGAAATCCTATCATAATCTTTTAAAATGTGAAGATTGATCACCATACATAATTGTTAACTCTTATGTATCAAATGAAAAATTTCATAAGTAGTAATTATAGAACTTATGATTTACCTCCCTAATATATGACCCTTTTTGTTTATTGAGATTAGTATAGATAGTTCAAGGGTTTGAATCTAAAAACTTGTATCTTTATTATAATCCTAAAAACTATTTTACAAATAATTATAGAATAATAATATTTAATTTTAGATGTCACATTATTCTAAGGAATTAGAGCCAAGAAGTTTTAATTTAACAATATAAGGACTTTACTAGTTTTAAATAACTTCCTTATAGCCTCCATGAAACTTTTTTAGATAATGATGTAGAACTTATAACAAAAATCTTGAGGGAAGCCATATGGATCAAGTGACTTTCAATGTTCAAAAGAGAAAATAGCAAGGTAAAAGTTTAAAGTCATGTTAAATAATAGGAGTGAGTGAGGTCTATTTTTTAATTCTATGTCATATTAACAAGTTTATATAATGGGTACATTTTCCATGTCAATTGATATGAAATACTTTCTATTCATAGAAAACTCACAAATTTAAGTCATTAAGCTTTTACTTGATAATGAAGCTTCCATTGGGCTGCACATAAACCCTATAGTGTTGAAAACTATTGTTCATTACATTTTCACACTTGTTTAGGCCCTTGTAAACTAAATGGGCCTAATTGTGCCTTATTTAGGGTGTTGTAAAGTTTTTCTTACACTTTCACACTAATCTAGGGTTTTCATTAAGAAATTGGGCTTTTTGTGCCTTATTTGGCCTTATTTTGCATCCACTAGCCTTAATTAATGCATATTTTTGAGGATAATCCCAACACATATGTGATGACCATTCATAAATTAATGTTTTTGGATTGTATGGCCTAGATTTAGTGATTCGAGACTCATACGCCACCTTGGGCATATGGGTCCCACCTATGTTTCTGGGTCATGATCCTAATTTCACATGAATCTAAGCATTTTTTGAAAAATGTGTCCCATAGCCTAGCCTAATGGGACTCATACATCACTTTTAGCATATGAGTCCAATGTGGCTTAAAATTAAATTAAATTAAATTAAAATTCTTGGTAGGATTTTATCCTCGTAGATTTGTTGTTAGCTTGTAGTGTTATAATTTCAAGAAATTTGGCATAAGCAAGTATAAATAAAAGGTTATTTCACTCATATTTCACCTAAAAAGCAATCAAGTGACCTAAGCTTTCAATTATTCATTCATTCTAGTAAATTGGATATTACAAGAGTTCATAAGAGCTTTCAAGAGTAATTATCAAGCATTTTGGAGCATTATTCAAGTATCAAGCATCATGTCAACATCATCGTGCATCATGTTTATTTTTGAGCTAATATTTGTGATGTAGGATTTCATGATTCAAGCAAGCCCTAAATTCAAGTTCTACAACATTCAAGCAAGATTCAAGATCTACATTCAAGTTATCCATTTCGTACATGTTTGGAGCATTTTATTCCTAGGGTTTGCTGAGTTGCAACATTGCATTTTGTTCATTCATCATTCCTCATGTGGCCTAAAAAAATGGACACTCTTGAGAAAAGAGACAATTTCACAATTAATTTGGACCTACTTCTAAGTACCCTTGCATGAATAATTCTTCAAAATAGAATTTATAGGCCCCTAAGACCTATTATTTTTTATCTAAAGGCCTATTTCACTTAAAAATAATATAAATCCTGACAAACAACACTTAATTCATTCATATCCCAAAAACCCATCTCCAAAAATCACTAGTGGGACCCATTCACCACCTTGCGTGAGTGAGTCCCCTTTGGTGGGACCATTCACCAAGGGTGGCAAATGAGTCCCTTTTGGGGAAA
Source organism: Sequoia sempervirens (assembly GCA_007258455.2). Taxonomy (NCBI): domain Eukaryota; kingdom Viridiplantae; phylum Streptophyta; class Pinopsida; order Cupressales; family Cupressaceae; genus Sequoia; species Sequoia sempervirens. The sequence continues at coordinate 381,471,036 of VDFB02281492.1, read as the reverse complement.
CAATCAATTTTGAGTGGGAATTTCACCAGTTTAATTCAATTTATCAGTGGATGTCAACCTCTTAGGTATAAATAATGGGAAAATTAGGTATTGATTCCTATAAATACACATTTTAGGTCATTTCTCGCATCTCTTAATCATTTTTACAAATAAAATTCAAAGGAAAGTATCAAGAGTCTTCCACAAGAAGTTTCATTAGAATTTCTACAATAAAGTTGAAGCTTTAGGGCAGAAACCTAGCCTTTTTGCAGGTCTTCAAGCTCAATTTTTATTTAAGATCTCACATTGAAAAGATTTGATTGTAGATTTCTATGGAGAATCATGGAGAATCATGGAGAAATCTAGGTTGAGGAGATGCAACTAGCCATCAAATCACACCTTATGACTTGTTTTCAAAGTGATTCCATCTTCCATTTTCTCTCTATCTTCAAATTTAAGGTTTGCATTACATTTGCATGTAATTTACATTCATTTTAGATGTTGTAGGGTTTCTTGGATTGAATTCTTGCATCATTCAAATCACATTTGCTCATCTTATTCTAGCACATTAGAATAGGTTTTTGTCTTACTTCAAATTTTCCTATCTTAGACACACTTAAGGGTAGGGTTTTATGCAAAATTTTGTCCATTTAAGGTTTAATTACGTAATTAGGCTTTTAACCAAGGAAAACCCCCCATTAGACAACAAATTTTAAGCTGTTTTGTAGATATTTTATGAGATTCAGATCCGGGTTTTTGTCAAGAAGTGTTGTGTGAGTGACAAGGTACAGGTCTGAAACTTGAATTTGCAGAAAACTAAAAAATGACTTATTCACTATGGATGGTGAATGAGTCCTAGGAGAGGTGCCTATTAGAGCTGAATATAGATTCGAGTACCCATTTGGCAGAAACTAGTTTATGGGTAGAAACCTTGACCTCAGACTGATTCACCCAGGGTGGCGAATGAATCTTAGTCAACCAAAAAGTCAACATTTCATGTTTTTCAAAGTAGTTTCCACTCTTCATTAGGCTTACAGGTGCACATATTTTGAGTTACAACTTTCTATTTGGTTCTATTTACATTTTTTTTCATCTTTTTTTCATCTTTTGCAAACAACACTATGTTTTCAAACACTTCATATTTCATTAGTTTTGCATACATAATTTATCAATTTTATCAGTTTGTTGCATCTAGATCATTGCATTTAGGCATAATTCCATCATACATACATTAGTTTGAGTGAAACACTATAGTTTTTGGGTCTATCTCTCTCCTTTTAGGTGAAAAAAATATGAAGAGTGCAAGAGAAGTACATAGCCACCCAAAAATTGTTGGTTCACCTCCTTTATATTTGATTCCATTATAATGTTTGATTACCAAAATGGGGTTTTACCAAGGAAAACCCCTTTCCACTAACATTTTTTTTCCCTCTCTTTAGTGTGTGGTTTGTAGATTTAGGTTGAAGACACATTGGAGAGAAATATTTGAGAAGAGTTGTCAAGTTGAAAAGTGGTCCACATTGTCACCTTGTTTAGAAGATCATTAAAAGACACCTAAACAAAAAAATTCAGTAATTCAAGTCAGGAAATCAGGTTGAGAAGACAAAGTAGAGATTTAAGAGTAGATTCAAATCCTAATCCTCTGAAAAATTCAAGTAGGATCGATACGCCAGGGTCAATGTAGGATCATGGGGGTCCAAACTAGGCCTCTAACTGGCTATGGAAATTCAAAAAATCAGAGTTAGGCAACTTAACATACAAATTTAAATAGGTTATTAACATAATTTGAAAAATGTGCAAGAAAAAAAGTTGTAGCAAATTGAATGTAGTTTGTAGGCTACTAGTCCTTTTTTAGAAAGAAAATATATATTTTGAGAAAATTTGAAATTTCAATGCACTGGTATTAATTTTTTAGGAAAAAGATAAGAAGTAGGTGTATGTATAACCACCCTATGTACAAGAATTTTTATTTTTATTTCTAAATCTTTAAATATATGTAGAGAACACATGCTTGGATGTGGTGGATTTTTTTTTGTAATTTTTTTCCATGTAAACAATGAGTTATGCTCCTTTTATTAGAATATTTTGAAATTATTAAAATATGTCTGACCACCATAACTCGATCAAAACTTTATGAAATTCTTTTTTTTAGATCCTATAGTATGTGAAGCATAGAATGTGATGCATCTTGTAGGTTCAAAAAATGTTAAGTACTTTGAAAGTTACAAATTTTTTTCAATCAACCTATCAATGAGGACTTTAGTCATAATATATATAGAAAGTTGTCAGCCACAGGGGAAAACTTTAGAAAACTAAGGAAATTTTGTAAACATCCTCTTTAGTTGACCTTACAAGTTTGGAAATTGTAGACACGTGAAATTGACATCACTCATATTTAATTAAATCATATTCACTCATCAATTTAATAAATCAAATTTATTTAATCAATCTCCTAAGGTCGTCCCTTTAAATTAAATAAATCAACTTTATTTAATTTAATCTTATCATTATCCTCCTTAGCTAAATAAATCAAATATTTATTTAACTAAATCTTTATCATCATTCATCTCCCTTTGATTTATCTTAAATCCCTAAATCTAAGTCAAATGGGTCAAAAATAACTAATCATCATCCAAGTTAATCTAATCCTAATTAACCTAATCTAATCACCCATCACATCCTCTAGGTTTCCCACTTGCACCAATAATGCATTTTAATTCATTTATAAATTCAACATTTTCCATCAACACGACATCTTTGAGGAATATTCCCTCAAATTTGAATTCAAAAACAAGTTGACATGTACATCCAACAATGCATTTATTAGTTCTTACATGGCTCTTACATGTCTCTTGCAAAGGGAAAACTCAACATTTAACTCTCAAATTCAAATTTGAAATCTACCCCTCTTTGGCACATTGACCAAAATGTGCTCATTCCTCAACCTATCGCAAGGTGACAAGTGGCTTCATCTCATTAGTCAAATCATTATCCCATAGCTCTATTATGAGCTCTCTTCCAATTTTAAAATATATAAATGAAAGCTTCATCCTTCAACAAATCCTCCACAATCTACACTCTCATGCAAACTTACTCTTTTAAACTGAGAACTAATTTTTCCCATCACCATTGCATTGCATCATTGGAGTTTTAGCAAGGATTGGAAAGGTTCATTGGCACATTTGACACCAATCCAATATGGAATAGGTACATGTTATGCTTTGAGATTTCTTTTAATCTTTGTCATTGGTTATATTTTCTTAAGCATTCACATGTTATTTCATAGGAGCATTTAAAAAGTTTGCATATCACTAATCCATGTTTGAGATTTAAGGGTGTATGCAGATTTTAGACACATGAAATTGACATCACTCATATTTAATTAAATCATATTCACTCATCAATTTAATAAATCAATTTTATTTAATCAATCTCCTAAGGTCATCCATTTAAATTAAAAAAATCAACTTTATTTAATTTAATCTTATCATTACCCCCCTTAGCTAAATAAATCAAATATTTATTTAACTAAATCTTTATCATCATTCATCTCCCTTTGATTTAGCTTAAATCCCTAAATCTAAGTCAAATGGGTCAAAAGCAACTAATCATCATCTAAGTTAATCTAATCCTAATTAACCTAATCTAATCATGCATCACATCCTTTAGATTTTCCCACTTGCACCAATAAAACATTTTAATTCATTTATAAATTCAGCATTTTCCATCAACATGACATCTTTGAGGAATATTCCCTCAAATTTGAATTCAAGAACAAGTTGACATGACATGTACATCCCATAAAGCATTTATGAGCTCTTACATGTCTCTTGTAAATGTCAAACTCAACATTTAACTCTCAAATTCAAATTTGAAATCTCCCCCTCCTTGGCACATTGACCAAAATGTGCTCATTCCTCAACTTATCGCAAGGTGACAAGTGGCTTCATCTCATTGGTCAAATCATTATCCCACATTTCTCTATTTTGAGATCTCTTCCAATTTGAAAATATATAAATGAAAGCTTCATCCTTCATCAAATCATCCACAAATCTCATGCAAGGTCACTCTCTTCAATTGAGAACTGATTTTGTCCATCACCATTGCATTTGCATCTTTTGAGTTTTAGCAAGGATTGGGAAAGGTTCATCTACACAATTGACACCAATCCAATATGGAATAAGTACATGTTATGCTTTTACATGTCTTTTAATCCTTGTTATTGGTTACATTTTTGGAAGCATTTACATGTTATTTCATAGGGGTACTTAGCAGGTTTGTATGCACTAACCTTTGTCATGAAGTTTAAGGGTGTATGTAGATTTTGAAGGGTGCTTTAGAAATCCCAAGCCAAAAACCAAGGAAAACCTAAGGGAAATTCCAAGGCTTCAAAATTTTTTCGAAAAAATGGATATACGCTTCAAATGGATATCCATTTTGGAAAGTAGTAACCCATTTTTTGAAAAAACAAAGTGGATATCAATTTGAAATGGATATCCATTTTGAAGACCTAAAAAAACTCTTTTTAGTAAAATGGGCATAATTTTTGCATTTCTTATCAAAATTTTGATTTTAAATAAATGTTGGAAAGATGATTGAGAGATATACACAATGGAATAGGTAGTGCTTCTATATTTTACACAACAAAACTAATTATAATAATTTGAACTTCATATTTTATTTTTGAAACATCAAATTATCACTACTTCTACATGTAAAGTCTCTTTTTCATGATTTTATTTGTAAGACTCATCTCAAGATACTTGAAACATTTTGAAAAGGTAATCAATAATGAAATATTTATATTTTTTGTAATAAGGAGATGAAAAAATCTTCATAAAGCATCATATTTTGAAAAGGTAATCAATAATAAAAGGTAATCAATAATGAAATATTTATATTTTTTGTAATAAGGAGATGAAAAAATCTTCATAAAGCATCATATCTCTCTATCACTTTCTCTACCTCTCTATATTTCATTGTCTCCCCTTAAGCTTTGGACCTATTCCTCCACTTGTTCTCCCTCCATCCCTCCCTCTCTTTTTACCTCTTTAGACCTTTCCCTATTAATCTATTAAACTCTAGACATTTAACTATCGACTTCTCCATACGTCCCTCCATCCTTCTCTCTTTTTCCCTCTGTATACCTCTGTCTCTCATCTTAGGTCCCTCCCATTCCCTTCCCTCTCTCTCTCTCTCCCTCTCTATATCCCTCTCACTCTCCATCTACCCATCTCTTC